>OW240920.1:130367535-130764036 GCA_933207985.1 Pelobates cultripes
TTTAACATGAAAATGTATTAAAATATGTACCATTAACCGTGGCTACTCTTGTTAATGTTATTATATGTGAACTAGATAGTATTAACAAAGTATAATAGGAAATGTAGTCTGTGGATTGCAGGCCTATCTGGCATCATTATCTATTACTGCTCTAAGCAATAAACGTCAGAGTGAAGAACCAGAGGCATTATGCAGCCTCGTAACCAGGGGCGTATTAGCCGCGAGGCAAACAAGGCATTTGCCTTGGGCGGCATTTTTCAGGGGGCGGCAAAAAACGCCGCCCCCCAAATGCCCAGGGCAAATGCCTAGTTAGCCTTGCGGCTAACAGACATCCCGAGCGGGCGGGCGGCGCTGGCAGGCGGGCGGCTGGCGAGGGAGCACTTCCTATGAGCTGTCTGCTCAGCTCCCTCGCGCGCCGCAGAGTGAGGCTGGGAGCCGGAAGATGACGTCATATTCCGGCTCCCAGCCTCACTCTGCAGCCGGCGCGCGAGGGAGCTGAGCAGACAGCGCATAGGAAGTGCTCCCTCGCCAGCCGCCCGCCTGCCAGCGCCGCCCGCCCGACCTGCAGCCACCGGACCACCAGGGAGAGAGACCTCCCCCCAGCACTCCCAAAGGTAAGGAGGTTGGGGGGGGGGGATTTAAATTTTAAAAAAAAAGTTAATGTGTGTGTGTGTGTTTGTGTCTGACTGTGTTTGTGAGTGTGTGACTGTGTGTTTGTGTCTGACTGTGTCTGTGTATGTGTATGTGTATGACTGTGTGTGTGTGTTTGTGTCTGACTGTGTGTGTGTGACTGTTTGTGTCTGTGTATGTGTATGACTGTGTGTGTATGTGTCTGACTGTGTTTGTGAGTGTGTGTGTTTGTGACTGTGTGTGTGTTTGTGTGTGTCTGACTGTGTGTGTGTTTGTCTGTGTCTGACTGTGTGTGTGTGTTTGTGTCTGACTGTGTGTGTTTGTGTCTGTTTGTGTGTTTGTGAGTGTGTGCGTGTGTCTGACTGTGTATGTGTGTGTGTGTTTGTGTCTGACTGTGTTTGTGTCTGACTGTGTATGTGTGTTTGTGTCTGACTGTTTGTGTCTGTCTGTGTGTCTGACTGTGTGTGTGTTTGTGTCTGTGTATGTGTCTGACTGTGTCTGACTGTGTTTGTGAGTGTGTGACTGTGTTTGTGTCTGACTGTGTCTGTGTATGTGTATGACTGTGTGTGTGTGTTTGTGTCTGACTGTGTTTGTGTGTGTGTGACTGTTTGTGTCTGTGTATGTGTATGACGGTGTGTGTATGTGTCTGACTGTGTTTGTGAGTGTGTGTGTGTGTTTGTGACTGTGTGTACTTGTGTGTTTGTGAGTGCGCGTGTGTTTGTGTCTGACTGTGCTCTTGCGTCTGGACTGTGTTTGTGTCTGACTGCGCGCGGTGTCTGACTGTGCGTGTGTCTGACTGTGCGTGTGTCTGACTCTGTGTGTGTCTGACTGTGTGTCTGACTGTGTGTGTGTGTCTGACTGTGTGTTTATGTCTGACTGTGTGTGTTTGTGTCTGTGTGTTTGTGAGTGTGTGTGTTTGTGTCTGACTGTGTGTGTGTGTTTGTGTCTGACTGTGTGTCTGACTGTGTGTGTGTGTTTGTGTCTGACTGTGTTTGTGTCTGACTGTGTGTGTGTTTGTGTATGTGTCTGACTGTGTGTGTCTCTGACTGTGTGTGTGTTTGTGTATGTGTCTGACTGTGTGTGTGTGTGTGTGTGTGTGTGTCTGACTGTGTGTGTGTTTGTGTCTGACTGTGTGTGTGTATTTAGAAGGTGGGGCGGGGGGGAGGGTTGGGTGGGGGGGCGCGGGGGGAGTGGGGCGCCTGAGTTTTGTCCTGCCTAGGGCAGCACAAAACCAGGATACACCACTGTTAGTGACACTAATCTATAATTTACCTCACATTAAAGGGACACTATAGCTTAATGAAGTGGTTCTGGTGTCTATAGCTGGTCCCTGCAGGCTTTTTAATGTAAACACACACTGTGTGCAGCACTGGCGTTAGTTCATATGGCAGATCATATGGGTGGGGCATTGTGATGTGACATGTGGGGGCAGCAAATTTTTATTTTGTCTAGGGCGGCAAAAATCCTTGCACCGGCTCTGATCCTGGGCAGGTGCACCAGTCTACTGGTGACCCACAGGAGGGGAGTGCACTGATTGCACTGCACTCTCCTCCTGCCCAGCCCTGTCTTTACCGCAGTGCAAGTGCCCTCTGCCCCTAATTTACAGTGGCTCACACTCACAACAAGCAGTGCCTGGAGCCGTGAAGGAGCGGGTATGGCAAAGAACTACTGATTAGCATAACATCAATATCCGTTATAAAACCAGGAAAAGGTGGGCATGGATGGTGAACTGATTTGGTGGTGCAATGGGCCACTTGACTGGTTTTGCCCCCCAGGCCTAAGGCTGCCAGCCCTCCCCTGGCCACACCTCCCCTGGATCTGATTGACACAGCCTGCATGAAAAAAAACTGGTTTCACTTTCAATCAGATGTAATTTACCTTAAATAATTGTATCTCTGTCTCTATAAATATAACTTTAATCACACACAGGAGGTTCTTGCAGGGTCTAGCAAGCTATTCACATAGAAGAGGATAAGAAAATCTAAATTAAACAGAACTTGCAATAAAGGAAGGATAGACTTTAGATGACTATTTACAGGAAGTGTTTAGGAAGGCTGGGAGGTGTGACTAGGGTTCATAAACAAAGTGATTTAACTCCTAAATGGCAGAGAATTAAGCAGTGAGGCTGCAGGGGCATGTTCTATACACCAAAACTGCTTCATTAGGCTAAAGTTGTCTTGGTGACTATAGTGTCCCTTTAAATGTAAAAAGTCACTTTGAATTCTCACGTAAATAACCATGCCAGTTATGAAGGGAAATATCAGTTTACTGGTCATTTGCAAGTGGTTGGCACCCCACTTCTTAGCTTAATATGCCCATTCAACATAGAGGCACACCCACGGCATAGCCACACAGTCAAGCACCAATGGATATAGACTGTGAAGATTTGGCAGCAGATTTGACAATAAACAAATGGATCTATTGTAACTTTGTTGCATCAGGTGTTGTAACATACCTGGTGTCCCATGCCAGCACCTCCCACATTCAACTAGCTCTATCCAACACATTTTACTGCGCTATCCCTTCATAGATTTTTTTTATGTTCTGCATTGTATTTGCTCCAATTTGGAAAACAGCAACTAATTAAAACTCACAAGAGAAAGGATGGTTGGGCGTAAGATGATGCCCCCTGTCCTTGAGCCTCTTACAAGGTATCTATTAATTCTCTTCCTTGTTGGTGTTGATTGCAACCCTCCCCAGCCTGAGGTCCAGTCCATACGAAACCATTATATCTATCCATTGAGTTGAAGAAAAGAAAGTTCTAAAAAGACAGGATAAAACTTGCGTCAAAATCAGTATGATCTGAAATGAAGTCAATCTCATTGTGGAAACGCAAAAACTCCAAAAGGTTATAATTCTAGTATTCAATCAGGTTCATTTAACCATGCTGTACTACATAAAGAATGCTAAAAATAGTATATTTTTCAAGAACCCCAACCCCCCCCCCCAAAAAAAAAACGGAAGCAAACAAACATATGAAACTCCAAGAAGGCTTACACATCTCCCAGAGTCAAAAATAAGATCAGGAACATTTCCTGTCCCCCCTCACCCTCTTCTCTTCTCGCAAGGACAAGGGAATGCTAGGAATCTCTAAATAAAAATCATCTTCACATGAACATCCCAGACTCGATTTCCAAATCCCATGACCCACAATTGTGACATCACTTGTTTGCCCCTTTTCAAGTTTCACAACTTAAGACATGGATTGCCAGATCTAGAAGTTTTTTGTAACAGAATGGTAAACCACCCAGAGCCAGACAACACAAGAAAAAAAATATACATGTTTCCAATTAAGTACACATAAAATGTAGAACTATATGTACAGATAGCACATAGAATCTTCATCTCGAGAATTTACAATCTAGGAGGTAATAGGCAACTGATACTGGGTGTGCAGTCATTTAGTTCCAGTAAGGAAAACTCTCCTAAGAGGAACTGTGTCCAGAGCAGACAACACAATTTTGGGCACCAACTTGCCTTTTTATCTTGTTATGAATCAGTGAATGTCATCAATCCATGTTGTTATAATTATTGGTTTACCACGTTTGAACTCTGTATGTTCTAGATACTGTAGGCACTACTTTTTGTTGTGTAGGTTGACAAAACTTGGCAAAGGGTGGAGCTTTAGTCAAGCTTCACAGCCTTTGTCAACTTTGTCATTAGCCCTCTGTGCTTCCAGCACCATGTCACATCTCCCTCGTGGCCGATCCTCATTAATTTTACACTCACACCCAGCTATGGGCAGATGGTTCTATTTGTAGGCGCTACCATCTTAGAATCTTTGGCAGTACCTAAAGAGACAATGAGCTAAGCTGGTCCAAAAACAGTTGGGGGGCATTGGATGGTTCAGAGGAATAGATACCATGGTTCTCAGTAGTGGGAACCATATAGCGACAGAGACACTTTAAGGACTACTGATTTTCTCCATGGAAACGACATAGACAACCTGGTACCCACTGTGTTGGAAAGTAGGTGGACACAAACAAGGATGCCCATAGAACAAACTAATAGTCAGCTTTACTCCATGCTGGCGTGTTCTGCATTCCTAATAATATAGGTGGGGTGAAAACGATGTAATTCTGCATTCAAGAAGTGTGTGAATAGGCCTTAGATCTAACAGATACCTTAACACACCTCTAAGTAAAACAGGACCAGGGAAGTGAGTGCTACTTACCTCCAGAATACACTGTGGTCAGGACCTTCCAAGCCTCCCTGATAACTGGCTCTTGAGGTAACAAGGCAGCTCTCTATACAAGGTCTGACCAGAAAAGGTCCAGCCATTGTTAATATAATGAGAACGGTTTGCGTGACAGTGATGTACCCTGGCAGCCAAGGAGATGGGACTGAAGTGCGCATGCATGAACAATGACAACTTCACTGTACTAGTCAGTGGGAGCGCTAGACACCGTTGAGTGAGCATGTGTACTGTGTGGGCATCACATTCAAAATGACTGAGAGAATAGAGCAACGAATCTGAATCAAACTTTCGGTTAATCTTGAATATTTTTTTCACATGATTAAGAAGGCGTTCAGGGAAGATGCAATGAGTGTGGCACAAAGCTTCGATGATGGTCCAGACGTCTGGCTTTTCCCAAAGCATAAATAAATATGATGAGGCAGCTGATGGCGATTCCAGCAAAGGATTTTGCAGAGTGTTTTGAACAGTGGAAGAGATGCTGGAAGAACTATGTGAGGTCCCAAGGTGCCTACTTTGAATGGGACTGAGGCGTCATTGTCCTACGTACAATGTTTCTTGTATCTTCGTCAATAAATGCCTCTATTTTTCATATTACATGGCTGTATACCAGTGTGACGCCAAATACCCGTGTGTCTCTATATCTGCATGAACAGGGACTTGACTGCTTCTGAATACATAAGTAAAAGTTTAAGTCCCTATCTACTCCGCTTTTAATCCTTTAGTTGTTATAAAGAAAGGAAGGGGAGTCTTTTTTTTATATTTAATTGACCTGTACCTATTATCCAGTACCATTGACATCGCCATCTTCTCCCCTCAAAAAAATCCAACTAGTATCCAAAATATTATGAGAGATAACTGCCTAAAAATATCCAATGCACCCCCTGCCCAGTGAGGTAAATTGGAAAACACAGCAGTAGCTAGGAGGCATTTACATGCTTGTACATCATGTGAAAAAACAAATTTTTGCAATAGTATTGGCTGATTTTAGTTCAAGGTAAATCACTGTCACTGCAAAAAAAGGACATACCTCCCAAGTGTCCCAATTTAGGAGGGACAGTCTTTTTTTTTAGCTCAAATCCCTCTGTCCGTCTATTCTATCCTAATGTCCCTCTTTTCTAGGAGCGCAATATAGTTGATATGTCTGAGTGTATAACGGAGCTCCACAGCAATACTACTCCCAGTAATGTGTCTCAGTGTATAACAGAGCTCCACAGCAATACTACTCCCAGTAATGTGTCTGAGTGTATTAACAGAGCTCCACAGCAATACTACTCCCAGTAATGTGTCTGAGTGTATTAACAGAGCTCCACAGCAATACTACTCCCAGTAATGTGTCTGAGTGTATAACAGAGCTCCACAGCAATAATACTCCCAGTAATGTGTCTGAGTGTATAACGGAGCTCCGCAGCAATAATACTCCCAGTAATGTGTCTGAGTGTATAACGGAGCTCCACAGCAATAATACTTCTAGTAATGTGTCTGAGTGTATAACAGAGCTCCCCAGCAATAATACTCCCAGTAATGTGTCTGAGTGTATAACAGAGCTCCACAGCGATAATTCTCCCAGAAATGTGTCTGAGTGTATAACAGAGCTCCACAGCAATAATACTCCCAGTAACGTGTCTGAGTGTATAACAGAGCTCCACAGCAATAATACTCCCAGTAATGTGTCTGAGTGTATAACAGAGCTCCACAGCAATAATACTCTCAGTAATGTCTTTAAACTAAAATAAAAGTGTTTAGAAATCAGTCTGTGTGAATAAGATACATTGTTCTTGTTCTAAATAACATTATAGTTGGGTAAATTGTTATTAATAAGTCACCTTATATTTCTCAGAACCGCCTCACCCCTGGCCACACCCCATCTCACACCCCTGATATTAAAGTTTCCCTCTTTGGGTGGTATGTAAACGTAAAAATGTCTCGGTGGGCAAGCATGATCAATATTCCATTGGCATGGTTACACCAACAATAATGTATGGAGTGGGTGAAGCCAATATTAAGCTTCTATCACTCACCCCTAGAATGCCCTTATAGAAAGTGCCTGGCCTTATCTAATATCTGGGATAGGCGTATGCCCAGTGCCTGCCCGTCCATTGCCGTGAAGTCACTGCTCCTGGCGGCACTCTGTCAGTGGTAGACCAGTGGCTCTCTAATTAGGTGAGTTAGGCGGCCGCCTAACTCGCCATAGGGCAGGCAGACTGTGTCAGGTCCTCGGTCCCTCACCGTGGACCTGACACCAGGAGGGGGCCTGGCGGCTTGCCTGGTATGCCATCGTGTGCAAGGCCCCTCCAGTCTGCCCTGAGAGGCAGAAAGCCAGCACAGTCTGCAGCTCCGCCGAGTGTGAGCTGCAGACTGTGCAGTGTCTCGCGATCTCTGGCCAATCAGAGCGTTGCCGCAGGTTACCACGGCAACACTCTGACTTCTGAATATTGCGAGACACTGCACAGTCTGCAGCTCACACCCGGTGGAGGTTCACACTGTGCTGGCAGCACAATGCCTTGGGCCGGCCCTGCTTATGCTTATCCCATACATGCTTTTCACTGTGTTAAACTCTTCAGCTGGAAGGCTATTCCATGCATCCACTACCCTCTCAGTAAAGTAATACTTCCTGATATTATTTTTAAACCTTTGTCCCTCTAATTTAAGACTATGTCCTCTTGTTGTGGTAGTTTTTCTTCTTTTAAATATAGTCTCCTCCTTTACTGTGTTGATTCCCTTTATGTATTTAAATGTTTCTATCATATCCCCCCTATCTTATAAAATGACTGGTCTAATTAAGAGCTTACTGAGCCTCCTGGATAGAGAAGAGATATAATCTGTGTTTTCCAGGCAAGTAACATGCATACAAATCGATGGCTAACATATGGTCCTGTAGTATGTGAACGTCAAATGATGCAGGTAGTAAATAAGGTGATAAGACCACCAGGAATCCTGGAGTATATGAATTCTACATACTATAGAGCAGCATATGACACTGGGGGAAATTATGTTGAGTGTTTTTTTTCATTAAAAACTTTAATATAAACCGCCGTATCTAATATTTGATCAGTATATCGTTTGCACAGTTCAGTTTCTTTATACTGGTGGTTTTTGTCCTAGTTCAAAATATGTTTTACTCTTGCTGTTTTCCGAAGGGCGAAACAGTCTTGTAGACAAACCACCCCACAAATTACAGGACTTGCTCTGTCTGACAATACTAACAGTTTTATTTTAGTCACTGCAAGTTCGTTTTATCGGAGTGAATCAAAGAAGAAAATAATATATACAATTTCAACAGGAAATAGCCAGAATTCCAGTCTTGAAATTTTGCCCAGTGCCTGGTTTGAAGGCTGTTTTAGGCGTTTTATAGAATGTCTAGGTGTCATGTAGATTACCATGTTATGTGTTATTTCACCATGATAGATGGATAGATAGACAGACAGACAGACATATAGGTAGATGGATAGATAGACAGACGGATGGCTAGCTAGATAGATAGATAGAGAGATAGATAGATAGAGGGATAGATAGATAGATAGATAGATAGATAGATAGATAGATAGATAGATAGAGGGATAGATAGATAGATAGATAGATAGATAGATAGATAGAGGGATGGATAGATAGATAGATAGATAGATAGAGGGATAGATAGATAGAGGGATTGATAGATAGATAGAGGGATTGATAGATAGATAGATAGAGGGATTGATAGATAGATAGATAGAGGGATAGATAGATAGATAGATAGAGGGATAGATAGATAGATAGATAGATAGATAGATAGATAGATAGATATAGGGATAGATAGATAGATAGATAGATAGAGGGATAGATAGATAGATAGATAGATAGAGGGATAGATAGATAGATAGATAGATAGATAGATAGAGGGATAGATAGATAGATAGATAGATAGAGGGATGGTTGGATAGATAGATAGATAGAGGGATAGATAGAGGGATGGATAGAAAGATAGATAGATAGATAGATAGATAGATAGATAGATAGAGGGTTGGTTGCATAGATAGATAGATAGAGGGATAGATGGATATATAGATAGATAGATAGATAGATAGATAGATAGATAGAGGGATAGATAGATAAAGGGTTGGTTGCATAGATAGATAGATAGAGGGATGGATAGAGGGATAGATAGATGGATAGAGGGATAGATAGATAGAGGGATTGATAGATAGAGGGATAGATGGATAGATAGATAGATAGATAGATAGAGGGATAGATAGATAGATAGATAGATAGAGGGATGGATAGAGGGATAGATAGATGGATAGAGGGATAGATAGATGGATAGAGGGATGGATAGAGGGATAGAGGGATGGATAGATAGATAGATAGATTGATCGATAGATAGTGGCCCCAAGGAACGCTCTTAAAGAAACAATCCAACTCCAATAAAAACTTCAGCTCTTTTTATTGTTACAGTGGCTGGCAGGGTTGTCTGTTGTCTTTAATTCTTACCATCAGTTGATGTTCTCAGTCTATCACTGACCACAAAGAAGAAGGAAGCTAGGAGCCAGGTATGTCATAACAACTGGAATAATCTGAGGTTGTTTTGGGTTTGGGATTTTACTTTAATTGTAGAACTCTCAAATCGTTTTCCAAATACTTTACTATAAATATCTGCCTCCAGCGCAAATGAAATATTACTATATAATATAAATTAATAGATCATCGCTGTTCAGTACTTCCTCCTTCAAAACATTCCTGGCACTCATCTGACCCCTTATTGGAGAACACTGAACAGATATCATTAATGCTAAGTGGGTAAATAAATAGAAAATGTCAGACATTGTGCCTTTAGAATGGAACTTTATTGAGACTTAGTGAGGCGGTAAAACATTCTCACTGACTGCCAACAGTTAGCAAGTTGTGGCATAAAATAAGGTTAATATGGATAAAGGATTAAACACTGATCAGCCACAACATTAAACCACTGACAGATGAAGTGAATAACATTGCTTGTATTGTTACAATGGCCCCAGTCAAGAGGTGGGATATATTAAGCAGTGAGCGAACAGTCAGTTCTTGAATTTCATGTATTGGGAGCAGGAAAAATGGGCAAGTGAAAAGATCTGAGTGACTCTGTCAAGGGCCAAATAGTGATGGCTAGACAACTGGGTCAGAGCATCTCCAAAAGGGCAAGTCTTGTAGTGTAGTGGTTGGCACCTACCAAAATTGGTGAAAGAGTGTGGCATCACGGCCATGGGTGCTCAAGGCTCGGAGCATTGGAACTGGACCATGATGCAATGGAAGAAGGTTGCCTTGTCTCATGGGTCATGTTTTCTCTTAAATCAGGTGGAAGGCCTGGGTGCGTGTGCGTCGTTTACCTGAGGAAGAGATGGCAGCAGGATGCACTATGGGAATAAGGCAGGTCAGCAGAGGCAGTGTTATGCTCAGGGCAATGTTCTGCTGGAAAACTTTGGGTCCCGGCATTCATGTGGATCTTACTTTGACATGTACCACCTACCCAGAGATTGTTGCAGACCACGTACAACCCTTCATGGCAATGGTGTTCCCTGATGGCAGTGGCCTCTTTCGGTAGCATAAAACACCCAGCCACGCTGCAAGAATTGTTCAGGAATGGTTTGAGGAACATGACAAAGAGTTCAAGGTGTTGCTTTGCCTCGAAATCCCCCAGATCTCAATCCGATCGATGGAGGCTCCACTTCGCCACTTGCAAGACTTAAAGTGGCACTGTCACACCTCCAGCCCACCTTCCCTTGCAAATTAGTATTTCATAAAGATAATATCTTTGTAATGTACTCATAGTGACTGTGTTGGAATTTTACTGAAATTCCAACCCAGTCAAAAGATATACTGAGACAAAGTAGTTCACAGGCATCTAAGATGCCAAGGTTAGGCAGCAATACACTAGATGTTCTAGAACAAATGAAACTTTCAGTTACGAATGTGATTTAACCCATGTGTTTGTTGGGCAAGTGCAATACATAATGTGCATATGTCACAGGGAATCTGTCTGAATTCTGCAGGACCAAAGGGATCAACAGATATTCGGTAAGGCTGAATCCTTCAATATTTTAACCCAACAGTGAAACATCTTTGCTATCACGGCAGAAGAAGAGTGGCGTTTTGATACTTAATAGTTCCATCTACTTCAAAATGGTTTGGCGAAACTAAAAAGTGCTTTACAGAGACCCCCTTTTGCCATAACCACCGTAATAAGCTATGGTGGTTATGGTGCTAAAAAGTGTCCCTCTAAAAATAAAACATAGGAGCTGTAGTATTTATTAATTTTCTTAGTGGCCCTCAAAACCCAGAGCTGCTACGGTAGATATGACAAAAGTAATTGCATTACCCTGGTTGACCATTATTTTACGAGTTACAACGCATGACTTTGTATGAGGGAAAACCACAATGCAATTATACTCGAATGTTTCTCTAAAACAGAAAGGACAGAAGCTAAACGTGGTGTAAAACGCGGCCAAGGCTTGCAAGAAGTAAAACTATTTTTGGAGCTCCTGTAATGAGCGCCCTACAGATGGGATCAGTGATTATAACTTCCCGGAGCTCTGCGATCCAGATGAGCTGACACGCTGAGACTGCAGCAGACTCCGTGTCTACAGGACTCTCATCCAGCTGTGAAGGAGATTAAACGGCAGCATGAAACAAACCCTATAGAGCACGTCAAATCTCAGCCAGAGGATGCGGTCAGAATTTAAAGGTCTCGCTGTAATGTTTGGATCCAGCAAAACAACAAGAAGGCGTACATAGCATGGTTACATATAAACCCCACCAGCTCTATGTAACAAGAAATTCAAAACCTCTATTGAGACACGGTGAATGCAGGAAGGCCAACGTTGACCTATTTTTACACATGAACAAATATTATCTTATATAAATGTGTTTTTGCTCAAACTGAACACCTTGCATCATTGACTATTGCTAAGATTCTGTGAGTCACCAACTCATTAGCAGCCAGATCATTTGAACACCTCTTGAAAATAATCCTAATTTTATGAAATTTACTGAAACGGGAATTTTGATCTAGCCTGTGACATGACTCAGTTGCTTAGATAAACACTATATCTTTAGGAATACAAAGATTTATATACATATAGTGATCCCCTACCTATTTAGGTGTGTATCCCCAACCCGCCCTGTGAGGGTTTGAAAGGTGAGTTTAGTGTCTTTAGTGGTCCTTTAATGGACTGATTGTAGTTTATGTTCAAACTGCAGGGTTACAGCTTTGATATCATCCTTCTATGGCAGATAAATTGGACCATTTCACTGGGAAATAGAAAATTGTATCTATTTATCAATAGCCTATTTGATAGCTAAAATATCCAAAAGAGAGTCAGTATAAATAATGATGCACCATTTATTATGAAAAAAATAATGCCACCTCGGCGTTCCGTAGATAGAAAAAAAAACAAATTATGAGCCTTGAAGGTGCATAGTTTATGAATGTCTACAGAATGTTGAGATGTCCTGGATCACACAGAGCAAAGTATTCCATTGGGATCAAGCTATGACCTACCTGCCCTGTCAGTTTGGAAGTGGAATGTGGTAGACACACAGGAGGAAGGGACAAGGTGTTTCTCTTCTTTTGAAGAATCACCTGCATTAATTCTGACAGGGTAGTCGAGGGCTAAACTGATTTTGTTAACCTGTTTTTTTGAGAAGGTGTTACAGCCCAGAAGGGGGAGTCAATGAGGAAACTGGGACAAAGAGATGGATTCATAAGAATCCAAAACAACTCCTAAGGGTTAGGACCACTTTATCCGTGTGTCAAGGTCACCCCCCCCAAGAGTCCTGCTGCCTCCAATGGACCCAGGCCGGAGGCCGCCATGGGAAAGGGTGTCATTTTGATGCCTTTACTGATGCATATTGCACCACCTGGACAGCACCAGCTGCAGTAGGCCCTGAAACATGAAGGTCTGCCCGCAATCTATGTACCAGCCCTCTTTCATTTGTAGTCCACCAGAAACTGATCTGTGAACCTGTTTGGAGTACATAGAACGCTCTATTGTGTGATCTGACTTAGTGAGGGAATATGATGTCATGCCCCATTCTGCTCTAACCTTGTCATTTACAAAGGAGCTAAAGGGACTGCGGTAAGAAACAAAGTGTGTGTTTCTGTCTGTGTCCATGGCCTTTTGTTCTCACAAAACACATTATGTAGATTTCAGTGTGCATGGTCCTAGTCACATGGAACACATGATGTATGGGCTACACTGATGGAGGCTGCTGGAGTTACAATGTATGACATCATACATCCCTGCAATCTCCATCAATATGACCCGTGCATGACTGCTGACCAAATTATATTCCTGTTACCCCCCAATAATGACATGACGCCTTAGTATTGGATAAGGGCAACAGCCACAGTTTTATTTAATTTTAACTTTAAACACCGCCAGCATTAACACCACCTGTCGGCTGTTGGGGTGACTACCCAACAGACAGATAAAACCGTATACTTCCAGAGTTTTTACAGCCTGCCTTCCGCCATCAGCCCGAGCAGGCTGCGACTCCCTAAAGTCTTGTTTCGTGAATTACTTGCGTGTGCCAGGAACTCCGCCACCGCAATGCCAGCTCTAATTCCCCTCTGCCGGCCTCGCACCCTCCGCCGACAGCGCCTGTTCTATTCCTGCTTGCAGACCCAAATTAAAAATATCCAAGCTAATCTGATTAAGTAGCACCCCATCCGCCCTTATTAAGCTACGATTGTCCCCCTCCAGCTCAACGTGTCGGACCGACACACCACCAAGTCGACGCACAAACCTAGAAATGGTGACATTGAATTTGCGTCTGCTCCATTCCAAACACTTGGCATGTGGCAAGGCTTGCCAACACGGACAGGGAACAATCTCAGGCCATATAAAAAGAGCACTCAGAAAACAACGCCAAGCACTGTGCCAGATCATGCTTTACAGAGTGCACTAAATCCACGGTCCTAACCCTACCTAGATCATTACCCCCCTGACACAAACCTGCTAAGGGCAACGCACTGCGGGTAAAACTGCTTCCATGACAACCCTGAATACCCCTCCAGCAAACCCTCGCTAACCTGGCCATAGGAGCATGACTATACAAAATACAACAAATGAGGCCAGACCTACAGCTGATATCTCCTGGATGACCACCTACCTAAACGCTGCACCACCGAACCCGCAAAACCCAAGACGCTATCTTGCATTGCAGCCTCAATTAGAAAAGAATGAGGAAAGAAACCTTTAGGGTCTCGACCACAAGCCACCAACGCTTTCCTGAGCACCGATGCGAACTGAAACCGCATAAGCAGGGACCCATCTGCGTGTACCAATAGCGAGACTGCTGATGGCTGAACCACCAGAAAACGATGAAACACCTGAACCGGGCAAAATTTACCCCCAGTACTACCCACCCAGAGCCATAGACCAGTCAGTCTTAGACCTACGAATATGTAAAAGCAAAATATAAAAGAAGGGCTGCGCCAAGATAAAATAGATAATATCCAGTCCAAATAATGGTAAAAGTCCAACCTAAAAGTGTCCTCTCTGTTGTCCTTGGATACAGGAACAGAGTCTTCAGGTATTGAATATAAAAGATAAAAAGAGAGAACAACCGATAGTGCAATATGTATGGTTCAAGTGAAGTAAAATAAAAGTAGCGCACTAACAATTTGTAAGAGCTTCTGTCCAGCTCTAGGGTAAAGCGCACACAGCGGTATAATCCCCGCTTATGGGATATGTGGCATGCCAAACCAAGCTGCCACTGAGCGGAACGACAACAATAACTGGGCACACCCCTCACACTCCCGAGGACCCACAAACAAAAAGTCATCGAGATGATGAGTTACCGAATCAATGCCTGAAAACTGAACCACTACTCACTCCAAAAATGAAGAAAACTTTTTAAAACATGAACACGAAATGGAGCAGCCCATGGGGAGGCACATGTCATAGAAATACGACCCCTGAAAGTGACAACCCAGAAGGTGAAAACATTTGGTGAAACAACCGAAACGCCGATTTTGCCAGGCGTGCCCCCACTCCTGCTCTCCTAACCAGCGACAAAGCCCGATCGAAAGAGGCATACTGAACCCTGCAGAACAACTTGTCAATGTTATCATTCACCGAACTCCCCGCCGGATAGGACAGGTGATGAATCATATAAAAGGAACCAAACTCCTTTTTCGGCACCAACCCCAAGGGCAATACCCGCAGGTTAGGAAAGGGGAGAACATCAAAAGACACAACCATGCGCCCCAGTGATGTCTCCTTAGACAACTTGTCGCTCAACATATACTCCTTACCCCGAACTGACCGCAGATTTTCAGCAAAACGCGGCTCAGATGAAAAAACAAAGGGGATCCAAAAACCAAATGAAAATCCTTCCCCCAACACCGCAGCGATGTTTAGGGTAGAGCTCGAGACACGGCAACATCCTTGCCACGCTCACTGGCGTACCCTCCCTTAGACCCGTTTTCACGGGTCTCCGACTTAGGCAATATCTGTTTTCCCTTCTTAAAGCATTGACTTGCGGGCTGAGCCCCCCCCGCAATGCGAGCACTCATGCTTAAACCTGCAGGAGGCCGAAATAAATCTATGCCAGCCCCGCAGCATGGCGTGGGGGAAAAAAAAGGTGAGTTAAAAAACTATTTTTAAACATACACAGACACACACATACACCATGACAGATGACAGACACACACATACCATGACAGACACATACAATGACAGGCACACACACACACACCTTGACATACACACACACACACCTTGACAGACACACACATACCATGACAGGCACATACATCCCCTCCTGATCTAGACGCAGCGGTCCCTGGAAACCTGTCCACTACAGCCCTAAGCAAGCGCAGCAATTCCCCCTGCGCAGCCTAATCCAGGTCTTGGGAGCCCCCTAATGCGCCCTTCCCCCCCTGCTATGCTACCCCAAGCACTAGCGCAGACCAACTCACCACTCACTGGAGCTGCCACGGTAGCCCTCTCAACAGGATAAGTGCCATGAACTCCCATCTGGTCCTGTCCTCCAACTCCTCCTGGGATCCCGAATCCAATTCTTCTGGCAGCTGCCCGGTCCATCGGCTGCCGTGTCTCCTAGATGCTGGGCTCCTCACAGGCACCGGACCCCAACTCCATCCTGCTGCTACCTCTCCTTGCTGCTGTGCAGTAGCCTCCGATCCCCTCCTGCGCTAGAATGGCCTCCGGACTGTATCTTCAGCCCTTTCCCCTTCCTTGCTTACAGTCCAGGGGATCCCTTTATTAATGTCACAAGTCTTATCTTACCCTGTAGTGGCTTGAGTCCACCTCTAGGGGCATCATACATACTCTATAGTTGGGGAATATGATTTTGAAGTAATACGTCAAAAGAGACAAATTACAGACTTAACAAAACAACTCAACGAGAAGTCTTTGCAAGGCAGATGCTCTGGGCAATTGCTGCCTCTTAAGTTTTGCTCCACCGAGCTAAACAAAGCAGGAAGTAACAGAATCTATTGTCTGATTGATAGCCATGGGGGTGTAACCAGGTTAATTTATAAAAGTGTCAATTTCTTTTGAAATCTGCACTTTTTTGCAACACGAAAAACAAGGTCACATTCTTCACAGATAAAACACTTCAACAAGCTAATGTGCTTTGGGAGTCTGGAGTGTCCCTTTAAGTTAGTTTAAACTAAGTTTTTATGTAAGGCTATTAAGAAATCACTTTATGCGTATAGGACCATGTGTATACAGAATATAAAATAATATGTACACACACTGCAACTGTTTAACATGGGTACCAGTCACAAAAGGTTACTTTAAACTGAGTTCACATAAGTATTTTCTTACTGCAACGAGTATTTTAATCTGACAATTACATACATAGAGGAGAGAGCCGTGCTGGTAAGTGCTGCCATCCAGTGTTCACAATGCTAAATTAAATCAGTATTAATCGAGCGTGTGCCTGAAGTATGACTATTTGTTATTATTAGAATTATTTATAAAGCGCCAACAAATTTAGCAGAGCTGTACAACAGGTTCTGTTTCATATTAGCATATTTTATGAGAAGCATTCTAAAGAGATTAAAGGGTTACTCCAAGGATCATAACCAGTACAGCTTGCTGTAGTAGATATGATGCCAATAGCACTCTGGCCTGGTTCCCTAGTAATGGGGCAAACTGTTTAGCAACAGTTTTAACACTAATCGAGAGTACTCTGTGTGTTGCTTGGGATTATGAGGAAGCATTAGCCTGAGCAACATTGGGCAGCTGTGATTGGCGAAAAGTGTCAGCTGACCACTTTCAGCCTATCAAAGCAAGCATTGCTAGTATGAATTGATATGACTAGAAGGAAGTGTGTAATCTCTGCCTTAGCCATGCCTCCAGTGGAGGCGGGCCTGTGGGTGGTCAGGGACCCTCAAACTGCTTGAAAATGATTTAACTCTTAATGAAAGGACAGTGGCAGTGGACTCCAGGCAGTATAACTAATTCAATTATAGTCACTCCTAAACCCAGTCCTATAACATACCCGAAGTACTAGGCTACAGCGGCCTTATCCCAGTTTCCAAGGTGTCCAATCCAGGGCTGCTTCTTGGAGGATAGAGTGCCCACTGCAGAAGCTGCAAATCCAAAAGAATTGCTGAAAACTCAAGAACTTCACACTGGTATATATTTCTTTAATCTCCTTTTAAAATACCCCAGCCCCTAGGGTTCCATTAACTGAGGAGATGCTGGTAATTATGTATAACTTTTTTTTATAATATGTCTTCTATTTTCGGAAGATTTACAGCCAAAATTCCAGCATTTTCAGCAGGTAACTGATTAGACTGGTGGCAATACACAAACCATTTATACGGCAAACATTCAGGTCCAGAAGGTGAATGTTTTGTGACAGTCACAGTCAGGCGTTAAAAGGGCTTTTCACTTTGTATGGAACCATGATCCAGCCAATTCACTAGAAAATAAATCTAACGTAGAGGGTCACCCGTGATATTGATTTTCTGCTGAAACTGATTATAAACAGGCCATGGATTCTCCGTGATTGGCAGATAATCAATAATCTACTCTATAGCAATGTGGGAATTGAATTACTTAAAAAATAAGAATGAAATAGACACCGCTCTGAGGATTCTGAGGCAATGTTTTATATATATTTATATCCCGACCGTACTGCGCTGTAGAATATGCTGTTGCTTTATAAATACCAGTAATAACAAAAATTATAATATACATTTTTATTGAGAAATAAATCTTACACGATAACTAAATGATGGGAAACATAGATAAAATAAAAATCTGTTCTAGAAAAAGCACAGATAAGTGGATTAATTAAAAACAGAAACATTACTATCAATTCACCTATGTACTGCTTGTAATTATAATTGTAAATAATCAGATACAGAGTGAGCCTGACAGCATTGTGGATCTGTCCTGTAGCCCATGGAGCAGCACAGCTTAGTGGAATAGGGCCTGGACAGAGCTAGGAGGTGAGCATTCAGAGTTAGTGTGTTTGGATTGGCTAGCTATCTGGGATGGGCAGGGCTGATACATTTAGGCAGCCATCTTAAAATGTTTCCATTCTAATGCTTTCTCACAGACTTTGTTGTTGTCCCTCCCACCCTCCCTGATTTTGTGTTAGGTTTGGAGTTATCCTCCATCTGGTCACAGCGGCGGGGGACTGGATAGGTAAATTGAGGGGTGGAATGGATTGATATTAGGGATTGAATTATGTGTTTTTAAATGTTGGTATGTGGTTTAAAGGGACACTATAGTCACCTGAACAACTTTAGCTTAATGAAGCAGTTTTTGTGTATAGAACATGCCCCTGCAGCCTCACTGCTCAATCCTCTGCCATTTAGGAGTTAAATCCCTTTGTTTATGAACCCTAGCCACACCTCCCTGCATGTGACTTGCACAGCCTTCCATAAACACTTCCTGTAAAGAGAGCCCTATTTAGACTTTCTTTATTGCAAGTTCTGTTTAATTAAGATTTTCTTATCCCCTCCTATGTTAATAGCTTGCTAGACCCTGCAAGAGCCTCCTGTATGTGATTAAAGTTCAATTTAGAGATTGAGATACAATTATTTAAGGTAAATTTCATCTGTTTGAAAGTGAAACCAGTTTTTTTTTCATGCAGGCTCTGTCAATCATAGCCAGGGGAGGTGTGGCTAGGGCTGCATAAACAGAAACAAAGTGATTTAACTCCTAAATGACAGTGAATTGAGCAGTGAAATTGCAGGGGAATGATCTATACACCAAAACTGCTTTATTTAGCTAAAGTAATTTAGGTGACTATAGTGTTCCTTTAAAATTTGGCATGGTAGGTTTCGAACTGGCCTGTGGCGCAGAACCTGGGGGTGTAGGGGTATCTCAGTATACCCCTACATTTTCTCATTCTGGCAAGTTGGTATGGTAGGTTTTCAAGCTGGCCTGTGGCTCAGAACCTGGGGGTGTAGTGGTATACCCCTACATTTTCTCATTCGGGTAAGTTGATATAGTAGGTTTCGAGCTGGCCTGTGACTCACAACCCGTGGGTGTAGGGGTATACCCCTACATTTGCCTGGGGGTGTAGTGGTATATCCCTACATTTGCTCATTCAGGCAAGTTGGTATGGTAGGTTTCGAGCTGGCCTGTGGCTCAGAATCTGTTGGTGTAGGGATATCTCAGTATACCCCTACATTTGCTCATTCTGGTATGTTGGTATGGTAGGTTTCGAGCTGGCCTGTGGCTCAGAACCTGTGGGTGTAGGGGTATCTCAATATACCCCTACATTTGCTCATTCGGGCAATTTGGTATGGTTGGTTTCGAGCTGGCCTGTGGCTCAGAACCTGTATACCCCTACATTTGCTCATTCAGGCAAGTTGGTATGGTAGGTTTCGAGCTGGCCTGTGGCTCAGAATCTGTTGGTGTAGGGATATCTCAGTATACCCCTACATTTGCTCATTCTGGTATGTTGGTATGGTAGGTTTCGAGCTGGCCTGTGGCTCAGAACCTGTGGGTGTAGGGGTATCTCAATATACCCCTACATTTGCTCATTCGGGCAATTTGGTATGGTTGGTTTCGAGCTGGCCTGTGGCTCAGAACCTGTATACCCCTACATTTGCTCATTCAGGCAAGTTGGTATGGTAGGTTTCGAGCTGGCCTGTGGCTCAGAATCTGTTGGTGTAGGGATATCTCAGTATACCCCTACATTTGCTCATTCTGGTATGTTGGTATGGTAGGTTTCGAGCTGGCCTGTGGCTCAGAACCTGTGGGTGTAGGGGTATCTCAATATACCCCTACATTTGCTCATTCGGGCAATTTGGTATGGTTGGTTTCGAGCTGGCCTGTGGCTCAGAACCTGGGGGTGTAGGGATATCTCGGTATACCCCTACATTGGATCATTCGGACAAGTTGGTATGGTAGGTTTCGAGCTGGCCTGTGGCTCAGAACCTGGGGGTGTAGTGGTATCATGGTATACCCCTACATTTGCTCATTCGGGCAAGTTGGTATGGTAGGTTTTCAAGCTGGCCTGTGGCTCAGAATCTGGGGGTGTAGGGGTATCTTGATATACCCCTACATTTGCTCATTTGGGCAATTTGGTATGGTAGGTTTCGAGCTGTCCTGTGGTTTAGAACCTGGGGGTGTAGGGATATCTCGGTATACCCCTACACTGGATCATTCGGACAAGTTGTTTGCACTTTATTATGTTTCGTGATGTTATTTATTTATGTGTTATTTTGGGGTCATTGTAATGTTGTGGGGGGTTAGTTATATACTGTGTCATAGGGTTTGTTTGACAATAAGTTTTTGTATTAAAATTTATATTATATTATATTAAAAGCTGTGGACAGAATTTTATCCAACATATTGGTGTCCGTGCATTATTGGGTATGTATGGGGGTTCTATTCTTAATGCCCAAGGATACGACTATGCGCCTGTCATGCCCTTGCAGGGGGATTAGTCTAAGATACAACAGACCAAGGTCTCTCTATAAAAGATTCCCCTGGACAGATCGGGAAGGGTAACCTGCGGTTAGGGGGCTGGGATTAAGGGGATACATTGTTGCAGGGATGGAGAAGGTTTCAAAAGTAGTGTCATTGGATGTGACCCACCAGTCTGCATAGTGAAGTTGAGGGAGCCTAGCTCTTTCGTACAGAAACGTTGGAGGGGATTGAGAGTTTTGGTTGGGATCACATATACCCCTAATGTGTGACCCATAGTAAATTTGTTTATCACTTTGGTGATCCATGCCGGCAGACTGACATCGGGGGGTGTAGAACTGTTGATATAATTCATGCCATAAAACACAACCTTATGCATTATTTAAGGAACTATGTTGGTTTGGTCAGAGATAGTCCTCCATCCTTGTTGGCGATTCTTGCTTCATGCCAGGGCATTAGGAAGGTGCAGGCGTAAGTTAAATATCTAGATCTCCCTTTTGTATAAAGGGGCCGTCCATACACATAATCCCCATAGTCACATTCTTCATAGAGCAGATACAAAGGTTACAGGTAGAAAGAGCAGAGTTGACATTAAGGGGTTTATGGAATTTTGAGATTTTCAGATCTGTCCTCAAACTCTGCCAAAATGTCATTATCCATCCGTGTGACCAGGTGTTTTGGAAACAAAATGACCAAGACACTAACAGATACATTGGGAAGACCAGACATCCTTTTTAATGAATCCATCCCAGGAGCCAACAAAGTTTTATTTTATTTAGCTCTGCACCTCCATTACTGGAACTAATAGAAGAGGAGGGAAGTAGCTCTACCGAGTATTAGTTAGTCTGTGAGACTTTTACAGAGTTTAAATATCTGAGCCAAATTTTATATTTTTTTTTAAAATTGCTAAAAAAAATATAGGGTGATATAAAATCCACTAATCTGTCTTCAAATGGTAAAATTCAGGATCAAGCCTCATATAAATCAGCAATTGATAAATGCCAAAGTCACTTTGCATGGAGTGCAGACATTGTTGTTTGTATTTTAGCTTACACAAAATAGCTCCAATCAGATTTGCATTTCGTGGCTAATCTCAGAATGATCATCCAGATTGGCATTCGTACATAGCTGAATTGCAATTTCGGCAACATTTTCCCACTCACTAATGGAATACAATGTATAACCCCAGAGGAATTCACTGCCAACGGGAGTTGTTTTGGCAGATTCCCTCAATACTTTCATAAACAGGCTCAATGTGTTTCTGTCAAAAAATCATACAGGGCTATAAGGATTCAATTCACTTTAGGGGATGTTGATCCAGGGACGTTGCCTTGAGTCATGATTATTTCCCCCTCCCTTTTTGACATAGTAGAAAATACATATTTTTTGTTCTTTGTGCTTTATTTTTTTCAATGAACAAACATTGTTATTTGAAAAAGTGGAGCATAGTGAAATACTGCACCTACAGACTCCAGGCACCATTACCACTTCAAATTATTACACAATAACCTGAAATGCAGCACTCAGAGACTGTACACCTGCCGAAAGGAAGGAGGTCGGGGCCTGATGAGTGTCAAGGCCACAGTCCTGGATGAAACACAGGGCATCCACATGTACATCATGAAGATGGCTCCCAAAGATGAAATGATAAGGGAATGCCTGGGACTTCAACAGATAGAGGATGCAGAGAGAGAGAGGAGGTTCCTTGGCAAGACAAACCTCTCCATGGGGTGTACCACCAGCAGATAGTGGATGTGGCTCACATTACAAAATCCTACCAGTGGTTGGAAAAGGCAGAACTGGAAGACAGCAGTGAGGCACTAATCCTAGCCGCACAGGAACAGGCACTCTGCACCAGATCACCAGATCAATAGAAGATGGAGTCTACCATATCAGGCAAGACCCAAGGTGCAGACTGTGCAAGAAGGCCTCCGAGACAGTCCAGCACCTAGTAGCCGGATGCAAGCTGTTAGCAGGAACAGCATACACAGAGAGACACAACCAGGTTGCTGGGATTGTGTTCTGAAACATCCGTACAGAATATGGATTGGACCTGCCTAAGTCCAGATGGGAGAGACCACAAAGGGTAGTTGAGAATGACAGGGCCAAGATCCTTTGGGATTTCAAGATCCAGACAGACAAGCAAGTGCTGGCCAACCAACCAGACATCATGGTGGTAGACAAGGAACGGAAGACTGCAGTCGTGGTGGATGTGGCAATACCCAGTGACTATAACAGGAAGAAGGAACATAAGAAGGTGGACAAAACCAAGGATTGAAAGAAGAACTAGACAGGATGTGGAAAGTGAAGGCAGTAGTAATCCCAGTTGTGATAGGCGCACTCAAGGCTGTGACTCCCAAGTCGGGGGAGTGGCTACAACAGATTCTAGGTGGGACATCCAGGCCTCTGGTAGAGGACCCGAGAATGAGGAATAAAAACATACCACCCAGGAGTAGTGAGAAAATCAATTCTTTATATATAATACACAAGATCCAGCACTCTCACTCATCCACTAAACAGCAATATCAAAGCTTACAGATTTTATTAGTTTTTTTTAAAAACACCTAATCTAGGCAATGGGGGTTAGTTACATTACATGATCATACATTGCATAAGCCTGCCACAACGTAAATGTACCCCATCTTTGGCAGGTCCTACTCTAATGTCTGCTCTTACTTGGGGGGGGGAAATCAATATAGGGCTCTCTGCAGTACAAGGTTAAATAGGGCTCTGGAATGAGGCACCTGTGAGAGGGTGGGGTGCAAAACCAAGGAGTTGGCCTAGACTCCCATATATTATATAATTTTATTGATGCATGACAGAGGTATTAAATTGCATTGGCTGTTTATTAGCTTGTTCTTCGTTCATCCTCACACATCCTTGAGCAGAGGTCATACCGCCCATATAGAGCTTGGTATAGCTCCCTAAATTGTGAGTGCGTCATCTCTTTGGTCTTATTAAGGGAACATTTCAAGCACCATACCACTACAGCACATTAGCAATCCAATGAGCAGGGGGTTGCAGATGACTGTTCCCTGGTGTCCCCAAAAGGGAGACACCAGGGAACAAAGTCAGGATGGCGGTACAAGACCCAAAACTCGGGACTGTACTGTTGAAATCAGGATAATTGTGAAGTATTGTTTGACTCCTGCAATATAGATAATAAGCTTTTCGGAATAAGTGTGGGTATTATAAGCCTTTCTAATATCTTAGAATATAGTTTTATATTATTTTAAAAGATGGTTATCATTTCTTACTCACATTGAGAACATCCCCCATGTATTTACTAAAGTAAGAATTTAAAGTCAATTTGAAATTTAAGGCCAAAGTATCCAAATTGACTTGGATTAATTTTTCCAGCTTGGCTACTTTGTGCTTAAATTTGAAATTTACTTTGAATTTTCCTTGAATTGTCAGTTTAGTGAAGTATCTACGGAGATCAAATGGGGTGAGAAAGCCTCCCCATATTGCACCCTCTGTGAGCTATATGACAGATTGGCCATGCCTGCCCCCTTCACCACGTGTCCTGTTGGACTCTTTACGACGTTCCTTTACGGCTGTCGCACTAAACCTAAACACACAGCATGTCCCGGAACAGTAAGTGTACAGCAGCCCCAGCTCGGTTGTTTCACCCCATTCCCCGCTGCACCCCGTCATTTATTGATTGTTTATTGTGTGTTTCTCTCCGCAGAGCACAGACGGAACGGAAAGGGAGCTGCCAAGTCTCAGGTAGGACTCAGGGTCCAGCCAGCCCGAGATAGACCCAGCGCGCGGAGCATGCTGGGATGTGTAGTGCTGGTAACCCCTACATAGAGCGGCATGGAATGCAGCTGGAACTACAAACCCCGTCATGCATTTCGGACACGTGTTTTCAGCTGTGCTACTTTTTCAGCGATATGGAACGTTATAATAAAACCTGATACAATGTAATCTCTAAACATGTCCACAGTCTACACAGCCACTGGCCTCCCCTGGGTCTCCTGGACTCCATAATGGCTGGTTTCCTTCTACTAACAGAAATTCAGATTTGGTGAATTAGAGGGCAGTAGGGCTCCATGTGAAATAATAATATATCTATATATATATATATATATATATATGTACAATAAAAGGTTTGTTTTAATAAGTTTATAAATATAGTACTAGTTTTCCAATGGGTATGACTGAATCACAAGGAAAGGTTAAAGGATCTTAACATGTGTAACTTGGAGGAAAGACGAGACGGGGGGATATGATAGAAACATTTAAATACATAAAGGGAATCAACACAGTAAAGGAGGAGACTATATTTAAAAGAAGAAAAATTACCACAACAAGAGGACATAGTCTTAAATTAGAGGGACAAAGGTTTAAAAATAATATCAGGAAGTATTACTTTACTGAGAGGGTAGTGGATGCATGGAATAGCCTTCCAGCTGAAGTGGTAGAGGTTAACACAGTAAAGGAGTTTAAGCATGCGTGGGATAGGCATAAGGCTATCCTAACTATAAGATAAGGCCGGGGTCTAATGAAAGTATTTAGAAAATTGGGCAGACTAGATGGGCCGAATGGTTTTTATCTGCCGTCATAGTCTATGTTTCTATCACTGGAAAGTGACATTTGTCATGGGTTGTCACGGTGTTTAACTCGCAGCGTTGTCCTAACACGTTATGGGATTCAGGGAGCCACAAAAGGGGTAGCTTCACATGAGAGAACAGTTTTGGTGCAGGATTAGATCTAAACTTCAGGCTCGTACATTGAAGGCAAACTAATGGGTTAAATTAATTCATGTGTTTTAAGGTAATGCTTAAAAAAATTAGAGAAAAAAAATATCCCCCTTTAATGTTTACGTTGATGCCCTGTTCAGCCGGTCGTCTTGCAGACCCTCTCACCAGGAAGAGTTGTCCTATCAGTAGCACCTCATTTTTGTCTATCAGGTCTCTTCTTATCCCATAAACCATTGTTGTGCAGCGATTTATAGGATAAGAAGTCAGAATGAGAGGACACAATTTCCATAATTTGTTTTCTCATTTATGGGATGAGTAGTTTATCCCCTAGAAGCAGTTTCACTCATGACAGATGATCAGCTCAGGGGGCTTTTTGTGCTTTTATAACGCTACGCAAAGTTGTGCTTAAAGTAACCCTTTCATATTGCAAGTCATTTTTGTTTGAAACAAATTCTGGATTATTTACTGAGTGAGTGAGGATTGTCTGGAGTTTAAGGTGAATTTCAAATTTGAAACGTAAAGTATGCCTTTAGTGCTGCTGTTTTGCTATTAAATGTGAACTTCACCTGAATTTCCAGTCCTCGATTTTTAGTAAATAATCATGTTTGCCTTTATCCGTTTTGCCTTCTAAAACCAAAATTCTACTCTTAACAATACTTGTAACTGTTATCACTGCAATAACTGCTCTTATGACATTACAGCAACATCCAGTATATGCATAATTCAGTGACTGTTTTATTCTGTTAAGGGCGAGATATTTAGGAGATCCCACGCACTGTCGCAGTCTGTTAGTAACAGCACGGACACCTCTGTCTCACCTTTGCTCTCTCCAAATAGAAACCTTACAGTGCCTTGTCCTTCCTAATAAATGTAGTTTATAACTTTTTACTGCACTTTTTTTTTTTTTTGGCAGGGTAAAGGGCCACCAAATCCTGGAAAAAATGTCAAGAAAGATCCCGGTGTGCCCAACCTGTCACACTTCAAGGATCAGGCCAAGAGAGAGGCAGAACAGAAGAGGAAGAGGGTGAGACATATATCTATTCCATGCTGTAATATCTAACCTTGGGAACCCCGTTTGTGAACTACCTTTTCAATGATAGACAGACTTATGTCTAGATTTATAGGTTCATGTAATTCAGAATTCATGGTGGCTGACCACCTTTACATTGATCAGCTTTGATACATTTTGGAGTATACAATGTTACCTTCATAGTCTGTTAACCAAATTTGATAATATACATGATTAAAGGGACACTATAGGCACCCAGATCACTTGATCTTATTGAAGTGGTGTGGGTTCAAAGCCCCTGTCCTCTTAGCAATGTTTACATAGCAGAGTTAAGCCTACCTCTATTGGCTGTCTACCAGAACCTACTAGAGGCACTCCCTGGCCTTTCACGGAGTTTGACTCAATGAAACTATGCCGTACATCCAGCGTCTTCTAAATCACCACAGGAAATCATTGATTAAATGAGTTTCTATAGGGAAGGCCAAATGTGGCACTCGCTTCAAATTTGCGTTAGGTTCCTCCCTTCCTTTTAAAGAAGGATATTAAATTCTGTAATTTGAGTACGGAGAACCTCAGGTTACATTCAATGATCTAGTCCTATAAGAAAAATATTTTTACATTTGCACGATATTAATTGAGGTGTAGACATATGTGTGAATAGACAACTGACTAACACGGTGGTGGGAGGGCCACATTAAATGCCCAATTAAACCGTTATTCCAAGCATCATAACTACTATAGTATGCTGTAAGGGTTATGGTGCCTGGAGAACCCTAACCCAGTTTCCCGGTTATGGGGACAACGTTTTGCAAATGTCTCCGCCGAGGCACCAGGTAGAGTTACAACTCCAGCAGCAGAGGGGTTAAACTCTGTATGTGCAGCATTTCAAAGCAAAATGCTACACATGCAGGCACCATGACCACTTAAAATCACTGAAGTTGTGATGGTGCTTGGGCTAACCCTTTAATTGCAGAATATAAAATATATACACATCTAATACATATGGACATAATCTCTGTAATCTGATGGTTCAGGTCTGAATCAGAACAGAGAGGTTTTGGTTTATTGATATTTTACCATGATTTCTGGTCTTGCTGTAGGTAGAAGAAATGAGGGAGAAGCAGAGAGCAGCCCGAGAGAAGGAGGTAGCGAAAAGACGAAGCTTGGATACCTTTCAAAAGGACATCCTGAAGAGGCAGAGAGAGTTTGAGCAGAAGGTGAGTCTCTTCTAACTTTCCCATATTCCATACAGTTACAGTCTGAAGGGTATAGTCAAAACAGTGAACCTCGAATTCCACAGAATTGAGCCAAACTAAACTGCCGGATAAACCCCACGCTTTGCCTTTACTCTCATAAACCCCCATAGTGTTTGGTTCATTCATGGAAAGGTAAGCAAGTGGTTAATTTTGAACTTATCTGTATCTTTTAATCATATCCCCACTTCGGATTCTCTTTTCTGGGGCGAATACCCTTATATGGAAATTTTATTCATGTGAGTTAAAGGGACATTCAAAGCTCCAACATCACTTTATTAGGTTTTGGTGAATATACCCTGTCCCTTACCTCTGGTTAAATAATATATTGGCATTACAGTGAAATTTCAATCAAGGTGTGCTTTCTTGGGAAGGGAATGGTGGGAGAGTGGTTTTTGTTTTATTATCCATTTCGAAAATAAATAACACCATTTAATGATCTAGTCTTATAAAAAAATATGTTTACGTTCCGCCCGATATTATTTCAGGTGTAAACATATGTGTGAATAGACAACTGACTAACACGGTGGTGGGAGGGCCACATTAGATGACCAGTTAAAGTGTTATTCCAACCATCATACCTACTGTAGTCTGCTGTAGTGGTTATGGTGCCAGGAAAACCCTAGCCCAGTTTCCCGGTAATGTGGAAACACCAATAATATTACAGCCTTTCTAAAATAAAAGGGGATTTGGTTATTGCCTATGGACAGGCTGTGACACTGATGGTTATCTTTGTGTGTGTGTTTCATTAAAAACAAATGTGTCTGCGCAGGAGGCGGATCTTAAAAGCCTTGAGAAACACGAGCAGTTGGAGACTGAAAATTCCAGAAAGGCTTATTATCGAGAGTTTAAAAAGGTCAGTGTCCTTGTTTTACTTTTGTTTGAACGTTCTAACGATCTTACCCCAGTCCTGGGATACAGCAAGTACATTTTGTTTAGACATAGCGTTAATACATGATTTATAAATATGGTTATTTGTTTAAATATGTCTGTCTGCATCCGTCTTAGAGAGTTATGAATGCGCCGTTTTCTGCAGCCAGCGTTCTACCCCAGGACGAAATATACCGTTAGGATTGCAGCTGTAACTCTTTCTGACAAGCACATATTTCTTCCCAGAACAGCCTTTCATTTGATTAAATAAAATACTGCAGCATAATAAAAATAAAACCTATAGGAAATAAAATTATAAAACTGTGCGGAAAATGATGAGCCACTAGGATCTCCATATTTAACAATATAGCAGTTGTTGAAATACAACTCTCATCATTCTAACACTATTTGTAGTTTGAGATTTGAATAACTTCGTCTATATCTGCTTCTGTGCTGCATTGCCGCAACAAAAGACAATTTAGACACAACAATTTCTTAATATTTGTTCATTTAATTTATTTAGAATTTAAAATCAATGATCACTTCCAAATGAGGAGTAGGTGCTTTGTTTTATTGAAATGTATATGTAAGGGACACTCTAAGCATCAAAACAATTGGCTCAATGAAGCAGTTTTGGTGTATAGATCATGCATCTGAGTCTCACTGCTCAATTCTCTGCCATTTGGGAGTTAATTCACTTTGTTTATACAGCCCTAGCCACACCCCTCTTACATGTGACTTACACAGTCTCCCTACACACTACCTGTAAGGAGAGATCTAATGTTTCAACTTTATTTATTGCACAGTCTGTTTATTTTGAATTTCTTGTCTCCTCTTGTTAATAGCCTGCTGGTGGCTCCAACAACATCCTGTATGTGATTAACGTTCAATTGAACACACTGTGCTCTAAAGTCTGAATTTAAATGACACCATTTTTTTCATTCAGACTTTGGGAGTCACAGCTAGGCTGCATAAACAGAAACAAAAGTGATTTAACGCCTTAATGGCAGAGAATTGAGCAGTGAGATTGCAGGGGCATGATTTATACACCAAAAGTGCTTACATAAGGTAACATTGTTTGATGTCTTCTTTGGTTATGTCTTCGTGCAGGTGGTGGAGGCGGCCGATGTTATTTTGGAAGTACTAGATGCCAGGGACCCACTGGGTTGCCGTTGCCCACAGGTGGAGCAGGCAGTCGTTCAGTCTGGCACAAACAAGAAGCTGGTTCTAGTCCTGAATAAAATAGGTAAATACCAGAGGATGATTACTATTATGTCACCACGGCCGGAAATGTAAGTGTGTGTATAAATAATAATATATAATCTCTTTTTTTTTTTTTCTGGACATCCTTAGTAAGTGTAAAACCCTGCCCCCTTATTGGCTGCGATTATATCAGTATGCTCATAGAGCCAATATGGCTCCCAGGTCTGAATGAGGGGGGGAACGGGTATATCTTTGTTTGAAACTAGAATATTCTTTTTTTAAAAGGTTTGAAATGATTCATATATAGTATGGCCGCCAATCATACCCAAGCATTTAGTTTATTATTGTATATCATGAATGGAAATACCGTTCCATGTAGAGTTAAATCCAGTGTGGTTTTCCCGACCTCCCAAATGCATATTTGTTAAATAGAAGGGATGCATTAACATAATATCAAAAATCCTGGGCAGTGGCAGGTACCATTTAAATTATTGTTGTATTGTATAATTAGAATAACATCACAAACTAAATAAAATCTAAGTAATAGCTCTCATTGGATAGAAATGGGCAGTAGCCATTTTTAATGTATTACTCCACGCGGTTCATATAATAGCAGTTCTGTTGGCGCTGGTTTTACTCCTACATGCCAGGGCATTCATTTAACATGACAAGCCTTCCTCCGTCTGTGGTTTACTCCAATGCTCCTTTGTTTAGATCTGGTCTCGAAGCCCATTGTGGAGAAGTGGCTGAAATACCTTCGGAACGAGTTTCCTACTGTCGCCTTCAAAGCATCCACCCAACAGCAGAACAAGAATTTGGTACAGTACATCTCCCTGTTCATAACGGGGTATTCTGAAACATGAGCAGGAATTCAAAGTGAATTTAAATTTCAGACAAAATAGTCACACTGGAAAAGTTCTCTGAGTTAGCAATGCTGCCAGTTTGACTACTTTGGCCTTAAATTGGAATTAACCCCTTAAGGACACAACTTCTGAAATAAAAGGGAATCACGACGGAATATTTCCATCATGTGTCCTTAAGGGGTTAAATTAAAGTGAATTTGATCAATTTTCACTTTAGTTAATAACACTGAGACTTGAACTGAAAACAGAAGTTTAAAAAAAAAAAAAAACTATTTGGAAAGAACCTCCATTTGGCTGAAGTCAAGCTTTGCTTTTTTTTTTTTTTTTTTTATATGAAATGTGTTTATGAACTTAAAAGTAAACCTGTAGATATTTGAGAAATGTTAACATTCCAAAAAAAGAGTTTAAAACATTAAAAAGCGATTAGGTGGGGCTTCACCAAATGTTCCTGTGGCACACGAGTATGTCATAAGCCACCTCATACTGTGCCACAGTCTCATTGACTTTAGGCCTGTAATAGACTGAAGGCTGATTATTAAAGGGACACTGTAGGCACTGTAACTCCTTCATCTCATTTAAGTAGTTAAAGTGTCAGGAATCCCCATGTGCCGTTTTTCCATTAAGTGTAAAAATGTTTTTAATGTTTTAAAGCTAAACGAGTCCTGGAGGACCAACCTCTATGTGCTGCTTTGGCTAATAATGAGGAATTGGCCTCATCAGCAAATGTTAACTGCGATTGGCTTGGAGTATCAGCTGACCTCTTTCGTCCTATCACAGTGCCCATTGCTGTTATGAATTGGTATGGCTAGAAGTACATTTGTAATCTCTGCCTTAGCCACACCTTCAATGGGTGGGCGGGGCTATGGGAATCCAGGAACCCCGATTATTTGTTAAACTGCCCTAGAATGGTTTAACACTGAATGGGGGGACAGTGTGGGGGAACCCTAGGCACTGCAACTAATTCAGTGAGATGAAATTATTATACCTGCAGTGACCCTTTAAGTTTATATATTTTTTTACGGTAAATGTGATTCCTTAAATAGTGGCAGTTGATTAAAACGAATAAGTCGGGTTAACTAGAAATGTGCATATCTTGCATCCTACTTAAATATGGCTTTATATGTGTAAATGTGATATTTTTAAGACACAGATGGTTATATAAAAAAAAAAAAAAAAGTATGTCTTAGAAATGTTTCTCTCATTGGCGTGTGCCTTGGTCAGTAAAAAGTTGTGAACCACCGCTTTAGCAGGATTCTATTCAAACGTGTAGATCAACCTAAAAAGAACTGGTCAAAGATATTCACTTGGTGAACCATTTTTTTTTTTAAATACTTTATTTAGGTTGTGCATGAGTTAACAAGCAGATGTGCACTGCCACAATAGCTAGTGCAATCATAGCAATAAACATTGGTGATCAACAGTGTGGCTGCAGATACAATGCATGTTTTATTTGTATTTTTATATAGAGGAGTAGTTAGTAAGCTAGAAATACAGGTCTAGACTGTGCTTATCATACATTTGTACGTAAGGTTTTGCAATCTAGGCTATTAGGTTAAAGCAAAAATGCTAATAGTTATATATGCTTGAATGTGAGCTATACAACGTGTGGGTGCAAATAGTGTTTAGTCGATTAACATCTATTGATGTCCCACCTACGATCCCCTGGATGATCATAAACAAAATAATAAGTTCACTAGAGCGTACATAAATCTTATAAGAGTGTTAATCTGAAGCATAGTAAGGTGAGCGATATAGAGCACTTTGCCTGGTATTAAGTCCCAGTCCTGGTTCAGCCGATGCCTAGCCGATGCTGTGTGTACTCCCGCCGCTCTGTTCGTTGCAGCTTGCTCCGTCTGCAGGGTATGGGGAAGCATGGAGCCCCTGTGCTGTGAGGCGGTGTGCTTGTCTGAGGATATGTACTCCAAGGTATGTTCAGAGCTGGGTTTGCCTGTTGGGGGCTGCTATACCTCTTCAGTAGCCCTCCTGATGCGGTCGCTCTCTTGGGTCTCGTGCCCCTCCTGGGGTTCACATGGCGTTGCCGGGAGGCGGTCTTTGCTATGCCCACTATGGATGGATGGTTGGGTCTGGTCACTGCCTTACCCCCCTGGGTCACACGCGTCTGGTTCCGCGGCAGGTCCTCGGGCAGTGCCCCTGGGGCTGCATGTGGGCCTCTAGTTTCTCCCAGAAGTAGGCAAATATTTTGTTCAGCCTGCGTTCCGTGTCTGTCCATGTTTGGCTGAGGCCGGTGTCGTGGCAGGCATCCGCCATTTTAGAGGTCTTTCTGGTGTTTAGGTTAGGGCCCTATGTCGATGTATTGAGTCCCTTGCTTTGCTTGGGGTTCACATGAGGGTGGACCGGGATAACCCCCGCCGGTCCAGATGGGGGGGGAACGTAGGTCCAGTCTTAGGGTCTCAGTTTTTCGTGGCTGCGGGAGAGCGGCCGTCTCCACACGCCCGCCATGCTTGTAGGCTGCAAAGTAGTTGCGAGTGGCCACAGCTCGGATTGTCACTTGGATGGTATCATCCTATTCGACTTAGTGTCAGCAAGAGCTGGGTGGCCTCTCTGTAGTGAGAAATCGTCTTTTTGTTAGTGAAATTCAGCTTTTTCTCTGGCAGCCAACAGGAGCTGCACAGGTTTGCTTCCTCTCAGCTCTGCGGCCAGGCCCCGCCCCCACTTGGTGAACCATTTAAAACTCAAATTGCTAGTGGGGGAAAAAAACATTTATCTCACAGTGAACATTTATCAGCACACGTGAAAACAGAGATCAGGCTGTGTGTATGCCGCATGTGTGGTGGGTGTTTATTTTTATTTAACTGCAGTAATAAAATTTAAACCAAAAAAATAGAAAAAGTTTTGTGTCCCTCTCCTGCTTGCCCTTTTTGCAGGGAAGATGCCATCTTTCCTGGTGTCATAGACTTGCATTGGGGCATTAAGGGTTGATTATACTATGTAATAATACATACATACTGTTAACTAATATTCTCATATTTTACAGCAACAAAGCAGAGTGCCAGTCACGCAAGCATCCCAGGATCTGTTAAGCTCTGGCGCCTGTGTTGGGGCCGATTCCTTAATGAAGCTTCTTGGAAACTATTGTCGGAACCTGGACATAAAGACTGCTATAAGTGTAGGAGTTGTAGGTATGTAATATGGCTTTGTATAAAAATTAAAGGGACACTATAGTCACCAAAGTAACTTTAGCTTAATGAAGCAGTTTTAGTGTACAGAGCATGCCCATGCAGTCTCACAGCTTGATTATCTGCCATTTAGGAGTTAAATAACTTTATGCAGCCAAAGCCACACCTCCCTGCGTGTGACTTGCACAACCTACCTAAACACTTCCTGCAAAGAGTCATCTAATGTTTATACTTTTTTTTTATTGCAAATTCTGTTTAATTTAGAATTTCTTATCTACTGCTCTGTTAATAGCTGTCTAGACCCTACAGGAGCCTCCCTGTATGTAATTAAAGGTCAATTTACTGAGCAGGAGATAAAAACATTTAAAGTAAGTTACATCTGATTGAAAATGAAACCATTTTGTTTCCATGCAGGCTGTGTCAGTCACAGCCAGGGGAGGTGTGGCTAGGGCTGCATAAACAGAAACAAAAGTGATATAACTCCTAAATGGCAGAGAATTGAGCAGTGAAGCTTCAGAGGCACAATCTATACACCAAAACTGCTTCATTAAGCCAAAAACTGTTTTGGTGACTATAGTGTCCCTTTAATGAAAAATGTTCATTCATAAAATGCATCTTAATTCTCAAACAGAACTTTGAAATTGTTGTTAATTGGTATTTTTGCTCATTTTTTAATACTCCTTTCCCAGGACACTTAGTATTTTTAAAGCTTTGCCCTTAAGTCATGACAACCTCCCAATGTGGCAAATATTGATAACTAGATATTGATTATGTATGCCGAAATGTAATTCTAGTAGCTTTAGTAAATTAATATTTGTGTTCCCAGAGATGGACGGATATATTATGTTTTCCACCATCCTTTAGCATCAGGGTTGTTGCTCTATTTTTACTTTTTTATTTTGATTAAATATTACCTTACACCATAAATTGTAGCCATGAAAACTGACCTTTTATAAAGCCTTTTAATGGTTTTAGCAAAGAGGACTGAAAGAACATCAATCCCCATAACAAGAAAATCTTACGTGATACGCACTTTTCCCAATTCTACTTTGATTCATTTTTTTTCTTTATTGTGCATTGTATAGCCGTATTCTGCATTGGATCACTGTGTCATACATTGTAGAACCGGCTGTATATCAGATTTTGCTGCGTAACATTATATAAACATTTATATGTATTAAAACGTTACGGCTTTCCCAAAAAGTAGCTAGTTATTGGGATACTATGCTGACAGTGCTGTCAGAAATTCTTTCAAAATCAAACTACTTGTCCCCTTGCTTGTTCCTCCTTTCTAACAGAGTTACTCTCACTAAAGTGAGAAGTCAAGTGGAATTTACATTTTAAGGTTAAAATAGCCAAAATGGAAATATTCTCCTAGTAAGCAGCTGCTTTCAGTTCTGTTACTCTGGCCTTAACTTTGAAATGTACTCTTTCAGTTGTGTAAGAACGTAGACTCCTTCACAACCCACACGAATAGATTAGCATTAACAAAACTTAGGGCTCTTGTAGAGATGTGGAGAAGTATTGAAACACCGCCAAGGTCTGCAGTTATTTAGAGAGTTAGACACAATGGGTGAACAGCCAAATTCCGACGTACACGGGTTCTGTCAAAAGGTCTGGGATCAATGACTAGGAATCCAGTGTCACAGAGATACTCTAGTCTCTCTCATTTCTGACACATGACGTTCTGTTCGGGACTCAAGGAGTCTCTTCCCCCTTTTCCGCCTGTTTTTTCTCACCTTCTCTTCCTTTCTTGTTTGATTGTACCGCCATCTGTAAAAAAAATAAAGAATTGTGGATTGAATGTATTTAAACACATATGGTAGTTATTTGTTATATTTTAATATCTGTGTAATGGGCAATTTTATATACCCTTTACATACATAGTTCAATTTGTCTTCTCTTACAGGGTTTCCAAATGTGGGGAAGAGCAGTTTGATAAACAGTCTGAAGAGGGCGCGTGCCTGCAACGTGGGAGCCACACCTGGGGTAACCAAGTAAGTTTTGAGCTTGACATTATTAATACTCCATTATCCATCATGAAGATCAGAAAACATGCAAATGTTATTACTTACTCAGGAAGGGGTAGGCAACCTTCTGAACTCTCCCCTAATAGAAACATAGAATGTGACGGCAGATAAGAACCATTCGGCCCATCTAGTCTGCCCAGTTTTCTAAATACTTTCATTAGTCTCTAGCCTTATCTTATAGTTAGGATAGCCTTATGCCTATCCCATGCATGATTTAATTCCTTTACTGTGTTAACCTCTTCCACTTCAGCTGGAAGCCTATCCCAAGCATCCACTACCCTCTCAGTAAAGTAATACTTCCTGATATTATTTTTAAAACTTTGTCCCTCTAATTTAAGGCTATGTCCTCTTGTTGTGGTAGTTATTCTTCTTTTAAATATAGTCTCCTCCTTTACTGTGTTGATTCCCTTTATGTATTTAAATGTTTCTATCATATCCCCCCTGTCTCGTCTTTCCTCCAAGCTATACATGTTAAGATCCTTTAACCTTTCCTGGTAAGTTTTATCCCGCAATCCATGAACCACTTGATACATTGGATGACGTTCGGGCTCAGGGGTGAATGGGCAGGTATACTATACTTCTTTTAAATATACCATCCTCCTTTACTGATGCTTTGCCAGCATTAAGGCTGTAAGAGCATTATGTGAGCTGTAGTCCACAACATCTGGAGTACCAAAGGCTGCCTACCTCTGTAGGTAATAGGGCTTGTAGTCCGACAGTTGGAGAATCTTTAACTGGTGTCATCACAGAACTCTACATAGTCTCTGGTTCCATCTATGTCTCTATTTCACTCTACTCACCAACCCCAATTTAGGTTGTCTTGTTTTTCTTAAAATGAGCTTGAAGACCCTAAGAACTTTATTATGTAGTGTTCAGTGTAGGATTGACTGATACATGCAACTCTTCCATCTAACTTAGGTGCCTACAGGAGGTTCATTTGGACAAACACATCAAACTCCTGGACTGTCCAGGAATAGTCATGGCTACTACCACGTCAGATGCAGCCATGATCCTGCGTAACTGTGTGAAGATAGAGCAACTTATGGACCCTGTAGGGCCAGTGGAGGCCATATTGAGACGTTGCAACAAGGAGCAGGTAAAATATGACTATCCAAAATTCAGGGGTCTAGGAAGTTTTCACTAATGAAACAAAAATTACTTCAAAAGAACTTTTACATAATCCGTGGTCACATAGTGTCCATCCAAAAGTATAGGATAGCATGAAATCGCTCCAGCTGCAGCCTTCTGCAGAGACGGGACTGGCCTAAAATGTTGTCCATGCCAACTTCCGGTTGGTAAATGCCCTAGAATATCTGTGATTTAGATGAACAGATTCTTTTGACTGTAGAATCCTCATCGGACTCAATTTACAAACATGAGTATATTGCATTTATAGTTTAACAGATTGGCTTTTAAGCCAGACTCCAAGGATCTTCAATGGTTGAGGGTCTGTCACTATATTCAGTGCAGTGGATATGGGCAGTCCCTAAATACCGTGGCTCTTGAGTACTGGTTTAAGACACACTAGGTCTAGAGTTTCAAATAGCTTTGTTCTAGCCTTGTAAATATCTTCTTACAGATCTTACAACACTACAAGGTGACAGATTTTAGAGATACCCTGGAATTCTTAGCCATGCTTGCTAAACGGCAAGGAAAGTTGAAGAAAGGGGGGACACCAGACCATGACAAGGCGGCCAAATCTGTGCTAACAGACTGGGTTAGGTAAGTGTTTTAATATAAAAATGAGGTAGGGGTGTGTCGTAAAGTGGGAACAACATGCAAACAATATTTCATAGTTCGTGTAAAAAAACAAAACCAGGACACCAGCTTACGTTACGGGGTTAAACCAATAACATACGGTTTAACTGCAAAGTATTGTATTCAGTGCCAGTTAGCTCTCATAGGCTGAGATTGTCAGCTCACACTCCCAGCCTATTAGCAGTGCCCACGTAAGAGGCTTCCTGATTCAAGCCTTGAACAGAAGCTGAAGGTAAGCTGGTACCAGGAACCGTAACAACTTTATTCCAATTAATTTGTTATGATTCCCAGAGTGTTCCTTTACAACCGGCCAAAGATTTTTATTTTTCAAAGAGTCTCTTTCAACTAATTTTTAATAGTGTTTTATATCAATGAAAATTTAAAGACTTTTTTTTTTATTATTATTAAATGTTATAAATTTTGGTATAATTTGCTTCGATCTTTGATGCATTTTTTTTCTTCTCTGCTTTTCCTCTCTCTTCAGTGGTAAAATAAGTTATTTTACTCACCCGCCAGAGACCCACACAATGCCCACGCACATCAGCGCTGAGATTGTTACAGAAATGGGGAAAGCCTTTGATTTTGAAGCACTGGAAGCGGACAATAAGGAGTCCTTGTCAAGTAAGTGGTGCAGAGAATATTGAGGGGATTCTGCATTGTGGCCAAGATCACAGCTGAGTTTAAAGGGGCACTGGAGGGACTGTAACAACTTTATCTTATTGAAGTGTCCAGACTCTCCCTGGTGCCGTCCTTCTATTCAGTGTTAAACCATCTTTAACATTTTAATGCTAAACTAGAGTCCACAGCAGCCCATCCCTTTTGTGCTGCTTGATCTAAGGAGGAAGTACACCTCCAAAGTGTTTAGAAGGGACAGTCCCTATTGTGGGCCCTAAATTCCTCTGTCCCTTTTTTTTTTAATCCTAATGTCCCTCTTTTTTGGGAGCTCCATATTGTTGGTGTGTCTGAGTGTTTAATAGAGCTCTGCAGCAATAATACTCTCTGTAATGTGTCTTTCAGTTACAATAGATGTTTTAGAAATCAGTCTGTGTAAGTGAGATACATGGTTCTTGTTCTAAATTATGTTTTAGTTGAATAAATTGATAGTAGTAAGTCACATAAAATGTCTCACAACTGCCCCGTTCCTGGCCACAGCTCCACTCACACCCCTAAAATTAAAGTGTCCCTCTTTGTCCACTTGAAAAGTTGGGAGATATTAGGACACACTAGCTTGAGCAGAAGTGGGCGGTTTTGATTGGCTGAGAGTGTCAGCTGACTGCTTTCAGCCTCTAACATTACTGGTATGAATCGGTATGGCTAGAAATAAATGTGTACTCTCTGCCTTAGCCACACCTCCAGTAGAAGCCGGGCTGCAGATGGCCAGGGACCCTTTAGTGTTAAACTGCTCGAAAATGGTTTAACACTGAATGCAAACACTGCATCAAGGGACTCCGTGCACTATAATCAATTCATGAGATGAAATAAATACAGTTTCTACAGTCTCCCTATAATCAGAAGTCTGCAGCATTTCTCATTCCTGTCTGCTAACCCTGTTTAGTGGCATTTGTTAATATCTGAGCTACAGCTGAACTCACCTGAAGTAAAGTAGGAATATCATAAAATAGTGTTTTTGTTTTGCTTTTTGGGTCCTGATCGCAAGTCTTAACCCCTTAAGGACAAAACTTCTGGAATAAAAGGGAATCATGACATGTTACACATGTCATGCGTCCTTAAGGGGTTAAAGGACCACTATAGTGCCAGGAAAACACTCGTATTCCTGGCACTATAGTGCCCTGAGGGTGCCCCCACCCTCAGGGTCCCCCTCCTGCCCGGCTCTGGAAGGGGTAAAAACTTACCTTTCTCCAGCACCGGGCAGGGAGCTCTCCTCTTCCGATCCTCCTCCGTTCCTCCCCGTCGGCTGCGCGCGCATTCAGCCGGTTGCATAGGAAAGCATTTGCAATGCTTTCCTATGGACGCTGGCGTGCTCTCACTGTGAAAATCACAGTGAGAAGCACGCAAGCGCCTCTAGCGGCTGTCAATGAGACAGCCGCTAGAGGAATTGGGGGAAGGCTTAACTCATTCATAAACATAGCATTTTCTCTGAAACTGCTATGTTTATAAAAGAATGGGTTAACCCTAGCTGGACCAGGCACCCAGACCACTTCATTAAGCTGAAGTGGTCTGGGTGCCTAGAGTGATCCTTTAAGAACATGACTATATTGATCAATATTATCAGCGTTTACATAGCGAGAACTTATTCCGCTGTGCTTTACAATATTATAAAAGGGAGAAGTTTAACAATAAATGAGACCATTACAAAATGCTAGAGGAACAATAGGTTGATGAGGACCCTGCTCAAACAAGCTTACAGTCTAGAGGAGGATAATATTTTCTTAGTTGCCAACCCCACTTGGAAAGGTTGACATTTCAGAATATTTGTTTGTAATTCTGTGATCCCCTCCAGAGATACAGGCTGCCCCTCAAGGCATTGCCATGGAAGCATCAGGTCTAACCACAGCAGCTCAAGAGGTGGATGACGTCGAACTAGATGAATCCAGCGAGGAGGAAGAAGCTCCTAATTCTATGGAAGAGGACGTAGATCCCGAGGTATGACCTTGTACAAGCTGGCTTTTTCTTTGGGAACATTGGAATTTTACAAAAAAAGTTACATTTTGAATCTGTTCAACATTTATGCACTTTAAAACATAAGAAACGTACCTTGCATGATATGTGTTCTGTAAAACCATCAGGGAGTAGACTGCTGTAGGATGTTGCAAATAATATTAACAATAAATTAGAAAAGCAAATAGCCTACTGCACAATTAGGCAGCCCTCCACCCTAGACCATGATGGACTATTTGGCCATCCTCGCTCTGTTATATACATAGGGACATAATTCAGTGCCATCTGTTTGTCACTACCCCTAAAATAAATGCTCAGGGACTACACTCATTTCGTATATAAAAGAAACGCACTTGAAAACCGCTTTTAAGGCTGTGATAGATATAAATGCTAATAGTGTACGCGGATCCAATAATCCAATATAATTGGATAGTGGTCTCATAAAAGGTTTCCTGTTTAAGTGTTGTATCGGTATTCAGTTAGTCCTTATTCATGGCACAGCAGTGGATTTATTGTGCTCTGTCTTCCAGTTTGGCCCTATGACTGTTGAAATTAAAAGCACCAAAACTAAGTCAAAGACTGAACCTGAACAGATCCCCAAAGCCCCCAACCTTAACGAAATCAGAGCGGTGGACCCCCTGCAGCAAGGACAAGCCCTGCGTGCCGCTGGCAAGAGGCGGAAAAAGCTGCAGAAGCGAGCAAGTAAGTTTAACAAGCTTGTTGTCCTAGTTTGTGGATACAACACTGAAAGGAGTGATGTAAAGATGCAATAGAGTTAGTTTATTAAAAAGGATTGCAGTACCCACCAGTTGCCTCTGGATGTCTTCATTGTGTTAAGTATAAAGTTATTTAAATGGGTCCGCACTATAATGAATTTAGCAAAGATTACAGTGAGTATACACTGACAGGGTTATTCAGTAAACGTTTCCCAAATCTGCTTGTTTAGATTCACCATTCTGATTAAATTTGCTAGAATTCAAAATTTAGTGAACTGTGAGTTATGTGCATCTGCAGGGTTTTGCTAAGCAAGGCCAGTAACGTTGGGGGAAAACATTTTTTTTTATTCTATTTTAAGGCACTAATTAAGGTTGTTTAACATCTTTCTGCAGACAAAATCGCTACCAAGCTCTCAGACTCCCTGACTATGGCCATGAATTTCGGGCTGTGTGATGACTGAATAATCAGCGTCCCAGCAGGCTCAGTGCTGCTTCACAAGAATGGTTCTACGAAAAGGCCGAATTGGAAAGAGAGACTCTACGCACTCCGCTCCCTTAATCTGTGTACATACTCATTGCTGTGTTAAGTTATATCAAGACTGAGAACTTGCTGTAATACAAGTACTTAAAGCCAACAAGCTGCTTGGACAGTTTCATTTTAATGCCAAAATAGAATTAAACAAAAAAACTGGGAACGCAAAAGCACCGGTATTATCTAATGGCCAAAACGTGCATTTTTTTTTTACAATTCAGTTTTCTTTTCCCCTCACTTTGTATGGGAACATTAAATTTAGCAGCTTGTATTTACAGTTTGTGTTTAAAATGTGTCTCGTGCCTTTTATAGCTCTTGGTCTAAAGTGTATATTGGGTAAGGGGTGGGGATTAAGTGTACATTGAATTTTCAGCGTATATGGAAGTAGAGTACGTAAAAAAAGGGGGCATGTGTTATGTTTCATGGCCGTTATAGTGTAAGATCATAACAGATGAGTACAATCAGTGTATGACTTTCATGGTCTTATAGCGTTATATAAAAACTCTCCAGCTATGCTTAATGTGGAATTTATGGTTAAGCCCACAGGTAAAACACAAAAATGTTCAATAGAAACACTTTAATAGAATATACTAAAAATGACAAGATAGAGCTGATGCATTAAGGGTCTCAGTCCATAGCAACATATGTTTAAATATCTGCATTGAGATGGTCCATACAGTGGTGGGGGGGACGGTGGTATCTGAACAGTGAATACATTTTTCTTGGAATATTTAACTTGTATTTGTTTCAGTTGATGAGACTTCAGCTTACACAGAAGGTGACTTGTTCCTTGATTCTGCATTGTGTATGGTATACCTACAACTGAAAATACACTTGTATAGAAAACAAAGTTCAAACTTGGACCCACATTACATTTTTCGGCATTTATAATTAGGTAAATACTGCAGTTAATTTATGGGGGGGGGGTTTCAGTCTGCATCATAGCTATTCTCCAACTACTAGTTAACTGAAATTGCGACATTTTGACAAAACTAGCAACCTTTAAAATTCTCCAACGGCTTTAACCCCTTAAGGACACATGACGTGTGACAGGTCATGATTCCCTTTTATTCCAGAAGTTTGGTCCTTAAAGGACCACTATAGTGCCAGGAAAACACTTGTTTTCCTGGCACTATAGTGCCCTGAGGGTGCCCCCACCCTCAGGAACCCCCTCCCGCCCGGCTCTGGAAGGGGGAAAAGGGGTAAAAACTTACCCTTTTCCAGCGCTGGGCGGGGAGCTCTCCTCCTCCGTTCCTCCCCGTCGGCTGAATGCACACGCGCGGCAAGAGCATTCAGCCAGTCGCATAGGAAAGCATTTACAATGCTTTCCTATAGACGCTTGCGTGCTCTCACTGTGATTTTCACAGTGAGAATCACGCAAGCGCCTCTAGCGGGTGTCAATGAGACAGCCACCAGAGGCTTTGGGGGAAGGCTTAACCCATTCATAAACATAGCAGTTTCTCTGAAACTGCTATGTTTATAAAAGAATGGGTTATCCCTAGCTGGACCAGGCACACAGACCACTTCATTAAGCTGAAGTGGTCCTTTAAGGGGTTAAAGGGACACTATAGGCACCCAGACCCCTTAATCTCGGTGCCTAGAGTGGTCCTTTAAGGGGTTAAAGGGACACTATAGGCACCCAGACCCCTTAATCTCATTGGATGCAGTGTCCCTGTCCCCTAAACCCTGCAATTCTAGAGAAACTGCAAGGCTTATATTGCAGGGTTAAGACTGCCTGTAGTGCTGTTTCATGGAGTTTAAGTTCACAAAATGATGTTGGACATCCTCAAGCTGTTGATTAGGACATCCTCATCTCCAAATCCCCCATGGGAAAGCATTGATTCAAAGCTTTCCTATGGTGAAGCCATAATGCATGCACACTATGTTCTCCCTTGGGGAAGACTTCTGAGGAGGCTTGCTTTGATGTTGGAATAAGGTGAGTGAATTTAGGGGTTATTTAACCCTTTGAGTGTTGCAGGGTACGGCAGATGACTACTTTAGTTTTAGGAATACAAAGCTGTATTCTAAACACTAAAAAGTGTTCTTTTAAACTCAGTTAAGTGAATAACAGAGTTTAATATATTTTAAGATACAGGAGTTGGTTAATCAGTATGACACTTACACCGTTTGAACTGGTTCCAATTACTGCGGGCGGATCCACAGGGATCTTGAATACAGCAGGTTCAGAAGGCCGAATGCTTTTCCTACGGCTTGTGCTGCGAGATCGAGAACGGCTCCTTCTTTGCCGCGTTGTTCTGGTCCTCTAAAGAAGAAAGATTGAAGATGCCCTTGGATCATGAAACAAATGGAGATAACTACATAGCATGCCAACCCCAGGAACCTGGGACAGCATGGGCAAGTTACACAGTCGTCTTTAAAATCCCTGATTAATAAAAATGGTTCTGGTTTTGCTTTGCCAGGTGCGGAGGATTAAACAAAGGTAACAGAAGTCTCTCTGTTGGAATTTATGGCCCGTCAAATTGAGTGTCCAGCCACCTATTGGATCACAGCTCTTATCATGCTCAGTGAGATTCTGGCTGAGGCTAGTGGGAGTGAAAAACATCTGATGTAATGTGACAGTGGGGACAACCACTTGTTCAACAGCTTATGTTGAATATAACTCCAGTTATCTTTATCCAGTATCTGGCTGTGCCCAATAGGAATTTCAGTCCAGAATAACTTTATATAGCGCATGAACCGAAACAGCCCAAACAGTATATAATTTTTTATAAATCTATACAAATCTTAATCTCAAAACTACCCATCTCTAGGAGAAAACTTTAGACTGGAGATTGGTCCTCAAGGCCTCTCTCTAAGATGCATTGGATTTGACAATATACCCAGCACCAACAAGGAAGTGTTAGGCAAAAAACAAAACATACGTTAGTAACAGGGGTCACACTTACCCCTGGCTGAGTCACAGCAATATTATATACAGCTGGCTCGGAGGGTCTTGTACTTGTCCTGCGACTAGCGCTGCGTGACCTTGAACGACCCCTCCTCTTTGGAGTGCTAGTAATCTGTGCTGCTGGACAAAAAAAAAAAAAATCTAGAACATTAAATATTTGTGTTGTTTAGGTCCTGTGACCTGTTATTAATGATAAAAATTCCCCCCCCACCTTCCATGGGGGTTTGTGGTTTACATTTAAAATAGGCAATGTGCGATAGCCGTATTAATAAAATATATTTACCATCTATTAGCAATAAAATAATCCTGGCAGGGATAATAAATATGGATTCTTCTGGATTGAATGTTAGAGTGCAAGCTCTTTAAAACACTTGGTCTATGATAAAGGTCTGCAGGAACAAAGCACGATAAAATAGTGAGATTTGTTCCATGTTGTAAGGAATATAGATCATTTGTGAAAATCTAATGGGAAATCAAATCTTACTAGCAAACCAAAAAGCTGCAAAAATGGACCAGTGTGCTTCAGAACACACACATATTTACAGAATATACACCGATAGAGCATTTGGCTCACAGATCAACAGAGGGAAAAAATAATAATATATACATGGAAAAACAGTAGGAGTAGTAAAAAACAGCTCCACCCACAACTATACTATAGATTTTTTAAATTTAGATTTTTTTTATTATTAATTATTTTTCTGCTCCCCCTAGCCCATTTCACACTTCATCTATAAATAAAAACAAGACCTAGGGACGTCCCCTAGCCATCAATTTTTATTTATTTTATGACAAGTGGAATTTTGAAAATTGGCCACTTACTCCCTCTGAACATATTTGGCAATGAGCGTTTGCGTTTCAGTTACTCCATAATAGTTACTCAAGTATATTTTGATTTGGAATTTAGGAAATCTGCTGATCCCGAAATTGCCGTAGTTTTGGCCAAATTGCAGTTTGGTCCACAACGACTCTCCATGTTTAATATTCAGGTGGATTGCATCCACTCACAGCAATCTGTGAAAACGAAGAACCTAGGAATCCTGGCCTTTAATAGACTGTATAAAGAGGAGGATTGAAAATATGTTGTGGCAGAGTAACGAGATTTAGATGCAAGTCGATTTTGTAAAGTGAGAAGGTCTCCTGTTAGATCATTATGCAAATATAACCATCATGGAAAAAGTGACGAGGATCTTCATATACAAAAACACTCTGTGGAACAGAATGATGCAAAATTATAATTCATTATAAGGCAACTTTGTTTAAAATTAAATATCAAATGTTGGACAACAAATGCCATTTCAGATACTCTGGAAACATTCTTAAAACATCGTGAGAATTCAACTTACCCAGATGTTCGCTATGCCGAGAGTCTAGCAGGTACTTTTCTCGGGTATTTTCCAAAAGAAAGGATGGGTCAGGAATTCCAGAATCTCCAAACATCAGATCATTTGTCAGTAGAACTTGGTCCTCCGAGAGTTTTGGGTTTTTTAGAATATGTTCTACAGCAAAGGTTACACACACACAAAAAAAAAAAAAAAAAAGTTACAACTAAGAATATCAAGAGGCCATAAACGTATTTAAAGATTGGAAACATGCCTTAAGGTCTCAAAGAATATCCACACAATGATCTTTACAGAGGTCTTTATAATGATCAATGTCACGGGTGGTGTTATTTTATATATACAAGGGGGAAAAGATATACATAAAATGGTCACTCATGGAACAAAAAAATGAAAGAGTAGTATAGCAAATATTTGGCACAAGTTTGTTAAAATAAAAATAAGTGTTAGATCATTTGTTTCATAATAAAAAAAAACAAAAAAAAAAAACCACAACAACTCTGTGGGTGTTTCTTTCCTATTTTGTTTGTAGAGGTACTCCTCACTTACCAACCGGGTTCCGTTCCTATGACCTCGTCGTTGAACGAATTGGTTGGTCAGTGAGGAGCTAAGGGATTCCCTGCTTTGTTGCGTTTGTCTATGTTCGGGGAAATGTCCCCGAACATAGACGAACGCAGCAGATCAGGGAATCCCATAACGGCTCACATTTACCACCCCGCGAGAGAGCTGGTCGTAAGTGCGAGCCGTTGTAAAACAGGTAGGTTGCAAAACGAGGACCACCTGTAATTCGATAACAATGGACTCCGAGTTTAAGCTTCCTGGTTTGGTTCCGAAATACAAAAAAAATTTAAATAAATACAAAATAGGAAATACCAAAAAGTTAGATAAACACAATATTATACATTTCTATCTGCTCTTTATTTTTATCCCAACCTCTATTTGTCACTTCTAACTTGATCTGTTAATAAAAATTCATATTTAGTGGCTGTATCCTAAACAATCACTCAATCAATCTTTTTGGAGGGGCTTGGGACGGAACTCCTAATTACAAAACAAAATGGCTTGTCCATTTTTTATTTTGTTATTTGGACAGATGATATTTCAGTTCGGGATTTCAGTTGAATTGCCAGTCACCCAAAATTCAGATGAATTGCAAGTCTATATAAAAAAATACTGTAACGCTCCTTGGCTGTGCCTTATAACTTGTAAATCCGATTGCAGCATGCGGAGGTCAGAGGAAATTGGCTGTCCTAAGTCCAATGGCCTAGTTAAAGTGAGGCACTTCTTTTTGAATATAGTTTTTGCACATGTTATTCATTTGAGAGGACCAGACTTGTAGCCTGGTCAGCCACATATACTGCAGCCCACCTGGAACTACCCCAGTGGACCAGCCCTAGAATAGAGGACATCAAGAACACAGGGCATCAGCCTTTGTGTAAATGTAAACAGTGCTCTGCTTAAAAAAAACAAAAAAAAAAAAACAACACAATTCCGGTCTGCTTATACAGTTCTGCAACTTACTCCTGTAATATGTTGTAAGCAGACATCGAAGAAAAATCTTCCAGTATCTTCATTTTTAGAAGAAGAAAGGTTTGAGGCTTCTACCCACAACCCAATTGCCAGCCCTTTTATGCCAGTAGATGAAGAGGCAAATGCTCCCCTGCTTGCCCTCTCATGCCTGATGGGATTGGCTACATTTCTGTCCATTCTTAAAAGATCAGTACCTGCTTCTCGTATAATGCTCTGTAACTCCGCTTTTGTTTCCTGCAGACCATGCAGCACCTCCAGGCTCTGTCTCTGCACATCTCGATGGGTTACAGTGAAGTAGAGAAGGACTAAAAGTCCAATGGATGTGGAGATTCTGCGCGATATCCCAACCCAGAAAGCTATGCTCTCCTGGAAAGAAGAGAACAAGTGGCGGCAGGTTAAGTTTGAAATGGTGGGGATGGAACAAGACTCTACTCTACTCCCCGGAATTGGTTTCTGTCCCTTAATGTGTTGGGCTTTGCCCACTTAATTCAATATACTCAATGCATAAGGCTTTAAGGTCTGTTCAAGATCTATAGACACATCTGTAAAACAACAACAACTACCTATGTAAAAAAGGCTGACCCCACCCACTGATGCTCATATCCAATGACAACCCTAAAAACTGGACAATATGCACGCTAGTCTTTTGGGTGCTCAAAACCTTACAGCCCAATGCAAAGCCAACGGGGGACACCAGAAATGTTACAGAAGAATAGGTATGTCTGAGGGAAGTACGTCAATAAAATGGGGCATTTTGCAGAAATGCCCAAATATCTTGACATGATTCGTTACTGAAGACTAGGATGTATCTCCAGCCATCAATACAGAGGAGACGAAAAGGAAAAATAAAATAATGACACATGAAGTTTTATTTAAATACACAACTATCAATAGTCCTCACCATGCCAATAGATTTGTTGGAATTAGTACAAGTCACTCACCGTCTGGTCAAAGCCAGAGTCAGTACCTCCAAGGATATACGAACAGATCATTCTCTCTGAATATACATTAGCAGCTACTAAGCCAAACAGGATCAATCTGTAAATACATTGTTCCAACAGACAGTATTCCACAAGATTTAGAAAAATGCATTATTAGTTTTTATAGATATTGCAGTTACGATGGCAATATTTTACAGTATGAACAGTAGTTCAAAAACACTACTAAAAACAACACAAATATTTGAATTGCTGCAATACAAATCATTCTTTTGAATTTAAATATGAATGGTATTTTTTTATTCTTGTCTTATTACAAACGTTGCCTTCCACTTTTACTTTCATGGCATTCTGTAGAATATTCTATCAAGACACTATAGAATTCATAGCACCTTGCCATTCTATGAGAATATATATATATATATATATATATATAGCATTTTGTATATAGTCAGCATTTAACAATGAATACTCCAGTATTCCCAGAAAAGATACCTTTAGATATGCCTGATTTGAATTTAGATCCTGGGGTGAGCTCATGCCATTACAGAGAGAACATCTCTGAAACATATCAGACTGGTCCCACCCATACGGAGAGTCCAGATCCGAAATGCCAGCACGTACCCTCTGCACGAGAGACACAGCAACCCCAGCCTTGTTAGGCATCATCAGTGAGGCATAGCTGATATCTCTCTAGGCACCGTGAGCAAAGGGTTCACGTCTGGATTACCTTTAAACTTGTGGAGAGCAAAAAACATGGCGCAAGAGAATACTAAGAACAGGCAGCAGCTGAAATAGCCTGCCCTTTGGTGGGTCCCCGCTCAGATCTCAAGCGGGTTTTAACTCATCTGGGGTGTTCATGTGTCGATATAACTAAAGGATATGTCTTTTTGTGATCTATCTTATATGTATGAGAAACTGTGTGAGTCATGCCAGGAATCAAACTTTCACCCTTGAAGTTTGACTATGCATGACGAATATTACAGTTGGTGTACTAACCAAGTGAACCATCTTACCAGCTGGTTTATTTCAGTAGACAGGCAGCCTAAGGAAGTGTAAAGCAGTGGAAGGTACTTACCTGGCTCCAGAGGTTCTCTGTGTGGAGGTGAGCAGAAAGACAGCAACACAAGCCAAAAGGTTGTAGAGGAAGGAGTAGAGCGAGTTGGATTCTCCGACAACAAACTGGTGGAGGAAGGTGATCCGGTTAAAGATTTCAGAGAATAACAAACGCTGTTCAGTGGCAGACTGCTCCATCTCTTGGAAAGCTTGCTTCATCCCTGAAATTAGACCATAATGTGTGAATCTACATGGTTCATTGAAAAGGACGAGTTTTCTGCTAATTTTACTTGCTCTTACCCAGCGTGGACTCCTGTAGTGTCTGTTTGAGAAGGTGTCCGTTTCGTAGGATCTCCTCCTGAGACTGAAGTGTTGCATTCTGGGCTTGCATCATCTCTTCTGCTAATAGGTTGGTGGCCTCTAGCTGCTTGGCTACACTGTCAGAGTGCGCAGTTAATCTGCAGAGAAAAATTTAAATAAATCAATATTAGGCAGGAGCCTGGTTTTGTGGGAGGGGCTAGTCCAGCTATTTAAAGTACCCACCTCATCTAGCCAGTAGTCGCATTGTGATCGGAGCAGCAGGTATCCCACCCTCCACTCCCAATTTTCAGAACACACGCACCCCACCCAACAAACTAGCGTAAGAACATCAAGATATGTGTTGTAAAGTGGTCTAAGAATTCCACTCAAACATCATAACGTAGTGAAGCTCAGTACATCCTATTTACCAGATGTGCCACAGAGGAATCTACGAATGGATCAGTCATCTCTTCGAAACTTGGAGATTCATTTCATTATAAATTTGGGTCGATAGTACGAATTTTCAAACTCTGAGCTGAAATGTAGCTGAATTAGTGTTCCCTGCAAGAGCATAGTGCCCTGAACATAGCTCGAGCTATGCTATGTTTGTTGGGAACAGTCCCTGGTCTACCCAAAAGCACAAAACCAGGGAATGGAGATGGGATAGGAACCCAAAATCTGACAGTTGGGAGGCATGGGCTAGTGGACTACCATTAAATGTTGATTTTATTCACAGATCACGTGAGAAGTGATTAAAGGACCACTATAGGCACCCAGACCACTTCAGCTCAATGAAGTGGTCTGGGTGCCAGGTCCCTCTAGTTTTAACCTTGCAGCTGAAAACATAGCAGTTTCAGAGAAACTGCTATGTTTCACTGAGGGTTAATCCAGCCTCTAAAGGCTGTCTCACTTCCGCGATTCTCACTGACGCTGGACGTCCATAGGAAAGCATTGAGTAATACTTTCATATGTGCTGTTTGAATGCACGCGCGGCTCTTGCTGCGCATTCGGATCTGACGTCGGCAAGGGGTGGAGAGGTCCCCAGCACAGAGGGAGCCGGGCGCTGGAGAAAGGTAAGTGGCTAAAGGGGTTTTAACCCCTTCAGCCCAGCAATAGAGGGGCCCTGAGAATGGGGGGGGACCTAATGACCCCTAACGTGCCCGTAAAACAAGTTTGTTTTCCTGACACTATAGTGCTCCTTTAAGAAGGGCAGAAACTATTTCTTCAGCATTGTCAGGACATAGTTAAATTGCCAAAGTAGTATTTTGAATTCTGTACTATACGTCGTCATTTACCTTAGAATGGTATCCTGGGCCTGCTCCTGCCACATTTCATTCTGCAGATAGTAACAGATACTGTGAGCATGAGTGAAGAATTCTGTGTACGTATTGAAGGCCACTGAGTCCATACCACGTGTGCACTGCCGTATGGAGTTTTTTTCTGTACAGACAGGGTAGTCCCGACCAGATCTCAAAAAAGGTAAAACTTTATATCAGTACAAAATAAAATAAAAACAAAAACGTATCTAATGAGGTTTGATGAAAACCCCAAACCAGTTTGAGAACTACAGGTTATCCTACGATTCGGAGACATTTACTTTCATATTTTTCTCTCTAGTATGGTTTTTATCATGTAAAAAAAACACAAAGTCCTCAATTATTAATACTTTAAAAAAAATGAGTTTTTCAGAACTCCAGATGTTATGGACTACATCTCCCTTGATGCTTTGCTAGCATTATGGCTGTAAGAGCATTATGAGAGATGCAGTCCACAACACGTGGAGTGCTGAAGGTGGAACAACCCCAGCCCTTGACACTGCCAAAATACACGTAGTCACCTCTCCAAGTGGCAGTGTGTGAATGCCAGAGCTATGCGGCTTTGTTGTTCTTCATCCAGTTGCTTGCACCCAACATCCACAGTCTGCAAGGCCCGGGTCCAGCAGTCTCCGTAGCGAGGGTGCCGTGCAAAGTCCTGGAGTTTCTGCAGCTCCGTCTTGCCTTTCTCCATTACCGCTGTGTCCAGCTCAGAACGTGCACACAATAGGGTGAGAGCCAACACCGGCAAGATGGCAACAGTATGTAGAGGAGCCATTTTGAAAGACTGTCTGAAGAGGTGTAAAAAAAAACAAAAAACTAAACAAAAGTAATACATTTCTTTACGGAGAACTAATTGCAGACCACGTGAAAATAAATGGAGAGGTTGCAAAACTAGACTTTGGTTAACCGAACTAGACAGTGCCAATGCTGGATTCCAGAACTTTCTTAGGTTTACCTCAACCCCCTCAGTATTTTGCCAAATTTTTTACTTTAAGGCATTGTGTCTGTGTACAAAGTTCCCTGGAACTGGTATCCAATGCCATGCCACTTCAGCTTAATTTTCTCCTTTACTGAGCCCAATGAGAAGGCATCCTAACAAAGGTTCTGAAGAAGTCAGACACTGACCTTTTGTAATGATTTCCCTTGTGGCACTACACAGATCAAGTCAATACTCGTGGCTGCGATGCAGCAACAGGGTCCTGGGTCTAGTCTTAGGAGGATTAAGATCATAGGCAGGTTAATAGGTTGGGACCCACATTCATTCCTCACAAAGGAATGGAGAATAGGGTCATGCATATTTCTGGGCTCACTCGTCTTATCACTGGGTCTTAGGCGGCTGCCTTATGTTTAATCCTGTATTTGATCTAAAGACTCTAGAAGCTGGGAAGAAGGGGAAAACCATGGTATCTAGAGCAGTGGTAGGAAACCTTTGGCATTCTAGATGTTGTGATAGTTATATCTTCCATAATGCTGGCAAGGCATCAGGGGAGGTAGTCCGCAACATATGGAGTGCTGAAGTTTGCTTAATCCTGCACTAGAGCTTTGCTACTTCTAAAGTAGTGGTGCCAAAAAGGTAGATCACTAGCTGTTGTAGAACTACAACTCCCATGATCCTTTGCATGCCTTTAGAATACTTTAGAATGACAAGGCATCGTAGGAGCTGTAGTTTTAAAACATCTGGGGTTCTACCTTTTGGACACCCGAAATCTAAAGTTTACAACTACTAAGCCAGATCAAACAGATATAGCTATATCCATTACAAGGTATCTCAGACTCAGCGATCAAAGCCTTGTGCCATTTCCTGCTGTGGTCATCCTTGCTTCTGAGAACAAAACTGTTATTCCTGGTTAGCAAACAATATATTGAAATCAACGCGGACTTTGTTTTCAAACGTTTCTGTAATCCCCAAATTGACAATGCATAATCAGTATTTAGACAGCCACAAAACACATGGTGACACCTCTGGAACTCCACTAAAGCATGGAGCACCAAGTCAGAACCTTCATCTTCCAGTTATAAACACAAAGCAGATACTCGTAGCAGTATTTCTGCAAAAAAAAATCTGATTATAAAAAAAAAAAAAAAACACACAAACATATTAACCCATAGTTGCATCATTGTAACCGAACCAGATCAGGTGGACATATGCAACATTTTGGTTTGACTGTGCCAACATCAGTACTACCATAAGGCAAGACATGGCTTCCTCACATTTGCCATTAGCTGGGCCTGTATAAACTCATGGAATTTAAAAGTGCCAAGTTGTATCCATGGAAATATATCTCTATGTTGCATCTTAAAGAGGAACAGCCGCTTCTAAAGATGTGCCCTCTAGTGGGCCTGAAACGTAATTAAGAGGATCTTCTACTGGGATTGTAGTATAGTCAGTGAAAATGTTGCAGTATGATATGGGGAGCCCCCTCCTACCTTTTAAGATGATTGTTAATCTTACGCCAAAAGAAGAAGAATCCTAATTGGAGAAAGCAAAAAAAAAATTCTTACATTTACTGGTGTCCTAAAATGTGTGATTCCCTGAATAGCTGATATATCTTATGCTGTTGGGTAGTACAGGAAATATGCTGCCCCGTATAATGTATAATCAAAGGAACCAACTTGATTAAGAGAGGTTGCTCAATACATATGAAATCAACACAAAGCGAGCGTGAGATTTCACGAATTCGTGACAAATTCAGGAAAATAATAGCAGATCCGGTAACCTGAAGAAAGTGATACTAAAGTGTGAATCACTGGGAATTTAGAGAGAATTTCACATTTTAAACTAAAGTAGAGTTTAACCAGTTCTTAAAGTCATCTATGATTTCAGGGAAATGAAATTAACTTTAAATTCAGTTCACACGTTAGTGAATAACCTTCCAACTCACTATAAGATACACATCAATACATAGAACCGTAACTGGTTTTTAAAGGATACTGTACAGACTTGCCATGTTGGGAGTTCACACAATACCTGGAATAGATCCCAGTGTTCTATGGAAGCTCCACTAATACAGAGTTTCAATCACTCACCATCACTCAGCTGACTCTACTGATCATCAGCATCTAGACTCACTCATTTCCTCTGTGCTCAGGATATTTAACCCCTTGCCTCCTGCTGCAACGTTTAAAGGGACACTCTAAGCCAGGGGTGCCCAAAAGGTAGATCCCCAGATGTTTTAAAACTACAGCTTCCATGATGCATTCTAAAAGCATCTGGGGATCTACCTTTTGGGCACCACCGCTCTAGGCACTGTGATCACTTTATCCCATTAGACTGAGCAATACAGATTGGACAGCTTGTGACAATCATTCAGGGTTACGGGGTTACTCCAAGCCCCCTGACCAGTGATGTGAAGTGGTCATGGTGCCTGGAGTCTGTATGTACAGTGTTTCGCTTTGAAAAGCCGCACAGAGATGAACCCCCTGGCTGTCAAAGGTGTAACTCCACTTCCAGCTGTGTCAATAGCCAGTCCAGAACAAAGTTTCAGACGACTAATGTCAGTTCTATGCAAATTTGGATGCGTGCCCCCAAATCTTCCTCCCTGACCTTCAGAGGGAACTTTTACTGTTTCTTTTATTTAAAATATAAAAAAAAATAGGTGGGGGGAGGGGAGCAACTATAACCAATGCCTCTGGTTTTATGAAAACACTGCTTTCTGGTTGGAGTAACCCTTTAAAGGGACACTATAGTCACACAGACCACTTCAGCTCATGAAGTGGTCTGGGTACAGTGTCACTGTCCCCATTAGTCCTGAACTAAGACTGCCTCTAGTGGCTGTCAGACAGCCACTAGAAGCACTTCCTGGTGGTTAAGCAACTTTTGGTCGCATAACTGGCGCCGGATGTCCTCACGCAATGCCTTCCTATGGTGAGGGCCTAATGCACTGGCTGTACATGCACATTCCCCTCGTCCCCGTGAAGCGCCGAGGGATTTCAGAGCTGGAATCGGCCAAGTATTAAAAGTTTGTTTTGTTTTTTTTAAAATCACTTTCTGTGTGTCGGGGAGGGAACTATATTGAAAGGAATACAGATTTGTAGTTCTTACACTATAGAATCCCTACAGTGGAGGGACAGCATGGCACATTTCAATGAGATTAAATTATTATTGTGCCTGCAGTGTCCCTTTAACACAGTCACATGTAGTACAGCCCTCCCATCTATCCGCTTTATAGGGAACTCTGACAGTTTTCTTGGTTCTTTTTTTTACCTGCCACTCGTCTCAATCCCTCAGAAAATGCCATGTCTGTTTTTTTTCTTTTTTGTATATCTATATACTTTTGTATTTGTCTTGTTATTGTAATTGTTCCTTTCTGTATGAAGAAAAAAAAAAACCAATAGACTATCTAAAAAAACAAAATGAAAAATGAGGCGCAGTTATGTTTTAGATTCTTTATGAAAACCTACGTTGACTTCATATGATATATATGTACACTCCCATGATTTAGAAACATGTCCCATAGATTCCTGTGTAAGAGTATAGGATCGGTGTGGCTCTTGACAGTCAAAGTTTCAGAAACTGAAGAAACATGGCATAGAGGAGGAACATTAGGTAATTATATCTGCCCACCTACTTAAACATTATACAAATATATTCGGGGCCAATACAAACCATTGTGTGGAAATCTATTCACAAACCGGACTTTACATAGGACACGAGGCCATGCGTTTAGACTGGAAGAAAGAAGATTTTATCTAAGGCAAAGGAAAGGTTTTTTTACTGTAAGAACAATCAGGATGTGGAATTCTCTGCCTGAAGAAGTGGTTTTATCAGAGTCAATACAGATGTTCAAACGGCTACTAGATGCATACTTGCAAAAACAGAATATTCAAGGATATAATCTTTCAATGTAGGGTAATAACTGCTTGATCCAAGGATAAATCTGACTGCCATTCTGGGGTCAAGAAGGAATTTTTTTCCTAGCTTGTTGCAAAATTGTGCTTCAAACTGTTTTTTTTTTTTGCCTTCTTTTGGATCAACAGCAAAAAACAAATGTGAGGTAGGCTGAACTTGATGGACGCAAGTCTCTTTTCAGCAATGTAACTATGTAACTATAACTTATTCCTCAAGTGCCACCATTCAAGTGGACATGTTACCTGGGCAATGTTTGCAAAAACTGCATACACCCCACTTTGTATGACCACATCAAGATTCCCGTAATAAAAGGAAAGAATCCTACACTCCCTGCAAATTACAGGCCACTATCACTCCTGAATGTGCATTTTAACATAAACGCTAAACTTAAAGCTCACATACTGCAGCAATACTTACAGTCTCTATTAGACACAGAGCAGATGGGCTTCGTCCCAGTGAGGGACAACCAGAATTTTTAAGTACATTCAACTCTCTGCTCCAAGTACACCCCAACTCTGTTACTCTACACCAGTGTGAAAGTGTTCAAAAGTGTAGACTTGGCCTTTCTTTATGCCCCACTTTAAAGGTTTTTGCACAAACGTATTTGCTCCCAGATCACACTAAGCACAATCCAGTTTCCTTTATTCAACATTCCTTTCAATCTTTTTTCCTATCTCACTCGCTCCTATGTATGTGAGTTGTTGGTTTCGGTCAGGGAACCCAGCTACAAAAATATGACAAAATGTGGTGGTAATTTGTAGCCACTACAAAACTATGAACACAATTGTAAGCTTGTGTGTGTTTCATCAGCAGTATTTCTGGTGTAAAAGGTGACTCCAATGAATGGTTAATAGTTTGAGAAATCAGTAGGAAGAGGGGAGGGTGATAGAAGGACAGGAAGGGCGTAGAATAGGGGGAATGTAAAGGAAGGCAGGAGTGAAGACAAGATGATTAAAGTAAAAGAGTACGAATGAGAACCTGAGAGAAGACAATATTCAACCAGGGTGCAAACATTGCTTTTAATGTAATGCATTGCCCTCTGTAGAACTTAGTAACCAAGCCCAACAAAAATTAAAAATATATTTGCAAAATTTGGAACAACTTTTAAAGGATCATGATAATTTAGAAGCTATAAATATATAAAAATGTCTTTAGATTTTTTTTCTTCTTAAAAACCTGGATACATTCAGATTTAAAAAAAAATCTTGGACTGCTCACCTACATTTTAAAGCATTGGGGACCTGCGCATTCAAACTCTTTTTTGCTTCCCCAGCCTCCCCCCTTTCACCCCAAAAAATGAAAAAAAATATATATAAAAAAAATAAAAAATCTTAGATTGTGAATGGCACCATCACTTCTATATGTAGACAAGGAAGACATTCTAGATACGGACTGCGTATGAAGTATGTGGCAACGTGCTTCAGCGGTTCATAATATAATCTCCTTATTGGTTACATCGAATATAAATATTTCACTTGCTCTAAATCCCTTAAAATGGACATTTAAAAATCACGTCCCATGAAATCCTGCCATGCAAGAACAAAGACCAATTTGGTATCAGAAATATTCTTTATTTATAAAAGGAAAGTAGAAAATGCAACAAACAACATTCTTTAAGAAGCAGAAGGAAAAGAAGTATTGACCCTTGGTGACATTCAGTGTATATATGGGGGTTTTACGGCTCCGATTGTGATGGTAGCATGGAATGTCCGTAGTCTCCAAATGATTAAGATCAGTTTATTTTTAAACTTTTATTATAACTATTTACTTCGACACATCATACATTTACCTCAAACGATATAAAAATATAAAAAGATTATCCACTAGAAGGCCGTCAATACCAGATTACATTGTGATGGATTTGTATCATTCACCATTTTAAGAGATTTCCGGTGTAGCATTTCCCAACATGCACCTGGCCTGTCCCCAACAACAGGAAATGCTGTATGAGGTAGGTGTGACCCGTAATTCCCAATGCATAATTAAATACAAAAACAGAGGTAATTAACAATAATAAGTAAAACAAAATCTAAAATTGATTATACAAACAGGACTTTCTTTTAGCCTAAGATTAAAGTATTTCCTGCCCTCAAAACAGGCCAATCTAAAGGGACAATGTGACAGGCCTATAGGTTAGAGTAAAATTATGCTAAACATGTTAAAATTCACCCAAAAAGTGCCGTTCACCAACAGCGTTCCCTTTAAGCTACTTTGAAACATTTAACTCTTTAATTGGTGGAGAAGGTTTTTGTGATGGTCACTGGATGCACCTTTTGTTCCTATGTAAACCGCACAGGACCCTGTCCAAGTAATCCTCTTTCAGTGATGTAGCACTCATTAAAAAATACTTATTGGGAACAGCATTTGATACAGCTGCCAGTTAGAAGAACACGTTTAGCTGAGTGCTTAGAATACAATGTCTGTTGTGGACAACAAGCAAACAAAATGCGATGTATACCTGGCTATTCACATAAAACCGGGAGGTCTAGCAGTCTGAATTTACTTCTATTATTTTACCAAAATATCCGACATTAAATTGTCCCTTGGTAATGTTGGTCAATTCATTCATTTTTTTCATTCATAAGAGCACACAAAAAAATATTAGATAAATAACATCTGCAAAAATTGCAATATTTTACTGATAAAACACTAACTCTCCATAGAAGAAAAATAAAGACAATAAATTTTAGTTTTCAAAATCTGATTCAGTTTGCAAGTTTGGTTTTGGTTGAAAAATCAACACCGAGTTTTCGCATCACTTCGGCATGACTCATGCCAGCCATTTCTTTCTTTGCAGACCCATAATTCTCTTTGACAAACTTGGCGAACGGAGTGAGTTGGCTGCAGGCAGGAGAGCCGTCTTTTCGTGTAGAACCCATCAAGACCAGTTTCCCTTTACATAAGGCACAGACAAACTTCTCTGTATCTAAAGACTTGGAATGTCGTCCGATCCTTCAGAAAAAAATAAAAAAAAAAATATATATATATATATATATATACACAAAATAAACAAAACGTTTTTTTAAGAATGAAACTTGCAACATTAGGACTTAAAATCAGTTAGCAGTAGAAATTGGCACTTATATATGAACCTTATTACACCTCCTCGGTTGTCAGACAGACAAACCTGTTACTTCCTGGCAGTTTTGCTCTGGGGAGCCATAGTCAAGAGGCAGGACATGGCCTATAGCACTTTCCTTGTAAAGGCCTCTCTGAGTTTTAATGCGACTCATTGAGAAGTCTGTGATTGGACAGAAACAGAATGTCTGGAGAAGAAGGGGAGGGCTTGAAGTAGCTGCAGGCACTGGATCTGCAGCTATTGTGAGTTATTATTTCATATACTCCCAAAGCAATGGGATACGGGTATATCTGCTAAATTGTTACTTTTTAACTTTGCTTTTTTAACCTACAGAAAATGCCAATATGTGGATTTTTTTTAGATATTTGAGGAAATTCTTTGAAAAGCTCCCTATTTTATGCAGTTTCCTTTCTTACCCTTTCTTAGCATACCAGTTTCCATTAGACGATTATACAAAGTTAAAGGGTAATAATGAAAAATAAAGAAAGAAACACTCACGTATTTTTGCAGCGAGAACACTCATAAGTATACTTGTAGTTTATTTCATAAGAGTGACATCGGGTAACCATGGGCAGCTCTGGATGAATAAGTGTGGCTTTCCGCGCGTAAAATCTCCAAAATTGTCCATGTCCATCTCTGACTCCGTTTATCAGCCAGGTGGCCGCATGACATATTTCATGGATTAAAGTGTCTCGAAGTCGATCTGATCAAGAATAGAAATCAGAAGCCCCTTAAAACATTCAACTTTGCGATAAGAAAAACTCTTAAATGTAAGTAATTTAAATTATAGTATACTTTTTATTTTTTTCCCCAAGCAACAGACACAACAGGTAGGTCGCTTACCCGCAGAATCACAAACTTTCTCCGACAGCTCAATCCTGGCATAGCGATGTAAAGCAGGGATTTTCTTCTGCCCCGTTACACAGTAACCAGCAGTTTTACGCATCTTTTTATTCCATATTATTTCCATGTTCACTGGCAACTGAAACACAATACAAAAGGCAACTGCTGATCTTATATAAAATCAAAAACTAGTATAAAGAAACAGAAAGAGCACTCTGATAAAAGAGATTGCAGCAAAAAAATTGAATATATATATCGCAGCGCTTCCGTCTGGTGGAGTTGCGATATTAGCTGCTCGAGTGCCGTTTGTATTACCCAGTCAAAACTCAGCTCCGCCCACCTCGATGCGTATTGCGTCACGTCACCAGACGGAAGCTGCAGAGACTTCAGATCCACATGGGTAACCCCCATTGTCACGGAGCGTGGCTGTGAATAACGGGTACATGTACCGTCATACTCACCACTTTATCTTGTAAGCGGCAGCATGTTTGCACTTTGTTTTGTGATAGTTAATTTACACTTCTATCAAGATCTTTTAAACTTTTTGTCTGAATAAAATTGTAATTTTAACATAAGTTTACCAGCTATTATATTGGATTTGACTATATTCTGATCACCTAAACATCGCACCACTTCTTATTGATTATAACTCTGATAAAAGAGAAAAAAATTGAAGGTGCTTCTCCGATTCCAGTGATTTTTTTTACGGCAGTATGATGGATTTCCCTAATTTTAGATCATCTGTTCTGATAGGTGCTAATTTTTTCTGTAGTGGTGCAGTAGGAGAAGCACAGGCTACAATCTATCAGTCCGTTCTCTACCTGAATGCTTGCACCCCTGAGTACAATTCTTTTGACCAAAGTTATAGTTAAACATCAAATGAGTTTTGGTTTAAAGGGCCACTATAGGCACCCAGACCACTTCAGCTCAATGAAGTGGTCTGGGTGCCAGGTCCATCTAGGGTTAACCCTGCAGCGGAAAACATAGCAGTTTCAGAGAAACTGCTATGTTTACACTGAGGGTTAATCCAGCCTCTAGTGGCTGTCTCACTGACAGCCGCTAGAGGCGCTTCCGCGATTCTCACTGTGAAAATCACAGTGAGAAGACGCTGACGTCCATAGGAAAAACATTGAGTAAAGTTTTCCTATGGGCGGTTTGAATGCGCGCGCAGCTCTTGCCGCGCAGGCACATTCGGCGCTGACGTCGGCAGGAGAAGGAGAGTTCCCCAGCCCTGGAGAAAGATAACTGGCTGAAGAGGTTTTAACCCCTTCAGCCCAGCGGGAGACCTAATGGACCCTATTGTGCCAGGAAAACGAGTTTGTTTTCCTGGCACTATCGTGCTCCTTTAATGTTACACTGGGGACGTGGTAAGTTTGTTGCAGCAATCCAATTCCTCGTTTTGTGTTTTGGTGTAAGTGCTTTTCTTATTTTTAGAAAACTATAAGCAGAATAACTTTTCTCGTTGTTTTACTAGCACAATGCGCTGTTGAAGTAAGTGAGTAATCTAGAGGAGACTTTGGTGGAACATATAGAGATTATGAAAGGGACACAGTCATCCTCAACATTGAAAACTAGATAAAATGACAGACTATTTATCAAACTCACCTTCTCGTCAAAAATAGTGCTGTTATACAGAGTATATAACCTCGCCATCAACTGCTCTTTCTTTTGCTTGAAGCTTTTCGCATATAATGAATTTGGACACGAGAGCTCTTGAAGAAAACAGTCTGCTACCTTACATGAAGCTTTCCTGCAAAAAGGAAGGAGATAAAAAAAACCACGTTGGTGATTAAAAGCCTACCTATTGATAATGACACATTTACACATAAACAAGTTTCAGCCGCCATCACTTTACCAATCAATATAGAAACACATGCCTTCTCATTGAGCTGCATTGGGAAGTCTGTGATTGGACAGCCACAGAAAGTCTGGGCGGGATTAGAAGCGGAGGGATAGCAAAGGCAAGCGGTTTTTAAATATGCCCACAATGGAAAAAAAATGCATAATTAAATGCATCTAAGTTTTCAATGGAGTTATATCTACTAAACGGTGATTTTAACTTTATTAAATTTGTACAGTGTAGATCCCTTTAAATTTTAGGTCTAATTTGCAACATCCCTAAATGTGACAAACTGTACATAAAAGTTTCATCTGAACTTATTAAGCACTAAAATGTGCAAGTATCTTGAGACGGCCTGGGGCTGGCGGAGCGGCCTAGCTTGGACTACCCGGGAACTGTCTCCATACTTGACTCAGATGGTCACCATAGGTATTGGGTGAAAGCAAGCCAGCCAGCGGGGTGAGAGACAAGCCGAAGACTTGGCACAATGAAGCTGCATGCCGCCTTCTCTCAGGGAGATGCATCACCCTGGCTCTCGGCAATCATTGACTCTAAATATTTTGTTAAAGCCTGTTTTCTTTTACTTGTATGTATAGCATATAACATGCTCATTTCAGATAGTATTGCATTGCGTAATCATAAAGCTAAACTTCTTAACATGCATACAACTTTGGCAGTAACTCACAGTTTACAGATTAACGCTCGTGTCATTAAACTGAGCCTCACATGTCCAGCAGAGCATTCTATCTAAGCAGCTTAGGTTAATGCTACACCAAACCTGTTAGCTAGATAAGCGTATTTTAGCCGGATTCCTGCTGATTATGAATGATAAAATTATACAGTGCACTTGAATGCCGTGGACTTAGTTTAGACATGTATGATTAGTGTGCCTATGTTTCTATTATGCCTGTTTACTCAAAGCCAGTTATCCCCCCAAAAAAACTCAATTTCTTTCTGTACCGTAACTTTGAAGGCCTCAATAAAAGAAAGATTGACAAATTAAAATGTGCAAGTACAAATTTCAGTATTTGTATAGAGATTAAATCCGTTAAACAGTGACTTTTAAAGGAGCATTATTACATACACACTACTGGAACGCGGCTTCTCCACAGATGGCAGGCTTCCTTTATCAGTTTTCTCTGGTGGGAAATAAGGACTGGAGGACGGAGCGCCCGTGAACGACTTTGGTCTCTGCACTTTAACATTCTCTGATCGGTTTGTCAAGTCAATGCAAGGAACCTTGGCTGGCTCTGTGACAAAAAGAAGCAATAATGTAATCTGATAAAAATGAAAATACAGAGAGTAAAACATCCAATTATACAGGAACACGAGCAGTGGTCACAGGAGATGCTGCTGTCCTGGCTTCTCAGGGGCCTCACAAGGCTGAAGTTCCAATTCAAGTTAAAGGTCTACTGATGGTTTGCCATGTATGTGTGTATCATAATATATAGAATAATCTCAACTCTCACATTATTCTTCTTTCTTCATGCTTTATTCCATGTGGTTATCCTAGTCTTTTGCTATTCCATCACGATCGTTTCTTATATATAAACATAAAAATCTGCTGTGTGTATCAAAGAGCTCAACAGCAGCACAATTCAGAGCTCCACTGTAATTTGAAAGGTAAAAGGGTATATCACATGAGCAATAAAACTCACAGTATTGTGTGGTGTGGGAATGAACAGAGCTTCACAGCAATAAAACTCACAGCAACTTTCAGCATGTATACATTTAGCACAGAGCTCCAGAGCAATATAATGCACAGTAATGTGCTATGCAAATACACGTTTGACAGAGTTCCATAGCAATTAAACTAATTTGCACTGTGTATGAGAATATCAAGGGTTCCAAAGCAATATCGCTCTGTAATGTTTTACCAGCAAGGAGCCCTGTGATGCTCTGTTTACCGTGCACCCCCTCTCGCTTTCTACTGCCAGCATGCAGCGAGGGGGCTCATCTTTACAAATTTCATTGCTCACTTCTCAGAGAGACTGTGCTGGGATAGGACATCACTTATAACCCAGCACTGGAGCGCAGTGTGTGAGAGAGGGAACCAAATAGTAAAATGTTCCCCTGACCCCCTCGGCATCTCTGGGTGCATGTTGGGCATATAGTGCAGGTGGACACCTTATAAAAGCAGTTGGGATAGTGAGAGTGACTGCCCTCAGGATCAACAGGCTGAATACATAAGCCTAATATGTTTTAATCTCCTGATCCAGCAGTGAAGTTTAGATATTAACATGCACATTAATTAGATATTGGGGCTTAGCAATGCTAATTAGAAGACTGTGGGCAGAATTCATGCCAGGATCGGCCCATTTTTTTTAGTAAGGACCAAAATAACTAAAATTGATCTGCTTTATCAAGAACACTAGGTATAAAAAAAATATAGCGATAGGACTTTTGTTTTAGACTTTACGATACGTTTATAGTGGACAAAAAACGCACACATACACAAAAGTCATAATTCCACTCTAAATATTTGAAATATAGAAAGCAAAAGAATAACCCAACCTGTTGCAGGTGGATGGTGGAACACGGCTTTAGTTACTGTCGAACTTGGTGTCTGGTTCTTGGTTCGATTCTTGATACGTTCCACCAGGGATTCAAACTCCTCATCAGAACTAGAAGAATGGAATTTGGGTATTCCTCCTCCTCCTTTTCCCCCAGCATCTCTTCCTTCCAACGACCACTTATTATATGATGCGAGAGAGTTCTCTTTGTTATTTTTTGAAGGAGATTCTTGAAAAAAGTTGCCTTTAGAGTTCTGTTTCTGGTCGTTACCAAATTTAGGATTACTCGACTTTCCTTTATGTCTGTCACGCCATGTGCTTTTTATGACAACTGAATCTTCTTCATCACTATCACTGATAAACACTGGAGAGATGCTTGCAGAGGGCAGCCGGCTGGTGTGTGGGGTCCGAGATAATTCACCATGAGATTTCTTGGTTGCTATGAATTAAAAGGGGAGTAATCATTGCAATACAACAGTAGCAACCGTACAAAACAACAATGTCTTTTTGCACAACCCAAAGCTAAAAGTTAGTAATTAGTTGTAACTTTATTTTTATTTATATTCCATTTCCATGTCCATTCTATGTCAGGCAAAGTGTGTAATTTAGTTAACTCTCATAGTGTTATACGCTTGCAGCATGCACGTGTGCCACGCTGCCAGATAAAAAAGCAAAGACACACTCTAACCTAATCCGTTCCAGAAGGCTGTTTGAGAACGGATTTGTTTGAAAAGTGAAATCAAAATCTTCCATATGAATTCATGTAAATTAGATGAATCCGTTCCAGACCCCCAAAATTACAGCATTTTAACACTAATTGTACAGTACCATCCATGCATAATATTATAAAGAAAAACAATAAACAATGTAAATGAAATGAAAATGTAACTTCACTATACCCGTCAGCTCTGTTCGCTTTGTCTAGTGCTAGGAGGCCAATGTGTCATAACAACGAGGTTCCAACGAGGTTAATGCTGTGTGATTGTGTTCTAATACCGAGTTTTGTTCGGGTACCAAGACATTTTTATCTAATTTTATGTTTGAATACCGAATTGTTCAGGTAAGGGAGCGTTCCATTTCCGAGGTTCCACTGTATTAATTGAACTTCATTGGAAGGGATAGTTCCTGTTTAGAGGTTAAAATGCCTTCTACCTCTTGTATGATAATAATGCAGCTAATGTTTTATACCGTTGTTTCTCGACTATCACTTACCAGTTACACTTTTTGTGCCTTTTTGATTTTTGGGGAAGAATGAGGTAAAATCGTCTTCATCAGAATCTATAATAAACTCTTTTACACTAAAGAAAGAAAAAGAAAACTGCTTACTTTTCTAAAAAGCAATTAAAACACATACAAACATTATTAAACCTCGAGAATTCTTTACTGCAAAGCTGAGATATAAAATTGGTATCAATATCACATTAAGGGCATCAGAGAAAGGACAGGTCAACGGTTTATAGCCATTATCACAGGAACAGCATAAACAAGCACAGAAATAGTACAAATTAAACAAACATTTGGGTTTTATTTCAAGGTACTAGGGAAATGGTGCTGGGCAATGGTACGGTAGTGAGTGAGATTAATGAGAGCATCATTATCTACAGGTCCAGCTGGGTGAATAGGTTTTAACAATCACACAGCCACAACGATGTGAAATTGAATGCATTGGAAGGAATCCAAATTAATACTGTTATACTGTAGTTATACTGTAGTTATAAAAAAAAAAACCAAAAAAAAAAACCACGAAAAGCAATCTAAACATTATAACCAGGACTATATCTGTAGTATTCTCTAAACACACGTTGAAGTGTGATATATATATTTTAGTGGTCGGGGCTCACGAAACATAGATAATGGATGAGGAAGTTGTGGCAAAAATCCAAATGGTGAAGGATCTAGTGGGGAATAATTCACAGAAAGGAAATGGACGCGAAAAAGAGGAATTTGCAAATGGCACAAGTGTTTGTTTTTTTCTGTTTTTTGTTAACTCGGTATAACCAACAGATAAAATATACATTAAACAGTGTACATTGTTATGGCAGTGTGGAGATTGCTACCTACCTTCCAGTCTGATTGTTTGAAGGTTTTTTAGAGGTGCGTGGCTTTGGAGTTTTCAGCTTTACCAAAACTATATTAAGAGATAAAAAAAAAACAACAGTAAATTAGAGGACAAAATACAAATATACATATTAAAACTATATAAAATACAATATAAAAAAATATATCAATGGCGTATTACTTTAACAAGACTGGTTTGTAGATCATACTGAATCTAAGCAATTCTTAAAAGTCTTCCCGTATCTTCCAGACTTTGTGATAATCACTATTGCCAAGTGGTGCAAGTTAAAGGGACGCTCCACTGCCCACACACACAAAAAATACATTTGTTAAATCCCTCTTTAGATATACCCTAAAGGAAAAAACCAAGCTTGCATGCAAAAGGTGTAGATCCCATCTGAATCGCAAACCCTCCCCTTCTAATCCCGCCCAGACTTTCTGTGGCTGTCCAATCACAGACTTCCCAATGCAGCTCAATGAGAAGTCTTTGCAAGGCAGGCGCTCTGGGCAATTGCTGCCTCTTGAGTTTAGCTCCACTGAGCTAAACAAACCAGGAAGTAACAGGACAATTTCTACTGAAACGTGAATGTTTTGTAAAATTAGAAAAAGAGAAAAACACTGTTCACACTTAAGGCATTTCAGGACGCTGAAGTGCTTTAGGGATCTGGAGTGTCCGTTTAAGGTTGTGAAAACTTGACAAGTGATTGGAACTTTGAGAACAATAACAGCATCAAGTCAGAAAGTATTGTTGGAAGTAATCATAAAACCCCATAGTGATAGGGAGTGGTTGGTAAAATGTCAAGCAGAGTTAGTAAAAGGGCATGTTGGACCCGCACTAATCTGCTGGAAGTCCAACTAGCAAAATACCATCCCCAGAGATACTCAGTTAGTAAACCTTAAATGCCCAGAATTGAATTGTAGTTTAAACAAACTAATCCAGGCGGTTTTTTTGGACACCCACGCCACATCCATGTCAACTTCAGAGGTTTCAATAGCTGTCAATCATTTTATATTTATTTTTTATCCAATGTAAATAGGTCATTATTATTCTTAGACTGCCAATAAACATTTTGGATCCATTTACTCAAAACATGGAACTCAATGAGTGACATTGGAGACTAAGCCACCAAGAGAAAAAGCCCCCAACCAATAGCCAATGTAATCAGTACGTTCGTCATGCACATGCACGTGCGGGAAAACATGGCTTGTATCTCAAATAAATGTAGACAACGTATAGCTTTTATGGCTTTACAAATCACCTTTTAAAGAATCTATAATATTGGGTCATAATGCTTAGAGTAAATACTTCTAGATTCTCTGCCAAAATAGGATTTGAAATTTTTTTTTAAATGTCTCCAAATGTCAGAAACAAACGACAATTTATACATCCAAATAATCCATATACATCCGTATATTGGGGAAAATTCTGACTTACAATTTTCAAAGTCATCATCACTGGATTCCAATATTCTTACAGGGGACCTGCAAACAGAGATAAATAAAATCAATCATGAATTTTGAATTACAATTTACGGCCAAAGTAGCTAAACTGGAAGCACAGCTGAGAATTTTCCCAGTCTTAAAGGACCACTATAGTGCCAGGAAAACAAACTCTTTTTTCCTGGCACTATGTAGCCCTTAGATTCCCCCCACCCTCATGGACCTCCTCCCGTTGGGCTGAAAGGGTAAAAAACCCTTTAGCCACTTACCTATCTCCAGTGCCGGGCTCCCTCGGCACTGGGGGACTCTCCTCCTGCCAACGCGCATTCAAAGCGCCCCATAGGAAAGCATTACTCAATGCTTTCCTATGGACGTCAGATTCTTCTCTCTGTGATTTTCACAGTGAGAATCGCGGAAGCACCTCTAGTGGCTGTCAGTGAGACAGCCACAAGAGGCTGGATTAACCGTCAGTGTAAACATAGCAGTTTCTCTGAAACTGCAATGTTTTCAGCTGCAGGGTTAAAACTAGAGGGACCTGGCACTCAGACCACTTCATTGAGCTGAAGTGGTCTGGGTGCCTATAGTGGTCCTTTAACATTTAAAATTCACTCTGCAATCCTAATGGTTGTCACTTTTGTAAATAATCCTGCTAGTATCCACATTTGAAATATTTGGGCAAAAACAAATTCATGAGATGCCGCAGTTTTCCCATCACCGCTCTAGGCTACCATGATACCACTGGTGTTAACTGAGCAGTGATTAAATTAAATAAATTGTTCTATTGCTACATTCATTTACAGTAACTGTGTGGCAGGGGATAGAAACCAATTTTGACAGACTGATAGCTTTATAGAGATAAGAAAAATAAAGAATAATCTTGATTTTTATTAAAAAGAAGCTTTCAATTAAAATACACACATATAAAGTGAATTTAAGGCCAGAACAAATGAAATGAAAACAGAACTGACTTGGACACATTTTTCTAATCCAGCTTTTTTGTGCTAAATTTCAAAATGCACTTTGCATTTCCAGCAAGTCTAATTTAATTTCATTTACTGAAATTAGAATTCAACGTGGATTTCAAATTTAAGGTCAAAATAGCCAAACTGGAAGAATTCTCTAAATCAGCTGTGCTTTCAGTTTGGCTACTTTGGCCTTAAATTCACTTTAAATTCTCACTTTTTTTTTTAAATAACCCGGTTAGTGAATAAACCCTTAAATTGTCACCTTGTCTTCTCCCGAGCAGACTTGAGGTTCAGATTACCAAAACTGCGAATGTAATCTAAAAGAAAAGGGAAACAAAGAGACAGATTACAATAATATATAATCTAGAAGAATCTGTGCTCCCTTAGTCCAGTATCCACACAATTTGGTGAAAACATGACAGGACATGTCCCTATGTACTCACACTTTGTAATGCCTGTTGGAACCTTACTAATGTCCAAGTGTTGTTCACTGCTGTACCCAGCCTTAAACCTGCTGCTTCTCGCAATGATCACCTTGATTAGACACCTAACCACCACACGTACCTGCTCCACCCAGCCTATCATTGCTATCCAAGTTTAGAATGATGATTTAAAAATAAATAAATAAATAAAAAGGTTTTATGATTTTTTTTGCATTTAAACTTTGGTGAATAGTAACCTGGATCCTGAGATCATTATCAAACCATACTCAACAGGGTTCCTATGTACATATTTATACATGTGAAAAAAACTCTAGGACATCTTACGATCACTGTTTTGGAGAAATGGAGAATAATGTTTTTTATATACAAATGTTCTAGTCATTTAATGCAATCGTTCTCTTTTTATATTTTACATTAACACGGGATAAACAAAACCACAATGGCTTTAAAAGAACAACTTCAGCTGTCGCAACTTTATTCACCATGCTCACGGTACTTTTTAAACATTCTGTGTTTATTTGGGTACATTGGGCACAATGCCAGAGCAGCTCTCCTATCTCTGACATACTTCACAATGCTTGAGAGGATTGCAATTCGAAGAATACTGCTTCTACAAACAGCCGGACATAGAGCACATCACCGGTAAATAGTAAAATGTTTGGCCATCAAGGTGTAGCATTGTTATTCAAAAAATGCAAACATTTCACAACATGTTATTCGGTCTCACCATCCACCGGTGCAATTTCAGTGTCTGAATCGGACAGTAGTAGTTCTTGGACACAGGGCGGTAGTGTTGGGCTGTCAGCTTCATCACAATCTAGACTCGGTGAGCCCCCAGTCTTAAAATTGGTCTGCTTTGTTTTCTGTAAAAACAATTATTAATTACAATTTTACATTTAATTTTTTAACGCACAATGCAAAAATGATCAGGCTTTACCCAATACCAAGAGACAGATATAGGTGTCCAGGGTGAATTTCAATTAAACACATATTCAGTGTACACATACTAAGGGGGGGAGGGGGTCTATTCACTATTAATGATCTAGTTATTATTATTAAGGGGTTTATTCACTATTAATGATCTAGTTATTATTAAGGGGTTTATTCACTATTAATGATCTAATTATTATTAAGGGGTTTATTCACTATTAATGATCTAGTTATTATTATTAAGGGGGTTATTCACTATTAATGATCTAGTTATTATTATTAAGGGGGTTTATTCACTATTAACGATCTAGTTATTATTATTAAGGGGTTTATTCACTATTAATGATCTAGTTATTATTATTAAGGGGTTTATTCACTATTAATGATCTAGTTATTATTAAGGGGGGTTATTCACTATTAATGATCTAGTTATTATTATTAAGGGGGTTATTCACTATTAATGATCTAGTTATTATTAAGGGGGGTTATTCACTATTAATGATCTAGTTATTATTAAGGGGGGTTATTCACTATTAATGATCTAGTTCAGGGAGGACAATCCCTGAAGCCTCCAGCTTTTAACACCCTACCTCTCTTACCCTGTCCATGGGCCCCAGGCGGGATGAGATCCTCTCTAACAAACTCAGGGACTCAGTGGCCATGTCTCCCACACAATAATACTGGAGAGAATTCAAACTTGCCGCGACCCGGAAGCTAACAGTACTGTTTCCGGCTACATATGATAGCGAGGCGTGATTTCACTACTTCCGGGTAAGGTCAGCATGTTTGCGTGTCACGGTGGGTTTTTGTTTCGTTTCGAACGTTCTGTTATTTTATTAACGCGCTTAGAATGCGAAGATGTCTTGACATTCCATTTCTGTATATGTAATGCCCAGAGAGCTACACAGGCAGGGCATCATGGGAAGTGTGTTCTTTATAATCACTCCCATCAGTTGTGTCAGATTGGAGTGTGAATTTCCAAACCTCCTCCATATTGGACATATTTAAAGATTACAGGAGGATTAAACTTTGTTATATGTTTTTTTTTTTTTTTTTTAAGGAAATGAGTTTGGTCATTAACCCTGAATTAAATGGCAACAAGCACAACTGACGAAATATTTTTATTTTTACGGTTAGATTATTTTGACCTGATATTGGAAATTCACTTTAATTCTTACCCTTCTCACTTAGTAGAGCTATTTACTAAACTACAAACTGCAGTGAATTGAATCTGCCAGCATGTAGGACGAAATAAATGATTTGGAAATTCTAGAACACTACAATAGTATCATATTGTCTAAATTACCCTAGCTTCTCCCATTCACATTTCAATTTATTGTAATTCGGTGTTTAGCAAATTTTAGGGCATTTAATCTCATTTAGCATGCTTTGATGTCATGTCCTTTTACATGCAGGCACATCTGTGACGCTACTTGTGTCACCAACGATGCCGCCTCCACTGATCCTTGTGCTTTCCTGATTTCAGACTTGGAAGGTCTGTATTTATTTAAAAAAAATAAATAAATTGTACTTAACTTTATCCAGCATACGGCGAAGTTCCCTGGTGCACCCAGACTGATGTCTCAGGAGCTGCACTGAGGTCCAGTCAAAGGCTTCCCATTTTACTGGCCCAGGGTACATGATTGTGCTCTGAGCTGGCAAAAGGAGGGAGTGAAAGAAGGTGGAGGAAGTGCAGGGTTAATGGTTTAAAATATTACAGGGGATAGGAAGGAGGGAGGGGAGACAAGAGCATCCCCTTGCATGCGCTGATGGAAAATAGGCACAGAATTGACATTAGGCAATCCAGAACAGAGTTCTTGGCCATCTAAGTCACATGTGCCGGGGTGCAACTTGCCCCCTGCACACAAGTGCCAATAACTCTGGATGAGCAGTGTTTCAGCCTGAAATACTGCACATTCAGACTCCTATAACCATGATCGCTTAAAAAAAAGCAGAATTGGTCATGATGGTTGAAGTAACACTTTAACTAAATTCATAACTTGGGAGATTTTTAATTTTTTCCCCCCCAATTCCTCTTTTTCTGGCAGATTTGCATTCCACTTAAAGTTTACTTTTAAAACAGTACGCTGAACCCTCCCAAAAACGGAACATAGGAATCATACTGTAGTAATCAATAAAAACACCAGGGCAAAGACAGACTGTTCGGAAACTTGGTCTAATTTTGAATGCCTTTTCAGGTCACACTCCAGAAACCATTACACTACACAGAGCGTGTAGTATAATGGTTACTAACACAGAGCGTGTAGTGTAATGGTTACTAACACAGAGCGTGTAGTGTAATGGTTACCAACACAGAGCGTGTAGTGTAATGGTTACTAACACAGAGTGTGTAGTGTAATGGTTACTAACACAGTGCGTGTAGTGTAATGGTTACTAACACAGAGCGTGTAGTGTAATGGTTACCAACACAGAGCGTGTAGTGTAATGGTTACCAACACAGAGCGTGTAGTGTAATGGTTACTAACACAGAGCGTGTAGTGTAATGGTTACTAACACAGAGCGTGTAGTGTAATGGTTACTAACACAGAGCGTGTAGTGTAATGGTTACTAACACAGTGTGTGTAGTGTAGTGTAATGGTTACTAACACAGAGCGTGTAGTGTAATGGTTACTAACACAGAGCGTGTAGTGTAATGGTTACTAACACAGAGCGTGTAGTGTAATGGTTACTAACACAGAGCGTGTAGTGTAATGGTTACTGGAGTGTGACTGAAAAGGCATTCAAAATTAGACCAAGTTTCAGAACAGTCTGTCTAATCCCAGTAACGAGCCATCAGCAGCTCCACACCCTCTTCCCCCTTGCTGGCCTAAATTTGAATGGGATATTCTTTGTACAGAGTGGCAAATAACTAAACACAAGATATATACTAATTCTGGACAGTGTCTGGCTCCTAATGAGATTCAAGTACCATGTATACGGGAGTTTAAATAAAGCATGGTTTTACAATTCAGATTTTTTTTTGAGGTTTCTTTAAATCTTCTGCAGATGCATTCTCTAAAAATGTTCCCATCTTGTATTTAGTGTGCCACTATCCCCCCCAAAAAGTCTATTTAGTGCAGACATGGAATATTTTATATATATAGAGATAGCAAAATAGAAAATTGATGTTTATGTATCATGTTTGCCTTCACATACTGAAGGTTTTGTGGACACTGTCCATTTTATTATATATAAAAATGGTTATTTCACTCTACACATTGGGAGCACCAAAAAACAAACAAAAAAAACAATGAAGTGATTCAAAGAAATAGATGCATAAAAAGCAAATGTTACACTTATATTTTAACCATATTTTCCTTGCCCTCTCTCCCAGATTAAAATCTCTGCAACATTATATGATGGGTAGCTCACTCTTCTTTCAAACTGGACCCTTGTTCCACCTTCCGTTTTGCTCCCATACAGCTTTTGTGCTCAAATCACATTACCCATTTTACAATAACTTCATTACCAAAGCTGAGATCAATCACCCTTCCCTACAATATGAAACGATATTACATTTCCAAATCCTGCAAGAAAGCTTTTGTATTCACCATTTCCTAAAACTTGATGTAGCCGACCCCTCTTCTGTTCTCTCCAGGCTTGATTAAAGAAATCTACATCTCATTGATCTCACTCATACCCATAATCAATACCACCACCGGGCTCCCCTTCCAGTTCCTCCTACACCTCCAATTTCTACCAGCCCTTACATTGACTCCCACCTAGGGGTAGAGTTGAATCATGGTGCTTACGTATGAAGTAGAGTCTACGGCTTCCTTTAAGCTTAAAGGAACACTATAGGACCTATAGTGTTAAAGACACCATCCAGGCTCCTCCTCCCCATCCTCCCTAAATATAGGAAAATCTTACTTTTATTCCAGTCTGCTGGCACTGTCCCAGATCTGCCTGCCCAGCTGACATCAGAAATGTTATACTTAGGAAATCACAATGCTTTCCCATTGGATTGGCTGAGACTGTCATGGAGGCAGATAAGGGCAGAGCCAGCAAAACCATGGCCAATCAGCATCTCCTCAGAGATGCATCGAATCAAAGAATCTCTATAAGTGTTCAGTGTCTCTATGCAGAGGGCAGAGACACTGAATGGCAGCACCTCTAGTAACCACCTGAGGGGTGGCCAGTGGAAGTATCCCTAGGCTGTAATGTAAACCCTGCATTTTCTCTGTAATAAGCCTCACCAGAACAAATACAATAAGCTGTAGTGTTCCTGGTGACTGTAGTGTTCCTTTAAGGTATTGAAAGTGTGTTAAGCTTTGAGCATGGCTCTCACCATCTCTTGTTTCTGTAGATCAAACCTGTCGTGTTACAAATACTCCTTTATCCAGAAAATGTATACTGCTGTGGAATATGTTGAGATTTGTAAAAATAAAAAAATAAATTATAAAAACTGTGAAAAGCCTCTCAAACTAAGCTACCCAGTTTGGAAAGATGGCCCAGATGCACTAGTCAGAACTTCCAAGATGACCACAATTAGAGAAAACCTTTGACAGAATTCTGCCAAAGCAGAATATTATGTTGCTGAGTGCTACACCAACAAGTCTTGCCCTAACTGGTAGAAGTGATAATTCTTCAAATTGCTACCCCTGTAGCACTGCCTCAATTGTTCTGGATAATTTCAAATCAACCTTTTTAGGACTAGCCTTCATGTGCACACAAAAAGGTAAAAAAAAAAAAAAAAAACATTTATTCTAATTCCTAAAACACCAAAGCAGGGAACACAAAAACGACGACAAAAAATAAACTGAAACAATTATATATTCCACCTGAAAATTTTACTGAACAAAAAAAATAAAATTCATACATTTGAAAGAAAACAATTATGAACAGGAAAAAAAAAACCCTACAAAGTCAACATAAGGTTTATTAAATCAACAGGCAATGCAATGTGCAGGTGCATTATTTAATTATAACTAACCTGTTCAAGCACATGCTCATTTTTCACTCAAATGCATGAAGCATCCACAGGAGGGAAAAAACAATACAAAAACAAACCACACACACAAAAGTATATGCTTCCTCTGAACATTTTTTTTTTTTATGACAATTTATAAATGAAACACTTGAATCTACTACACACACACAAGCCTGCCTTAGCTCCTCAAACACATGAACCACTAAACACTTTGCTGTTTGCACAGGTCTGACTGTTGCTAAACGTATATTTGTAGCATGTTTATTTGAGTTTGTTTTTTGGAAACAGGATATTTGTTTGAAGATGGGTTGACTTAGAAAATTTAAATAAAATATTTGCAAAAAAACCAAAAACATTTTTCCCTCAAAGACTTTTCATCATCTATACCAAAAGCATACATACAGAGCTGCTTGTAAACAGACGCCAGACATAAAAAGGCTACAAGTGGTTTATAAAACCTATAAAAGGACTAGAACACCATTAATGATGCCGTGTGATTATTTTTTCTTTTTAATCTTTCAAATAAGCACGGTTAGCTAAGATTCAAGCTGTGAATAAAGGTATCAGCTAGCAGACACAAACATGAATGTGTATGTTTAAAAGCCTGAAATTTCAAATATGTATACTGCAAGACAAGACTAAAATTGACATGAAAAAAAATAAAAAATAAATGTCTGCCCATGATGTCTAAACTGGATGGCAATTTGAAAGATTCCCTGTAGGTTTACCAAGAGGAACACAAATTTAGAGAGAGCAACTAAAATGTCTAAATATCAACAGATATTCAAATCTTTTCCTTCTGTGGCACAGATTGGCAGGCTCGACTGTGCATTCCAGTCCTCTGGTATTGTGTTTCAAACAATCTCCAAGGTTACATCATAAAACAAAGTTAAGCAGACTCTGTATTTTCAATCGGCTTGAGGAGATGGTCCAGTTTATTTCCAGCAGCATAATGCTCCCACATTTGCAGATATAATCGCTCCAAATCCATTGTGTACTGCTTAGTATTGAAGAGAGGACTGGATATTCTTTGCTTCCACACTTTAGCACGGATCTTTTTTAGGCTATAAAATAAATTACAAGTATTAATAAAACCGATCTGTAGGTTGTGAACACACTGCTTTGATCTACAGGTGGCTAAAAAGACACCCCTTGCTGCTGCCGAAATACAAAGTTCATTGCCCAGAATTCTTTAGCCGACACGATCATGAGATGCTTGATGTAGCACAACTACACAAGTTTCCTTTCCTTACAATAAGACTAGACTATTCTAAATATACATTTGTGCATAAACACATTGTTGAAGCGCTGTGCTAAACTCTTAAACAAGCAACATAAGCTCCCATAAGACGACATATGAAGCAGGAAAGCAGAGCTTGACAGTTTTCCACAAAACATACAAAATATTTGTCTGACATTAAAAATACTTACTATTCCAAGTCTGTGCCCAATTTCACAGCTATATCCTCGTAGTCTTGTCTGCTTTTAGCAATTAACTCTGGACAACCAAGGCAAGTGAGCTGTGAAGCAGCAACTCGAGATGCAAGTGTATCTCCTGCGGAAAAAACAAAAAAGTTTTTTTTCCATTACTGTTACACATGCCATAATTCAATATTGATCCTTCGAAAAATCAGCACGCCTGCAACACAGATTCAAACATCTCAATTAGTTTTGATCTTTTTGTATTAAAATAATGCAGTTCTGATGTAATCAGCTGTGAGATGAAATTAAATCAGGATATGTACAACATCACACACGTTAAGGGTACCTTATCATACTTCTGACTTTCCAACCAGGGACCTCTAATAAAAGTAGCCAAATACCTCCAATATTAATATATTATACAAGTACCACTAAAGCAGACAGTGAAATAGAAAAGTTTTAAAAGTTCCCCTTAAAAAGCTACACACAGAGGCAAAAACCTGGACAGAACACTCAAATGTGAATTGAAGTGGATTAAAAAAAAAATAATAATTTATATTAATAAACTGAAAGGTCAGTCCCAAAAAGACGAAACTTTTGCATCAGCGGGTTGTTAAATGCCAAGATTTAGAGAGTTTGGATTTTTGGAACGGATTATTCAGCAGTCAGCAATTAAGATACTCTTAATTAATGATGATGTCCTGATCGTTTCTAGTGGAAGACCAAAAAGCAAGGACTGGGCATTGGTATAAGGTCCAATGCAGGTCTATTGGATCAAAGCACATATCTTGGCTTAGTGTGAGCCTTTATCAAGATTTTGATAAAGGCTCACATAGAGCTGAACCATTGTGTTTTAATCCAATACCTGCCCTAGACCCTATGCCCAGTCCTTATTTTTCATTGGAAAAGTTTGGGCGCCCGTGGACTGGAGATTATAACATTTGTTTGTCCAGATCATTTCTAGGACCATGTGGAAATCTGTTTATGTGCACTACTATAGAGAGAAGCTGAGGGATCCCTTTCTACTCGGCGTAATTATGGGAGTAATTAAGCAAAATCAAAAGTATTAAGTATCAGTGGTCTGACCTCTCCTTTACATCACTTTTATTTTTTATTTTTTTAGTGAGCAGGAGAGCACATATAAATCAAATGATTGTAGAAGCGATATATTAGCAGTAAATTATAGCACTAACACTTTGGCCTCCACAAAGCAAGCCTGTCAATTAGCTTAACCCATGTCAAGTCACAAATTTGGCAATAAGAAATGCCAATAATCTCTCTTCGATGAAAAAGACTTGCTCACATAGATACATAATTAAGAATTACTTTGTCCCTACAACAGTTTAAGATTAATACAATTTAAAGAATCAGTAATGCCTTAAGTAATGCGAAATGTTAAATGTCTATTTACACTTTTAATGTTTCACAATTTATTGTCAGTGTGCTAGGGTTTTCCAATATTTTATCAACATTGGCCAGGAATTTAGTGATTGTCCCTTATCTGAATATCTCCAGTATGCTGATGGCGTGAAAATGCAAAGCAGCCAGACAGTACACAGCTTTGGTATTTATTGGGTCAGTCTGTTTTTATTCCTTTTCCAGGCTTTTCTTACAGCCTATTGATACTAGTTATAATATAGTAATTACCTATATGAGAATTAAAAGATACAATTTATCTTATTTTATATAATAAATTTTGCTAAAGTAATTTTTAAATTAATTTTACTATCCTCTTGTGCTTAGTCGTGCTAAATGAAAACGGCAGTTATATTTGAACCTGCTTAGGCGGGTGTTGCTAAAAGAATTACAATATACTATCCTCTTGTGCTTAGTCGTGCCAAATGAAAACGGCAGTTATATTTGAACCTGCTTAGGCGGGTGTTACTATAGTAACAATAAAAAGAATTACAATATACTATGTTGTAAAATATAACAGAGTAATGTTTTTCATTTGTGCTCTTATGTAGCTAATTAGGCTTACATTGTTAGCACATTTCTGTAAGCATCTATTTTTTTTGCCGGGAAACAGCAAGCCGGCTACTGCTATATAAACGGATACAACGAAGCAGACCGCATCCATTGAGAAAGCCGCCGAAGCGGAGAAATGCGTTTGGAGGGGTCTGACTCCCATCGATACAAGCCAGCACTCATACATCAAAGAGGACTTTTAAAATGATATTTTTCAGCATGCTTTTTGGTTGACTCGGGACGCCGAGATTATCAAATAAGGTCTGGACTTTCTTTCCTTTTGTGCATGTTTTTTTTTTCTTAAATAACTATTTTTAATAGATGGTATTTTTATTTGTATATTAATAAATTGTGTTTTACAATTATTATTGAGTACGTAAGTGAGACTATTATGAATAACTAGATGATAAGGTGCTTCTATTGATTTTCTTACAGCCTACTAGAAAATTAAAAGAACTTTTACAAACATTTAACTTATCTTGTGCATTTTTACATAAAACATTTATATATTAAACAGTTTATAGAAGTGGTTGTGGTGCAAGAAGGATTTTTTGTGTGCTGTCCCTCTGAATCGGGACAAACCATTTAAGCAGTCAGATAAAAACTAGGGCTCTAGTCACACCAAGCTAATACAAACAAATTTGTCTGTATTCTGCAGCAACGATAAATTGTAATTAGAATATTGGAGAACAGCTTGGTATAGTACTCACAAACAAACACCGATTGTTACCCTGAAGGCATATGAACCCACCACTCATTTTATGTTTAAAAAAAAAACCCACACACCTTGGGGTTTGCATTTATACGCTCCAGTCACCATGACCACTTCAATTAACTGCATTATGGTGTTTTGAGTGTCCCTTAAAGGGACACTATAGGCACCAATCTTATCGTCTGCACTGTTAATAGCCTTCTAGGTCATGCAGGAGCTCTATGTGTGTGAGTAAAGTTCAAAGTTATCATGTGATTGAAAATTAAGCCATTTGTTCAATCATGCTAAGTCAGTCACAGCCAGGGGAGGTGTGACTAGGCCTGCATAACCAGAAACAATAGCGATTTAACTCCTAAACAGCAGTGTATTACGCAGAGTGCAGGAGCATAATCCATACACCAACACTGCTTTATTAACCTAAAGTTGATTTAATGCCTATAGTTTAACTATAAGGATCCACTACCAAGACATCTAAAGCAAAAAGAACATTTAACTAGCAAATGTATAGCACAGTGAAATGAGTGGAAATTCTATATGTTCTCTCTTTAAAAGGGCTTGGGGAAAAAAAATAAAAATCCCAGGAAACAGAGCTCCTACAAAACCTTCTGTCCCTGTATGTTCAACTTGTTTTGGTGCAACTACACGTTTGTTAGTCCACCTACTGTACAGTGCTGGGAAATTTGTTGGCGCTTTACAAATAATTTGTTTCCTACAAAATATAAACATTGCAGGAGAAAATGCCTTTGTGGCCCCTAAACACATACGTAACATTTGTTCATTTCTATACATTTGCTAGTAATTCCGCTGGAACAGTATAAAGATTACATGTTTCATGTTCTATACACTGCCCCAAGCAAGGTGATATGATTTTACAATTTAAAGTGGTTTATTATACAAATACTTTATGAAAAATAAAAATCTGTGAATTTACCTGAAGAACAACCTTTGTTGAGCACAACTAAGCTTTCCGGTGGTTCCTTACCTGGCATAGTGACCATGGGCGTTCCTGCCCAGAGCACATCCATGCCAGTGGTGTGCCCATTACATAGAGGCGTATCTAAACAAACATCAGCTAACTGTCCTCTACGGACATGCTCCTCTTTAGGAGCAACAGGAGAGAAAATGATCCTGGACTGTGGAAGTCCCATATTCTGGGCATACTGCTGAATATTTGGCTCTCCTACCGCAGGGAATCGGAGAAGCCACAAGACGCTATTGGGAACACGCTTCAGAATCTGTTCAAAATAAATAAAAATAATTAGAACATATACCATACACAATCTGCAACTGCACACAACAAAATAAATACAGGAAATGCTACATGACTCCAAATTGTCCTAATTTAGCCTATTGGCAAGTACACAATTTTAAAGACCAACAAATGTAAACATTATGGTTCTTGTTTAAAAAAAAAAGTTTTACTATAATTGACCACAGATGACACTAGAATGGGGTCCCAATCGGGCTCCTGAAAATATCTAGGTGTGATTTTCACACGCCATCGTTGACAGCCCTGAATTTCATGTTCTGCTGCCCAGGGAGGGAACAATGTCCACCACACAAGATCCAGCTCTCAGCACTTGCATGCCAGAACTTGAGTGAGAACAAGTATTAGCCACATCAGTATTGTTACTTATGCAGGAAAGATTAAAAAAAAACAAAACAAAAAAACACTAACTTGAATTGATCTGGTGGAGCTGACTGACTAGGAAGCAGAGTCTCCTTGCACAGTGTGCACTGGACAGCCTCACCATAAGGAAAGTTTAAACATTCTGAAGTCCCTTAAACTAATTTTCAGTGATGAGGCTGATCCAAGCGCAGAGTATATTAAACCAGTGGGCATGGGTAACAGGTGTGTTAAAATGACAAAGCAAAGGTGTAAAAAAGGGATTTGGTAAAATACAAGGTTCAAGGACAGAAGGACCTGAAAGAAGACTAGAGTGGAATACAACTTTGTATACCCAACACTATAGAATCCCTTTAATACCATTTTACTAGTCCAGAAACAGGCAGATGAAAACAAACCGTTCATCCGGAATGTTTCATGTTCAACTTAGCAATACACATTGACAAAGCAAATGAACCGACCAATGGCCACTAAGCAAGGCGCTGGAGGATCACTTTCATCTACACAAATAAAATAATGTTTTTCCCCCTTACATTTGCCCACATTTGTAACGTGGGAGGGTCAATCTTGTAAAGCTGATTGAAGTTGCAATATACAACAGCATCCTCCGGAAGCCCATACTGTGAGCGTGTTGTAACTATTATAGTACGAGGAACTTCTTCTCCTGTCGCTGCTTTGTTGTTTATCTGTAAAAAGGAGACAATGGTTACATACAATATAACAGCACATATAGAGCATGTTGACCGTTTTATTGACCTGATATATGTCACTAGAGTCGTTTGCTTGGTATAATTTGTATACGTCCTTACACACATCAGAACCACACAAGGTTGCATAAGTAGACAGGAAAACATGGGGAGGGGTGAGATTTCATTTAGTAACCAGTTTAGGTATCTCTAAAACATAGCTGAAAATTCATACATATTCAGTAAGGATGAATGATACAATGACTGCAAACATGGTTACCTGTGTCGTAGCCAATCCATTGCTTATGTTGAATCCATTGATCGTAATCTGAATTTGTCCTCTGTTTATCATTTCAATGACTGCCTCTGCTATGGTATTCATGGGAATGACAGGCATGTTAAGTGCAGAGTTGCTGTCATCTGTATTATCTTGCCCCTTCATCTATGGGAAGAAAAGAAAGGCCATGAACTGTGCAGTCTAACATTCCGTATTAATGAGACACGATCAATATTGACCTACTGTCCAATTCAGACAATAACGGATGCTTTGAATGTAATGTCATAATACTGTATTGCAAAATATGACATGTATAATCCCTAATATGATTACATCCTCACGATTGGAAAACATTGTCAACTACAGCTGTTTTATGGTGTGTCCTAATGTACTTTACTCTTTTGTACTGGTTATCCGACTACAAAAATCGCTAAACAAAAAAAAGAGAAAGGCAGTGAATGTGTGGATGTTCCCAGCTAGAAATAACAACTTACATTTCTTGCATAATGTGACTTAACATTTTACATATACAGCACAACCCTTGACATCAAATAGACATAGGAGTCTGGATACGTAGCACAAATAAAGAATGACTTCTCACAAGATTCTCCACTTCTGATACAGCAAATATTATATACAAAACAGATAATGCCAACCTATAGTCATTCTCTTTGAATTCTATGGTTTTACATATCAGGACATAATCATCAGTTCCTTAGCAGGTCTTAAAATTAGATAAATACAGCTTCAGATGAACAACAACAACACATGACCTATAGCACAGTGTCATGATTTAACAAAATGAAGCTAAAATAAAGGAGCCATGTGTGAAAAACCAAGTACACCTTATGATTCAATAGCTGGTAGAACCATTTTTAGCAGCAATAACATGAAGTAATAATTTTCTGTATGACACTATCCATCTCTCACATCAGTGTGTAGAAATTATGTCTCACTCTTCTTTACAACGTTGTGGCAGGAGCCTCCATAGACCTCAATGCTGTACCTCTGCACAGAAGTGAACCCGATAGAAGATGAACGCGCCAACAAGGGACGGGTTCAAGCAAGTAGAACTTCCCTATTCCATTTTGTTGTATTCAATCTGAGCAGAGATTTATTGGAAGCCTCTGTAGTCAGTGACGAAACGTGTAGGGCATGGACATATCGGTTGTCCAGAATATTGCGTGGTGTTATTTAAGATATGCTGTGGTTTTTTTTTTTTTTTAAATACAAGTGCAATAAGATACTTTTTAATGGAATAGAGAAGTTCAGTCCTATGTATACTTTATTTTTAGTGTGACATCAGGATCCATACTGTTGAAATCAAAAGAGGATTTGAGATTTACCTATATGCCTGTCTACGAAGTTGTTTGTGAGTGGACTTTATCACCTAAGCAGTGCTGTACTTTATAATTTTATTTTTGTTCCTTTATAGGTTGGCTGTATCTCAATTTGTTTTGTATATAATGTCACTGTAGCCGGTTTTGGTTACAGGAACAATGCAGCACTACACATAAATGCATTGATAAGGCTAGATTTTTGTTCTGCCATTTTAGATTATTGATAATCTCTTGGCCACCAAAATGCTTCTTACAGAAGCATTGGACGGCAGGATACATACTCTGCAATTGCCGTTCTGCTGTACACCAGCTGCCAACCATTCACACCGTTCATCCACAGGAATTCCTTAAAAAACAAACACGTAATACATTCTTACCTTAACGATTTTTACATCAGGCAAGGTTTCTAGAAAAGCTTTCAAGTCAATTCCATTGAGTACTATTCTATTGTCGTAAATATGACCATTGGACTTGAAATCTATCACCGCTTTTTTCTGTGGAAGAAGAAATTCAGTTTACAAATGCGTCTATGTAGCTTTGTGAGATTTCTAACCACTTATACATTTCCTATTTATTACACAAACCTTTAAATGAGGGAACATGTTCGCGTGGTCCCCAATAAAAAACGTATTGGGCATGTAAGCCATTTTCTCAGAATATTGTTCAGCAACCTCAATGGGTGAAGTCTCTTTGTCAGTTATAATGTAGTCCATAAATGGCGCACCACTTGTTCCAGGATATCCCAGCCACATAGCCTGTAAAACAAATAGAGGAATTTATGCTAAGACCAACAGCGGATAAACATTTTAGTTGGTTGTAAAGAACCAGCATACAGAAAATTACCATCTGTACATTTTTGTTTTCTTATGGCCACTGTCCTTTGATCAGAGACAGGTTTCCCTAGGCCAGTTAATTTATTATGTTCATTTTAAGAAAAACCCAGCTTAGTCACAGATGGGATCAGTTCGTAGTTCTTTTGTTATGACTGTCTCACCTGCAGTCAAGCAAAAGTTATCGAGAAAACTTTGTAGCCAGCAAGAACTTTACAATTGTTACATAAGGAATTTGTACTGACGCAAATGCAACCAGACTCCATGTCCAAACTTAAGTCCACAACGCTAGCGTTGTACAGCCTTTTAAAGTGGAGGGGGGTCATGATTTAATGAACCAGTCATTTACAAGGCATTACACAAATACAGTTAGAGCATGGTAAGGTCTCAGGGTTACTGATCTACATACAAGAGAAACCCATAGTTCTCTAAGACAGGATGCACATAAACCATAAGGGACTAAATACAGCTCAATCTATAAACAGATCAAAACTGTAAACAACCACACCACAAACTAATGTGGAATTAAACGTCCTCAATTATTCTTTCCTTCCTCTTGGAAGATATTCCCATCTAACCCCTTTACCTGAATAGGTGCTGCTCGGAGAGCAAATAATTCATTCCTGGCCCCTTTGGTGTAGCCATTCATGTTAACTAGGATGTGGATTCCATCTTGGTGGATACGATCTGCTGCTTTTCCATTACAAGGAATCTAGAACAGGAAATGCACACTAATTAGAAGAAAATGTTGGGGGGGAGGAGAGGGAGAGGTGGAGGGGTGTGAAGTTCTGCAATACAGAACATTAAATTTTTTAGCAATTATTGGCATATTTGTACGCAGGGATCTGTACAAGTGAAAGACCATATAAAAGCAAAAGCTTTGTCCAATACATTCCACAAGTGTGACATAATGGGAAATGAGCTTAGAATAAGCTGCACATGAGAGAGGAAACCTACTGGGGAGGTATGAGGAGTCAGAGGAACAGTAAAAAAAAAAACTTGGAAAGATGGGAGACACTGAATAAGGGGAAGAAACATGGGTGTTTCTTATAGACAAAGTAATCTAAAGTGCTTGGCTGCTCACATTGTTGTACTTCCTAAAGATTTGATGTTTTCTCAGACTTTGTTGTGGTTAGGAAAACTACAAACTAGAAACAAGTCTTTACTTGAATATTATAGGTTTTCTAAAAGATTTAATTTTGAGGATAACTCACCTGGGACAAGTCAACAAAATGCTTTGCTTCCGCCATTACTTTCACACGGAAATTGGTTCCATCGTCAGGGCTCAGTGCATAACAGAAAACCTGCAAAAGCAACGACATCACTATACAAAAGAAATTGCAGAACTGAAAGGGATTCAGTAACAAAAACACAGAGGGAAATAAGTAGCAGAATTGCTCTCTGCAGAACCAGATAGGAAATGACAACAAAGCAACCTATTCTTTAGTAATTTAATCATGCACATAAGAAACATAACCACATAAGAGAAAGCGGTGTTAGTACTTACCTCAAATTTATCTGAATTGTGCATTCCAGGTATTGACTGCATGAGATGTGACGTGGGATGATTTCCAAAGTCTGAACTCACATAACCCACTCTTAGTCGGCCGTCGCTGACTTTTAAGTCCTTCGGATGTTCATATGGTGGTTTGTGAAGAACGTTAATCTGGAAGTTAAAGAGATTCAAAATAAAGTCTAGTGTTTAGTTGTGCTAAATAAGGACTTTTTTTTTTTCTTAAAGTTCATGACACACTCATTTACACCAGAACAGGAGATAAGAGTTTTCTTCATATGAGCTCATAAGCCAAGATACACTGCTTTGCCTGGTTTATTACTTGAATACTCACCTTGTCTAGACACAAGTTTCCATGTCTTTCAGCAATTGCTTTCCGGAAAGCATGAGACAGTGGGTACAGCATACTGTGGTGTGGGTGCACTGAGGGCAGCCTATTCTTATCTAATTGGTCGGCCACAATGCTGACCAGTTTCTTCATTCGTTCATCATAATCCGTCCAATCACATACAATCTGCACAGGCAGAAGACAGCCACAATTCATGGTTAATGATATAGGTCATTAACAGAACAGATGTTATCTTATCAAAATCAATGTCTTGCTTAAAATGGATCCATTGCACTTTTGAACCATTTTTTTTTTTTTTATTAAAAACACATTTCTATCAAATACTTAATTGAAAAATTTAAAATTTTTAACACTACCATATAAGTTATAGAAACAAAATGTGTAAAATACAGTACAATAATCAAGGGACACAACCGAAGGAAAGGCAAGCAAAAAAAAAGGTAACAGGACATAAAGGAAAATAGGGAAGGGAAAAATCATACAGAATGTGCACAACCCTAATTATTCTTACATACATTCAGAACATAATTTAAAAAGAATATATATCATTGACCCATATCTAAATACTTAAATGGATAGTTGTTAATATGCCGTCTACTAATTATTAAATTACTCTTTATTTATTGAACTCCCACACCTGACCCATCTGAGCAAATATAAAGTGTGATTGTCGCAGTGTTAGTTCGTAAGTTCTAATCTCCAATACCATGGCAACGACCTCTCGTCGCTCATCTGGAAAATTCTAAAAAATTTCCAATAGCATGGCAATACAGAAATGACTGCAATGAGTACGTTTACATATAATTTTTCCCCCTTAGAAAAACCATTAGTTAGAAGTTTGAAAAGACCTATTGTACTAGATAATGTAGTTATTGATGAGGTGACAAAACATCATTCGTATACCACTTTAATTTAGGACAGTTCCACCAGCCATGGGATAGTTCCTACATAGCCGCAATCTCTCCAACATAAATCTGAGGCATCCGAAAACATTTTTTTTTAATCTAACTGGGACCAAGTACCAGTATCTGTATGGTTTTCATAATGATTTTCATTATGTGATGTGCAGTGTCATACCTTGTAATATATCTGCAATTCTGTGCCACTCTGCTAAATATAATGAGAATTGCAATTCTTCCTCCCATTTCAACATATACTCGTTTTTATTTGGGACAGATAAAGATAAGGAATAACATTTTGATATGGTATGCTTCTGAAAATCAGTCCGTGCCATTAATTCAATTCTGGAAGCATTTGTTTTTACTATTAACTGCTACATTGCAGTGGGTTTGATCGTAGTTTTTTTTTTTTTTTTTTGGAGTGCTGAAGGTTTTTCAGATCGTTTTGCATTGCTGGTCGCAGACTAGTAATTCTAATTAACACTTCAACATATTTTTTGTACTGCGAAATGTTTTACGAACTGATGTCAAATTTACTATCTGCACTGTATATACCACATCTAATCCTTCTGGAGCTTTATAATGCATTTTGGTTTTACCTAAATTCCACTATTTGCCTGACTACTGGTTACAGTCTTCAAATGATGGAATACTTACAAATTGCTCTAGACAGCAGGTTTCTTATTGGCAATATTAAAAATATATATTTTTTCTAATTTTTTATTTATTTCTAATGTGTTTCAGTTTAAAGCATTTTGTTGTGTTCCCAGTCATCAATGAACCACAGGAAGGGAATGCCAGTTAACATTCTGAAACTGCAAACTGGATGAGATATCCCAAAAACAACAAAGCGCCAATAGCAGACTAGCATATGTAGCAACACAGTCCTGCACAATACACTTTAATGAAAACATGGAGCCCTTTCCATATGATAGTGGGTAGGCCGGAGAGGTAGCAGAGTAATAGAAAGTTGCAATAAATAAAAATGTAATACTTTCTAAAAGTTAAGATTTTAGCAACCACCTCCTTGCACAATAATCACTGTAAACTGCTTGTAGGGTGCTTATAGTACCCCTGCAATCAGATCTACAATTACCCATCCAGTGATATGGTTTATATAAAGATGAAGAGAATGGCTCTAAAGGGCATATTGGAACATGCACTGCTTGAATGTACACTTTACAATTATCAAAGGACATCTAATCTAGAGTTCAAAGTAATAAAACAAACAGGTTACCTGGAGGCAATGAGCCAAGTTGCAATAAGCATCAGGGAAATCAGGTTTCAGTTTCAGAGCTGTCCTGTATGAAGCGATAGCTTCAGGGATGTTTCCTGAGTCCTTAGAAGTACACAGACAAATGATAATTAGTTTAGATTTCACATTTTATAAACACACACCTGTGTACAAATAGCCAGTTGGAATGTCTATTACTAGCTGGAAATATCAGTTTTGTGCACCTGGTGTCAGCACATATAACATGCTGACCCTAGAAATACCAGTTACTCTTGGAATTACAGGGGACATAAAAACGGAAAAATAACAGGAATACCAGAGCCGTTAAATAGTCTATGAAGGTCAAGAAACCTCAATCACAAATGGGAAATGGTACATATGGCCACCACTACAGACAAAGACCAGTCTAACTAGGTAAAAAAAGGGAAATGTTCGGGTGAAGTCACCAAGAATGCCAATACCTTGTGAATGGAAGCAAGATTACTATGAGCATCAGCAAAAGCTGGATTAATTTGAATTGCTCTGGTGTAGCACTGCAGTGCACCTTGGACGTCTTGCATCTCCTTCAGTGTGTTGCCCATGTTGGAATAAGCATCAGCAAATGTGGGACTGATTCTGTAAAGACAAACAATGTATATTATGAAGAGCCATCGCAATAAGAAAATCCATGCAAGCACCTTTGTGAATAGCAGAAGGGTTACCGTATAGCTTCTTTGTAGTGCATCAGAGCCTCTTGAAGCTTCCCTTGTTGTTGCAGAACACTGGCCAAGTTTGAATGAGCTGCAGCAAACTCTGGGAAAACCTAAGAAGAAGATAACTCTTAAAAACAGATCCAAACTAAAAACAAAATGTATGTCAAAAAACAAAGATAATTACCTCCAGGGCTTTCCGATACAAACGGACTGCTTCCTCTATGTTTCCTTGTTCCCGCTTGATGTTTGCCAGATTATTGAGGGAATCCGCATGTGTAGGGCAGAGTCTTAGAGCTGTATTGTAACATTCCTCTGCATCAACCACCTTCATAACAGAAGAAAAAAATATTAAAAGGGGCCGTATAGCAAGTAAATAAAATACATTGGCAATCACTTGGCACTTATCTGAGCAGCATAAGATGAACCTTTCACAGGATTAGTAAAAAGTTCTCTTTTATCGAAAATCTATTTCATTTGGTTACTCCCAGAGAAGAATATATCAGTAAAAGCAGGTCAGCAACGAATGGAGTTCGGTATGGGACACTGAGAATCCCTTTAATCAATGCTTCACAGTGATCCAACCACATAAATGTAGTGTAAATATACACACTCTTGAACACATCCTGTGAAGTTCACTTTTCGTAACCCCTTCCCAACATTAAAGCATGCTACGCAGTCATATAAAAGGAGCCCATTAACACAGGGTGGCATAGCACACCATAACAATTGAGTGTTTTAGAGCAGTACAATGTATAAAGACAATGATATCAGTGAATGTGCAGTATTTGTGTGAAAAATGCAAAAACAAATATGAACAATGATTTTGCCCAGGGTTTGTGACTAAATAGCTACAAAAAAAAAAAAAAAAAGACTGGAAATACCCCCATTTTGAATACGCTGGATTGTCTAATTTTGCAAATGGTATTCCATGCTGCCACAATAAAACAGTTAAAGGTCCCAAAGTACTAAAAAAATTTTTTAAAAAGGTCATGAGGAAGAGACTGTGCAGCAAGCAGTCTATATGTAGTTTGTTTAAAAAAATAAAATACATTGAATTCTAGATCATATATTTCAGAATTTTCATTTAACATTTTGAATCCTTGTGGAGAAAAAAAATAAAATTGTATCTGCATGCGGTTTTATGCTTACACTGCCTTTTTCTTTGAGTGCGTTGGCAAGGTTACAGTAAGCATCAGGGAAGTGAGGTTGCAGTTCAATAGCCCGTCGGTACGTGTCGATTGCAAGATCAATGAGCCCCTGCTCATAGTACACACAAGCCAAGTTTCCATGCACCACAGCATGATTTGGACTCAGACTAAGAGCGCGTAAATAAGCCGCTACCGCTCTGGAAAGCAAAGTATGATGAACAAGTGTTACAGAGGCAAAATATAATGCACGCTTATCTGAACTTCTACCACTTTTAGATTGGTTTTCATTTTATTTTCCCAGCTAGGATCTGGAAACATACAGCCAAGCGCCTATAAAAATCAAGGCATAGGATGCAGCACTGTTTAGCTAAACTAATGCTTTCTCACACTGCAAAATAAAATAATTTGCAACAAATATTTATAATTCTAAAAGTGCTGACAACATATTGGGGGTCTGTATATTTTTCTCCTAGGTAACATATCTGCTTGTCTGGTGGCATGTGAAGACAGAAGGAGGGACTTAAATCTCTCCAGAGCACAACCTTCCTCCTCTCTAATTACTGGCACAGGTGAGAGTATGTATTCGTATTTAACTAGTACACATTGTAAGGCAGGAAGTGGGAATGTACAGAATGCTTGAACTTGTTAGCCATTGTTAGACATCGTGTCATTTGATGCCTTGTCTTATGTGAATATGTTTTAACTGCACTGGAAATTCAATAAATATGAAACATACAAATTTCTCAAAGATTTTATCTGAAATTACAGGTTTTTTTTTTATATATAGTATTTACATTCCAACAGTTGCAAAGTCAATGAAAGAAAGAGTAACACCACAGCATGTTAGCATCAGACAGGTTAACATTAACCAAGCATGGTAAAAGATAGGGTCATGCTTTAATATTTAATAAGGAATAGTAATAAACGTGCTGAGAGAAACAGACTTTGTCAACAGTGTTGCAAAGTATTTGCATAGGAGTTTGCACTGGTATAGCTGTTTAACCCCTTAAGGACACATGACATGTGTGACATGTCATGATTCCCTTTTATTCCAGAAGTTTGGTCCTTAAGGGGTTAAAGAAGGCTAGCCACTAATGTGTTATAGAAATTGCACATAGGTGTTCTGATTAAACAAAAATATGAAATGTCAAATAAACCCAATTACAATTTTAATGCATGCACAGGAGTAGCCGGCAGAAGATGGATTTTTAGCATTGCCATGTTCTCAAAAACAGCTGTTAGCACAAGTGTGACCATAAAGCTTGTACATTGAACCCCTTCGTGCAGCGATTTGTTTAGACTGGGATATATAGGAGTTGTCTAACCTATTGCCACAAACTTAATATACATAAATACAAATTTGGAAAGCAAACTGCACATAATAGATTAACTTAAAAAAAACAAAACCAAAAACATGCAGTTCTTGAATAGCAAACACTTTGCAATAAATGCCTCTGTACAGTATAAGATTCAGGTAGAGAGATTTATCGAAGGTTTTGACAAATGACAATTTATGTTACCTGTCAAATATGCGAGCCTCCTTTAGAACATTTCCTAAATTGATATAAGCATCTAGAAAATTTGGATCAAGTGTTACAGCCTACAAAACAAATTAACACAAGGAAAGCATTAGAGCCAAGTATTTAGAAAAAAAACAAACAAACTTAGGCATTATACAAATTCCAAGATTTGAAAGTGAAATGGGCATTAGTGAGGTCGCGAACGGTTCGCTGCGGACTCATCATTGAGTAAACTTTGACCCTGTACCTCACAGTCAGCAGACACATTCCAGCCAATCAGCAGCAGACCCTCCCTCCCCCTGGACAGCTCACTAAGAATGCAGCTTCAAAATGGATGCTGTCCAGGAGTTGGGAGGGCCTGGGAGGGAGGGTCTGCTGCTGATTGGCTGGAATGTGTCTGACGACTGATGTACAGGGTCAAAGTTTACTCAATGATGAGTCCGCGGCGAACCGTTCGGGACATCACTAATGGGCATGTTTTTAATTTAGACCTGGAAACTTCACAAACCTCTTTCAAATGGTATACATGGGTAATGGCCAGTGGCTTTGCTATACCAAGGAGATATAGTAAACACAACTAGTGGGAATTTGTGCAGTAGCAAATGTGGCTTACCAAAAACATGCAATCCAATAGGAGAAATTTGAAATAAAATTATACAAAAACAGATTCCCTGGCTTGTCTCTAATTACAAAGAATGGGCAAGAAATCTGCTCCAATGTGTTTTAATGAAATAAGTTAGCTTTCTTGCCATTTGCAGTCTATGCAAATAAAGATTAAAATCAATAATGACAAATCTCACATTTATAAAAATCCCATATTTGTGTCTTTGCAAACATAAACCTGTATATTAGACACCATTTGCTCTGTGGATCTTTACTGCTGAAACTTTTTGGCATATTTGGAGCACCCACCTAGTCCAAAGGGACTCCAAACAGCAAAATCTTCCAAAGCGCAAAAGTGCATGACATTATGTCATAGTAATAAAACAATACATCTCTAGTTTTAAATAAGTATCAGGCGTAAGTGGACTTCTTTAAATTAAGCACTTGGTGTTCTGTAAAATCGAGAATAAGACAAAGACTACAAGCAAAAGTTTATTTGTGCCAATATATTAACGGATGTACCTTTTCAAAGTGATGAATTGCTAGCCAGATCTCTCCTTGTGCATTAAATACGCATCCAAGATTACTCCATGCAACGGCAAAATTTGGTTGTGTTTCAATTGCTTTCAAGTAGCAAGCCTTAAAAGGGTTCAAGTAAAGGAATGGGAATAGGGAAGAAAGGGGTGGGGTTTCAAAACAAAACAAGGAGAATAAATGTCAGAATCCAGTCTCTAAACAGGAAAAAGTGAACCTGCAGCATAGGCTCGCAAGCGCTTCACATATTGCGCAAGTCGATGAATCCTACGCGAGCGCAAACCCAAACCTATATGCAAGTCATCATTTTTAAGTTAAGCTGACAGATGTTTAATTTGATTTATGAATTATAAATTAAGCTATCTTCTCCAGTGTACATACTTACAATGGATGTAATTTGCAGCTGGACAGTGTTAAATAAAAAGTCTATCACCCCACCATTTAAATTTTGTTCCACTGATCTTCTAATGACAAGCCTGGAGCCAGCATAAAAACCGAAAATGGCATGACTACACACAGGTTAGGGTCCCTGTAAAGCAGGCGCAAGAATCGCCAGCAACGCCATGCTTTTTAGCAACACTACGCTATCGCTGCGCACGCATTGACGCTGGCAATAGAGTCAACAGCCAACCTGATTTGCCAACTCACAAAAAAAAATAAACTTTCACCTAGAGACATGATTCTTAAATGAGTATCCCCAACCATAAGCTAAAAACCCCACATGTCTTAAAGCTACAGCTAACAATCAAGTTGGCTGTCCACAAAGTTTCGCTTTACACACGCAAAGCGCAATACGCAGCGCAGCCTTTGCGTTACTGCAGGTTCACAGCGCGTGATGAGGAGCAGAACGATTCAGTCCAAACAAAGAAGAAGAAAAATCAAATAAAAAAAAAAAAATCAAATAAAAAATAATGAACATCTTGAAGAGTTAGAAGCTTACAACTAATCTAGCTCCAAATCTTAACAATATATTTACTCCTTTAAAGAATTGTGGCTAATGGAATATACTTTTTATTTTTGCTCTTAAATAAAAGTATTTTAAGCGGTTTTTGAAGCCACAAGACAGAAGGATTCAGGCATGGAGCAAATGGTTTTGTTGTGGCAGTTACAAACCCGTTACCATATTTCTCATGTGACTTTTCGGTGCGTTCTTTGCTGGAAGAGGAGGAGGTGCATGTCTGCCTAGATCCAGGCCTCGAGCTCCCTTCAGCGAGGCACCTTACGTATGGCATAGCAGTTTTCACCCACCTGAAACCTTCTAAATACAATATCAGTGGTAAAAAACCAAAAACAAGAGAGAAAATAAAACAAGATCATTAGTAAAAGATCTCAACAAAGCAAGTGAAATGTTTTTGGATATGCTCTATGATTTAGACAAGGACATGTCAAGCTTGCTGTCATTATATGTTCGTCATGCAGGAGGTTTGGGGTGGTGGTGGTGGTGGCACAGTGCATGGCTGGAAGAAAGGCTTTAAGGTTAGTTTAGTGTGTAAATTTTGCTTTCAATTTCAAGGAAACAGCTGGCTTGATATTGTAAATGCACTGATTATAAAGAAATATATCATGTTTTGTTTAATGTTCTTGTCTTGTTTCAGCAAGTCCTCGCCAAAGAAAAGACTCTCAAACTAGTTGTCTCCAGATCTCTGAAATAAAGAAATCAGCATCCTACGCGGGCGCAGACTGTATCCTATGCCAGTGACGCTGAAGCAGCGGTGAAGTGTAACAGGCATTAGATGTCCACATGACTTGACGAGAACCAGTCGCAGAAAAAAATAAAAACATCTCCCAAATAGATTCTATGTACTTTTCTCAATAGTCCCCTTCAGATACCAGTATCTGAATTTTAGAACCCAACCCAATATCAATCAAACCAGACCACTCCCGTTGGGACTCATGACAAATGGACAGCTAGTCTGCTTTCACACTCCATGCAGTGCATGCGCGCGAGTTATAGAGAAACAGAGGGGATTCACAGCCATCCTCTAATTTCTCCCAACTCTTATCCCTAGCAGCGCAGACGCATAAGGTGGCTTGTAACAAGACAAATGTTTTTAAACAATTACACTTTACAAACGGGTGCAAAGCTGTAAGTACTGTAATTAAAAAAAAAGAAAGAAAAAAGAAAGAAAAAAGAAAGAAAAGTTTTTTGTTTTTTTTGTTTTTTTAAAATTCTGGGTTCACAGGAGCTAACTGCTAGAAGCCACCTTTATATCTCATTGTTTTCTTTCCATCAGTCCATTTTCTTAAAACAAACCAGCTTCTGTCCTTTTCTAGGAAAGTTTTGGAGTCCACTTGAGACATCAAGCAAGGTTTACAAATCAGGTGTGTGATGTGTATCAGCCTTTCTTCCATGGAAAAGATACATTTACTGGGGGTAACAGAGGAGTTAAACCAAAGTAGGCACTTTGGTTGAGTTTGCAGTGCCCCTTAAGCTCATCAGCCAAGATGATCTGTTGGGCTAAGACCAAATCAGAATGGTTTTATTTAGATAGAGGACAGAATTAAGTACCACCTTTAGAACTTTTAACTGGCTGGACAGCTCCTCACTGTTTGGAGAGGCTGCACACTCCAACACTAGACTCCTCGGTCATGCTTTTTCATTTTACAGCATCATTCCTTTAAACACACTGCTGTAAACAAGTCAATGTGTAATACTATCTTTAGCAGAGCTGCAGACAGTGTTTTGAGACTGGCAACAATAGTTAAACACCATGATACTGAATGCCTACCTTTGCTTCTTCTAAGCGACCTAGGGCTTTAAGCAGGTTACCCAGGTCACTACGAACACAGTACAAATCCTATTGGGGGGGGAGAAAATAACATTGATATTAAGCCATCCACTTACTCAGCAATACTCCATCAATCACATGATAACTGTAATAAAACCACACTTCCAATACCTTAAAATAAGTCAGTGATACCAGAATGGAAAGGTAATTAGCAGTGCATTCAGACTCTTACAAATCCATAATTTAAAAACTAACTGAAAGCATATCTGGAAAAATGTAATCTATACCTCAAATGTAATATATGTCATGGATAATTCTGGAAGACCAGTATTCTGGATCTGTTCATAAAGCTGGCAAAATTGTTTACAAATATGAACAGCTGGGTTAATGTTTGCATTTTAAATATTTCTGGTTCCCATCTTTTTGAGCTGCCAGCCGCATACTCCGCCTTTTGACCAAGCACAAATATTTCAAGATTCAAATACTACAATTACTTTTCAGAATCAAAATATTAGTAACTGATGGAGAACTGGAAAACTAAGCACCATTAATCATTACATCTTCATGTAGTAGTAATGCACAGGTTGTGTCACTTTTCTCAAATTACATGAATATTTTTTAGTTACTAAACTAATAGGGACATTATAGTCACTAAAACAGCTTTAAGTAAGTAGTTTTGGTGGATAGAACAGCCCCTGCAGTCTCACTGCTCGATTCTCTGCCATTTAGGAGCTAGATAACTTTGGTTTCATGTAGGGTGACAGCATGATAAGCTGTTGCGGGAGGTGAGTGCTGTTACAACTTTTCTCCTCTGCCACCCTCTAAGTGCGTACTCATGCTTCTGTTTTGACCAATATGGTTCCTCTTACTAACAAGCCAGAGCCATTTTACTGTAGCCTGTTTTTTTTATTAGTTAGGCCAGCATGTTTAAACATACACTTACCTACACACACTCTCTCTTATACCTCTTACATGTCTAGCAGACTTCACAGTTTCATAGTTAACTACCTGCTCTTTGTCTAGTTGAGTATACCCAACGCTGAGCATTAATTTTATGCCCTTGCCTGTCTAGACACTGATATTAAGCATGTATATTTCCTGTGGACGACCTCTTAGTCACGCTAGCCTAGCATGATGTTACTTTAAAACTGTGCAGAGAGCTTGTTTCTTTTCTTATGTAATCTGTATGATTTCACAAAAATGTACAATGTTGTATGCCATACCACTGTTTCTCTATGTTTACTGAACTATCTGCATCAGCTGTTGTGACAATGCAAGACCAAAATAAATTATATTTGGTTTCGGTTTATCAAGCGCTAGCCACATGTCCCTTGGCTATGACTCACAGTTTGAATTGGGAAAATAAATTAATTTTAAAAATGCATTTTCAATTGGATCTTAACTTATTTTAGACAGTTTTATCCCCTTCTCTGTCAACTGATCTTTAATTACTTGCAAGGGGGCACCTGCAGGGTCTAGTAAACTAACAGGGCAAGAGATAATACATTCTAAATTAAAAAACACTATTTGCAATAATGGAAGTGTTTTCATTATATCTCACTTTACAGGACGTGTTTAGGAATTCTGTACACTTGACTTGCTGGGAGGTGTGACTTGGGCTAAAAAAGCAAAGTGATTTAATTCCTAAATGGCAGAGAATTGAGCAGTGAGACAACAGGGGAACAATCTATATACCATAACTGCTTCAATAATCTATACAAAAAAACTGTTTCTTGGTGCCTATAGTGTCCCTTTAATTATTTGCCTCTACCATACTGTTCCAAGAACAGGAGCAACAAAATTTAATTAACTGCGTAGCAGCAGTTTCTAACTTACCGGATTGTACTGAAGAGCTGACACATAAGCCTGCACTGCGCCCTCCATATCACCAGCTGCCACCAATGCCGCAGCAAGGTTGATATACCCATCAATAAAGTCTGGTTTCAGCCGTAGAGCATGTCGATAATGTTCAATTGCTTCCTGTAGTTGTCCGCGCTCTTTATAGACATTTCCCAAATTCGAATAAGCTTCAGCAAGCAGTGGGTTCTGCTTAATTGCCAATGTGCTAAAATGGGCAGACCTAATAAAATTGAACAAAATATTATGGTTAAATACAATGTTACGTTAAAGGGAAAAATACATTCTTTGTTCAAAATGTATCTCTTTTTTTGTTTCGCTTACTGGCAAGTCTTACCTACCTGAGAGTGCCCCTGGGCCCTACCTTTCAGGAATATGTAAACTAAATAACCTTACTGCTTACTTTTTTTCCAGCGTCCAGGCAACCACCTGTTTTGCAATGTGTAAGAGCGTTGATCATCAAGAACTGAGTGTGACTTGGTTCTCAATAAGGGAGAACCATCTAGTGGCTGTCTAATGGCCACTAGAGATGAGTTTAGCCCCGCAATTAAACAAATGTTTTACATTGCGAGAGCTAACTCCGAGGGGCACTGCACCAAGGCTACTTTAATAAGATGAAGTGGTTTGGGTACTACATGTCCCCTTAATAAAAGTTTTATACTTCCAAAAAGATAACATTTTAGAATGCAAAATCAACTCATTATAAAAGCAGTAGAATTATATACTGATGGTGATCAGGCTTTAGAGAATTTTTCTCACTACAATACTGATGCAGATTTTTTTCTCTAATGAGGAGAGTAATAGAATAGTTTTTTTTCTCTGTAAAATGATTTTTCTCTACTGTAAATAAAACCCTGTTATTTTTGCCTAGGTTAGGTGACTGAGTGAATGCGCTGGATTTTGTATGTTGTGAAAAGATTGTTTATGTGACTAAAAAGTAATAAAGTAACATGTAGGTTTTTCTCCACCTTCAATGCATAGTAACTGCGGAACATTGCTTCTGGACTATCTTCCTCAAACTTACTATACACAGTATACTGATTGCTAAAAAAGTATTCCTTTTGTCTCAATGTACAATTTAGCTCTAGATTGTAAGTGTTTTCTTCTACTTTTGTGTAGTGTCAAAAAGCACCAACAAATTCCGCAGCGCTGTACAACGTGTAGACCAACAGACACATAATTGTAACCAGACTAGTAGGACTCACCGGAACAGAGGGGTTGAGGGCCCTGCCCAATGAGCTTACATGCTAGAGGTAGTGGGGAATAGAGACACAGAAGGTAAGGGAACACTGACAATTGCATTGTCACTGACAACGACATGTAACTCGCAATACGGGATATTGGCGAACTGCAGGCTCTGCCGGGATTGGTAACGACGCTGGCCATAGCCTATGCTAGCTACGAACTAAGACTACTCCCACCACTTCTGCGTGCTAGGATATACCTAGCGACACCACAACGGAACTACGGGTCCGAACCCAGCGGGAGCCAGTGACCCGCCTTTCCTATAATTGCTTCAATTCCCTGCCCAAACGACCAGGTAACGCATTGTCATGTGGCTCCCGCCATAGACATTTGAGAACAACCTGTCCCGACACAACTTCTGTTTGCCCTTTACGCACACTCTGGTTAAGTGAGGTAATCCGACTGCTCCAGACGTTCTATTCTGTATGATACTACCGTTTCCCCCCCATCGTATACCTACACTGCTTTCAAAGTGTGAACAGCATATTCACCTTGCTCGGGGACCTGCTAGGGAATGTTGCGCGGAGATCCGCATACCTCATTATATTGTATAATGTGTGCCTATAAACTACAGAAACCTGTGAGTTTCACACTGTTTACCAACTAACTGCTTTCTACATTTTGAAAATATCTTAATAAAAAGATTTACAAAAAAAAAAAAAAAAGTGGTAAGGGAAGGGGTAGAAAACTAGACTGCTAGAAAAGTATTCACTGAGGACTTAGTTGATGATGTGTTTTTATTTTACTGAGTTACAATGTCTATTTCCAGTTTCTATAACTACCAATGTTCTTTCTCCGTAAATTGTATAGCGATCCGGAAAAGAGCACTATTTAAAAACTGTTAAACAGATACATTTTAATAAGAAATGACTAGAGCATTTAGTTACCTGTCCAGTCTGCGACATTGGAAGTGAATAGATGAGAGAAGCAGCAGAACGCCAGTATTATCAGGCTCTTGTCTCCATAACTGCATGCAATGCCTCTCAGCTGCCTCAAAGTCTCCTGCCTGATACTCGCGATGAGCCAACTCTGCCAGCCCTTGGAAGGAAAGCATACGTTTCGTTGGTTCTAGAGAATTATCAAAACATTCAGGGGGAGGCAAAAGTTAGACAGAAAAACTTAAAGAAAAAGAAAACCCCCAAAAAATAAATAAAATGAATCAAAATGCAATTAAGCAAACACATAATGATGCAAAACTAAAGAGTATGAAATGAAATATGACCAAAAGTAGAAATCAATAATATACAAAGGGGGGGGGAGAATATATAAAATAAAATTTTAAGAAAAAATAAAATAAAAAATAAAAAACCACAAAAACCAACCAGACATTACCAATGTGTTGCTGTTTGTAAATGTTCTACTTAGCAGCCGATTATTAACAGCTACCAAAGAGAAGATATTTACTTCAACAGAATGTTATCCTGGAAACTAAGAAAGAAAGTCATAATCTAGTGGCAACATGACATATCAGTGACTGCTAACCTGGGCAGTGCAGATACTGAATGTATTCTACATATCATAGGATACCCAGCAAGTTATTTTAGCAACTGTAATGGATTTTGGTGTTTTGCACTGAAAACTATTTCAATTTGCACAGCATACACCTCATATTTAACTCCCTTCTTATAATTGCAAGAAAACACGATTTCCACTGTTAATTGATATTTTGAATAGATTTTATTGGGACAATATGCTAGGATGTGACTTTGTTTAACAAGAGCTCATTGAAGAATTCATACAGTGGCAATTTGCAGCAAATGCAGGGATATTTTAAATTATGAGTTGCTCATCTCTGGTCAAGTATACACTACAGTTAAAAAAAAAAAAAAAACCCAACAACAATATGACTACATCAACTAAACTTACCAGTAAACATGCCTGCCCAGTAAAAACCAGCAAATTGATTTTCTAGATCTCAAACACATTCTGTGCAAACTAGAGGATTAAAATACGGTGACTATTTAAAGAGAGACCAAGAGTGTAAAAAGAGGAATTAAAATAGAAATATATTTATTGGATGGCTGACTTTAACATTAAAGGAACACATGCATTCCTGACCCAAGGCATCTCTATGGGGAAAGTTCAGATTCTCCATGCCTCCGTCTGATGAATGGCCACTAGAGGTGTCCCGGGGTTGTAATGTAAACACTGTCTTTTCCGTTAAAAGACCTGGAGGGGCTGACTATACTCACCAGAACGATAATTGTTATGGTGACTATAGGGTCTCTTTAAATACTTATAAGTGACAGAGCTGCTTTAAAGAGATGATGGCATCGTCTGGGGGTCTTTGCATAAAACCCCAGACTGTTACTGCTCCTCTGGGTGTCTGGTGACCGCAGGTTAAGATGATTTTTACTTACCTGAATTTGTCACTGCCACCATGAACATGCTGTCATCCCTTTTCTTTATTAAAGAGACACCGAGTGTCCCTTTAATTAAGATAGAATATTTATGTAACACTATATGCACTATGTTGCAATTTCATTGAAGCAGTTCCTGCTTTGTCTTAGGAGTATGCAGAGGTTGGCAATCTTGTCATTTCCAGCAGCCACCATTAGCAAGGGCTATGGGGAAAAGGCATCGTGCTGGATTTTCCAGAGATCTCGGTTTTGTATTTCCACCCGTGTAAGAGTACAACAGTTACTGGGGATCCAAGACAATGAAGCAACCACAAGGGAGAGCTTCAGGCAAGTATATCTTCCTCTGGCAGTTGCAATACAAGGAGACATGTCATCAAGGGAACAACATATGTAAAAATCCTAAAGAAACAGTGTTACTTTAAATGAATTATGGATCATGCACAATTCTGATCAAAGAAACAATTTAGAAGCCCCAAAACAGTAAATTTTCTATTGTGATACAAACGTTCTCCTGTTCATCAAACTGAACAAAACATTCTCAAAAGGGATCTGAGTGTTAAAGGAGCGCCGTGGAAAATACTATTATATTAGATTTAGGTGGCATCCAGAAATTGATCACTTCATGAAGGACAGCTGTCCTTAAAGGAGCACTATGGTGCCAGGAAAACAAACGCGTTTTCCTGGCACTATTGGGTCATTTGGTCCTCCCCCACCCCCAGGGCCCTCCTCCTGCTGGGCTGAAGGAGTTACAACCCCTTCAGGGCCTCCCTCTAAAACTGCTATGTTTTCAGCTGCAGGGTTAAAACTAGAGGGACCTGGCACCCAGACCACTTCATTGAGCTGAAGTGGTCTGGGTGCCTATAGTGGTCATTTAATGTTTCACTTCTTGTTTTTAAAGGGTCTCTCTAGACTCCTAAACAACTGAAAAGCAGTGTGTGTGAAGAGTGGCATCTTCATTTTGCAAAAAGCGCAGGTTTCAATAGAAATTGACACCCCCATGGCTTTTAAGCAGTCAATTGATAATGTTGCTTCCTGGGTTGTTAGCTCAATGCAGCTGACCTCAAAAGGCAGAAATTGCCCAGAGCACTTTACTTATAAAGTGTTCTCATTGAGCTGCATTGGGAAGTCTGATAGGACAGCCACAAAGTCTGGGTGGGGTTAGAAGGGCAGAGCTTGCAAAGGCAGCAGACAAGAGAGCTACAGGATTTGCAAGCTAATTTTAGATATATCCCTAAAGAAAAGAAAAATTACATAATTAAATGCATGCAAATTTTCATTTGGGGCATATCTACTAAACAGTGATTTGTATTTATTTTGTATTTGAGCAGTGGAGTGTCCCTTTAAACATTTACTACATTAAGTGAAATTTAATGACTAACTAATCGAAAGCTACTCAACTAAAATCGCCTGCTGTGATTGCTCTGTATGAACCTGCATCAGCAGGCAAGTTGCGCTGAGCAGCAGTTGGCCAGAAAACAGTAGAATTGAACTCAATATGGCTGCTGTGCCAGAATAAAGGATATTTATTAAAAAAAAAAAATTTAAAAAAAAATCATTTAAGAAATGATTTAGCTAGCTAGGCAACCCTGTTATACAACAGTCTGCATGGTATATGCACAACATTTACATTGTTAGCAACATGTAAAAACTACTTAGTTGCCAAGGGTTCTACTATCTACATCAAAACCAATTAAAGGGACACTATAAAATGTGCTGCAGCTATTATGTTCCCAGGAGACTCCTGGTGCTGTCCAACAATTATCGGTCAAACCATTTAAGAAGAATTTTTTTTAAAAAAAAACTTACCTGTCACTGCTAAAAGCGCCAGCACTGCTCATCGTCTGAGATGGTATGGTAAAGTGGAAGTTCATTGGAATGAGCTGGTGTGATAACTTCTGCTTTACACATTCTGGTTCAAACTAAAAGCAGCATGGGCACCTGGCAGAGACATGTTAGTGTCAAACAGCTAACTAGTTCATGGCTGGACAGCACCAGGGAACTCCTGACACCATTACAGCACGCTGTACTGTTTATGGCACTTATGGTGTCTTTTGGATGCATACAGCTCTCTCTTGCATTTTTGTTTCCTTCGAGGGTAATATTCGTCAAATATCCAATATTTTGAAAGTTGCACATTTAGAAAAGGACACTTTCCAGATTTTTCTGCGAGTCAACAGTAGTGATGTCCCGAACGGTTCGCCACGGACTCCAGTCAGCAGACACATTCCAGCCAATCAGCAGCAGACCCTCCCTCCCAGACCCTGTCACCTCCTGGACAGCTCACTAAGAATGCAGCTTCAAAATGGATGCTGTCCAGGAGGTGGGAGGGATGGTCTGCTGCTGATTGGCTGGAATGTGTCTGCTGACTGGAGTCCGCAGCGAACCGTTCGGCACATCACTAGTCAACAGCTATAGTCCAACTAGAAGGACCGTTGCGTAATAACCTCTTTATGACAAATCATGACTAGAATATTTCAACATATTAGTACTGTCACAGTACAGGGTGCCTTGCCTAACCTTTGTTGTCAAGATCTTACAATTTGTCCCATTGATTCGTTTTCTATTTTTTGTTTTTATAATAATACAGACCACCAATGGAAATAAAAAAAATAAATAAAAAAAGTGCTAATTATACCAGGAGAGCAGTAGTGTAAAGTGTGTCCACCTAGTGTATAATAGGTATAATTATTTAATGAGAATACAGAAAAGCACGGGACAATCAAATATGTATAACTGTGATTTCAATAAGCCAAATAGCCTAAAGACAAATGTCTGCATGCAAAAAGAAAAGCAAATATTGTTAAACTCCATCCTAGTCAACAGGTCACCCGGACCTCAATTTCCTCACATGATGTAGTTATGCTCAGTTTCACATACCAAGTCACTCTCCCATTAAAAATGACGATATGTGCATTTTTCTAGTAGTACCTATTGGCATATAGTAAAAAATATATAGGCTTCTGATATTAGCTCGGTTTTATTTAATCAATATACTGATTTCTGTTTTTTTAATTGAGTGCATACACAAAAAAAAAAAAAATGAAGGGAGCATTAAGAAGTGTTGATTTTAAATTAAACGGATTGCCGAAAATAGAACACAAAAATTTGCTTTGCAACTACTACACCTAGCAAAGACATAGCCAATTCATTACCTTGATAAAAATTACTTAGGATGTCTTTACTACGCATGAACATTTATGTTCAGATCTGAAATGTGTGTGACGGATGATACGGGGAAAATAGCTATCAGGCTCTACAACATTGCAGTTATATTAGATATGCAACTGTCTGCCATCGTTCATCAGATCCATTTTCTACAGGCCAGCTGTATTGCGCAGTTGAAGATCAATGAGACATTCAGCACTACCCATCTGTCACAACTACACATCTCATAGAGCCTATACATGGCCAGAACCAGACCAAGGGTGTCTTGGGAAGAGCATATGTTCTATTCCCAAAGCTTAAATATTTAGATCTGTCACTTTTGGAGGTCTTTTCAGGTTTTGTGAAAAGTCCTGTAACTGACCTATACGCTTTACAGTGTGGTGACCAATGGGTGTTGTGGAAGGTATTTATACCTACCAGACAGTACCCCTTGCGGCCACGGCCATCTTGTTTCTGGGAGACTGTGCCCAGTTCCGGTCACTTCACCTGCTAGGAGTCAGGTCAGTGCTGTATCCTCGCGCATGCACAAGCGTACAACAGTGTATGAACCAACATGCATAAATGGGTGCGGCTGGGGCCAATTCATACAACATACAAGATCCAGCGCACTCCCCCATCCACTAAATTGCAACTTAAAAGCTTATAGGTTTTAATAGTTTTTTCTCTTTAGAAAACATCAAATCTAGGCAAAAATAATGCGGGTTTAATTACAATATATGATCATACATCTCATAAGCCTGGCACATACATACATACATACATATATCTATATATATATATATATATATATATCAAAATCCAAATAGGTTATGGTGGGGGAAAATTGTGATTGAAAACCCCTTCCACCTGAAGTATGTGGTTTCAATAAGCCAAATAGCCTAAAGACAAATGTCTGCATGCAAAAAGAAAAGCAAATATTGTTAAACTCCATCCTAGTCAACATGTCACCCGGACCTCAATTTCCTCACATGATGTAGTTATGCTCAGTAACCTATTTGGATTTTGCTTCCCAAGCACTACCAAGCCTCGCTAAGCAAACCAGTAACCAACCTCATGCTGAAGAGTTGCATTAACAACGAAACAGCTGTCCATGATTGGTTCACTGGTTTTGCATCTTATCCTAAATTGTGTTCCAAGCAGTTGTATACTGCAAACACAAATTAAAAGGAATCCATGTTTAAAATGGAATGAGGCAAAAATGTGATTCTTTGTTAAACTAATTTGCATATGCCCACCCAGAATCCTTTGCGGTTGTAACATCACTGCTGATTGGGGATTTCTGTGGGAAAAGCAAGTCTTATGGCTTGACTGGTGTGCAGATTTTTGTTTAGCATTGTATTAACTATATGTAATATATATATATATATATATATACACACATATACATACACATATATATATACACACACACACACACACATATACACACACACACACACATATACACACAGCAAAAATAGATGGCTGAACTCACGGTCTTCAAAGTAAAAATTCCAAGCTTTATTTCAACATTTGTAAAAACAATCCACTGATTACTAAATAAAGCTTGGTATTTTTACTTTGAAGACCATGAGTGCAGCCATCGATTTTTGTTATTTGGTATCTACGGCCTTGGCCAAGCACCTGGCGATAAAAAGATATTCAGCTTGTGTGCAAGGACTATTACACACACTTCATAGTTTCAAGTCCTGAACTGCTAACAATATTGCATTAAAAATGGATGGTACACCGATCAACAAATGTACATTTAAGGCTCTGTAGAACAATAAGGATGTTAAAAGACAATCTATCCAACAACCCCACAGCATGCAAAATTGTTGGGAGTTTCTGTGAACATCTATCACACAATACATGTTGTGATGGCTAGGGCCCAACATATGTCTTTCAATACATTGAATGGTTTGCTGCTTCCCAGGGATAAAATAATATATGTAATCATGCAGGTTTCTTGATTACTGGTAACATTGTCTTACTTTATGGCAGATACATTTATGATACAATGTTAGAGTTTAATTCAATAGACCATCTTTCAAAACTCATGAGTACTGAAGCACACAGTATCCATTTTGTCAACAAAGATAATATATCAGTAAAGCTACACAATGGCTCAAAAAGCACTGACGTAAGACAACGCCTTGTGGTTATTGAAGAGTATCAGAAATAGCTAACCTTTGGCTCTCCAGCGGACTTAGGCTGCCATTATCTACAGGGAAATAACCACCAGGTAATCTCAGCTAAAGCCTAGGGCAGGTGTAAACAACCTTCGGCACTCCGGATGTTGTGTACTACATCTCCCAGAATGCTCTTACAGCCATAATGCTGGCAAAGCATCAGGGGAAATCTAGTCCACATCATCTGGACCAAGTTGCCTACCCCTGGCTTCTGTCCATGGAAAGAACACGCATTATAAAACCCTGCATACTTACTGTCAGAGCAAACCCACCACTACAGATAACTGAAACAATTGGAATGCGATAGAGACTATTGCAGAGGACTCCCCATGATGATGTCCCAAACCTCAACTGACTCTTTCACAAGTAGCCCATGTAGCTCGGTCAGATCCACCATTTTCCTGGGCTGGTGGGGAGCCCATGACAAATGCTGGCTAGCAGCATACAGACAGACACTCATATGGTGAGGAAGGAAATGGTTTGTATTATAAATTAAAACACAGGCAATCTTCTTTCTGTTAAGACATGGATGGTTTTGGACCCTCAGGATGTAGGGTTGATAGGGGTCCAGGAAGCCATTGTGCAACTGGCCACACTAGCCACATGGTAACCTCCATCTTCTCATGGCCACAATAACATGTCCATGACAGTACATTCCAGGCCTACATGATGGACAATGACCATTTCACATACAAACCTGTGTAACAGCAGGGACATCCTCACACCTGGCCTAATGGACAGATACCCCAGGCACAGACAGACAGAAATCTTTATAAATAATCATATCAACACAGGGAAGGTGCTGCCATACAATGTCTATGGTCCAGGCAGGAAGGAGAACAAAGAGGGACCATAACTACTACATTTTGTGTTTAGTAACCATTAACTCGAGCTATGCTGGTAGCCATGACCTGCAGCATATGAATGCTGCATACAGTGAGCTGGTAATGCCTCTGCTGCCCACGAGGCAGTGTTGTGTGCAGCAAAACATGGTGGAGCTTGTATCTCTGTAATAAAAAGGACCCTGGGGGTGGGGGGGGGCTGCACGGTGGGGATTGTTGGGGCTGCACAGTGGGGAGGTTGGGGGCTGCACGGTGGTGGGGATGGGGGCTGCATGGTGGGTTGGGGCTGCAGGGCTGCACGGTGGGGGTTGGGGCTGCACGGTGGTGGGGGATGGGGGCTGCATGGTGTTGTTGGGGCTGCAGGGCTGCACGGTGGTGGGGGAGGTCTCACGGGTGGTGGTGGTGTGGGGTGGGGGTTGGGGCTGCACGGTGGTGGGGATGGGGGCTGCATGGTGGGGTTGGGGGCTGCAGGGCTGCACGGTGGGGGTTGTTGGGGCTGCACGGTGGTGGGGGGTTTCACGGTGGTGGTGGTGTTGGGTGGGGTTGGGGGCTGCACGGTGGTGGGGATGGGGGTGCATGGTGGGGTGGGGGGGCTGCAGGGTGGGGGTTGTTGGGGGCTGCACGGTGGTGGGGAGGTGGGCTGCAGGCTGCACGGTGGGGGCTGGGGGCTGCACGGTGGTGGGGGAGGTTTCACGGTGGTGGTGGTGTTGGGTGGGGGTTGGGGGGCTGCACGGTGGTGGTGTTGGGTGGGGGTTGGGGGGGCTGCACGGTGGTGGTGTTGGGGGGGATGTGTGACCCCCATGGAGGCCGCCCGAGCCTGTCCATCCTCGGCCCCCGGCTTCCTGTGAAAGCAGTGGGATCTCCTACCTGTGCTATCAGCCACGTTGCCCACAGATGTCGCCATGTCAGTCACGAAGGTCGGTGATACCTGGTCCTGCTCCGGCCTCCCTTCGTCTAACTGTGAAATGGCGCCGGTCGGGGATTCCGGAACTACTTCCACGCAAAGTAGTCCGCCGATCCTTTTGTCACTCTGAGTCAGCAAGGAACTGCGACGGGGGCTACGGCCCCACCTACAACTGAAAGCCGTCAGGGTGGTCGTCCACAGCCGGCTGCGACCCTCTGAGATGGAAATGAAGGAGGGTTGGCGGGCGAACACCGTGTATTCGCACTAAACCTGCAAATATCCTTCCGCCGTGTGCAATGCGGCAAACTGTGGGAGCGGCGCGTGCACAGTCGGGGCTGAGCCTCCAGAATGGCGGCCGGGGGAGGCAGGGGCGGCCATCTTTGTTGTGGGAAGCTTTGCCAGCATGACAAACACTGGCAAGCTTTGCATGTGATAGGTTAGACATAGTCACTAAAACAATGCAAGTCGGCTATGGTCACAGCTTGGCCATCTTACCATCGATTTTTCATTCAGATTTCATTTGAATAAACCCCATCAGATAGGCTCCACAATGCTGCCATTAATTGCATACCTGCCAAGTGTCCCTATTTAAGATGGACAGTCCCTATTTATGGGCCAAAATGCCCCAGTCCCTGTTTTCCATCAGCTCCATGTATTGTTTTGTGTATTTAGTGTATAACAGAGCTCCACATCAATAATACTCACAGCATATTCTGAATCCAGTCTGGATAATAAGATACATTGTTTTTGTTCTAGATTACATTGTAGTTGCATGTGTTTTTATTAGTAAATCACCTGAACTTGCTCAGCACATCCCCACCCCTCATCACTGCCCCATCACACCCTGAAATTAAAGTCACTCAATCTATTAAAGTGGTCCTCCAAAGCCATTTCACTGGGTTTTGAAAATAGAAATATACATTTTCAGACTTTTTTTATATATATATATATATATATATATAAAGCACTCCTATGCAAACCTATTTATACCTGCCAGCCAGGGCCGCCAACAGAGGGTATAATCTGAGACTGGTAAGAGACCTGGATGTGCCATGGAGTCTCCAAGCAAGGGCCCTGTAACACTATGTGGTTCGGTTCGGACAGGTCCTATTTGTGACAATATGGGCCACTTACAAGTACAGTCTCTCCCCTTTAATTTTGAGCACAGCCGCACTGGGAAGTCCTTCTCTGAATTTTATATCTCACTATGTTGGGATGTATGTCCATTTGTACTTGTGGTCTTCCTATTTTCTGAGCTACCGTCCAAGACATCAATGGGGTTTATTCACTAAACCGTGAAATGTTAAAAATTGACAATAATAAGTTGCCAATCAGAGGAGAAGAGCGCTAGTTGGAGAATGTTCCAATTCTGGCTATTTCGCACATAATGTGCAATTTCAATGGCAATCCTCCATAATTTAAAGCTTAGTTAATAAATCCCTGTAAATCGGGTTGTTGGGAGTGATTTACATTGGATATCAGAGCTATGGGGACATCCATGCCCTTGTGCCACTTTACAGTGTGGACTGAATACTGGGAGGAGCTCCCATCAAATTAAAATGTGAAAAGGCCCAGAATGGCATTTGATGCTAATGAAGTCTAATTCCCAGAATTCTTTGTGCACAAATGTACATGAATGGTGGGCAGTGATGAGTCAAATAACCTCACCCAGCAAAAAATATCTCAAACGTAAAAAATCTTCCAAGGTCAGTTATTGTTAATATTGTTGCTATTATCATTTATATAGTGCCAACATATTTCATAGCACTTTACAATCATACTTTGGAGATATAAAATGTCAGGCAATGTTGACAGAGACAAGAGGTGAAGCTTCCAGGTTGATTATTTTGGCCTCAAAGGGACACTCCAGGCACCAAAACTACTTCATCTAAATAAAGAAATTAAGTCATGTTGCCAGGAGGCCCCTGGAGGCAGGCACTCTTTCCTCAAGGGGTTACTGATTGGCTGAGAGCATTCAAGGGACGGTTGTCTAGGGAAGAAGTGGACATCGCCGCTGGAGGCAACTTTGGGTTTAAACCCTAAAGAGGTAAGAGTGCCTCCAGTGGCCTCCTGGCACCATAACAACTTCATTTAGATAAAGTTGTTTTGGTGCCTGGAGTGTAACTTTAAATTGGAAATCACTTTGAATTACCAACAATTCTCAGTTTAGTGAATAAACCCGCTATTTTTACAAGTTACCTGTATCAATTTTGTTCCTATTGTAAGAAAACAGAGCTTGTTCACTAAACAGTAAAATTGGCTTTGGGACCCTTTAAAAATAAGTAATTATTTTTATTGGTTTTTTTTTCTTTCATTTTTTTTCTTAATTCGTTATCTATATCAAACAATAAAAATATAGGGTGATCTATTTTTTTAAAAATACAATAACATGCTAGCTTTTTTTCCACAGCTGAAACATAAAACACAGCGAAGGGTTATTAAAGTACACTCATCCTTAGCATAATGCCATAAATGATCAAATTATTATTTCATTATTTATACAGCGCCATCAGACCCCGTAATACTCACTGTATCTTTAACCCCTTAAGGACACATGACGTGTGACATGTCATGATTCCCTTTTATTCCAGAAGTTTGGTCCTTAAGGGACCTGCTATGTTTATAGAAAAAAGGGTTAAACCTAGATGGACCTGGCACCCAGACCACTTCATTAAGCTGAAGTGGTCTGGGTGCCTATGGTGGTCCTTTAAGGGAGGTTTGTAGATAGTGAGCAATAGATCACTTTTAAATAATAATATACGTGGTTTCATTAAAATATGTAAGTATAACCTACAGATATTAAAATCATTGAAAAAAAAAAGAAATATGCAAAATGTATTTCTATTACAGTCACATTCGGTGTAACCTATGCAAAAAAAGTTATAAAAACTGATCCATTAAATAATAGTAGAGAAAAAGAACAAAGACAAGGCGGCAACGTGGTAACTAATCAGTATATCCAGATACGATACAAACAATAGAATGTGTTCAACCTTGAGAGATCTAAAGGTGCAAAGTTTAAAAAGAAGTGTTGAAGCAGGTTGTAAAGAGTAACTTGACTTTGGCAAAGTGTCAGAATGACTGTGCAATAACAAGAGGCAGTCTTGGAGTTTAAGTATCCTCCCCTTGCACGTTTTAAGAAGTAAGTGTGCCAGGAAAATCACTAGGAAGAGCTGTGACTTTTGCAAGAATGGCTTCTCCAATTCAATTGATGAGCGTAAGTGCCCTGATTTTTGTCCTATGCCTGCCCACTGCCCAGACTGGCAGGATCCTGGTGATACCAGTGGATGGGAGCCACTGGATTAATATAAAAATCCTGATGATGGAATTAATCAAGCAGAGCCATGAATTAACCGTACTCGTACCATCAAACAGCTTATACATTGACCAGTCATCCGAAGACTTCCATATAGAAATCGTACCTGTGACTGACAGCCATGCCCTCACCAGAGATCAGTTTGAGGAGTTTGCCCTTAACTGGATCATTAGTAATGCCTTCCCCAAAGACCCTTCTACTTTCTCTCTCGCCTGGGATTTCATCAAAACCATCAAAACCGGCACATCTGTAGTTAGTCTCCTGAGTAACCTATTTGAGAATAAGGATTTGATGGAGCGTCTTGGAACTGCTGGCTTTGACTTGGTGCTTGCTGACCCCTATACTGTAGGAGGAGTGATGCTATCTAATTATCTGAAGCTTCCTCTTGTATTTTTTGGGAGGTGGATGCCCTCAGAAGACATTCACTTTGCCATAGCCCCGTCACCTCTTTCCTACGTGCCTGTCATAAACTCCAGAGTGACAGACAGGATGACTTTCTCTGAGAGAATGAAGAATGTTCTCCTCTATACACTTTATCTGGTTTCTACGAGATTCTTTGTATACCCCAAATACGACGAACTTAGCAAGCGCTACCTTGGCACAGATCTTACTGTACTTGAGATGTACCAAAGGGCTGACATATACCTAATGAAAGTGGACTTTGTTTTTGAGTTCCCACGGCCCACCATGCCCAATGTTGTGTATATCGGTGGTTTCCAGTGCCAGGCATCCAAGCCTCTAGCCCAAGAGTTCCAGGAATTCATGGACAGCTCAGAGCAAGGGGTAGTCATCTTCTCCCTGGGCACCATATTGAAGACCCTACCTCTTAACATCGCTAGAGAGATTGCAGCGGGTTTGGCCCAGCTCCCTGAAAGGGTCATCTGGAGGTACACAGGAGAACAGCCTGATACTTTGGGCAACAACACCAAAACGGTAAACTGGCTACCACAGAATGACCTGCTTGGCCACCCCAACACCAAAGCTTTCCTGGCTCATGGAGGGGAGAACGGAGTCTACGAAGCCATTTATAATGGTGTCCCTATAGTTGGGATACCTATCTTTGGGGATCAATATGAAAACCTTCTACGCCTCAAAGCCAAAGGAGCTGCTGTCATGCTGGAAAGTCTTATGAATGTTTCCTCAAGAGACATTGTCAATGCAGTGCGTTTGGTAATTGATGACCCATCCTATAGAGATGCCATGAGAAACCTCTCCAAACTGCACAGGGACACGCCAATACCACCTCTAGATGCTGCTGTTTTTTGGACAGAGTTTGCAATGCGCCATGGAGGTGCAGGGCACCTAAAAGCAACAGGTAATAATCTGCCCTGGTATCAGTATTACCTCCTGGATGTAATCTTGGCTCTGGTCCTCACAGTCTCAGTCTGTCTCTACTTGGTCTGGAGAGTTCTAAAAGCTATCATAAGGAGGACATGCTGTCCTAGAAGGAGCAGGAAAAACAAGCGAGACTGATATTTAGTAACGATCATATCACATGTAACAGTATACAGTGTATTGACCAACTGTATTGACTTTGTGGTTTTACGGTTAATAAATTGAATGGTATGGATCCGTATTTTTTAAACTAAATGTTTTTTTAAATCACTTTTTTTTATGATAATCGAGAATCTGAATTGATAAGAGATAAATATTATATCAGTCTTATTTTTCGTTCATTATTTCATTTCAATAATATTCATTTGAACATTTGATCTCTTTCAAATAGGAATGACATGTTTGGGAAGGCAAGTTTAGATTTTAAAGGGACAGTTCCTGTCTACCCTGTTTATGCATATTTTGTTTTCAATAGCCCTTAAAAAGATACCTGTGAATTCTCCACCTTTGCTAAAAATCTGCAGCTGCTGCAAGGACTATACAGTAACACATTTATCTGACATTTCCTATCCTCCAACTGCAGCTGTTTTCTGAGTGCTCTCCAGGGTGGGCCCATAAGGTGTCTGGGTGGGACTTTGGGACTTGAGCGGCACTTTCAGGTAAAGGCAACAATTCAGGAATTAAATTGGAATAAGATTCAACAGCAAAGCTCCCAGTAAATAGGAATTTGTGTCTGTGTGTTGCTGAGTAGGTGTGTCTGTGAATAGTTGTATGTGTGTGGATAATGAGCAGATGATCTTCACTTACTGACCGGGTTCAGTTCTTACGACTCAGTCGTAAAACAGATTGGTCGGTAAGTGAGGATGCGCTAGAGCAGGATTTCCCAAAGTGTGGGTCGTGACCCATGCCTCCTTGGCCGCCAGGGACCTAAGAGACCATCAGGCAGATTGATTAGTCAGGCCTGTATGCCGCTGGGCTCCCTTCAATCAGTCTGCCCAGCTCCTCCGGTCTCGAGCACCCAGAGTGTTACCACGGCACTGTAACCCTTTCTTTCCCTACCTCCCCCCCCCACACTGTACCCCTTCTCTCTGCCCTTCTCCCCACACTGTACCCCTTCTCTCTGCCCTTCTCCCCACACTGTACCCCTTCTCTCCCTGCCCTCCTCCCCACACTGTACCCCTTCTCTCTGCCCTTCTCCCTACACTGTACCCCTTCTCTCCCTGCCCTCCTCCCCACACTGTAACCCCTTCTCACCCTTTTGTGTCAGTGTGTGTGTATTTGTGTGTCCATGTGTGTCTGTGTGTATTGTGTGTATTGTGTATCTGTGTACATGAGTGTCTGTGTATCTGTGTGTGGGAAACAAGGTATCATTGTGTGTATGTCTGTGTATCGGTGTGTCAGTGTGTGTATTTGTGTGTCTGTGTATTTGCATGTGTGTCAGTGTGTGTATGTGTGTGGAAGTGTATACACTGCACACAAATGCACACCTGCATTCAAACACCATACATACTCCATACAAAAACATGCTTACATTCAAACACACATCCATAAGTTATATGCCTCTAAAACAGATTACCATGATGTGCCAAGTTTCTGCCTCTAAAACTGCCATGATACCCAAATGATGCCTCTAAAACTGCCATGATATGCCAAAATTATACCTCTAAAACTGCCATGATACCCAAAATGATGCCTCTAAAACTGCCATGATATGCCAAGTTTTTGCCTCTAAAACTGCCATGATATACCAAAATTATTGCTCAAAAACTGCCATGATTTCCCAGAATTATGCCTCTAAAACTGCCATAATATGCCAAATTATGCCTCTAAAACTGCCAAGATATGCCAATTGTATTCATCTAAAGCTGATTGCCCTGGTAATGCAATTGTATGCCTCTAAAGCTGATTGCCATCATGTGCAAATTGTATGCATCTAAAGCTGATTACCATTGTGCGCCAATTGTATGCCTCTAAAGCTGATTGCCATGGTATGCCAATTGTATACATCTAAAGCGGATTGCCAGGGTGTGCCAATTTTGTGCCTCTAAAACTGATTGCCATGGTGTGCTAATTTTATGCATCTAAAGCTGCCATAATGTTCCAATTGTAGCTGATTGCCATGGTATGCCAATTGTATGTATCTAAAGCGGATTTCCATGGTGTGCCAATTATATACATCTACAGCGGATTTCCACGGTGTGCCAATTGTATGCATCTAAAGCGGATTTCCACGGTGTGCCAATTGTATGCATATAAAGCGGATTCCAAGGTGTGCCAATTGTATGCATCTAAAACGGATTGCTATAGTTTGCCAATTGTATGCCTCTAAAGCTGTTTGCCATGGTGTGCCAATTTTATTTCTCTAAAAGTAATTGTCATGGTGTGCCAATTGTATGCCTCTAAAGCTGATTGCCATGGTGTGCCAATTGTATGCCTCTAAAGCTGATTGCCATGGTATGCCAATTGTATGCATCTAAGGCTGATTGCCATGGTGTGCCAATTGTATGCATCTAAAGCTGATTGCCATTGTGCGCCAGTTGTATGCCTTTAAAGGTGATTGCCATTGTGTGCCTATTTTATGCATCTAAAACTGATTGCCATGGTCTGCCAATTGTATGCATCTAACGCTAATTGCCATTTTGTGTTCATTTTTAAAATATGCATTAAAAGCAAGTGGGTCTCAAGAAATTAAAAGTTAATGAATATTGGGGGGGGGAGTGGAGTGGTAATTATTGAATTTAAGATTTTTTTATTAAATACAAAATAAATATAAAAATAAAATGAAAACAAAAAAATACTAATTAATTAATAATAAATAAATGATAAATATAAAATAAAATATGAAATAATAATGAAAACATTTTATACATCCAAAATATGTTGATCTCTATCCAGTCCAAACTCACACCTCTTTAAAGACCACAATCTTTTAAAACAATATCATATTTATAGAAAACATGCCAAATCTACATCTATATTGAGTCATGAAGGAATATGTAAAAGTATTGTTTGAAACAATTTCAGCTTTATTCATAAGGAGATAATTCCTATCTTTCCCTTCTGCTAACCTAATATCCTTTTCAATTTTATGTTTATTGTATCCTTTTTGAATCAATTTATTCTTAACAATGCCTGCTTGTGTTTTAAAATCCTGTATGTCTGAACAATTGCGCCATTGTCTTGTTATCTGACTTCTAGCTATTCCCCTGAGCCACAGTAAATGATGGCTACTTTTTTGATGTACATAACTGTTGCCATCATTTAAAAAAATAAATAAAATTTGCTTAATATTTTTCTCTCTCATATGAAGAAGGTCACATCCAAAAACTCGACATTTTTATTTCACTTATGTGTGAATTTAATGTTAAATCCATTCTGGTTTAGGTAAGTGACAAAATCGCCAAAAGAATCTCCAGAACCATTCTAGCTAATAGCGTAATCTATAAATTTCCGCCATAGGACCAGGTTTTCCCTCCAGCCATGCCCTGACCAAACAAAAAGATCTTCCCATTTTTATCATGTAAATATTGGCATAGCTGGGGGCAAACTTGGTTCCCATGACCTGTAAATAATAATTCCCATCAGGGAAAAAATAATTGTGCTCTAAAATAAAATGGATCGCAATTAAAATAAATTCCTTTAGCTTTTTTATGGTAGTGTGATCCTGACTTATATAAGTAGTGACAGCAGACAAACCTAAATCGTTGTCTATAACTGAGTAAAGTGAAGCGACATCCAGGGTCGCCCATAATCACTCTTCCATTCAATAGAATCCATAGTTTCTAAAATAGATTTTGTATCTTTAATATCTGTGGGTGCTCCATGAGCTTACTTTTGAAGATGAGCATCCATAAAAGCTGACAATTTATCCGTGATGGAATTGATTCCGCTTATGATTGGGTGCCCTGGAGGAAAAAGTAAATTGTTGTGTATTTTAGGCAAAAAGAAATTAAAATATGGGAATTACCGGTGAATTAACAAACTCATAATTTAATTTGGAGATGATGTCCCTCTACCTAGCCACAATGAGAACTTATACATTTCTTGAGGTCTACAAACAACTCAAATGTGGCCACTGTTTTTTCAGGTGCCCATTTTAAACCCCATTTGGAATACATTTATTTCCAAGGAGGATAAATGAATACCTGTTAAATTAAACATTCCTTTGCTGGTCTCATTTATTGGGAACAATTTTTCTTTTTCGAATGAGTTGGTGTTCTCTCATCCCTTCTTATTCTTTTTTATAATTCTTTATTTTTTGTAGTGCATCGGGTATCAAACAAGCTCATGTAGACATTTCATGAAAATATTCAAACGAACACTACATATTATTATAGGCTTCACATGGAATGTCAGAGAAAGACTGCACTTTTTTTTATACGTAGCAAACAAGATCACTGTTCTAGGAGGTAAAATAACTAGTGGATAACATGAGTGATAGAACAGAGCTGAGGAGAGAAATTACAATAAATGACCACTGGGTAGGTAGGGCAGTCTGGTGTAGACGCATAGTGCACGAAGGACAGGTCATTAAAAAAAATCTGAATTATTGCAAGCAGTAATCAAAAGGCAGACTATACTAGGTCCACTGGGCTAGAGGTTATGTGTGCTGCTTCCTCATCCAACACGGAGAGATACTGAGGCGGGAATGACATTATTAACAGCAGCTCCCAAGAGGCTCCTCCAATCGAACCAGGGTGTCAGACAGTCCGGTTTGCTTCCGTCTAGGTGAGCAGCTGAAGTTCGAGGTCGCAGCTTCTCGGCAGTGCGTTCCGTGTGGGTTATGCATGCTGTGCTGGGAGTGGAGAGGTTTGTTACTTCACCTGGGGAACGGGTCGTGGCGCCTTCTTATTCTTTTTAACCCGTTAAGGACCAAACTTCTGGAATAAAAGGGAATCATGACATGTCACACATGTCATGTGTCCTTAACGGGTTACTGGAGATTCCATTTTTAAAAGGCAGAGAACGATTGGGATGTTCCCATGTGCCTCTCCTGGGTAGAAAATAATTTGTAATCCTCTCTTCTTTTGTTTTGAAGTTGCAATCTAAAAAACGTCCCGGTTGATCTCTTCGATTCGGGTTTTCTTTACTTGGGATGGCTTCTGTAGAGACAGCTTGAGCATGTTTTTCTAATCTCTTTTTTCTATATCCTTTCTCAGTATTCCTCCTACATAATTTGATTGATGAGAAGGTTGATTACATTCTCTATAGTGTCTAGAGGATTCAAAGAGTGGGTGTTTTACCTTTATTTCTGACATACTTTTTATAGACAGGGGAGGATACCAAATGGGCTCTCTTTTGTAACACCCCAAAATTTTTCTTCCATGAAACCTTATTTTGTGTGGAAAAGAAATGTTGGGTATTATCCTCCTTCTCTCCTATATTTCTTGCTTTTAATTGTTGCTATTTTTTCCAAATTGTTTAATCTTTTAGCCATCTCTTCCTCTTTTTCTTTGAATTCTTCATTCTTCTTATTAAAATTAAATGATTTTCTTCTAATTCTCTAATTTCATTTTCTACCTTACTTTTAACTTCATTTGAGCAATGTGTAATTAAATCCATTAATTGAAATGAACAATTTGTTAAAGGGACACTGTAGGCACCCAGACCACTTGCTCACTGAAGTGGTCTGGGTGCACTGTCCCATGGCCCTTAACCCTACAGTGGTAATTATTGTAGTTTCAGAGAAACTACAAGACAGCCACTAGAGGGACTTCAGAAATCGAAACAGACCTTTGGTACGTTATGTTATGCTGGACGTCCGCACTCTCTGCATGAGGGCCTCCAGTGTCAGAGAAAATCCTAATGCGCATGCGTAGCGTGGGCAGAGCTTGACCCAGCGCCCAGCCCATTCAGCACCAATGGAAGGGGGGCGTGAGGGTGTGGGGCAATGCAGGAGCCTATAGTTCCAGGAAAATACTAGAGAATCCCTTTAAAATTTCTTCCCATTTTTTTTTTAAAAAAGGCTCCAATTATCTAAACCAAAAGCAGGGACCTTGTTGCTAGGTTGTTGCCAGCAAGCTGCCAAATAAGCACAGAGTTAACATTTACCAGCCCAGAACTTTCATTCCAGGCTTGCCAAAGACGCTCCTGCGGCAGTGTCATTAGCCAACCTGGAATGAAAGTTCTGGACTGGCTAATGTTAAATCTGTGCATATTTGAAAACAACAACTCAAGCCTGCATTTAATTCCAACATTTTCTTCTTCTACATTCAAACACTGATTAAATACTAGTTTTACTTGGATATCTCCAGAATAAGTCTATTCTTAAAACCAGTAACAACCAAAATTCTAATCCACTCTTTGTAATATCTAGTCTGCATTGCTGCAACTAAGTATGATCTACCTGTCCCTCTCCAATCAATCATGAACATGTTTTAGTCATCTACTTCCTTGTTCTACTCCTGCCCTTCCAATATCTCCGCTCTTCTCTCCATATACTCTACACCTGTCCTCTTCGTTCTGCCCAAGACATGTATGTTCTTTTCCAAAACCTCTTCCCACGCATCACCAGGACTCTTCAATGCTGCACCTATCCCCTGTGGTTCCTTATCACACCTTGTTAGAATCTCCCCCATTACTGCACAAATTTACATATTCAGAGACGTTTTTTTGTCCCCTCATTTCTACCATACATCTTTCTAAATTACCAAAGTTTCTCATCTGCACATATCAGCTATTACTTCCGATCACGTCGAAATGCCAATTAAGATTCAACGTCATCTTCCATTATGTCTCAACAAAAGCTCAGTTAAATAATAAAACATTAACGCTGATCCTGCTTCGGAAGAAGACGCAAAATAACAGATTCTCTGGGACTTTGCTTCTGTAATTGAACCAGTTTGAAAGTCATTCTTATTTCGTTGTGAATTTCTTTACGATCATTTTAGAATCAGTTATTTATAAAAAAAAAAAAAATGAATTGAAAAAAAGTACGTTTTATTCGCCTCAAACAGAACTCAGAATTGTATAACTGAAGAAATCTACACAGCAAAGCAAACTGCATGATAAAAGTTTTTAACATTTATTTTTATATTAAACAGGCACCATACAGGAATAATGTTTTCTCTCGCTCGATACTCTCCAGCAAAAATATATACAGCTAAATATCTTTACAAGTGTACATTGAAGTGATGATAAATTGTGAGGACCAAAGTTCTGATACAGAAACGCTTTTAAATAAAGTATATGAGCTTTTGTCTCCGGGAGACAAATTTGAAACGTATACTTAATGGATTGACTCTCAGACTGAGAGCAAAATGCAAAACAAGATGTGCCAAAGGAAAGCTTTAAAAATCTCACAGGTAAGATCATGACGTAGGCAGCTCATACTGTATGTACATTAGTACTTCTGCACATTCTTTAAGGTGCAATTTAAATACGGATCACAATTAATGAAGATAATTCATGAACAAAGAGTACCGTATTTGCTAATAATTTAGAAATGAGATGCAGACAAAGATGTTCCTTATAAGATCTCAAAAAAGAAACATTTTTGGCTCAGATCTACTAGATCATATCGGGTACAGCTTTGAATTCCAAGTAAATAACATTGAAGACTATTTCAGAATTGATTTTTGTTTTGTAGCTTGACACACTTGTACGACACCAATCACATATGCCCAGCAACATCTATTCGATCTATTTGCTCTTTTATAAGAAGAGTATATTTAATGTGGTTACTGATTATTCTTGATGTTACTCATTATCAGAATCAAGGTCACTGTCCCCTCCGATTGAACGGAATTCTTCACTGTCGTCTTCATCTTCAGATAACTGCACCTGGCTAAGAACACTGGGTCCGTGACGTGCTTCTTCCTCATCCTCCTCTTCTTCTGACAGCTCAAATCCTCCAATACTGCTAAAGCTTGTGTCTCTAGTATTGGATTTGGGGTCTGGTTCCTCATAACTTTCATAACTATAAAATACATAGAGATGAAGGAGTTAACAGAACACATGGTATTTTTCAGAGTTCAGAGTCACAAGCTGCCAATAGAATATAGACATTATGACTGTATATGTGCACAACCTCTACATACAGTAACTACAGTTACATGTATAAAACCAGGCATTGAATATTCAAAAGACATTACAGTTGCTGTGATCGCCTACACTCAGATGTGTGTGACGCTTCTAACCCTTCATTCCTGGCTCACATTTAGTATAAACCTGATTTGTGTTGTATAGCAGGGGTTCCCAACTCAGTTCTCAAGTACCCCCTAACAGTTCAGGAATAAGAAATTATCCTGTTGTGTCTAAAGTGTTTTTTTTTTTTCTTTTCTAAAAACACCTTAGACACAACTGGGTAATCCCTAAATCCTGGACTGTTAGGGGGTACTTGAGCACTCAGTTGGGAATCACTGTTGTATAGCCGGCTGAGGTAGAGCGGAGGCAGGCAGTGAGGGAGAGTGGAGGCAGGCAGTGGCTAGAGAGCGGTAATCTTATTGCTCTATTTCCTTGCGTGCCCTGCAGTGATGCTTGGAGTCGGAATATGATGTCACTCCAGCTCCAGCATCATGAAACAGCACACAAGAAAGCCAAGCAAAAAGAGCTTGAAGAGGACAGCATCCCCACCGGCTCCAGGAAAAGGATCAATTTAAGCTCTTCCAAAGGTAAGGAGGCTGGGTGGACTTAAATTGAATTAAAACAAATCATTTGTGAGCGTGTGAGAAACTGTGTGTTGTTTGTATCCGTCCATGTATGTGCGTCTGTCAGTCAGTGTATGTGTCAGTGTATATTTACGTGACCAGCACCATCCGATTACATGGGAATGGTGTTTTTACTCACCATTTTCCCCCCATGCCATGCCGGTCTTGCCGCAGCTGGCCCCGTGCTGCCAAAATTGAGAACTTAATGGCTCAGTCCAAAATGACTGGTGGTCTTTAAAAAGGTTTATTTCCTTTGCATGATTTGTGATTTATCAAGGGCTACTCCTTTCATGTGAAGTTATCTTATTTTTTTTTATGATTAGTACACAGTTGGCGATTAATAGGGCAGTATTAAAAAAAATATATCAAAACAATAATAGAAGCATAATTAAACTGCTCCCCCCACCCCAGGTAGGGTAGAATAAAATCACACAAAGATTGAGGTAGGTGAATATGCATCCAAAAAACAGCAAAAGTAATTACAAAGGAAAAAAAACTAAACGCAAAAAGAGAGAGGTTTGCTGTACCTAATGTTACTGTCCTCCATAACGTGGGATGTATCCACTCCTTCCCCGTAGGACATCATACTTTCTTCATTTTCCATTCCCATCCTGGTATTCTCCTGCATCATGTGAGGCTGCTTAGGCCTGATCCCACCAGACTCAATGTCTGAGTCGCTGCCACTCTCACTGAGCTGGATCGCTGCATATTAAAAGAATCCCATTATAAATATAGTAACTGTGGCTCAAAAAGTAGGCAGATAAAAGTCACATAGGATGAACAGGCTAGAACTAAACAATTGATATCAATTTAGAAAAACAGAACAAAATCACTGTAAAAAAGCATTAGGATTAGAATTTTGGTAAGAATGGATAAGAGGTTAAAGAGAGGAACATGGCCACAAACTAACTAAAATTGGTAAAACAATCCGAAAAGAGCATGACATTAAGAACCACACAAGAATAATAACCACTTTTGTGGGAGTTTGACTTTGTTCCTCAATAACATTATGAATTCATGTTCAATTATATACAGGGACAGGACGCAAATGCTTAGCTATATATTGAAAAGGTGCACATTAACATGGAGACATTTTTAATACAACTAAAACATTCTAGAGAATTTATAGTTTTAACGAATCTTAAAAACACAGTTCTGACATTCCGAGATCACAAAAATAGAACGAGAATTTCCCATATTCAGAAAAGCCCATGACATTCAGTCATTACTTGAAATCAAAGATAACTTACAGGAAAATGGATTATCTCCCTCTTCGTCACTGCCGTCATCATCATCTTCTCCATCAGACATTAACAAATCCTCATAGAGGACACTAGCCTGAGGCTGCTGCACGGAATTCTCATCTTCTTCAGCAAGCTCACCATCAGCATCTTCAACCTCCTGATTTAAAAAAAACAACAAAATAATGAAATGTGGAAGCTATGGCCCCCTAATAAAGCAACGTAGAAGCAACATCACCATACAAAGAAACAATTATAAGTATGATTACAGGTGCTGGTGTTTTAGGCTTTCCATCATCGTCGTCTTCTTCCTCAAACCCTTCTATGTCAACATCGGAGTCGTCATCTCCGAAGCGGACCCTTCCTAACCGCATCTGTAGACAGACAACAACTCAAGGTCATATCAGGAACTAGTCTCTTACACATAGCAATCCTATGCTTTACATAGGAAGAGCGCTGCATCTGTCCCAGGATCCATGCTTTGGTATGTCCCGCGGGCTGTCTGGCTCCAACAGAAATTGCAATAAGGGAGCAGTGTTACTGTGAGTTACTCTATCAGCTGCACAGAACCATTGAGACAGGCAGCACGTATCAGGAAGTGAAGTCATATTCTGGCACCCAGTGCATGTTGAATATGTAGTCACAAGGGAGAGCAGGAGGGACGGATATGCTACATGGAACACAACTCCCCCATCACAAGAAACACCAAGGACATTACAAAGGCATCTCTTCCTGAAAAAAGGTAAATAGAAACCGAGGGTTTCTATTACTGGTTTTCGAAATCTGAGTGCCTTGGTATGTACAGCGCTGATGATGCTATGTAAATAATAAAATAATAATAATAATATGTGTTTGTATGAATATATCTATGAGTGTTATAACTGTACGTGTGAAACTACCTCTGTGTGTTGGGTTCTGTGAGGATTGGGGAGGGAGATGTCCCATACAAAAGGTCGAGGTATTGCTGAATTGTCTCTAAAAGTTTAATACTTTCAAAACAAATGATGTGCAGACTACGCATGGATATTCTAAATAAAGATAACATTGTGATTTTTACCAGGCTCCTTTTCTCCAGCGAGGCTGTTGCAGTTTCTGTAGCCGATAAGTTGCTCTCATCCTGATACATAGAGGCGTCACGAGACATGCTAAGTGAGGTGTTTGTATCATAGTAGTCAGGAGGCTGAAAAGGAAACAATTGAAAATTGTACAACAATCAATAATTAAATGTGTTAAAATGATGCTCACCTATAAAATTTACATATTTCTATATACATATAAGCGTTAATTTGTGTCTAATGTTAATCTACAGGAAGCACCATAAGGTCAATATGTAAATGCATTTACATTCACAATCATAGTGTGAGGTGAGCAGTGCTACTAACACACAAACCTGAGGTGTGTAGGGCCCAGGAGTCATTGGATCTAAGCTCTCCAGATCTGCCTCCTCCAAGGCGGCCTCCTTCGCTGTTGAGATGTCTTTTTCTAGCTGTGTCAGGTGCTCATCATACTGTTAAAGCAAAAGAAGTCAAGAGTTGATTTGGCCGTTTCCTTCAAGGGTTTTTTGTAAAAAGAATTCAAAGCAAGACAAGGAATTTGTGCTCACCTCAGCTAAAGTCTGTACACAAATGTTGACAATATCCTGGGCCGTTTTACTGTACTGACTGTCTTGGCCTGGTTACAAAAAAATCATAAATCGGTATAGAAATGTATTAGTAAAATACTTAGAATTTAATAAATATCCCACGTGAAAAGCATTAACTGTCATATCTCAAGCAGAAGTTTATTTTCTGATATATTCTGATAAGTATGTCATCCTGATGATAGTGTATAGCTTTGCAAAAGGAATACTATAAATGAGAGAACCTTGTCAAAGTTAAACTGTAAAATAATTCACTGACAAATCACAAATTGGATTTGAATGTTCTCTAAGATCCACAAATGATTTCTTCTTGCTAAATAAAAAATAGATTTTAGAAGTTGCTTTTTTTTAAGCTCATTAAGAGTTTAAGGCAAGAACTAGCAGAGGACAAGGTAATCAACAACAAAAAATCTAGAATATAATGAACATGGTTCATTGACGTCAGTTTACAAGACATCGGAAATGGGAAGAAAATGAGCAAGAAAATGAGGAAGAAAAAACACACAAACTACATTCTAGTAACCTGAAAAGGTATAATGTTTTATTTCTTCCTTACCGTTGTATCGCACACTGTTCATACAAATAAGGTTCACATCAGAAAGGAAGTGTTCACGATTTTGGTATTTGTGTTTAGAAATATTCTGTAAACGGTTAAAAGAACATCCGTCATAATTTGCATTATAACAAAAGAAGAAATAGTGTCTAATACATTACTGCCTTTATTATGATAAAATCAAGACAAAAAAAAAAAAGAAGATTTTAAAGGAAAGCAATGTGTTAAAAACATCGATTTGCAATTTACCTGCCGTATTGTCTCCAGATCCATTGGATTGATAATAACTTTGTAATAATCTGGGACAAACTTCTTGTTGACAGGGTGATGAAACGGCCATGACTGTAAGAGAGACAACAAATGGAACTGCGAATCTGAGATATCTCGGTCTACCAAATTACAATGAATAAAAACATAGACTTTTCATCCACATGTTCCAAGCGGATAGTATCAAAGATTTAGTTTATTTCTCACAAATTAAAGAAAAGACAAAACCTCAGACACATGAGAGTTCATTCATAATCTTAAAAAAGCATACATTTATGCTTTTGTTTCTAAGCAATGCAAGCACAACAACATTTAATGAACTGTGAAAAGGCAATCTTTAAGGGCCAATTAAAGTGAACCTGTAATGGGTTTTTTCCATTACAGGTTCACTTTAATTGGCCCTTCAAGATCTTACCTGCAATCTCTCCCATATACATTGAATACACCATACATGATATAAAGATACATGATGTATTCAATGTAAAAATATATAGATTTACTAATCTCTCCTCCATTCCAGTGCTACTTCGTGGTTGTTACTCTTTGTGTAACACCCACCTCTTTGTCGTCCTTCAATCCTGCTGCGCCCCCCTCTGTTCTTCTTTGATTTGCCCAGCTTGAGACGCATCCCCAAGCAGGGCAAATTCCGTCAGTGACATCATGTCACTCTGTTCCTATACTCCCTAGGGAGTTTCCATAGCAACAGCAGGCCATGAGTTGTGGTTTCCATGGAAGGAGAGCAAAGGGATCTCCTGTGAGAGGTCTTTTCTGCTCTCCCTTGTCAGTCAATGCCTCGGTATGCCGAGGCATTGACTGACAACTAGGAGAAAAATCTATTTTTAAATAGGTTTTTCTCCTAATCTATACATTAGCTAGCAAAACTGAAATTCTTATTCTCAATCTAATGAGCAGACGTTGTTTGGTGAATGACAGGTGCCCTTTAACATCTTTTGCAGCAATAGACATTTCAGATAATGAAACGTCCTACACATTATGGGTCATCAGGGATTTCACGTACGTAGAGAGCCAAATAGGAAAGAGATTCTATGTTAGCTTACAAGCCTGTAAGTAGCCTGTAGAACGATATATGATACACCACAGATTAAAAAGCCTGGAGACAGTGGGGCTCAGTTTACTCTGGCTGTACTTTGCGTGGGAAGGAAGGGGGAATTAAGCAACATTAAAAAACTATAGTCTCTCTGGTATAGAATATTGAACTCACATCTGGCACTGCCATCATCTTCTGAGTAACAATGTTGTCCAAGATGAAGGAGAAGGCAACTTGATCGTCGTCATCCAGCAGAGGGTTAATGGCTTTCTCAAGTCTTGCCAGCTTATCCTCTTTCTGAAAACACAAGAACGGTTAAAATGAAGCTCGATGAACTGTAAGACACCATGCAGATGCCCTTTTATTTTTCCTCCATATTGTATTCACATCACATAGTATTGAATTTTATATACCAGCACTACACCCTCCAGTCAAGGTTCACCCCTACTAAGCAGGTGAATGTTTGTATCCGTCTCTCGGAAAGAGTTAGGTTTGCAATCACATTATCAGGCACTCACCTCTTTCAACTTTTCATCACATAAGTCCAACATGACTTGAGATATCTGGGTCAGAGAATGCTTTGGTCCTAAAAGGTAGTAAGAAACAACACAAATTACAACCAAGCATATTACTCACTTAAATTCCAAATGGAATCTATCCACTTGCACATGGCAGTAGCTTGAGAAACATTGTCCATACCGTTGTAAAGAATACTGTTCTTCACAATTAGCTCCACCTGCTCACGGAACTCCTCCCGGGATGGGTACATTCTTTTTCGCACATTCTCCCGTAAAGTCTGAAGATCCATGGGATTTGTCACAATCTTGTAATAATCTTTTACAACCTTTGCATTCACAGGACTATGAAACGGGTAGCTCTAAGATAAATAAACAAAAAAAACCCCAACAAGTATAAATGTTTTTTCTCAACCTCTCTCCATTTTGGAACAGATTTAACATACTAACGGATAAGTCCAAAGACAATAGGAGGGCGTTGCATGTCATTTCTTTTAAATGTTATGAATTTAGACTACCTTTACTGAATAACCCCAAAAGAGTTACAGGTATGTGATAAAAACCATGTGATCATGTGATACAGATTTGTTAATATAAAACAGATAATTATGTTTTTCGGTTTCACTTAGCAGTGTCTTAGGACCTGTTACTTGTAATGCCCATAAATTAGTTTTTTTGGCATAAATAAAAACTATAGTCACAAAAAATAAAGAAAGGGAAGTCTTACATTGGACATATCTCTCATGTCATTTATTATTGACTCAAGAACGGAAGACAGAGTGACCATGGGATCTGTCCTTCTGCGATGAATGGACTTGTGGGGACGCTGGGGGTGTAACAAAATGGAAAACAGTGTGTTAGCAAGCACATCTTACAAACCGTTACACACAGATAGCGTTCATATAACCAACTTCACACCCATGGAACTATTGGCTAAACCCCTCCACCCACCCACAAAAAAAAGTACTGTTGAACTAGCTTAAAGGGTTACTTCAACCAGGTAGGAATGTGAATGTGCAGCATTCTGCTGGGAGTGGGGTGCTAATTAGCAATGCCCAATAAGAAATTCTAGATTAAAAGAAAGTAATCACTAAAAAGGGTTAAAGTAACCCTTTAAACTCTAATAAATAATGGAAGGATTAGAGTCACTCTCCCACAATTAACTGCAAACGTTTGGGATGCCAAAACAAATTCAGTTGTTTTTCTGGATAAATCAAAATGAATAAATATTACATTTAGATAATCACAATGCACTGTGCTTCCAACTCTACGTTTCTTCTTCTGAGGCAGCTGCTGTTTAGGGAATTTCAGGACCAAAGATTTCCTTCGGACTTCATCGGCGCTGCAGACAGATACAGAATAGATTACACATAGATGTACACATTGGCTCAAACCGTCAAATCCAAAACTCTATCAACCATTAAACACTGCCACAAATGATTCCCTAGCTACTGCGCACACACCGGGGGGAGCCAGTACCCATCAATGCTTCCATTTTACACTAAAACATTAAAAAACTAAAGTCCTTCATAATTGTGTTAATGAATATGTGAAATAACAAAATCGGATTCACTGGGAAATAGATTCAACTAAACTATTAACACAAAGAGTAAGAAACTCATCATGTACTTACCGATATACAGAGGTGAGGCAGGGATAAACTCAAAATACAACCGTAGATTAATCAAAGTTTTGTGTTTTACCATGTTAGTTGCAATGCTTACCTTTCAATCAACTGTTTGCCTAACACGATCTTTGTTCCCTCCACTTTAATCAACTCCTCGTTGTCATTGTGAATAACAGTCTTCTCAAGCTCCTCTTCTTGCTCTTCGGTCATGGCCACCGGGTTGGATGGTGGAGCATTGGTTTGATAATAAAGAGGGCAGAACTTGTTTGTTCTCATGTGACCAATAGCACCACAGGCTCCACATTTTAACTGCAAATGGGGAAAAAAATAAAATAAAATATCAAATTAGGCCACTAAATGCTTTGTGGACTTGGTGAATGAAGACCGGTGAATGTAATTTACCTTCAGATCTGGGCGTTCTCTAACTTTCTTAGGTTTCTTCTCCGGAGGACCCCTAAGTTTCTCCTTTTCTTGGTTTCTCTTTAGCCTACGGAGCTGTTCCTGGATCCTTCTCCTCTCTTTTCTCATTTCCTCGCGATGTTGTTCATCAAAGAGAGCAAATTTTCGGCTTCAAAGTAAAACAGATCCAGGTTAAGTTACATGTGCTGCAATATCCCCATTAATATGCTTCCCAAGCTGGACTGCCAACAACCTCCCCCTTAAACAAATCTGAAGAATGACTTACATAAACTCGTCATCTTTGGTGCTGCGAATTCGACTATAAGCATCAATAACAGAAGGCTTGCGCACAGTCTCACATCGTACATATTCCTTCCCATCTTCATCTCTAAATGTGCGGTAGATTTTCAGCCTGCGGCCACTTGCAGCAGAATTTAGACTAGTCACTGAAGCAGTGTCATCGTCCCTGTGAGACCCACCTGAAGCTGCGGACCCTGTAGCTATCAAAAACAATTTGTGATTACTGCACAAATCAACCTACACCATAATAACAGCAAAACAGGGTTGTATCTAGAAGGAAATGTTTAGACCAATGTACTGTGAAAAAACTAGGCTATCCCATTACAAATTCTATTACTTCAGAACAAAAAAAAAATAACATGTAATACATAGAATACCAAGATAAGCTATACAACTCACATAATCCCTTTCTATCTTTTTTGTCTTTTCTGTTTCTGTCTTTATCATTTCCACTGTCTTCTCCCATTAGCATTCTTTGTAACTCTTTTCTCTCCTGCTCTTCTCGCTCTCTGGACAGTTGAGAACTGGTTTTCTTGTTCTGTAGCATATTCTCGATGTTCTTTCCCATCTCCTCAAAGTCACTGTCTTCTGCAGAGCTACTGTCTGTGTCTGTAGACAACACTTCAGCGGATTCTAAAACTCTGAAAAATGAAAACATGCGTATTAGAACTGTTGCTTTCAAAGACTAAAAACCCTACAATACAGCAAATGTTCCTACAGGATCGAACATACTTATTCTGAAGATCAAAGATCCTCTGGCATTCCTCTTTATATCTCTCCTGGTGTTCTGCCACAGAAAAGCGAGAGCCTCTGGCAAATTTACTCATTGGACCCTCACCGGACCGTGCCTGCTCTGTGGACATTGTTCGCACAACATCAATCACTTCCCATCTGGACAATTTCTTAATCTAGAAGAAGAATAGAGTAACCCTTTGTCACAGGAGGTAAAAACATCAAAATATAAGGCACAAAGCTAAACATATAAAAAGATGGGCCACTGCTTGGTTAAAACAACAACAACAATAATAATATTATATATATATATATATATATAATAACTAGTATTTATATATCGCCTTTCTCCCAGGGGGACTTAAAGCGCTTTTCAGCGCACGCCCTCTGAATTAACTAAATCAGCAGCTGAATAATATTAGATGTTATTATTACCTAATTGATGGTACTCATTTTATCGACCTCGGAAGGATGAAGGGCTGAGTTGACTCTGCCGGGATTTGAACCTGTGACCTTGTATTTTTATTTATTTTTTTAATTCTTTATTTTGGGGTAAGAACCCATTCAATACAGTGCAGGTAGTGATACAGTAATACAAACAGTTGAAGTATACATTCTGATCGTACATTTAGTGAAATGAGCAGAGGTGAAGTGTATTCAGTGTTACGTTCTTCGGAAGCACCCAGTTTTGTATTGATAAGAGTTTCGGATTGTTGCCTTTCTTTTGTATAATACAGAAAGTTAATTTAGGTATAAAAGGAAACAATCAACTGGTACCGCTAGTCAGATAGTCTATCGTTGTTGCCTTGATTATTATCTACGAGTTATTGTATAATTAGTGTTTACTTGGTTAGGCCATGCTGGAGCTACCGTTGCTTTTGTTTATCTATACAATAGTAGAATCCCGCGCTAAGTAAGGAAGTAAGTAAGGAAGTTACACGGATGATGTGGCCTTGTGGGTAATAATTATGTATTTTGTCGAGTTCGTGAGTGGTAAGAGGGGAGGCTAGAAGTTGGGTATGGGGGTGTGGGTGAACCTTGCATTTTTGAAGGCTTTGTAGTCAGGGGATTTAATCAGATTATGTCAAAAACTATACACAGCTATGAATGTCAATGAAGGTCTAAGTGGGAACTTTTTTGCATATAAACTTTAATTTAAAATATTAATCTTTTTATTAACCTATCATAAGTTCATATTATGGCTTTCATAATATAATTAAGTGGTGACTCTTACCTCTTCCTCTGGTACACCGAATTTGCGTAGCAGTTGTTTGGCATTCTTCAATGAAAGTCTACGAAGATCTGCATCGGTTCCGGTCACAGTTTTCTTCACGGGTTGAGGCTCTTTGTCATCTTGCTGTAATAAAAAAAAAAAAGGTATTTTTTGAGTAAAATAAAAAAACCAGACCATAAGAGTTGCCTTGTTTATACACTAGTTTACTCCTCTGGAGCTTTACTGAATACACATTTCAATTGCCTTTCATAATTAGGTTTTAATTGGATTCTTCTCAGCTTTAGAGAGACACACAATTATGACAGTGTTACAAACTGAATTAAATATTGACAAATTAAATTTTGTTTTACAAAGAATGTTACCCGGTTATAGAAATATTTTGTTATGCGAGAGATATATAATTTAATTTTTCTTTTTGTTGCTTAAGTAGATGTTAAGTAAATACTTACCCTCTTTGCCATGATCCATGCTCCATGTCTGCTATACCACCTTCCAAACCTATGTCCCTCCCTCCTCCAGCACAAAAGCCCCCAACACATAGGCACATTCTACAAGCAGGGGATACTTCCCATTTATTAGAGAGGCTGCAGAAAGGCTCTCCACTCCCAGAAATCTCCTTCATTTTATTTATCTTAAAATTTAAGGCCAGACTAGCCAAAATGTATGCATAGCTGAGTTAGAGGATTTTTCAAGTTCAACTATTTTAACGTTCAATTTGAAATTCACTTTGAATTCTAACTTTAGTAAAAACCCTTCAACTTGTTCTTGTAAGATGATGGGGTTGGCAATATGTAGATAACCTTAAAGGTGCATTATTATAGCATACATGCACCAAGTCTTTATTTTTTGGACCCGACATACCCTGAAGCCTTTTTTTTTTTTTAAATTAAAATTTTTGTTTGTCTTTTTAATTGTTGGATCTGTTGTGTTTTGTAAATCTTGCATAAAGAATGTAATATAAAATCTACTGATATTTCAGAGATTATAATCACAGACAGATTTTATTATGTTATGTTTATATTCATCTCTTCTTGAGTTGAGAGTCCAAGCACTTTCCTTTGGATTTCTATTCCTAGTTTATGCCACCTCAGTTTTTTGTTTTAAATTCTTTTAATTTTTGGCGTGTCGTCACATTGCACTGTGGCTTATAGATATGCATAACTTAGTACATACACTCATACTGTTGAGTACATATTGACAACGTAAAATGCGTCTTACAAAAGTATGTTCGTTATCTCAAGCTTCGGTGTACTGTTGTTGGTGACACATTTTAACCAATAAACAGTGAACGATTAACCGGGCAGGAGAATGGAGACCTTGGTATAATGCTTTGTCTGTTTTGATTGCCCTCCACTCGTGGCATGTGGCATCGTATCACTGCGCCTGGTTTTTGATAATAAAGAATAAAAAGCAAAACAAAATAAAACTCTGACCTTTTGTTGCGTTGGTTTGTTAGGAATCTTGACGTAGGAAAAGCCCTCTCCACATCCGGTTGGATCTGCCACTCCTGTTACTTCAAGTAGACACTTCCCTTTCATAGCAGCGATAAAGGCTCGAGTAGTGTTCCATGGAGCTGTACGTACCTAGGAGAGAAAGCAACCTTGAAAAATATTTGCAAAATGAAAGCTAGTGGCGGGGAGAGTTCTTACTTTCCACTCCTTACCTCATCATCAATCTTCATCTGGAAGTCTTCCTCATTTTCTTCATCAGGAGCAAAAAAAGATTTCTCCCCGTAGCCAGCATCCTAGAACAGAAACAAATTATGGCGTGCTCCCACAGAAAAGCAGACAGTGCAAAGACATGTTTAGTGCGAAGGACACTTGCCTTGAGTCTCTGTTCTGCTGCAATCATGCTGTAATACGCGCAGCACTGCTCTGGAGATACCATCGCACGAATTTCCTCTTCAGTTGGCAATCGGAAATCTGGCTTCAACACCCACCAATTAGAGTCCATTCCTAGGTGACACAGAACCAAAAGAAATGTCAGAAACTATGAGGTGGTAGTTTATTCTATGGTTGTTACCAAAAGTCCTCCTAAAACAGACTTGTGATCCTTGAGTTCTCTTACCTGTTCTTTTAAAATCAGCACAAAGCTTAAGTCTTTTTCTGATGCTACTCTCAGAATGGGATGGGAAGGCCTTCTTGATGTCTTCCATACGTATCCTACGAGGACGGTCTTTACTTTTCCAAAACAGGCGGTATATAAACACCTAAAATAGGTTTAATTTCAGAGATTAATAAAGGCGAGATCTAACTTGCCTAAAACTCCCCAATGATGCAGCAATTTTTGCTAAAATTACTCAGCATTCCATATGTTGACTAGGAAGCTCTGTAGTTTACCTGCAGGAAGTCCCGTATGTGGGTATTTGCACGTTTTGAGTTAGGACCCGGTACTTCAAACAGAGGACACTGCTGCCCGACTACAAAAATGTCTACCAGGTCCCGAATATAATAGCCCTGTCGAGTACGGATAATCAGGAAGTCCGTATCGGGCACTTTGTGCAAGTAGATTGGAGACCTGAAGAGATTGTTTTCGAAGGCCTGTGGAGACAGAAGGCATGTGTGTTAAACAAAACCTGGAAACATGTCCACTTAAATAACTTCCTGAAATTGTATTACAAAATATGGAGCCAGTAACTTTACAGGCGCATTCAGATCCATTTCTGATAATACATAGGTTTTTCCCAGTCATTGTAATGCTAAATTATTCTGCTGAAAGCTATGTGTTTTTGTTGTTTGTTTGCTGTTTTTTACATTTATTTTTTGGCATTTATATAGTGCCAACTTATTCCGCAGCATTTTACAAAATTTGTAAAAGGGGAAAATTAAACAATAAATGTTACAGGAACAATAGGTTGACAAGGACACTGCTCAAACGAGCATACAGTCTAGAGTAGGTGGAGTATAAAAACACAATACTTCAATAGAAATATCTACTGGGAATAAATAAATATAAAATGCTAGTAATTATCTGCTCACCTGCAGTAACTGTCCTGGATGTAGGGATCCCAGGAAGGGAGAGGTGTGACAGTAAACAGTCTCGCCATACTTGCAGTCTGGTGCTCCAGGATCTTTTCCCGGTTTCTAAAAACAAAGCAATGACTTGTTAAACCATTATACAAAAGTGCATTTATTTATTTTTTTCCCCCTGCAGCAGCTCTACCAAATTCCTGGAATTCATAGGACGAAAAGATAGAATTGCTCACCCTTTTGTAATAATTCTTTATCTTGGTTGCCATGCCAACTTGCATCATTAAGGGGGGATTCTCTTCACTGTATTCTGCTAGGATAAGATCACCGTCTTTGCCTGTAAGATCTTGTGAAGTGCGCATAAAAAACATCTCGCCTCCACCAGAGGCCTGACGTTCCTGCTCTCTCATCTAGTTAAAAAACAAAACAAAACGATGCTGAGAAAGTAAAAACGTAGTTCTTGCTGAACATATAAGAAACTGTACCAGAATGATCTTCTGTATTGCAACACCTTGGGATAGTAATAGAAAAGTAAAACTTACCTTTGCCTTCTTTTTGATATGTTTTAAGAGAGGCTGAACAGAGTGAGATCCTGGCTGCGACAGAGCTCCAAACGAATACTTTTTTAAAGGAGGCCGATGGAATTGTCTTAGCTTCATTGGCCCCATGTGAGTTTGGAAGAAAGGCTGTCTGAGCTCCACAGCTGGAATAGAGTGCTGTCAAATGCAAGGATAGAAACTGGTCACAATTCAAACTATCATACCAGACATTTATACACACGATATTAATAAGGTCAAAAAACAACTATCATCATCATCATCAAGCAGCTCATACTGTATAATCTTTTCACACACACTCACAAAAAATAAATAAAAAAACGTGGAAGTTGCTCTGAGCTCTGTGCCTGGTGCCACGTATTGAATAGTGCCACGTGCCGAGCATGAATAGGCATTGCATGTAAAGGGAGGGGGGCTGGGTGGAGGATAAGAAGATAATAAAAAATGTATGTTAACTAGTATCATAGTTGGCACAATAATACAATAAGTGAAGTTTACCTTTAATAAGATTACTTGCTATAAGGAAGGATGTTTGGGTTTAAGCTTTACAATTCAGTTAATCTGAACAGTGTATACCTGAATCCAAATGAAACAGAAATACAAAACACAAAAAAAAAAAAAAAATAACAAACATACACAGTAAGAGAAAGAGACCCTGAAATGCCCAATGGCTAGTGCAAGCTGGAATTTTAGCATACTTTACACATTGAAATTGATGATTAGTAGATCAGACTCATCCCACTTATAAAAGATATAAAACATATTCCAGAACTAAAATCCCAGATTCCAGCCACACAACACTACGTGATTATAATGAGGAAATTATATAGTACATTTCATACGGTAATTACAGGATGCACCATTTTTAGGGCTGGTTACCTGGATGATATTTCCTCCAAACGTTCCTCTCAATCCTTGCTGTTTGGGATAATAAAACTCATCGTTGGATAAATTCCAGGGGTCCTTAACTTCTGGCTGTGACATATTCTAAAAAAAAAAATAAAAAAAATAAAAAAGAAAACCACAATTAATAATAAACAACTATTAAAGGACCACTCTAGGTACCCAGACCACTTCAGCTTAATGAAGTGGTCTGGGTGCCAGGTCCCTCTAGGATTAACCCCTTTTTTAAATAAACATAGCAGTTTCAGAGAAACTGCTATGTTTACAAATGGGTTAATCCAGCCTCCAAATCCTCTAGTGGCTGTCTCATTGACAGCCGCTAGAGGCGCTTGCGTGCTTCTCACTGTGAAAATCACAGTGAGAAGACGCAAGCGTCCATAGGAAAGCATTGTAAATGCTTTCCTATGAGACTGGCTGAATACGCCCGTGGCTCCTGCCGCGCATCCGCATTTAGCCGAAGAGGGGGATCGGAGGCGGAGAGGAGGAGGAGAGCTCCCCACCCGGCGCTGGAATAAAGGTAAGTTTAACCCCTTTCCTCTCCCAGAGCCCGGCGGGAGGGGGCACCCTCAGGGCACTATAGTGCCAGGAAAACGAGTATGTTTTCCTGGCACTATAGTGGTCTTTTAATGAGCAGAACTAAATATATAAAAAAAAAAAGTTTAAATAGCTAAATACAACGTTTATTTAAACTCATTTGTAGAGACAATGTTATGCCTGGTTTAATCCAAAACATAATTTCAAATGACATGCATCATGTAATTAACTTATACATCAATAGCACAACAATCAGATTAAAGGACAAATATACTCACCCAAACCATTTCACCTCAGTGAAGTGGTTTGAGTGCCGTGCCCTGCCATTTTAACCCCGCAGCTGAAAGCATTGCATTTCAGCAGGAATGACAATGTATACAACGCAGGTTTAAAACGTCTCCTGTGGCTGTCACACAAGTGCAGAGTAAATAAAATCAGTCGTTTAGATCCTGCAAAAGCATTTGTGTTTTGGGGATACGGCAATGTTTAACATTGCAGGACTAAGTACACCTTTTGTGATTGTCTTCCTGACAGCCACTAAAGGGTGCATCTGCTCCTACAACAGGAGTCAGACGCTGTTCTGTGACATTCTACATCCTCACACATTGCATGAGGATGTCAGAGTCGTGAAGCACTTGACTGGAAGAGTGCGGTATAGGTTAGGCTACATTCAGATTATTCTGGGTGGCTAATTTTGTTAGTTTTTCTTTTTATATTAAAGCACTGCTTAGAGGAAAAATCTCATCAACAGTACGAAAACGTAGATAGCGCAATCATTTCCTGGCATGGTGAAAGATCACTGCAATTCATTTGCAAGTAGAGCTTTGCAAAAAATCCCAAAACTTTGGAATGATCATTTTTTTGTTATTTGTAAACACAGTGTTCAGGCATACATTTTTATTTTTTTTTATGGTGGGGAAAAAATTGTGATTGAAAACGCCTTCCACCTGAAGTCTGGGGATAGTTAATACAATGCTAAACAGAAATCTGCACACCAGTCAAGCCATAAGACTTGCTTTTCCCACAGAAATCCCAAAACTGCAGCGATGTTACAACCGCAGAGGATTCTGGGTGGGCATATGCAAATTAGTTTAACCAAGAATCCCATTTTTGCCTCATTCCATTTTAAACATGGATTCCTTTTAATCTGTGTTTGCTGTATACAACAGCTTGGAACACAATATAGGAAAAGATGCAAAGCCAGTGAACCACTCATGGACAGCTGTTTTGTTGTTAATGCAACTCTTCAGCATGAGGTTGGTTACTGGTTTGCTTATTGAGGCTTGGTAGTGCTTGGGAAGCAAAATCCAAATAGGTTATGGTGGGGAAAAATTGTGATTTAAAACCCCTTCCACCTAAAGTCTGTGGATAGTTAATATAATGTTAAACAAAAAGCTGTCCATGAGTGGTTCACTGGTTTTGCATCTTTTCCTATATTGTGTTCCAAGCAGTTGTATACAGCAAACACAGATTAAAAGGAATCCATGTTTAAAATGGAATGAGGCAAAAATGTGATTCTTGGTTAAACTAATTTGCATATGCCCACTCAGAATCCTTTGCGGTTGTAACATCGCTGCAGTTTTGGGATTTCTGTGGGAAAAGCAAGTCTTATGACTTGACTGGTGTGCAGATTTTTGTTTAACACTCCTCTTCAATGGCTGTACGAAGTTGCTGGATATTGGCATGACCTGGAACACGCTGTCGTATACGCCGATCCAGAGCATCCCAAACATGCTCAATGGGTGACATGTCCGGTGAGTATGTTGGCCATGCAAGAACTGGGATGTTTTCAGCTTCCAGGTATCGTGTACAGATCCTTGCATCATGGGGCCGTGCATTATCATGCTGCAACATGAGGTGATGGTCGTGGATGAATGGCACAACAATGGGCCTCAGGATCTCGTCACGGTGTCTCTGTGCATTCAAAATGCCATCAATAAAATGCACCTGTGTTCGTTGTCCATAACATACGCCTGCCCATACCATAACTCAACCGCCACCATGGCCCACTCTATCTACAACATTGACATCAGCAAACCGCTCACCCACACAATGCCATACACGATGTCTGTCATCTACCCTGTACAGTGAAAACCGGGATTGATCCATGAAGAGAACACCTCTCCAAAGTGCCAGACACCATCGAATGTGAGCATTTGCCCACTCAAGTCGGTTAACGACGAACTGCAGTCAGGTCGAGACCCCGATGAGGACGACGAGCATGCAGATGAGCTTCCCTGAGATGGTTTCTGACAGTTTATGCAGAAATTCTTTGGTTATGCCAACCGATTGTTGCAGCAGCTGTCCGGGTTGCTGGTCTCAGATGATCTTGGAGGTGAAGATGCTGGACATGGAGGTCCACATGGTCTGCGGTTGTGAGGCCGGTTGGATGTACTGCCAAATTCACTGAAACGCCTTTGAAGACGGCTTATGGTAGAGAAATCAACATTCAATTCACGGGCAACAGCTCTGGTGGACATTCCTGCAGTCACTATGCCAAACTGCACATTACCTCAAAACTTACGACATCTGTGGCATTGTGCTGTGTGATAAAACTGCACATTTTATAGTGGCATTTTATCATGGCCAGCCTAAGGCACACCTGTGCAATAATCATGCTGTCTAATCAGCATCTTGATATGCCACACCTGTGAGATGGATGGATTATCTCGGCAAAGGAGAAGTGCTCACTAACACAGATTTAGACAGATTTGTGAATATTTAAGAGAAATAGGCCTTTTGTGTACATAGAAAAAGCCTTAGATCTTGGAGTTCAGCTCATGAAAAATGGGGGCAAAAACTAACGTGTTTCATTTATAAGTTTGTTCAGTGTATATATTGCGTTAAAAAAAGAATGGGTGGAATTTAGTCTGAAGTGTCCTCTTAATCAATATAAGGGCCTAAGATTTATTTGAAGGCACATTTATGGCATAGAAGCCACATCTCACCTGCTGTGGTTCTTCCTTTATAACGCCAGTTTTTCCTAACAATATACGACTTTTCTTTAATGAGGATTCTTTCTTGCTTTCCTTAGATGGAGAATTTGATGTTGTTTCTTCTTTTTCATCCGGGATCTCTGTTAATAGTACATTAAATTTTGATTAATTTATGATAACTACATCACAACTTCAATGCAGCAGATCTTTATGGTTGGTCCCCTCTAAAACTGTTGCTCATGAATACTATCTGTCAATATCTTCCTAACACTACACCATTTGCTAAATTCAAGGAGAATTTAGCTCACAATTTCATCTGTCCATAACAAAATTTTTTTTTTTCTGCCAAGAGATTTAAAGAGGCAGGAGGTTCCCTTTCATAAATATTACGTACAGTTTCCTAGATTATCCACCTCTGACAGCTACAAGACCCTCCCAAACCAATAAGGGCTGTCTCACTTCGGTCTATGGTCCACGAAACAAGACCAGCAGACATTTATGGGATAAGTAGTAAACATCACAACCAGCAGCAGTTTCCCTTATTACACAGGATGAGAGGAACTGCCCAGGAAACTCATAGTACTGGGTCTGCTATAGATTTACAAACAGCACAGTTCACAGTTTTGTGCATCACAGCTGTGTGCTGTGATTATCAGTTCACAGCTTTGCTCTCTTTCTGGAGAGGAGAGAGAGCTCAGCTAAAGCCACATACATAACTTGGACAAAATTGATAAGTGTGTTCTGGCTGCCTGATTGACAACTCAGGGGGGCTGGGTTACAGAAGCTGCAATTTGAAGCCACTTTCAGAATGGAGAACGGATGAAGGGTACTCTCGGACTGTCACATTTGCTTAGAGTGACCCTTTGACAAGCAAAGCTGGTAGAAGTACATGTATTTTATATGCAACATTGCCATGAAGCATTACAAAGAAGTCCCATTACTGGAGAGTCAGAATGAAGAGAAGTTGTAGAAGAGGAAGTGTAAAAAAAAAAATACACAAACCCAAAATAATGTTTTCATCATTGGGGTCTAGAGTTAACACAGGAGGTTCCAGGATCATATCCATTGCTTGGTCATCCCAGATAATATAATCTTCCCATCGCCCATAGACCAATTCTTCATTATCAATGGGGAAAATGGAAAACCATGGCCGGCCGTCTTCTACAGATGCTGCAACAGAACAGAACATACCACAGGTGTTAAATGTAAAGAAAAATGGCAAGGAACTGAAGATGCAATCTACACGTTTAAATTGGTGCTGTGTTAGAGCAGCTACTAAATGAACAGACCCACAATTCATGATGATTCGCCAGCCAATGAATCTTATGACCTGGCTTGGTTTTCTCGATAAAATCTGAATGGACTTTCGCAGTAGATTAAAAAGAGATGATATGTAGAACTCATACAGGTTAAGAAAAAAATGCAAGAGATAAAAGCACAGGAAAAAGGTGTATCTCCTTTTATGGTCGATCAATGGCGTCCGTGGCCTCTGCTCACTGCCCCCAGTACAGCTGTGAAACCTGCAGATAGAATGTCAAGTTGACACAGAGGTAACTGCTCTACCTCTAAGCCAAGAAGAAGTAATCTAAACAATGGAGAGGGCTAAAAGTGGATTTAAATAAAATGTTTTAAATATAAGTGCTTGACTTCTGGTTTAAGCCTACCCTGCTGCTCTGGAGGGTGTTTTTCTTTCCCTTTAGGGGGGATCAGTACACCCGGCAGATTTGGTTTTTGCACGAGAGGTGTCTGCAGGTTTAACAAAGATCCACTTCGATTCAGCCCTGGCAAGAAAAAATAAAATAAAGTAACACGCGAGCATTGATAAAAGATAGAACTTTTGATAAAAGAAAGAGATACTTCACCAATCAATATTTTAAAAAAAATGTAATGTATAATTGGTGGCTTGCCTTGCTGTGCATTATAAGCGGTGGCATTTCTGGTCATGCTTGAAGGAAGCCATCCAGCTAAACTGGCCCTCTGCGTTTTAGTCACTTTGTGCTTCACATCTTCCCCATTCCAGATGACGTCATCTTCCCATTGCAGCTGTGTCACCATAAGGAAGTGTTCATCCTGAAACTGGTTGTCTACTGCTGGGGTGTCTTCTGCTGTTTCTGTCTTCTGTGTAAAAAGATTGAAAGTAATATTAATGAATAAGCACATCAGGAACACCCACTGGAGTGAGGTGTCAGTCCTGGCATTGGATTGCATGTAACTTTCAAAGTATTTTTAAAGTGATTTCTTTGGGGAGGAGGAAGATCTAGTAATCTAAAATGGTAAAGTGTTTTTTGTATTAAACCTTTAAAAACCTGAAAGGGACAGATGTCAGAAAAAAAAAAAAAAAACTGTTTAGTAGAGATAGCCCAAATGAAAACATGCATTAATTTAATTATACAATTTATCATTGAGGCAGATCTAAAAAAGCTTGGAAAAGCTGCAGATCTCGTGTGCAGCCTTTACAAGACTTATCCTTCTAAGCCAGCCTATGTGGCCGTCCAATCACAGGCTTGGCAATGTAGCTGAATGAGTAGTCGTAGCAAGGCAGGTGCTCTGGGCAATTGCTGCCCCTTGAGTTTAGATCCAATCAGCTAAACAACCAGGAAGTAAAACAACCTATTGTGTGCTTCATTTGACACTTTTTGTAAAACGGAAGAAAAAAAACCACACACTTTTCACACATAAAGAACTTCAGCAAGTTAATGTGGTTTAGGGGTCCATACCAGCTTTAAAAAACTTAAATTTGGTGGCACACTGTGATAGTAAAATATTATCCCACAACAAATCTAGGTGAATGGAGTGGCTTTGGTGTATATGTCATGCCCCTGCAGTCTAACTGCTCAAATATCTGCCATTTAGAAGTTGGCTTACTTTGTTTATGCAGTCCTAGCCACACCAACCCTGCATGTGATCTATAGTAGATACAAAGGTAGCTAGTGTTACATCCGTCTAATAGGTCTGCTTGATTAAGACAGACCTGTTGCATGTTATAAAACCTCAAAAGAGATAACTTTATACACAAGACTAAATGCCAACTTACTTTTTCCTCAATCTCCTCCTCAACCTTCATTTCATCATCATCACCATCATCACCCGTCTCCTTTAGCTTAAATCCATAGTCAAATCCACTTCCATCTTCTGGGACTCCAAGCATATCATACCATAACTGCGCTGGGCCATAGCGCCACTCCGCAACTTTGGGTTTGGTATCTGCCACTTTATCTGTGTCACCATTGGACTGCGAGAATTTGGACTCTACTGGAGCCATCATGGTAATCTGTTAAACACACAAAAAACATTGGAGATTGCAGAAGACATGTGACATGGGACGTGTCCCTGAGCAAAGGAACTGGATCCACACTGAATGCTTTGATTTCTCAGTAGGAACAAAATAAGTTTAAGAATATTGTGAATTCAAACCTCATCATCAGACAGGCACTGCTCTGGGGGAGGTGGAGGAGCGTATTCACTTTCCCAACAAGTTTTTTTTTCCGGCACAGCTTCTGGCTCTTCACCCTCTTTAGCTTGTATGTCCTGCGTCATTTCTCTATGTTTTTTCCTCCGTTTCCTCCGAGCACTGCGCCACACGGACAGGACATTCTTTCCTGGTCCAAAAAGCCGAAGGAATCGCAAGACCTGTGGAAGCAAAAATAACCTGACTGGTCATCTGAAAACGAAGGCGCTGAGCTATGAACAGAAAGGGGCACCTAGAACCACTATCTCTAAACTTTTCATTTCTATACAGGCACTGGCAATGCCTAGATTGATAATCAACCTTCCAGTATATTATAATACTCAAACTGTTGTCTACCATACAATATAAGGCAATGGGGTGTTAAGGACATAATGCATGACGTAGACACAAAGGAGTTGTGAGCATCCTCAAAAGAAGTGATCAGAAATCCTCACATACAGCAAAAGGGACAAATTACCAACTGAGGTCTAGTTCCTTCCTCCCCATACAAGTGAAAAGTGGTGAAGACAAAGCTGCAGTAGACATCAAACAGTTGAATACCTTGCCAGGCCTGAACTCTGGGAAAAGCTGTGTAACGCTGGGCAGTTCTTTGGTGGCGTCCCTCTGCATAATGCCAGCAAGGGGCAGTGTCAACTTTCTCTCCTTTCCCTCATCTTGTCCTCTATCTTGTGGACCTATTTCAGATTCAGAATCTGAGGAACTGCTGAAATCTACCTTATCCATAGCAGCAGATGATGGTGCAATAATGGAAGGGAGAATAATTCCATCTCCTTCCTCTGGAGCTGTAAGAAAGAAAGAAAGTTTCATTATTGTTTCAGAAAAGATGATTAGTATGCGAATCACAGAAATTCAACTATTTATTTCCCATCCACAAAATCTGTGTCTATTTTCCTCCCCTGGGATTGGAATAACATAAACAGCTTTTCCATATTCTATTATAGAAATACATTTTGTAAGAAGTGTGACTTGAACGTGACTGCGTCCAATAAAACGGAACGTGAGCTGGATCGGATTATAACGAACAGAGACACCAATGGAGCATTCTTAAAGTCAGCCACGGTTATCTATAGACCAAGCCCTCGAGCAGATTTTAAAAAGGGATGGGAATCACCGGACTAGAACATTTTACTTACTCAGACTGATTTACGAGTCACAGGATTAAAGAATGGGAAGTGCTTCTGCAGAAATCTGGAGTCATGGATTGCCACACAATACAGAAGAACGGTTATGGGCACTTGTAAAACTGACAGGTTCTCCCCCTTGTTACTTTCAATGGAAAATTTTATAGCTTCAACTGTGTTCTGTTTGTTATCAAACTGGCTTGACGCCCAGCTTCGTAAGTAAAATGTTTAGACTATAGACACCATTTTGTTTTGCTACGCCAGGTCAAGTTCCTCATTATTTTGTTATGACCTTGTCTTTGTGCCAAGAAATCAAGACTTAAGGTTAATTAATTTGTGTGTTGATTGACAGCGGTTTACCCCTAAGTAAACTGCAGTTACTTGTTTTAATGTATTATGTTATTTTTAGTATTTCTATCTAAAATCTATATAAAACACCAATTATTAGTTTGTTGAACACAGAAATGGGAGAGCATGTTTTTGCAGCTGCATTAACACAATAACGAGAGATTAACTTGTAACGATCAGGAGGGTATTTGTTTTGTTACTTGTATTGCAAGAACATATATCTAACTTTAATTCGAAGGGGTAACACCTTATTTTGGTGTAATATATCCAGGAGCTATTTCACCCACAAATGGCTGTTATATATATATATATATATGGTTGTGCCAAATAAGGTACAAACAAGAAGTTCAGATGTTGTTAAAAAAGTGATGTAACAATATGTATGGTGTATACATCTTTAAATTTGCTAGAGGCAGAATAAGCAGGATACGGACGCAGTTTTGAACCGGCAGAAGGAACTCTTTCTCTCTACCGAAAAGCATCCACAATCTGGTGACCGATTGGCCGACAATACCTACCACCCAGAGTGAGGTCTGGGACGCACGCCAACCCCACCGGCAGCCAGCAAGTACAGAAACTAATTCTGATACAAAGTATCCATATCAATCCTAGCCGGTCTTTGTGGTTATTTTGAAAAAAAAGACTACCCTTCTGCTGGCAATTTTCTTGCAAACCGTTCCGGACTTATATTTTTAAAATTTTCAGTATTTTTATAACTTTATAATTGTGAATACATTTCTCATTAGTTTTCAACGATTTCAATTTCTGCTTTTCTTTTTTAAATAGTGGTTTTTCATTTTTTTTTTTTTTTTTTTAAGTTTTTCATATATTTCTTATATGTGTTTAAAGTCACTGTACTATAAAATACAGTACCAAGCAATATATTCTTAACCTGTATGACTAACAGAAGTAGTCTCGGTGCATAACTTAGTCAGTCTGCCTGTAGCAGATTTAAAGAGATATACATTATAGATAGTTGTATCATTCTATTGATTTGTGACATCAACCTAAGTACAATATAGAAAACAGCCCTCTATGCTGTTATTCTATGCCACATAGCTGCTTTCGCTAAGTAGATTATTTGGTGTATACCATACTCAATCTGCCTCTAGCAGATTTAAAGACGTATACACCATACATATTGTTACATCACTTTTTTACAACATCTGAACTACTTGTTTGTACCTTATTTGGCATATATCAGCCATTTGTGGGTGAAATAGCTCCTGGATATATTACACCAAAACAAGGAGTTACCCCTTCGAATTACACTTTTTTAGACAGGTATTGGGTGAATTCCTGTCTTTGTCCAGTTTTTGAGCAACCCTCCACAAGTCAGACTCCCTCAGCTCTGTGTGTTGCATTAGGCATACCTGGATCTACATATTCATACATCTAACTTTATTTACTCTGCCTTAATTATTATGGATTATTAAGATTTTATACACTGTATATATTTATATTAAATCAAATATTTGAAAGACAAAAATATAAATAGAGAAACATAACTATCTATATAAAATTGTTGCTAAGATACTTGTAAGGTCAGTGCTGATAAATTATAAGCAATTAAGAGGTTATAAAAGTAATAGGATACCATTTGAGGTTACAGAACTCATCATTAAACCGTTGAATCATAAGTGGAGGGATGGGAATTTTTAGAGGTATGGAGTAAACCCTTATTAGTTTTTAAAAAGAGCATGTACTGTTACGTTCACCTTGTTTACGAGAATTTTTTTTTCAGATTAACTTGAAATTTGGTCTACAATACTGATAAAGAGACAATAAATCCTGGCAGTCTCGTAATGAGAATAAAGAAAGACTTCAATTTCAGAAAAATTAAACGATTAATTAATAATGTGGGGTTCGAAAAGCCCCAAACAAGCCGTAATTAAGATCTCACTCAGATTTTCACTAAAAATGTGCAGTGAGATAACTGACCAGGGCTTAAGATTTCCACTCATCAACTACTTAATGTATACTTAGACCCGAGTAAGAGTCCCATGGACCAATTCCATTTATATTCTCAGAGACGCGGAATGTAAAATACGTTTTTCTAAGGCACAGTGACAGGGTCATTGTCATGGACACAGCCTAATAAAGAAAACTAGCAGATGTCACAATATGGAGGATAGTGGAATTTTATATAAACCGGAAAGGGCTGAGCTGCCTGCACCAGGGCCACTCTGGGTTTCTGTCACACCGTTCACAAACAGGATGCAGTGTTCATTGTGATAGGAGCTCCCATTTAAATTGGTCCTTAAAGTAGTTGACAGCAGCATGTTTCTCTGCACCATCGCACCGGATTCATATTAAAGCACCACTATAGGCACCCAGACCACTTCAGCTCAATGAAGTGGTCTGGGTGCCAGGTCCCCCAGGTTTTAACCCTGCAGCTGTAAACAAAGCAGTTTCAGAGAAACGGATATGTTTACATAGTAGGGTTAATCCAACCTCTAGTGGCAGTCTTCCTGACAGCCGCTAGTGGCGCTTCCCCAACGCTCAATGCGAAAAATCGCATTGAGCACGCAGAACGTCCATAGGAAAGCATTAAGTAATGCTTTCCTATGGGCGTTTTTAATGCGCGTGCGGCTCTGGATACGCATGTGCACTCGGCTCCACTCGGGAGCTGACGTCGGAGAGGGAGGAGAGGTCACCGGCGCTGGATAAAGGTAAGTGGTTAAAAACCCTGCAGCCCAGCGGGAGGGTTACCCTGAGGGTGGGGGGGTACCTAAGGATTATATAGTGTCAGGAAAACGAGTTTGTTTTCCCGACACTATAGTGGTTCTTTAAGATTTAACAAGGTAAGGTGGGTGCTAAGGCTCTTACACGGGACCAATGTGGAATATACTGCGGTACTAGAACGTACCACTAGAAGAGTTCATTTTGTTGCTTCTTTGTATTTCCATTTTGTTCGGGTTTTAGCACTTATTTTGTGCTCACTGAGAAATGATATTGCTCTGTCAGTTCTAGATTGACTTTGACAGGATTTATTGTGCAGTAATACATAAAGAATAATAAATGGGGTCAGAAGTGGATACAATTTGATTTAAAGAAGATGATTTACCAGTTGAGGAGAAACCAGCAAATGTTCACTAAAAACCGTGAGATTTCAAATTACTTTTGGTTTCTAAATAGTCTTTATCAAAAATGGAAAAAGTCATTATTCATGAGCATGTACTGGGAAACAGAGTTTATAGGGAACAGTGAACCATGGCGTTCTCATGCACACCATTACACAGAGCTTTCTTCTGCGAATTGTTGTGAATGCGAACTGAGCTAAACCCCTTTTTACCGATAGATGTTGCACCTTTGTCTTCATCCTTTTTCCCAGTTACTGGAGGAGGGGGAGGCGGTGGCATCAATTTGGAATCAATATCTTCACAGTCAGCATCATAATCATCGTCATCATCATCATCTACACCAAAAACAAAGGCATGGTGAGCAGCAAGAACCGAGAATAGTATTATTCACTGCCAGCAAGATTGGTGAAAACACTTCCATGTTTTAAACCCAATCCAGCTTCCAAAAAAGGTAAAAAAAAAAGAAGTGGAGAAATATACGAGTAAGTCACGGAATGTGACTATTTTTTGTTTTATCGTCTCAGGAAGTCTGGTGAGGGCTGCCTTTAGATTAATATGTACAATAAAATATCTGGACACAGACCAGGATTTAAATCCCACCTGAATTATTCTGTCTGGAAGCACACAATCAGCCAATCACAAATCAGTTTAAACTTCAAATAGATCAGGTTAATTCCATTAAAAAAAAAAAACACAAACTAAAATACAAACGTAAGTAAACTTAATATAAAAAAATGCTGGGTAGTGTCAGCTTCTCTGTAAAGGTCGATACAAACAGTCTTGCTTTAAGGATGTTTTTCGTTCAATGGTTTATTATATGTACCTGCTCGGCGATTAAGGTGCAATGTCCCCATGGCTTGTTTGTATCTGCGCGACTCATCCTCAGCAACCTCATTAATATCAGAGTAATCAACTGCATCATCGGTACTCTTGACCCAGCCTACATTAGGAGAGAAATAAATCAAATAAGTCATCAGGATACAGTGCTACTATGATGAAAACCTAAAGCACCCGTAGGTTATACTATTTTGTGGGGGGTGGGGGGGTTATAACTGTTCTGGTGGCTTAACCCCTTATGGACCTAGGTTTTTTGCCATGGATTCATTCCACCACAATTTCCCCAGTTATTATTTATGTGCACCCATAAATATTACATATCATTTTTTTTAAAGGAGAAAATGGGCCTTTTTTTCCTGAAACCCTACATGCATCCATAACACAATATTAAATGGGAAGAAAGTATAAAAAAAAAGCACACGGGGAGGGAATAAAAAAAAAAACGTTTTTTTCTCAGTTTTACATACAATCATTTCTACACACCAAGTGTAAGTAAAGAAAAACAGCTGAAAATAAAATCACCAATTAGTCCTGATTGTTAAAATGCCCAATATGTACAAGATTTCAATTCATTTTTAGAAGTTATAAAACAAATACGGCAAGGAGTGAATTATGGTTTTAAAGCTAAAACTTTGCAATATTTGGCATGTTGAGATTACAACTTAAATAGTAGTCACAGAATGCAAAATCGCTACACAAAAGTAAAGATTGGTAGAAACTACATTCCCCAGGCTTTGTCACTAAGACCATTTTGACACTTTTCATTTAACCATTTTATCACAAACCTAGGTCAATTTTGTTTGTGGTTTCTTTTTTTAACATGTTTATTTTTGGAGAATTCAAAGACCATGCATGTTCCACTACTGCAAACACTCCGTATTTATATTCTGCTACTGTTCTCGAATACAATTATACCCCACATGTATACCTTTTCCCCTAAACCTGCCTGTAATCCAACCCTTAATACAATCCCTAATCCAACCCACCCTCTAACCCTATCCATAATCTGACCTATAACCAAACACTAATCCAGCCCATAATTCTACCTATAATCTCAGTTCTAATACCACCTCTCAAGGGATTCCCTCTGCTGATGTCAGGACTGACATCAGCCGAGCGATTTTCTCTCACACTGAACAGAGAGCTCTGTGAGCCACGGCAGTTAAAGGAATTTAAAGAGCTATGAGCAGGGCTCACTTTGAGCACTGCTCATTGTTCTCCTGTCACTCTGTGATAAACCTCTCCTCACCCTATCACTGCTGTCTAAATTAATACAGATAAGGTAGTGAAATTTGTCATGATCTTGGAGGCAGTTGAAGAGCCAAGCTTTGAATGGTTTGACAAAAATTAGGGCTCTCATTTTATGTAGGCATACATCCGTTCTGTTGCATTTCATACCATCCTCATCCAGGCTGACTCCTTCAGTTTCTGCTGCTTCATCTACACTGGATGTGATCTCTGTAATCAGACTGCCAAGTCCTAGGGCACCCAACCCGGCCAGGTGTTTCTTTGATTCCTGACAGACAGAATAATGAAGAATAGTTATCATGAAAAGAAAGAAAAAGATATAAAAAACATTATAATGTGCCATCATTTTCTGTCATAAAAAAGTTTCAAAATGGAATGCCTATAGTGTCCCTTTAATGCCCACTGCAAGCACCATAACACTATAGTTTTTTGCAGTGATTATGGTGCTTACCCCAGCCCGTACGCTGTCCCACCGTAATCTGACAAACCATTTAGCCCAGTAGGACATGTAGCTGCTTGCTGTCTTTTCTAGGAGGAGAAGCCAGATGCTGATATGGGTGTTTGTGTATGAGCTGAGAGCACCAGCTGAGCTCACTGAGACAATGAATGCATACATGTTTGGAACACAGGGACAACCAGCTTCCACGTCTTGAGAAAGCCACAAGCAGCATGGTGCCTGGTGAGACTCAGGTAAGTTTCAAACTGTGCTAAAACAGTTTGACAGATTATGGTGTGATGGTGACAGAGCACTCCTGTAGTGATGATGGTGTTTGGAGTGTTCCTTAAAGGAGGCGCTTAAAGCACTAAAACCACTGCAGCTCATAGTAATGAATTATGAAGCAAGGAGTCTGTGGGTGTCATACCCCAGTTTGTGTCAAACCAGTTTTGAGCAGTTTGGTATCTTGTTCCACTTTAAGTAGCAATGATTGGATGAAAGAGGGTTAACTCTGTTGGAGGGACTAACAGAGCCAATGCAGAAGCTTCTAAAAAGTTTCTGTTAACTCCAATGTATTAAAAAAAACACTATAGTGTCAGGAATACAAAACATGTACTCCTGATGTGGTATTTTAGGTGACCAGCCCCACTGCAATCATGCTAAAAAGGTGATTTTACACAGCTTTTCGCCCACGCCTCGGCTGGCCCTGACTCCATCTTGATAATCTCAACCAATCCAATGCTTTCCTGCACCAATCAGCATCTCCTCATAGAGATGCATTGAATGAATGCATTTCTATTGGAAACATTCAGCGTCTTCATGCAGAGTGTAGAGACACTGAACACCAGTGGTTAACACTGGACTGGAAAGCACCTCTAGTAGACGTCTGACTGACAGCCATTAGAGGTGTTCCTAGGCAGCAATGTCAACAAAGGCAGTGCTTACATTGAAAAGCCTGCAGGGTCAGTCTGGTGATTTTGATGACTATAGTGTCTCTTTGAGCCCTGCCATGTAGACCTGGCTCAATGTCTGAGAGAGTCAGCTGAGTGCTTTTAGCCAATGAACGCCTTTCTGTACCGCTAGTCTTAGAGCAGAAGACCTTTCCAGTGGCAGAAAACACGAAGGTGGACTCCAGATAAGTTGGAAAACTATTCACAATATGTTTGACTACTTACCTTGGGAGGACGCTAAGCCACTACTGGAACCATTACCACTACAGTGGGCTCTAGTGGTTATGGTGGAATAAGTGTTTACCAAATGACCAACTAGTCATTACATAAACTCTTCAATTGTTCTGTGACATCCATCACACTGGCTTTCTCCCTTGTTACCTTTGTCTCAGTAAATATTTCCCTTTACATTGTAAGCACTTTGTATAAAAGTGCTGCAAATGTTAAGACTAAAGTCCACTAACGTTTCTCCACTTCTGTTCAGCCAGTATATATATCCCTCCTCCTGGAACAATACCGGTGAACAACGGTTAATATTCTGTAATGTGCTATACATTCGTGCACTACAAAAAAACTGTTACATAAATTCTTATCTGTATGGTCTGCTGTTATACTATAAAGACCTATGCAGCAGAGGTGTATGGGATAAATAGTTTATACCTCAGCATCCCTTCCACTCATCACATGAGCGAAACTACTCTATTAACTGATAGGAGCTGTGGTATGGTATACACGCAGTCAATTTACACACAGCCTACATCTGCACGTAGTTATTGGCAGCGCTGCAGGCAGGGAGAATAGGGAGCTCAGTCTTACACACACAAAACCTGGACAAAATGTATACTACTGCTCATTGAGAAGCATTGGAAAACCATGATCACAGCAGCTGATTGGCTCAATGAGAAGCCTCTGATTGATCAATTCCCTGGCACAGACTTTCAGGAGGGGAGAGCTTGCAACGATTGCAGACAGTAGGTCTGCAGCTTTTACAAGTGTGTTTTTCCCATATACTCATGTTTTCTTTGGGAGAAATCTACTAAATAGTTACAAAAATATCAATGGCGTCTTCCTTTAATAAATGAGCTCCTACGTTGGTATTGGCTTCTCTTGCTTGAAAAGACCATAAGCAGCTCAAGCACCTGCAGGAAAAAGATATTTGGAAAACTGTGCTCCAATGATTAGACAGATAATGCTGGGACCGCACCATGGCACTCCTGGCACCATAACCACTACAGCGCACTATGGTGGGTATGATGCTTGAAGTGTTCCTTTAATGAATATTGTAGCGTGTTATGGAATATGCTGGCGCTATATAAATACCAGTAATAATAACAACAACAAAATCCTTTTACTTTTCTTGTGGACAGCTCACAGAAAAGTATATGTTCTTATACAATATCAGTATAGAAAAATCTACTTACTTTCCATTTCAAATAATACCGAACCTCTAAATGCATGTAGCATTGTTACAATATGCATACTTCAAACCGATTAACTTGTGTGTCGATTAAAATAAAACACCCTGCCAGATCTTTACTTATTGAATATACTGTGCATAACAGGTTAATTGAAACAGTGGGTTTTGTAGATGAATATGAAAAGCAGAGTTGGCTGCTGGTTGCTTTATTCTTACAGAGGTGGTGGGGGTGGTTTAATCCTTCACATTAATTTATTGCATATCTGCAGCCAGGTTCTATCTACTTGTACTATATCAGTGATGGCTATCATTTAGCATAGCTGTTTAGGACTACAATTCCCATGATGCTTTGCCAGCCAGTTTGGAAACAGTGGATAGCTGTTTAGGACTACAATTCCCTTAGATGCTTTGCCAGCCAGTTTGGAAACAGTGGATAGCTGTTTAGGACTACAATTCCCATGATGCTTTGCCAGCCAGTTTGGAAACAGTGGATATCTGTTTAGGACTACAATTCACATGATGCTTTGCCAGCCAGTTTGGAAACAGTGGATATCTGTTTAGGACTACAATTCGCATGATGATTTGCCAGCCAGTTTGGAAACAGTGGATAGCTGTTTAGGACTACAATTCCCATGATGCTTTGCCAGCCAGTTTGGAAACAGTGGATAGCTGTTTAGGACTACAATTCCTTTGATGCTTTGCCAGCCAGTTTGAAAACAGTGGATAACTGTTTAGGACTACAATTCCCTAGATGCTTTGCCAGCCAGTTTGGAAACAATGGATAGCTGTTTAGGACTACAATTCCCATGATGCTTTTCCAGCCAGTTTGAAAACTATGGCTAGCTGTTTAGGACTACAATTCCCATGATGCTTTTCCAGCCAGTTTGGAAACAATGGATAGCTGTTTAGGACTACAATTCCCACTATGCTTTGACAGCCAGTTTGGAAACAGTGGATAGCTGTTTAGGACTACAATTCCCTAGATGCTTTGCCAGCCAGTTTGGAAACAGTGGATAGCTGTTTAGGACTACAATTCCCATGATGCTTTGCCAGCCAAACTGGATACAGTGGAATGGCAAAGGTCAGCAGTCACATCACTGCACTGCTATTCTGATTATATCACTCCAGCCCCCTCTCCACATATTATAAATATTAAATAATAATAATAATAATAATATACACTCCATGGCTATAGGTCCTGCCCTGTGTCTCCTGCAGAGCCAGCTCCCTAAATGATCCTAGGTTCACCTTATCCAGCACAGAATCATCCTCCAGCTGCCCATCTTCATTGATATTTCCAAACAGGAATCCAGTGAGGGAGAAAGGGCGATCCTCATCACTCTCTGAGTCCGACATGGCGAACCGGAAGTAAACACTGGCACAACCGGAAATGGGGCTAGAGCAAGACGCGAGCTACATGACGTGCAGCTACTTCCGTGCCGGGACGCACGGCGGGCTCTCGCCGCCATCTTGGTGTCCCTGCTTCTGGTTTCATACAGCTTTCTCTTTTAAATTTATGAGTCTAATGAACACAACTGGCCAACAGTGGCCATAAAATCTCCCATGTGCTATTCATTAAATTGACATGGCCAATTTCACATTTAAGGCTAATATAAAAATCTCTAAGTCAACCATGATTTTTGTTTTGGTTGCTCTGCCCTAACATTTGAAATAACCCCTTTCAATTCACTTTAAATTAATTATTTAAAGTAGTACGTGTATACATGGATCAGGTTAACTAACCATTTTATTCACCCCGGTGTACAAGGATTTTAAGGGCCGTTTTAATAAAATTAGAGTATCACAGGCGTCATGACAGCAGAGTTCCCACTTCAGTCATGTCATTCTGGTAATATAAATAAATTTAATGTCCTGTTTGAGGTGCATGATTTGTGCTGCCTCCTTGTATATAGAATTCACGTAACATAAGCCTGTGGAAAAAATATTATTAAATGACTACAGTTCTTTTATTAAAGATTTTGAGAGATTTCAGCAGAGTGCCAAACGCCACGCGTTTCATAAAATTTAAATTTAATTTCCTGTGGACCTAGCTGATCTCTCCAGGAAGCCTTCATGTCAATGTGCCTATTGGAGTCGCGAACAACAACTAAGATGGCATTGATTTTTTTTCGCCAATACTTTGCTATTTAATAGCTTATGTATATATGCAGCACCATAGTGCAGAATTATTAGGCAAATGAGTATTTTGACCACATCATCCTCTTTATGCATGTTGTCTTACTCCAAGCTGTATAGGCTCGAAAGCCTACTACCAATTAAGCATATTAGGCGATGTGCATCTCTGTAATGAGAAGGGGTGTGGTCTAATGACATCAACACCCTATATCAGGTGTGCATAATTATTAGGCAACTTCCTTTCCTTTGGCAAAATGGGTCAAAAGAAGGACTTGACAGGCTCAGAAAAGTCAAAAATAGTGAGATATCTTGCAGAGGGATGCAGCACTCTTAAAATTGCAAAGCTTCTGAAGCGTGATCATCGAACAATCAAGCGTTTCATTCAAAATAGTCAACAGGGTCGCAAGAAGCATGTGGAAAAACCAAGGCGCAAAATAACTGCCCATGAACTGAGAAAAGTCAAGCGTGCAGCTGCCACGATGCCACTTGCCACCAGTTTGGCCATATTTCAGAGCTGCAACATCACTGGAGTGCCCAAAAGCACAAGGTGTGCAATACTCAGAGACATGGCCAAGGTAAGAAAGGCTGAAAGACGACCACCACTGAACAAGACACACAAGCTGAAACGTCAAGACTGGGCCAAGAAATATCTCAAGACTGATTTTTCTAAGGTTTTATGGACTGATGAAATGAGAGTGAGTCTTGATGGGCCAGATGGATGGGCCCGTGGCTGGATTGGTAAAGGACAGAGAGCTCCAGTCTGACTCAGACGCCAGCAAGGTGGAGGTGGAGTACTGGTTTGGGCTGGTATCATCAAAGATGAGCTTGTGGGGCCTTTTCGGGTTGAGGATGGAGTCAAGCTCAACTCCCAGTCCTACTGCCAGTTCCTGGAAGACACCTTCTTCAAGCAGTGGTACAGGAAGAAGTCTGCATCCTTCAAGAAAAACATGATTTTCATGCAGGACAATGCTCCATCACACGCGTCCAAGTACTCCACAGCGTGGCTGGCAAGAAAGGGTATAAAGAAGAAAATCTAATGACATGGCCTCCTTGTTCACCTGATCTGAACCCCATTGAGAACCTGTGGTCCATCATCAAATGTGAGATTTACAAGGAGGGAAAACAGTACACCTCTCTGAACAGTGTCTGGGAGGCTGTGGTTGCTGCTGCACGCAATGTTGATGGTGAACAGATCAAAACACTGACAGAATCCATGGATGGCAGGCTTTTGAGTGTCCTTGCAAAGAAAGGTGGCTATATTGGTCACTGATTTGTTTTTGTTTTGTTTTTGAATGTCAGAAATGTATATTTGTGAATGTTGAGATGTTATATTGGTTTCACTGGTAATAATAAATAATTGAAATGGGTATATATTTGTTTTTTGTTAAGTTGCCTAATAATTATGCACAGTAATAGTCACCTGCACACACAGATATCCCCCTAACATAGCTATAACTAAAAACAAACTAAAAACTACTTCCAAAATATTCAGCTTTGATATTAATGAGTTTTTTGGGTTCATTGAGAACATGGTTGTTGTTCAATAATAAAATTAATCCTCAAAAATACAACTTGCCTAATAATTCTGCACTCCCTGTAATAAAACAGACTTTGATTGGAACAAAACTGTTCTGGAAACCGTAAAAACTGCATTACCATATATGATTTACTAAATGGAGTTGAACAGGTCATCATTAATGGGTCACTCTGTTCCCATTTCAATGTCATCTCAATAAAGTTGTTATGGGGGCTGGAATCCCCAGCGGACATTTTTTTTATTTATTTTTTATTGAGTGATAATTCAAGATTACAACAGTTGTTTTACAGTAGTAAAGTATGGTTTTAGCGAGCATTTGAATATAATACAGTGTTATCAATCATTAGAGTATAGTATGGTTTTAGTATCTGTTTGAACACAGTACAGTCTTAGCAGTTGTTTGGATACATTACAATTTTAGTGATTGTTCGAGTGCTGTATGGTTTTAGCAGTTGTTCAATTACTATACAGCGTTTGTCTTGTAAGTATGCTAAGATCTTATCAACATTTCTAGGGGTGGGGTATTGTTAATAAACAAGAGGAGAATAAAAAGGGGGGTGTTAAAACTTCATGGTAACAATGGTAGGTACAGCCGTAGTGCAGAACATCGTCAGTGTAGTTTGTTGCAACATTACATGTTTGTTTGTTTCCTGGGGTCTGTACAACTTATGAGGGTGCGTACTCATCCCCTAACAAGGGCATGAGCCATGTTCCCTTGTTATCGCACTTTGAGGTGTTGGTGCTTTGTGTGTGTGTAGTGTTTGCCCCTGTGTCACTGTTTGTGGGTATTTGGAGTTTGGAGAAACCTATTATATAATCGTCATTTTATCCTCTGTGGGGAGTTTGCCCAAGAAGGCCTGTTGAGAGTCCAGGTTCTTTGTGCCAAGGCTTGATCCTTTGGGGTGGGAGGGCCATGTCGTAGTTTTTAGGTCTCATTTTTGTATGAATGTTAATCATAGTGCCCATGTGGCCATGTACTCGTCGTATTTGAGCGAAAAGGAGTACGATAGTTCCTCCATTTCTCTGATAGCGTCTACCCTTTCTATCCAGGCTCTGATCGTTGGGGGTGTGGTTTGTTTCCATTTGGTTGGGATGGCGGCATTTGCTGCCGTTAGAAGGTGGTTGGTCAATATGCGTGTGTGTTTGGGTAGGGGGTGGGGATACATAAAAAATAAGAGGACTTTAGGGTCTTGGGGTGGTCTGTGTCCTGTGATAGTGTGTATAATGTCCGTTATCTGGGCCCAGTATTTACTTATTATCGGGCATAGCCACCAGATGTGGCTTGTGGTTCCCTCTGCACTTTTGCACCTCCAATACGTGTTTGGTGCATTGGGGAAGAATCTATTAATGCGGGTTGGTGTGTAGTGCCATCTGGCTATTCGTTTGTAGTTGCTCTCATGTGTGCTGTTGCCTTTAGATGTGTGGAAGATGTTGGTAAATATTCTATGCCACTCTTTGGCTTGTATTTGTATCCCTAGTTCCACTTCCCACTTGGTTGTGTAGGTTGGTAAGTTTTCTTCGGTTCGTCAGCACAATTGTTTGTAGAAGGAGGAGATGTGGCCCCTCCGGATGGTGTGTTGGGCGCATTGGGTCTCGTATAGAGTATGAGTTCTATGTCCTTGTAAGAGTGGTTGATCTGTGTTCAGAAAATGTTTGAGTTGTGAATGTCTCAATTGTGTGGTCATCTAGGACATCTCCCAGAGTCAGTATGTGTGCTTGTTTGGGGAAATTCTGAAAAGCTCTGTGGTCCGTACCTGGGGGGAAGGAGGGGTTTCCTGTTATGGGGTAGAGTGGTGAAGGGTGTGGTGCGAGGTACTTGTCTCTCCTAATGGTTGACCATAGTTTCAATGTGTGTGTGATTGTGGGATGAGATGTCACTGAACGCGTCTTCGGTTCAGTCCTTTTATCAAGCCAGGGTATGGCGTATATTGGTAGCGTGAAGAAGCTGGCCTCAATCCGTACCCATTGGGCTGTGTTTTTTGGGTATGACCATTCATAAATCCTCGTGAGGATGATGGCCTTGTGGTATGTTTCTAGATCCAGTAGGCCAAGTCCTCCTCATTGTTTGCTTTTTATGAGGCATTCATATTGTAGCCTCGGTGGTTTACCTGTCCATATAAAGTTAGTGAATAGTCGCCTAGAGAGGGAGAAGAAGGGCTGTGGGATTTTGATAGGTAAGGTTTGCATTATGTATAAAAACTTGGGGAGAATCATCATCTTTAAGATATGGATTCTGCATAGCCAACCGAATTGTGCTTTGTTCCACGATTTAAGTTCTGTACCTACTTTGTCTAGGAGGGTTGTGTAGTTAAGGGTGTACAGAAGTGACAGCGTGGTTGTGAGTTGGACTCCCAGATATCTAATTGACCCTGTGGGCAGTGGAACGGGTAGGTTGAGCGTAGCGCTGTTTGTGTGTCGATGGACACGTTTAGCGGAAGTATTTCGCTCTTACTCGTGTTTACTTTGTAGTTGGAGACTATATTATATGCATCTATTTCTTGTATTAGGTGTTGTAGTGAAGATTCTGGGTTGGATAGTGTGAACAGTAGGTCATCCGCAAAAGAAGAGACCTTGTATTCCTGCTCTGCTACTTTAAGGTCAGATATGTTTGGGTTATCTCTTATTCCTTGTAGGAATGGCTCCATGGTAAGGATGAATAGGAGTGGGGAGAGGGGACAGCCTTGCCTTGTACCATTGGTTATTTGTATAGTGTCTGATAACTGGCTGTTCACTCGTATTCGTGCTCCCGGATTAGAATATATGGCTGCAAGCCATTCCATCCAATTTGGGCCAAAGCCCAGAGTTCTCATTGTGGCCTTGAGGAGGGACCAGTCCACTCTATCAAAAGCCTTCTCGGCATCTATAGTTAAAATGAGACTCTGGGGTCCTTCTCCTTTGGCTATGTGTATTAAGCTTAGAAGTTTCGTAGTATTATGCTTGGCCTCCCTGCTTGGTACAAACCCTGACTGATCTGGGTGTATCAGTCCGTTCAGGAGTGGTTTGAGACAGTTGGCAAGAATCTTAGTAAAGATTTTCAGGTCACAATTTATTAGAGAAATTGGGCGGTAGCTCCCACATTCCTCAGGGTCCTTTCCGGGTTTGGGAATCAGTGTGATGTGGGCTTCTAGGGATTCTACTGGGAGTTTGTGTCCTAAGACAAGTGAGTTAAAAGCAGCGACAAAGGGTTTGGGAAGCAGCTTTGTAAAAGTTTTGTAATATTTGGTAGTGTAGCCATCGGGTCCTGGGCTCTTGCCTATAGGGAGGTTTTTAACTACCTCTCCAAATTCTTCATCCGTCAGGGGTCCTTCAATTGACTGTCTTATGTTTGTGGGGTTCGTTTGTGTGATCCGGTCAGAGAGGAAATGGGTGATGTCTTCTGGTCGTGGCGGCATCTGTCTAAGGTTGTACAGGTTTGTGTAGAAGGCGTGGAGTTCTTTAAGTATGGTTGGAAGCAGGTGGGTGCGTGTCCCATCTCGTTGTTTGATTGTAGTTATATATGTGCGGTGTGTGCTCTGTTGAAGGGCTTTAGCTAGCATTCGCCCGCATTTTCCACCTTGAGTGCACAGCGGACATTTTGCCTGACGGTATTAAACTTTGATTAGTTTAACACTCAAGTTGAGTCTCGTGGGTGCCCGTCATGCTGCCTCCCCTCTTCTGTCCTCAGCCACTATAATAATAGCGAAGCTTTGGTTGGCTGTATGGTAATTTATTGGCCTGATAGGCTGTACAGCGTGACAAGACAAAACTTTGGTGGTAAGCCGTTCGAAAAAAAAAATGGACACCTTAAGGTTAGAGGGTGCGATATTGAGAAGTACAGGATGCAATGACTCCCAGCCTTAGTGATTGATTAACTCGTCTACCACTACTTGTGAGAGTGACCTTGGTCAGCTCTTGTTCTTAACATTCTAAATAGATCAAAAGAATTTCACCCTTTCTTTGTGTTCTCGTGCGCAATGCAAATATTGACTCACATTTTCACTTATTTCTCAGTTTGCCCCTTAATGCCTGGAAACTATGCTGTTCCCTTTTTTAGTTCAGTTATGCATTTTATTTCCTTGTTAGTTTAACATATTAGATAATACATTACATGTTGCGCAGGTAGTCATTAGCAGTTTGCCCTGCTGACTTTGGTTTTATATTATAGAATTGCCTGTAATTTAGCCCAATTAAACTGTAAACACCATAACCACGGAATCTTAATGTAGTTGTTTTTGTCATAGACACCGTCCTTTTCCTCTGAGAAACTTCAATTATGATTTTAAATAGATCAAACCTATTCCGCAGGTGTTCTCATTGGAAAGCAGTGGTGTATTTGTGTATAGTGTTGGCCTGTGGAGTAACTACCATGGTCACACAGGACGTAGCTGCGACTGGCCCATCACACCAGAGAGTCCAGCCACCGCTGCGAACCCTGCAACCGTGTACCACTGGCATATCTTCAGGGCTGGTTCGCAGGCTCTCCCCCCAGCCCCTCCTGTGAACCATGCTGCAGGGAGGAGGGGCTGCAGGGAGGGTATGAGACACATGGTGGGACTGGGGGGAAGGGATGGAGGCACATGGTGTTTGGGGGGAAGGAATGAGATCTTGTAACGGTTGGGGGGGTGGATAGAGACACACACAGAGGGACTTGTGGGGAGGAAATAAGACACATAGTGAGTCTGGGGATTAAATGAGACAAATGGATGCGCTGGGGGAGGGGGAATGAGGCACATGGTGGGCCTGGGGGGGAGAATTAGACAAATTGTTGGGCTGGGGAGGGAATGAGACACTTGGAGGGTCTGGGAGGGAATGAGACACATGGAGGGGCTGGGGGAGGGATGGAGACACATAAAGGGTGTGGGGGGAAGGGAATGAGACACATGGAGAGGCTGGGGGTAGGGATGGAGAAACATGAAGGGTTTGGGAGGAAGGGAATGAGACAAATGGAGGGGCTGGGGGAAGGGAATGAGACACATGGAGAGACTTGAAAAAGGAAATGAGACATGGAGGGGCTAGGGGGGAGAAAATGGTCATATGGAGGGTCTTGAAGTTGAATGAGAGACATTGAGCAGTTGGGAGGAGGGAATGAGACACATGGAGGAGCTGGGAGGGATGAAACACATGGAAGGGTTAGGGGGGTGGGATGGTGACATACAAAGAGGGACTGGTGGGGAGGGAATGAGGCACATAGTGGGCCTGGGGGGAGGAAATGAGACAAATAGATTGGCTGGGGGGGAATGAGACACTTGGAAGGTCTGGGGGGGGGATGAGACACATGGAAGGGCTGGCGGGTAGGATGGAGACACATAAAGTGTGTGGGGGGAAGGGAATGAGACACATGGACTGGGCAGGAAAGGAGAGGGAATGAGACACATGGAGGGTCTGGGAGGGAATGAGGCACATGTAGGGCCTGGGGGCAGGGATCGAGACAAATGGAGGGGCTGGGGGGGAGGGATGAGACACATGAAGGGGCTGGGGAGGATAAAACCCATGGAGGGGCCCAGGGCAACATTCGCACCGAGGCGCGGTTATTTCTAGTTACGCCTCTTGTGTTGGCTTTTGAATGCTAGGATGTGTGGACATTTACACATACACTGCCATACACACACACTGACACACACACTGATAAAAACACACGCAGGTCATAACATATTTTCGCCACCCCCCCCCGGTTCTGTACCTTTTGGGTGCAGGAAGGTAGCTTCACTGGCTGAGGCTAATGGGAGTCTGGTCCTGGCTCTCCCCTCCCCCTTACTCACCTTCTAACTAACTCACTTCTACCCAGCACTGCGATCTGACAGGGACCCGGTTGCTCTGTTAAAGGGCCACAGCGCCCTACCAGGCTCCTGGGGGCTGGGGGGGGGAGGGAATGAGACACATAAAGGGGCTTGGGAGGATTAGACCCATGGAGGGGCCCAGGGCAACATTCGCACCGAGGCACGGTTATTTCTAGTTACGCCTCTTGTGTTGGCTTTTGAATGCTAGGATGTGTGGACATTTACACATACACTGCCAAACACACACACTGACACACACACTGATAAAAACACACGCAGGTCATAACATATTTTCGCCACCCCCCCGGTTCTGTACCTTTTGGGTGCAGGAAGGTAGCTTCACTGGCTGAGGCTAATGGGAGTCTGGTCCTGGCTCTCCCCTCCCCCTTACTCACCTTCTAACTAACTCACTTCTACCCAGCACTGCGATCTGACAGGGACCCGGTTGCTCTGTTAAAGGGCCACAGCGCCCTACCAGGCTCCTGGGGGCTGGGGGGAGGAGGGAATGAGACACATGAAGGGGCTGGGGAGGATTAGACCCATGGAGGGGCCCAGGGCAACATTCGCACCGAGGCGCGGTTATTTCTAGTTACGCCTCTTGTGTTGGCTTTTGAATGCTAGGATGTGTGGAAATTTACACATACACTGCCATACACACACACTGACACACACACTGATAAAAACACACGCAGGTCATAACATATTTTCGCCACCCCCCCGGTTCTGTACCTTTTGGGTGCAGGAAGGTAGCTTCACTGGCTGAGGCTAATGGGAGTCTGGTCCTGGCTCTCCCCTCCCCCTTACTCACCTTCTAACTAACTCACTTCTACCCAGCACTGCGATCTGACAGGGACCCGGTTGCTCTGTTAAAGGGCCACAGCGCCCTACCAGGCTCCTGGGGGCTGGGGCGGGGGAGGGAATGAGACACATAAAGGGGCTGGGGAGGATTAGACCCATGGAGGGGCCCAGGGCAACATTCGCACCGAGGCGCGGTTATTTCTAGTTACGCCTCTTGTGTTGGCTTTTGAATGCTAGGATGTGTGGACATTTACACATACACTGCCATACACACACACTGACACACACACTGATAAAAACACACGCAGGTCATAACATATTTTCGCCACCCCCCCGGTTCTGTACCTTTTGGGTGCAGGAAGGTAGCTTCACTGGCTGAGGCTAATGGGAGTCTGGTCCTGGCTCTCCCCTCCCCCTTACTCACCTTCTAACTAACTCACTTCTACCCAGCACTGCGATCTGACAGGGACCCGGTTGCTCTGTTAAAGGGCCACAGTGCCCTACCAGGCTCCTGATCAGAGATGCCAATCAGTTGTCCATGTCCCTAAGTGTGAAGAACACCCAAAGACTATCCAAGCTGGTGGGCCGGTGAGTTCAGTGTTTCATAGTTTTTAAACTACATCATGCTGATCCACGGCTATGCTGCAGACACAGTGCCAATTTCAATAGACTGTTATGGAAAAAACGTATAAAGAAAGAAGATGCGAAGACCTAGTTAGCAAAGGATTTAAGAATTCAATTAAGCAACTATGGGCTTTAGTAACCCGATGGACTTGTTTGACAAAATTCATATCTATGTAAATTGAATATACAGGATAATTATTGGCAGTTTTGTTAATTACTTATTATTTCTCAGACCTAATGGAATTGAACTGTAAGTGCCAGGCCACCAAATGTTAATGTAGGCATATGAAGGTAATTGTTTATATCTGATAAGGATATTTCACTTATAAATATTTTGTTACAGTGCTTTTTTCTACTTTAAAGAAATTCTAATAAAAGTTACATTTAAACAGGAACTATCACTTCCTCAATTTTAGAACAAACTAATAACTTAGCTAAAGGTTAGCGGTTGTTCTTGCTCGTTTTTTTTCTTTTCTTTTCGTAACATGGGTTGACAAAATATATCAATTAGTTAATCTTGCAGTACCATACACATTGGGCATGCAAGTGTATGGTACTGCTCGAGAATACGCTAAGCATGCATGTGCGAACAGCATTCCGTTGTTAGCTGCCCAAGCACAAATGTGGAAATACTAAGAAGGTACGGATATATTTTTATTTTTTTTTTACCTCTGTTGCTTTATTCATTCAGTAAATACTGCAATCACATGTAAAGGGGTGAAAGAGCAAGGAACTTTCACTTTTGAGGAAGTGACAGTTCCTCTTTAATGTTATTTAAGTCCTTAACATCTTTCACTATACAGGAATATAGCAAGGGTTAAAGGGACACTCGACTGCTCCCCTTCCCACAAAAAACCTTAAATAAATATATAAATATTGTTGTTTTTAAAAAAAATAAAAAAAATGTTTAGTAGATTTTACCCCCAATAATTTATTTATTTATTTTGGGGGGGAGGGGGATATCTAAACACAGCATGCAGAACCTGTAGATCTCTTGTCTGCAGCATTTGTAAGACCTCCTCTTCTAACTCCTCCCAGACTTTCTGTGGCTGTCCAATCACAGACTTCCCAATATAGCGCAATGAGACATATTTAGAAGGCAGGTGCTCTGGTCAATTGCCTGCTTCTTGAATTTAGATCCACTGAGCTAAATAAACCAGGAAGTCACGGGACCAGTAGTCTGATGGACAATCAGGGGTGTGTAACAAGGTTCATTTATGAAATTAACACTTTTTGTACAATGAAAAAAGAGGACACACTCTTTGCCCATAAAGCACTCAAACAAGTAGAAATGCTACTGGAGAGTCCCTTTAAGAAGGGCAAGGGGAGCTGCTAACCACAAGTATTGAGGTAAAGACCAAGTTTCCATATGTTTGCAATTTTAAAAAGAAGTAGCATGACCTCCAGCACAAAAATCTACAGAAGGACCAATCACTCAAAACAGGTGAGAAAAAAAAGCTAGGTATTCCATATCATTAAAGGGGACATTTTATGTCATTGACACACAAAGAACTTCGGAGAATCCTACCATCATCTGGGATCTTCTGTGTAATAGTTAGGACTCTATTGACAGAGCATGACTGTGCAAGCGGCGGGTCCAGGGGTAAATAGTAATGTGTTGAGGCTCTCCTTCTCCCTTGATGGCCCATGCAGAGAGCTGAAGTGGTTATTGTGCCTGGACTGTTCCTTTAAAAATAATCTACCAGTGCCCCTCCGGAGATTAGTTTCTGGACAGTGCAAAGACAGCATGAATCCTGGAAGCATCAAATGCCAGAAATCAAACATTTATAAAGCGCCAACATATTCCTCAGTGCTGTGCAATTGGAGAAAAAGAGAGTACAATATACATAGAGCGATACAAAATGTTATAAATGTGGTTAAGAGCCAATGACCTTACTCGGGAAAAGACAGGCAGAGAGAAACATACAGGTTTATTCACTAAACACAAAAATCTACTCAAGCTGCTGGATGGAGAGTCCAGAAGCCAGAGTAAAAACTGGAAATGTAATGCAATTCTAAATGTTTGTAAAATCAAAAAAATACTATGATGCAAAAAGGTACATAACGTGTGCCCCAGCCTAAGCATCAGAAACAATTCAAGAATGCAAATAAAGCCTATTGACTACCCTCCTAAATCCCTGGTCCGTGAGTATTACTGTACAAATCTAACAGACACCAGACTTTTATGTCATTTACAAGGTCAACGTCTGAACATAATGATTGAGTATACTCAAACAGACCTTGGGTACCAGTCCTAAACTACTATAACCCGTGCACCTAATAAGTAATAAGTAGATTAATCAATAGTGCTCTAAATAAGAAAGATGCTACCCTTCTAAGCCTAAAATACTGGCCAATTGGTATCTCCCTCTTCAACGCGGGGGGATGATGGCTTCCCCAATTCAGAAAATTATTTGTTGCTGTGGGGTTTTTATAGAGGGTAGTGTAAATTTGCTTGTCATCAGTAGTCCCTAAGGTGATGTCAAGAAAGTTACGTTAAAGAGGGGGATACCAATTGGTCAGTATCTTAGGCTTAGTAGGAACTGTTCTTCTGTAGAGGAGTTTAAGAGTAAAGCCCAAACTTTTAGGGTCCACTTTAAAGCAAAAGGGTACCCGAATAAATGCCTCAAGAGAGCATATCAAAGGGTCCTTCTAACTGAGAGGATAGATCTCCTGTCTGATAGTCCCACAAAGAAAAAAAGTCAGAATGTCATAAGGTGCATCGAAACCTTTGACTCGGGTTGGGCTATAGTTAAACAGATTTTGGAGCGATATTGGCCACTTTTGTACCAGGACCAACACCTGAAGGGGGTTTTGACTCCTTTTGTCTCCCTCACGGCCAGGAGGGGTTGTAACCTTAAAGATATCTTAGTACCGAGCCACCTCCCTCCACTTGCTAGCCCCTCGTCGTGGCTGAAGTCTCCAGCAGTAGGCACCTTCCAATGTGGCCGTTGCAAGGCTTGTAAATATATTAAAAAACAATCAGAAACCTTTTCTAACTCAGCCAATACGGAGACTCACACAGTGAAAACTTTTTTCAACTGTCAGACAGCCGGATTAATATATCTTCTGACTTGTAGCTGCAATATGAAATATGTTGGCAAGATGTTTAGACCCTTTACAAACCGTATTCTAGAACATATCAACTCTGCAAATCCATCTATACAGACCGACACACCAATCTCATGTCATTTAAAATTGAAACACAGTGGGTCGGCACAGGGCCTACATTTTAGTGGGATAGAGAAAGTTAAGTTGGGCCCTAGAAAAGGGGACATTGATAAAAAAAACTCTTACAATGCGAAAGTTACTGGATTTACAAACTTAAAACACTGTCCCCTTTGGGCGTTAATGAGGGGTTCTCTTACACGTCCTTCATCACTGAATAGACATTAAACGCCAGCAACTAATTAGCACGCATTTAGAGTGAGATCACTTTGTTTGTAAATAGTGTAAATATGTAAGTATGTACAGTACGGTTACCCATTACTTATTGAGGTTATAGTACCTTCTGCTGACCCCTATTGGTGTGATTTGTACCTCTCGGACCAGTACGGTTAGATTCCGTCCAATCCTGCTCATTGCAATTATTGATAAATTAGATAAACTAGGCAAGATAGCGATCTATGCACAGTTATTCCCCCTTTTTAAGGTCCATGAATCTATATACTAGACATTTTCAATAACCTCCGAGGAGTGAGGTTTATTGAGTACCGGGAATATAGCCCGGCATATCTGGATTCATATGAATGGATCTGCTCTTCACGCCCACAGCATGAACTAGCACGCATTACAGAGTAACTATGTTACTGTATTGGGAATTAGAACAATCCTTTTATGGACCTTATCGGGATCCCTAGGATCGATAGTGCCTTACTTATCTATATTTCTGCAGTCAGCAGGAATACTTATCATAAGTGCATAGATCATTTTCTATTAAAGCATTTACTGGGGTGATGAGTGCGGAAGAATGTAATTATATAAATGTTTAAATTCACAGCATTTCCAGGTGCTGACTCCATCTACTTTCCTTCATGCTCAGACATCGTTTTCATAAACCTTGTAGAGCACATCTATTCTTAGTCATTCCATCCGCTGTGCAGAATAAAAACATTCTTTATCATGGGTTCACTCAAACAGCATTATGGGAATCAAACGATTTGCATTATATGCCAGGTTGTGCCTTGACAGCTTTGCATTTGATGTGAAACCCCATCTCCTCAAAACTTTCTAGTTCCTTATTGGGTTGTGCAAGTAACGAAGAAGTCACAGATTCCTTTAACTCTGATCACCCATAACCTTAAAAATCATGTGCCTTTATATTCCATCATAAAGTGATGGAATTCATACTGCCCACTAACGTAGTTTACTTTTCCTACTGAAAGGTTTGTGCATTTGAGCCTCTGCCAAGAGAAAGATATTTTAAAAAAATAACCACATGGACTGTGAGTATGAACAGATTTACATTGCTCACATTCATGTAATCAGATATTTTCCCTTTGAGCTGTGTGTCGTCATAGCCTGTTGAAGAGTTATACAAAAGATAGGGAAATATAATATGTTATGCAGACTTTGCCTATATGAGGTTTTAAAACAAGGTGTTATTTTAGGTCATTATACAATATCAAAACTGCTCATCTATAGAGTAACTGCGACAATGGCATTAATTTAAAGGATTACTCCAAGCATGATAACCGCTACAGCACAATGTAGTGGTTATGGTGCCAGGAGTACCCTGGCCCGATTTAGTAATGGTTTGCCTCTTACGTGGGTCCCCGCTGGGTTTTGAGGCTGTTTCTATGTCTGGTTTCTATGTCTGCAAAGCTGTAGAAACCAAATGCCAATCCATTTGATGACTGCTCTTAACCAATGAATGGCACACAGTGATGGGAAATTTGCATTAGCCAGCTTTTGTTCCTGGTTGGTTCAATGCCTCATTGAAGCTGCTAGGCATGGAGTTACACCTCTGGCAGCAAAGGGATTCATTTCTGTCTGTAACACTGCACATTAAGACTCCAGGCACTATAACCATATCACATCACTGAAGTGGTCATGGTGCTTGGAGTAATCCTTTTAAGGAAATCAGATTTGTATAAAAAATGTCTTTCCTTTTCTTCACATTCACTAATTAATACAAATTCAGGAATTGTGCTGCTCTGACAAGTTGCAATAACTGCTGTGTTGGTGGTTTCCATTTTGGTTATTTGAAAACTTTTGCAAAAATCTCTTTAAAGTAGTTTGTCCAAATCAAATTCCCTTTAATCCATATCGGAACAAATTGATCACCCAGGATTAACCTGTGAAGTCATTATTTAATGAATAAAGCTCCACATGTAAATCCTGGATGGATTGATTCGTTTGGGTGTGGATTAAAAGGCAATGGGATGAATATATAAGAGATATTTAAATATGACAGACAAATTCCTATAAAAGGGCAGAGTCTGTATTCTAATGAGTATTTCTCTGTGAATATATAAACTAGTAAAAATTGATGTGTAGCGAGAATTATTACAATAGAATCTGATGATCTATGTTATATGGCTTATATCACCTCCTCTATAATTTGATCTCAGTATACCTCCAAAGTGTTTTTTAAAAGGACAATCCATATTTTCAGTCCAAATTCTTTATTTTATATCCTAATGTCCCCCTTTTATAGACGATCCAGAGTCTGGTTTTAGGAGTGATCTAGAAAAATATTGCATGCCAGCTGTAGCCATGGCTTGGATTTGTTAGCCTCATTTTGCCACCTTCCCTCTCATATTGTTATCCCAACAGCTACATTAGTCCTTATCTATTTATTTTAAGTTAATTTTTTTTTTTTAAATCTCCATCCTTTCTAGGATATTATCCAACTTTGGCAGCTGACTTAGAACTTTGGTTTCGGTTGCCTAACTTGTTACTTTTAGATATTTGACCTATTATCCTTTACTTTTTTGTTTCCATTTATTATTTTTTCTCTATTAATAGAGGATTTGTTGAACTTTCATAGCCTGCTTAAGCCTACATTACTGTTATATTAGATATACCTTGACACATTGGGTTTTATACTATCTCTATCTTGGAAAGGTTAGGCTTGTGAGGTATAATCTATTGTTTACCTCCGATCCTCCTTTCCCCTTCGCTCGTACATATATATTTCAATTAAGGGTTCCCCCCCAAATCATATATCAACAACCTGATACACTCTCCTTGTTTATATAAACCAAGTAATATTGTTCCTAGATAATTGGCTTAGAGAAAGATTATTATTCGTGGGCTTTTCGCACAAAGGAGTAACACGATGCAACAAATCCCCTGGGCTTGCGGATGGGCCACTACCGTTTTCAGAAGTTTTATCAAAACACCACAATGCCGAGCTGAGGCCGAAGGTCAAGCATGTGAACTCCCATTGCCAGCGGAAATGGAGGAAGCGTCGGCTGGAAGGATGGACATTTGTGTGTTTCCTGTTCGGGAGTTTGGAGCATTCCCCTGGTTTCAGTTCAGGAGATTGGTGAATTCATGTGTTTGCAGTTCGGGAGTTTGAGTATTCATGTGTTTGCCATTCGGGAGATTAGTGATTGCAGTAGCTGCCTGTACATCTGAGAAGGGGAATATCGCCTAAACGTTTTTTAACCTCTTGTGTGCAAAACAGTCCGTTACAATTGGTGGCAGTGGTGGGATCATTCCAACAGCCCAGAAGGACAGCTACAAGGTAACACCATTCCCTGGATTTACAAATCGAGGGTAAAGCTAGTATCCGTACAGCGCCCCTATCTACAAAGGAACTCCGAAAATGGAGGAGAAGTTTCAAGATAGATTGTACTGTTACGTATCTCTGAGGTCTGGAGCAGTGTCAGAGGAGGACATGTTGAGGTACAGAGAGATTGCCAGAGCCGGGTTGTGGGACGAAGCCCTAGAGAAAGTACAGTATTCGCAAGGAGATCGGTGCCGCAGCAGAAGGCAGCGAATCCTGGCTCGAATGGCAGAGCGGATGCCCCTCCTGAGAAAACAGACCAAAGAAGCGTGGGTGACTAGACTCGAGATTCTAGTATATGCAGAACTGGCGCTCGACGACGCATACCAGGCGATACAGTGGTACGCAGCTCAATGTGTCCCGGAGATGGCAGCGTATGAGTTCCCAGAGGGCAGAGATTACGCTGGCCCTGGCCTATTTTGGGATAATATTGACGATGAGCACTTTGGGAAAGCTACCGACTCTCGTTTTTGGGACCTGTGTTATGACCGAGAAGACATGCTGGGTCTCCCTAGCGCTGTTGATCTCGAGGCAGACCTACAGTATCTGGTCGCCAAGGAATGTGACCTGGAGTGGGATTACCTGCGACTCATCAATGAGGCCCGGGAAGAGACAACTGGTCCTCTTCCCCAACAGCAACAAGTGGTACCAGAGGTAGCGACCTCCTAGACTGGTCCTGCGAGGATCCCCAGCGGCAGTATGTATCCCAGGGAGCTGAAGGTGCCATCCTTCTTCCCCAGCGGCAGTGGGTGTCCTTAGGAGAGGAGACAGTTGGCCCATCTCCCCAGCGGTCAAGTGAGTCCCAGGGATCCAAAGGTGCCGTCCTTCCTCCCCAGCAGCAGTGTGTCCGGCAGGGAGCAGAGACATTCGTTCTCGCTCCCCAGCAGCGGGACAATATATTGAAAGGGGAGACAGCAGAGAGAGTGTAAGGGAGAGGAGCTTGTTACCCCCTCTCCCCATTGGTAGCGTAGCCCACCAAAGGGAGACACTAAGGTCTCCACCGGAGCAGATGGGACCGTGGTCTCTGCGCCCAACCTACAGGAGTACGGACAGTCGGTCCTGCTCCCCAGCGGCAGAGTATTCTACCGGGAGGGGAGAGCCTCGTTCCCCCTCCCCAGCGGAAGCCTAGCCCACCAAGGGGAGATGATAAGCCCCACACCGGTGCAGATGGGACCGTGGTCTCTGTGCCCAAACCACAGGGGGTAGGGATGGTCTGTCCTGTCCCCCAGCAGCAGGGCTGTTTATCCAAAGGGGAGACAGCCTGTCCTCCCCTCCAGCAGCAACACCAGGTCCAGAGCGAGGAGCCTACTACCCCTTCTTCTCAGTTGGCTACTCCCATGGTAGCACTGGCACCAGGGCAGAGTACCGCTGGTCTCTGCCCACCCAGCAACCCACCGATCCGGAGGGCTAGTAAACCCCAGAGCCGTGGTGGAGCCCCTGGACATGGACAAGCTACCCACTACCCCAGGTGCAGTAACCAAATTTGTGGGTGGCCACTGTTGATTATGTGTCGTGGGTGGGTTGCTGGACTAACCAGGGCACTGACCGACAGGAGGTCAGATACCCTGTTAGTCTGATTGGTAAAGGGGAGAAATGTGGCGGAACCAACCTCGCCACTGGAGGAGCCTGGTCACCCGCCTCCTGCCACTGGACTATGGCCCCATGTTTAACACTGTTCTTTTTCCCTGCAGAAAGGCTGGTCCGTGCCTTTCTGCGGACTGTTAAAGATAGCTATACCATGGAGCCAAGCTGTATACTGAAAGACTTTGGCTCCATGGCGATTGAACTGTATGTATGTGATCTAAGCGCCATCCGGTAGTAATGTGCGCTCAGATCTAAGCTATCTGGGGATAGGTAGAATGTAAATGTTCTATGTGATAAATGTAACAGTATGTAATTTTATGTCTTTTATTGTCCTTTGTCTGCCATGTGGCTAATGGAGTTTTTTCTCTGTCCTTGGAGATAATTGGATTACTTCCCAATTATCTCCAGGACAGAGAGAAGGGATTGTGAGCTTGTGATTGGTCAATGTCCAATATGTTTCTCAGTCTTCCATCTGGTCCCCTAGGGGAGTGTCCACCAGGTGGGAGACCTGCATAAAAGCCGGGCAGGTAGCCCCAGTAAATCAGTTCTGCTTGACCCTCAAATGAAGTGTCGTCTCGTATGCTGTTACAGTGCGACTGCCAGGAATGTAAACTGTTCGTATGGTTTTTCCTGTTTGGCTGTTTAACAGCATTCGTGTGTTTCCTGTTCGGGAGTTTGGAGCATCCCCCTAGTTCCAGTTTGGGAGATTGGTGAATTCATGTTTTTGCAGTTCGGGAGTTTGAGTATTCATGTGTTTGCAATTCGGGAGATTGGTGATTGCAGTAGCTGCCTGTACATCTGAAAAGAGGAATATCACCTAAACGTTTTTTAACCTCTTGTGTGCAGACGGTATATGAGATGTATGCGTCCTTAGAGTCCAGGCGGGTAAACCAGCCTATTTCCTTCAGGATGTCACCACTCAGATGATTTTGAAATGGCGGTGAACTACATTAGCGTTGAGGTCTCTTAAATTTATCACGGGCCTGAAGTCCCCTTGTTTTGTCTTGACTAGAAAGAGGTTGCTGAAGAAACTCTCACAATCCCTGGCAGACAAAGCAAAAGCACCTTTTGGACCATTCACAAATGTTGTGAGCCCATTCGTGCACCATGTTGGTGTCAAAAGAACAATAGAAAATGCATCGTCCTCCAGATACATAATCCGGTAAAGGGGACAGATAATATTCAAGAGCTTATCTTAAGCTCTGTAAAGCCCTTTTCGATACCTTTACGAGGGTCACGACAACTGTGTGCCATGAAGGCCATTATGCGCAGATCAAATGTGGGAGTTTGTGCAATTGCATCTGGGAGAGTAGGCTGTGGACTTTCTGACTGTAATCGGTTACGAACTTCCCTCTCCAGTGGCTTCCTGAGCCACATGCCCACCCCACCATAAACACAGATAAACACCAAGTCAAGGTGTAGGTACATACAGAGGCTGTGAGGACACGGTCCAATAGGGGAACAGTAAGACTGTTCAATCAGTAATACGGGGGCTCGCCAAGGGCAGAGGCTGGCAACAGGTACTTTAACATGCCCATAACAGTAAAATTAATTAGGGATCACCTCAGAATAATGGCAATAAACCGTTAATAGCATGTAACATACAATGGGGCCCATCTAGCTTCCTGCATACACCGAAAATTATCCAGAAATTTGATTGGGGACATAAACCCACTCTGATAGGGACATCCAAGACTAATGCATGTAATAGGAAACACAGACCAGAGATCAGCCCCACTTGTACGGCAGGAACTCCTTCACATAGCAGGACTTATACAAAATATGAAGCCTTCTGTGGTAAAATTTTATTTTCTCCATTCAACGCCAGTAAAAGCTGGACCATGGCCCTGGCAGACTGATACCGAGTCTGTGGCAGGGACTGTCAACCAGAGTCAGAGCCAACACCCAGTAGATATTTGCAAACCAAAAAATACCAAAACTTTGAAGCTATTTCCACTTCGGAAACTGCCTCTTACTTTGCATAATATTTGTCACTAAACCAGCAGTTGTGCACGGGTAGTCTGACTCACAGCAGTAATATTTCATTATCAAGTCATTTTATCAGCTGATTCTAAGCTATGCAAATCTGCACAAAATCTGTAATATAAACCAAATGTGTACTTTATGTATGTTATTTTCCTGCAAAACATTCATTGCGGTTGTATTCCTACAATACAATGAAAATATACAATCAAAATAGAAAAAACATACAAGCCTCCTTCTGATAATTTCATGCATACATTGTGGTAGCCAAATGGCTAGTGAACGCATAGTTTTGCCACGGAGAGTAGTTGCTTTGATGTTTCACACAGGCTTAATCCACGTAATTCGTTGTGTCTTATCTGTCTCAATAGCAAATCATTGAAGGACAGATACTATGTAAGCAGTTTGTACTCTGTCAGTGTTATTTATTAAAGTAAGAATTGTTGGGAACTTTAAGTGATTTCAAAGTGAATTTCAAATTTGAAGTCAAAGTAGCCAAACCGGAAAAATCCTCCAAGTGAGCTATGCTTTCAGATCAGTTGCTTTGGCCTTAAATTTTAAAATCACTTTGAATTCCCAGCAGTTTTTACCTTAGTGACAGATCCTGTATGTCTGTAGGCTAGGGCCGAATGTCAGATACCTATAAAGATTTTGAACATTTAATAAAGTACAGCATATTAAGAAGGCCAAACTCTATCAAATGTTTTTAAGATGTATTGGTACCTGGAGTGACCTTTTAAGAACTATAATCTCACAAAAAAAATTTATGTACAGACTGTAAAATAAAGTGTTGAAAAAACAGGTTGCAGACACCTGGGAAAACGTAATTTTTCACGCAAAAAAAAAATCATCACATTTCCTAGTACTCATATTTTCAAGGTCAGTGAAGAGTCCGTTTTTTTTTACCCAAGTGGTTAAAAATATGGATGGATTTAGATAGTGGCGGGGGAGATCCTAATACGCATGCGCGGCCAATAGCGGCATTATTAGGATCTCCCTAAAGGAAAGATTCGGCGATGCTGGAGGTCCTAATGCATAGCGTGAGGATGTCCAGCGTTGTTTAGATGACCAAAAGTCGTCTAAGAACCCTGAAGTCCCTCTCGTGGCTGTCTTATAAAAACTGCAATAATTTCATGCTCAGGGTTAAGGGTGATGGGAGTTGGCACCCTGACCACTTCAGTGGGCTGAAGTGGTCTGGGTGCCTACCGTGTCCCTTTAAAATATATTTATTTGCACAAAAACAAAAATAGTTTTCCAGAATTCGGCACCGTAAGCCTACTTCCTTAGTCATGCCTCTCATTTCATAAAGACTTCATTATGAAATGTATGCGCAGTCTCAACTGCGTGGCTTTTAATTCACAACCTGTCTGCAGACAGAGAAACTACAAACAGGTAGTGATATTTTTACTATATGTCCTGTTCTTCTAATGCAGGTTGTTGTGTTACTCAGATCATTCAGTACTATCATAGGCTGAGCTTTGTGCATACCTTTGATAAGGAAGTTGTTTTCTGGAGTGAGAGGATGTGGCTACAGAGGCCGGCTTACTGTGCAGCATTTTGAAAACATTTTCTTTTTGTGCAAAAAAAGGCAGTATTCTGAAAAACATCTATTGTATGCAAAACCAATAAAGATTTGAGCATGCCAAATCATACAGCATATTAAAGTGTCATACCATACTTACCTATTTTAAATCACTTCCACTTCTTTGCCTCAGTTTTCATGTATTTCTATCCAAAATAAGACAGAAGACAAACTACTTTGTCTCAGTATTTCTCTATACCGGATTTTCATTTGGGCATAGCAACTGAACAGCATTTTTTATGTATTTGGGCATTGGAGTGTCCCTTTAATTCCCACATTTGACCATCCAACTGTGGACTGAATGCCAGCATGAAAGTGTTCTGCTAAATTGTTAGCACAACATTGTTATTTTCACGTCATTACTCACTGTTCAGTGAGTCAACCGCACTAACTTCATCATTGAGCCTGTAGCAATGTCAACATACAACCCTACAAAACACTGCATCACTGTACTGAGCACTGGAGAGTGAGTAGACTAAAAGAGAAATGTGACACTTGCTTGACCCAAGGCCTTAGACAGACGAAAAGGCTCTGCTTAATCCACTTCCTTGTCAGTTTATTCATCAATATCCTGGCTACCAGGTAATTCCTGTAAACCAACCGTACAGGAGAACAATACAAGGAGCAGTACATTCACATAGGGAGAAAGAATTCTAAAGATCAGTGGATTTCAGCTTTTTCTTCCAAATAAATAGCATACGTCATTAACTTGGCAGTCCATTCTTCAACTGTAAAATTATCTGAGAGACCCATTCTTCAGTTGTAATAGAATATATTGCAAAATAAATTCTACAAAATGCTTTCACTAGACTCTGGGCAAGAAAGGTTTGCTACTATAAAAATATTATATACACACACACAAACTATTGTTGGCAGGAGTCTGATGAATGTGATGTGCCTATTCTAACCTTTAGGAACCCACTGAAACAACAAGGTGGTCCGATTTTGAGTACCGACCAAAAAGTTGAGAAACACTGGTATAGAAACGGACATGTATTATATTACAGCAACCAAAAACAGTGTGTGGAGTAATATTCGGAAAATATCATGGGGAAAGTACATGTTGTATTAAGTACTTACTATTCTAGGTAATAAAACAGTTTAACATCTGAATAAATCTCAACAAAGAGGTGGGTGATTACTGGGTCTAAATATCAATGTAAGAAAACATTGCTTTGATAGAATTAACTGTACCCACGGAACACTAAATGAATAGTAGTAGATTCAAAATCAAATTACAAAATTCTGGAAAAAATTCAGAATGCTTTCCTATGGACGCTTGTGTGCTCTCATTGTGAGTTTTCACAGTGAGAAGCACGCAAGCGCCTCTAGCGGCTGTTCAATGAGACAGCCACTAGAGGATTAGGGGGAAGGCTTAACTTATTCATAATTATAGCAGTTTCTCTGAAACTGCTAGGTTTAAAAAAAAAAAAAAGGGTTAACCCTAGCTAGACCTCTGAGGCTAGACCCCCAGACCACTTCATTAAGCTGTACCAAATTAAGGACCAAATTTCTGGAATAAAAGGGAATCATGACATGTCATGTGTCCTTAAGGGGTTAAAAGTCAGCACACCAACATAGTTATTCAGATCTATAAGAAAGTGTAGCCTCTCAAACTTTACCATCTAAACAATATAAACATCAGCACTAACTGTAGTGGTTATTTTGCATAGAGCGCCCTACCACTTTCCACCAATTTAATAGTAAACGTTTATGAATTCATATGAATCCGGCCACTTATAAGCACCCTGGGGACACCCACACCTTGTCTGCATTGATAAAGCAGAATAAAACACTTTTGCATTACCAATGTCAATTTCGTACAACATTAACTGGCTGAAAGCGCTGGGGGACAGCAAGGGGATTCTTAGTATAACTACTACATTGAACCTGTTGCATAGAGAGTATCTTTAATAAATTGAGTGCCTTTTACCGTTTGATGCACGCAAAGTACAATAACCAATACGTATTTTAAGCAAGGAAACCATGGGTGCAGTCCTAATTTTAATGAAACCATTTCAAATGGTTTGACAAAGACTCAAGGTCTCCAGAGGCTGCATTCCTGGAATAAAGCCAAAATGTTCGTTCAATGCCATAATCTCTGAAATTATGCTGACTGAAGAAATTTAGCTCATCACAGTACATCTCTCAGATTGTAAGCTTCTTTGAGCAAGGCTATTATTTTTTTCACCTTCAGTCTCTTTCGAGATTTTGTCCATCAATTACTTATTGCAAGATATAATTGTAAACTGCTGTTGAATATGTTGGAGCTATACAAACGCTAATATCGCATTTATTGAAAAACCCTACGTTTGATAAGCTGAGAATATTCTTCCATAAAGAACCTTGAGTACTTCTGCAACATCACAAATTCTCATTCTTATGCTAACCCCAAGTGCTAATCTAATATTTCTATTCTTAAAAATATACTAAAAGTATTCGCTATACTGCAGCAGTAGAATAAATGAAATGGTCTGAGCACAGTGTGCGTTATGTTAAAAGTGTAGAAGAATTTTGAGTTTAGGTAGTATACTTACCAAGTGCATCTCTAGGGTTACCTTGCAAGGATTATATACTAGGTTTATGATAGTATTTGTAATGATGTATCTAACGAATTGGGTGGCACTTCTGAAGCAGAGGATGCAAATAAAAGACATCTGAAAGCTGTGGGCAGCTTGGAGGAAACAATTAAGGAAGGTCAAAGTAATCTAAATTTACAAATTTTCTACATTTTAAACGTCTTGGCGGACAGTCTTTAAAATCATAGGTTCAGTGGTTTAGAAAAAGTTAAAGAAGGATCACTTTCAGGATCATGTAATTATTAGCTGCATTTTCTTGCCCAGCCAACGATCTGAATTGCATTAAAACAGCAAGTGTTGTTAGTGCTTCTGTTTGCAAAAAAATTTGAAAATAAGAGGAGAAACAAATATCTAAAGAGACTGTATTCAAAGTACCATTTATTAGGAGTCCTTTAAATAAATATAATTGTTATATGAAAATCGAACCATGAGATACGAGTTAGATTAGAAAATTTAGTTCTTAACTGCATAAAATATACATTCCTGAAATTTGAAAAAAGGATAAAAATCAAAGAAAAACACTTTATAATTTCCAAAGCATTAGAGTGGTTTTTCAATTACTGGAGACAATACACATTGTGCTGGCATTAAATCTTCCATTTACTCACAGACATAGAAGAGCTTCTGACAAGCCCTATTCACATTGTACGTCTCGTCAGTTGTGTAATACCCCTGCACTTTCATATTTCAGAGAAACGTATTGAAAAAGGGGCTGCTGAAAGGAGGAGGAGGGGCTTGGGTAAGAATGACTCCTGCATTTGTGGTCTACATCCTAAGTGGATTGCTCTTTGGTAAGGAAGAAGAATAACAGATATTTAACTAGAAAGTACCATTATTTAATTATGGAGTACAGTATTTGCGTAAAATATAAAATATCACAGCTGATTAAACTGCTGTATTTATTAAGGTATAAAAAAAGGACTTACGTACATATTTTCAAACCCAAAAGGCACTTTTAGGTACTTTGCAGAGTATGTTGACTTGGATGGTTTTTAAGCATACTATGAAGTCACTCTGTTTTGAAATGTATGGCCTCTTTATAATTGTTTTTAAGTCACCGTGTAATATACAAAAATCATTTTTGGAGAACAGAGATTTAAGAGGCAGTATTAGCACAAAGAGAAGCACAGTCTCTGCTCTGTACGTTTAAAGTATGCTTTGAATGCTATACCTAAACGTATGAACGTTTGGTCGCGCAGGACCACAGTGACATTTCATATCTAAGCCTCCTTTATTTCATGACTTAAATCGTCAGCAGAATTATATTCTGCTTTGGGATGGTTCTGTCCCATCCACCTGAGACTCGAGACAAATGCTCTGCAGCTAATATGATGCCAAAACACAGGCTGAAACCAAAGATATCAAGTTGAAAAGGATGTCAATGTACATGGCCGAATCAAACTTCTGGCCATTAGCATCATTCTAGAAAGAGGTGGCATTGTAACCGTTATTTGTCAGTATACACAGATGGCACTAGGCAAAAGAGCCCTGTAGGTGCAGTGAGGGGTGCACAGAATACAGTAAGCAACACCATCTTTTAATGTTCATCGATATCTGGGAGAAAATTTGCATTTTTATGTCTTAAATACAAATAGTTTTAATTATCTTTCAAAAGTAGATTAATTATAGATCTCCCCTCTCTCTAAACACATTCTAATTTTCACAAGGAAAATAAGATCTGTCTTACAACCACATTTATCAGCCCTGAGTTTTACGGTAAAATAAAAAATTATAATAATAAGAGTTTAACCTGTGATACAGAGATATATGAAGCTCGTTTAACCCTTTGGAATTCCAGAGGCAGGAGACAGAGACCTCATGCACTCAAAGGGATAAAAACACTCCCTACCTCCCCTTACGGTTACACAGTGTTTTACCAGAATTTACTGGAGTTGAAATCTGTAATCCAGCAACACAGGAAAAAAAAAATAATAAAAAAAAAATGCTGATCTGTTTAATCAAGTCTTTCAAGTCCTTTCCTTTTTGGAGAATTTTCTGCAGGTATGGAAAAAAAAAATGTTCAAAATTGCACTGATAAGCTTTAATAGTGGCAAAAGTAAGAAAAGTATAAAATATTATTTGAAGATATTTTTCATAGCAGGATGTTAATCCCTGGTAAGCAATAGGATGCACAGATAATTACAGTCAGAAGTGCAAGGCTGGCGTGTGTAAGAGCTAGGAGATTTGTATCCAAGAACATGGTGGCATCTTGTGTCTTCTCCTCTTAACTGCTACATTGCGTTAGTTTGCTGCCATATTCATTTTAGGAAAAGCTATAAGCGGCATGATTCTACTCCACGCAACCCAGTTACGAGCTGTTAGTGCAAGCTGAGGATAAAAGGGATACCACCGAAAATCTTGTGCTAAAAACCAATATATATTTTCTTTAAAATCAACATTTCTATGGTCAGCACACAGCACTATAGAAGGACGCACTTCTTGATGTGTTTCTTTGTCACGGGATATAAAACTGCTCGAACGGCTTCTTCAAATACAACTCTGACCCCCTCCTGATGCAATGCAGAGCATTCAAGATATTTCACCGCCCCTATCTGCTTTGCCAGTGATGATCCTTGCTGATGTGTGGTGGGAACAAGGCTCTGTTCTTTCAACTTCTTTATGGTTTCTGCATCATTTCGAAGATCTTTTTTGGTACCCACAAGTAATATTGGCACATTAGGACAATGATGGGACACTTCGGGGTGCCACTTGTGTCGTACGTTCGCATGAGAAGATGGACTGCCAATAGAAAAGCATATGATAAAAACGTTGGTCTGAGGATAGGAGAGAGTACGCAGGCGATCGTACTCTTCCTGGCCCGCAGTGTCCCATAGGTTCAGGCTAACCGTCCTGCTGTCCACGGTCATCTGAGCACTGTAATTGTCAAATACTGTAGGGATGTACTCCTCTGGAAAGGCATTGGTGGTATAACTGATAAGAAGGCACGTCTTTCCAACCGCTCCATCACCAACTACAACGCACTTGATGGTCTGCATTCTTCATGAAGTTAAACTGTATTTCATGGTAAAAAAATCAAAAGAAAGAGGAAATAAAATGTCAAAACGTGACAACAGTGAACAAATGACAATAGTTTCGTTAACCTTTTTGTGGTTTCATAAACCTTAAGACACCATCCTCATTACAAGCAATACAGTGTTACTGACTAAACACCAAATTGTACTGAATTAAATCCAAGAGGGCAAAATGGAGGATAAAATCTCTGATCTGGAAACATTTGCCATTTTGGCTATACTCATAGCTTTGCAATTTTTGCCTAATTTTTTTAACCATATTTACTTAAATTCAGTAGAATTTGAGTTTTGCACATTAATTCTAAAGTTGTTTATAAACATGACACAGTTCTGGCTATGTCAGGTAAAGCTTTTCTAATGTCCTAAATATGTATTCATTTAGGTCATATTCGCCACATTTACAGAGCTTTCCATTAATTTAGCTGGGAACTAACTCCAGACTAAAACTCTGGTGAAATTAGAGGTGTCCAAGTGGAGAGTATGACTGCTTCAGGCTTAGTAATATGAACAAAAATGTATTATCTGCTCACATCATTATAAGGTTCTGTCAGTCTAGCTTTCAGGTTGGGCAATTTTTAGCTAAAGAGACTACACAGGTTTACCCGATGCAGAGGGAACAATAGTTCTTGGAATACAGATTTGTATTAGCACTATAATATCCCTTTATTTGAAGCAGTTTTGGTGTATAGATCATGCTCCTATTGTTTCACTGCATAGTTTGCCGTCAATTTGGAATTAAAAAAAACATTTGTTTATGTTAATGCTGTCCTAGCTACCACTCTCCTGGCTGTGACTCACATGGCCTCCAGGAAAAAAAAGGTTTTATTTTCAAACAGATCTTAGGCACGGTGTGTTTACTTTTGAAGTTTTTGTCTACTGCTGGCAATTGAACTTTAAATATTCACAGGAGTCTGTTGCAGGCTATAGTAGGCTATTATGAGAGTAAGAGATAAGAAATTCTAAATTAAAGACACTTTGCAATAAAACAAGCAGAAAAATAAATTAAGTGTGTATTGAGGCGGTGTGAGTCACAGATAAGGGGTGAGTGACTAGGGCTGCATAAAATAGCGATTCAACTCACAACAGGCAGGGAATAGAGCAGTGAAACTGCAAGGGCATGATCTATACACCAAAACTGCTTAAAGTAAAGTTGTTTTAGTGCTTAGAGTTCCCCTTTAAAGGGAAACTACATACACCAGAACCACTACAGCTTAATGTAGTGGTTCTAGTGCAAAGAGACAGTTTCTGTAGTTTCAGCAGTGTAAACACGGACTTTTCAGAAAAGCAAGAGGTGTTTCAATTTTTGCCCAAGTACACCTCTAGTGGCTGGCACTCGGACAGCCACTAGAGGGGTTTCCTGGTTACAGTTCTGCAATCTATGCAGGACCAACGTTCAGCATCGGCTGCTCTGCATGCAGACTCCTTAAGTCAATATATCTAATGAAAAGCACGGTGACTGCCGCGCATGGGCACTGGCCACCCAATGCTTCCCTGGAAGGCAGCACTGGATTAGTTGGTCACCAGTAATGATCTCAGTCAAAGGTGAAGTGCCAATTTAAACAACCTAATTTTGTTGCTTCTGGGGAGGGGTCAATAATTCCACTTAACAGTACAACACGTGTCTGCATTTCTAATGAAAGTGTTCCTTTAAGCTATATTACCTGTGAGTAGACATGCAAGCTTTGGCATGTTTTCCAGGGTAGTTATAACAGGGCTTAAAGGGACACTATAGTCACCAGAACAACTAGTCACCAGAACAACTACAGCTTAATGTAGTGGCTCTGGTGTATATAGTGTGGCTCTGGTGTATATAGTATGTCCCTGCGGGCTTTTTAATGTCAACACTGCCTGTGCAGCACTAGCGTTCAGTGTCTCTGTGCTCTGCATGGAGACAGAAAGTTCTTCATAGACAACATATATTTAATGCATCTATATGAGGATATGCAGATTGTTGCAGCGCGGCATTTTGCTGTACATGCGCAATAGCCTCCCAACACTGTCCTATGTGAAAGCATTGGATTGGTTGAGATAATCAAAACTGATGACATCCACCATGGAGGTGGGTCTAGCTCCAGCAAAGAGTGAGAGTGAGTAAAGTGACCTTTTCTGGGGTGATCAGAGTGGGGCCTGGTGCCTAAACAGCCACACCAGCACTATACGGTCAGAAATACACATTTGTATTCCTGACACTATAGTGTTCCTTTAACATTTCAGGTACTATGATACTAGCCAGTCCTTAAAACTTACTTGCTACGTAAAGCTTAGAGAGCGGGATGAATTTCTACTCGCCACGGCTAAATTCTCGCACGTCAATTGGTAATGGAAACTTTAACCCTGGCCATAAGTTTTGTTATGAATTCCACAATAATATTTTAAGATCTACAGACGGTCTTAGTTGCCAGCGTTTAATAATTACATGCAATCAGAGGAAGTCACATAATTATTCATTCACCGCTGTCAGAATGTGGAACTTGGGGTTAGTAACCACAGCAGAATCTGGAAATCCTAGCTGTTTGGGGAAAAACTTAACCAGAGTGGCAACAGTAACTTCTGTCAATACATTAACTGTATTCAGTGGTAGTCATTTTATCAACCTCAATAAATAACTAAACAAACTTGCTTTTGACCTATATGTAAGGAATTATAAACATTTCAAATAATGGAATGTTCCCCTAGAGCAGGGGTGGGCAATCTTTGCACTCCAGATGTTGTGGACTACATCTCCCACAATGCTCTTATTCTGGCAAAGTCTCAGCTGGAGTGCAAAGGATGCCCATGCCTGCCCTGGATTATCTTGCAAAAAAAAAAAGAAGCAGTTTCAATGCAAATGTGAAACCCCACTCCCTAGCTTATCATGCAAGATACATTAGGTATATTGTGAAATTACATTAACACATCTCCCACTTAAGGTTAAACTCTGAATTTTGGGGGTGATAAGCTCTGAATGGGGAGTGGGGAATGACAACACTACATCTTTGTTTACAGCTCGCAGAGTAATTCAAATTAAGTGAAAGAAATTATGTACGTGCAGCCATACACAAGGCTCCAGGAATAGTAAAATCAGGAGATATGATCACACTAATTAAATCTCCCTCCCCCCCTCCCAGGACCATACAAAAAAATTCCCAAACCAGAATTCTTATCTGCCTATGGGGATGAGTCAGAGGGGGTTAATGATATAAAAAAAAAAAAAAAAACACATAGAAAAATTGGGGGGAGCATTGGTTTCTGCACCCTGACCTTGTTAAATATCTTCCCATTATCACTGACCGCCCCCATTATCTGGTTCAGTTTATCTGTTCTGTGTATACAGTGAGCTCCAGGTGACCCCCAGCCCCCCCATTATCTGTTCTGTGTATACAGTGAGCTCCAGGTGACCCCCAGCCCCCCCATTATCTGTTCTGTGTATACAGTGAGCTCCAGGTGACCCCCAGCCCCCCCATTATCTGTTCTGTGTATACAGTGAGCTCCAGGTGACCCCCAGCCCCCCCATTATCTGTTCTGTGTATACAGTGAGCTCCAGGTGACCCCCAGCCCCCCCATTATCTGTTCTGTGTATACAGTGAGCTCCAGGTGACCCCAAGCCCCCCAGCCCCCCCATACATTGTCCATTGATCCTACATGGACTCTCCCCACCGCCGGAGGGACCCCAGAGCTGTCGCTTACCGCCTCCCAGCCACTTCCTGGTCTGACTCGCGCCGCTTCACTTCCTGTACCGGCCGTGGGAAGTTCCTTACAGCCCTAACATCCGGGAACCTGAGCTTACAGCCACACCCGCCGCAATGCATTGTCGGAAATGTAGTTTATTTATTTCCTTGTAAAACAAGACCCTGGCGCTGTAATTCCCGAAACAGCCAGCAGATGCCGCTGTGTCCACACAGAATGCAATCCTAGTGTTTGTATGGGGAGGCTGGAGTGTGTGTGTGTGTGTGTGTGTGTGTGTGTGTGTGTGTGTGTGTGTATATATATATATATATATGGGAATGTTGTGGGTTAGCTGTGTATTTGTTGTGTGTGTGTATATGGGAATGTTGTGGGTTAGCTGTGTATTTGTTGTGTGTGTGTGTATATGGGGTAGCTGTGTATTTGTTGTGTGTGTGTATATGGGAATGTTGTGTGGAGTGTGTGTGTGTGTGTGTATGGGAATGTTGTGGGGTAGCTGTGTATTTGTTGTGTGTGTGTGTGTATATGGGGTAGCTGTGTATTTGCTGTGTGTGTGTATATGGGAATGTTGTGGGTTAGCTGTGTATTTGTTGTGTGTGTGTGTATATGGGAATGTTGTGTGGAGTGTGTGTGTGTGTGTATGGGAATGTTGTGGGGTAGCTGTGTATTTGTTGTGTGTGTGTGTGTATATGGGAATGTTGTGTGGAGTGTGTGTGTTGTGTGTGTATATGGGAATGTTGTGGGGTAGCTGTGTATTTGTTGTGTGTGTGTATATGGGGTAGCTGTGTATTTGTTGTGTGTGTGTATATGGGAATGTTGTGTGGAGTGTGTGTGTTGTGTGTGTATATGGGAATGTTGTGTGGAGTGTGTGTGTTGTGTGTGTATATGGGAATGTTGTGGGGTAGCTGTGTATTTGTTGTGTGTGTGTGTATATGGGGTAGCTGTGTATTTGCTGTATGTGTGTATATGGGAATGTTGTGTGGAGTGTGTGTGTTGTGTGTGTATATGGGAATGTTGTGGGGTAGCTGTGTATTTGTTGTGTGTGTGTATATGGGGTAGCTGTGTATTTGTTGTGTGTGTGTATATGGGAATGTTGTGGGTTAGCTGTGTATTTGTTGTGTGTGTATATGGGAATGTTGTGGGTTAGCTGTGTATTTGTTGTGTCTGTGTATATGGGGTAGCTGTGTATTTGTTGTGTGTGTGTATATGGGAATGTTGTGTGGAGTGTGTGTGTTGTGTGTGTATATGGGAATGTTGTGGGTTAGCTGTGTATTTGTTGTGTGTGTATATGGGAATGTTGTGGGTTAGCTGTGTATTTGTTGTGTGTGTGTATATGGGAATGTTGTGTGGAGTGTGTGTGTGTGTGTATGGGAATGTTGTGGGGTAGCTGTGTATTTGTTGTGTGTGTGTATATGGGGTAGCTGTGTATTTGTTGTGTGTGTGTATATGGGAATGTTGTGTGGAGTGTATTTGTTGTGTGTGTGTATATGGGAATGTTGTGGGTTAGCTGTGTAGTTGTTGTGTGTGTGTGTATGGGAATGTTGTGGGGTAGCTGTGTAGTTGTTGTGTGTGTGTGTGTGTGTGTGTGTGTATGGGAATGTTGTGGGGTAGCTGTGTATTTCTGTGGATGGGGAGGCTGTATGTGTCAGGGTTGTGTGTATTTTGTATGTGAGAAGGCTGTATGTTGGGGGATGCATACCTCCCAAGCGTCCCTATTTAGGGGAGACAGTCCTTATTGTGGGCCGAAATCCCTCTGTCCCTCTTTTGTATCATAATGTCCCTCTTTTGCAGTAGCTCAATATTGTTGCTGTGTCTGAGTGTATAACAGAGCTCCACAGCAATAATAAAATACAATAAATGTGTTTAGCAATAAGTCTGCGTGAATTACATATAATGTTCTTCTAAAATACAATTTAGTTGCATAAAGTGTTTTCAATAAGTCACCGAAAATTTCTTGGCACAGCCCCGCCCCTAGTCACACCCCTAATATTAAAGTATCCCTCTTTGTCCATTTGAAATGTTGCGAGGTTGGGTAGTGTATGGAGAAACTGTATGTGGGAATATTTTTTTTGTGTTTGCGCGTTGCATTTTGTGTGGACGGGGGGGTTGCGTATGTGGATTGGAAGGCTGTTTGTGGGAGGTGCAAATGTTTTATTCAAGGGGATATTGAGTGTGTTCTCTAATATTTTTTGCCCCCTCCTCCTTACCTTTGCCAGGGGACTCAGTGAATATCTCTACCTCTTCTTTCATCTTGTGAACAGTTAGGTAAATGGACACTATAGGCACCCAGGCTACTTCATCTCATTGAAGTAGTTTGGATGCAGTGTCCCTGTCCCCTTAACCATGCAGCTGAAAACATTGCTGTTTTTGAGAAACTGCAGTGTTTTTTATTTTAATTCTTTATTTTAATTGTGCATAGGTTAAACAAGCAGGTTTGCACTGCCACAACAGCTGATGCAAACTGAGCAACCGGCATAGTATAACGTTGGTGTGGCTATGAAAACATTGCACATTTTATTTATAAGAATTTATAGACTAAAATCCTTAATCTGAATGGGGGAGATATATCTCACTAAGCGTACATATAAATTATACATAAAACCAAGCTAAGCATAGCATCAGGGTGAGACACTGCACGAACTTAGCATCTCAATATGGCCTGGAGAGGGTGAGTGGTAGGCTATCAGTCTAGGTGGTACAAGAGAACCCTAGCCAAGTCAGCTAAGCTAAGCTCTTGCTATTGTGACCTGATAATAACAGAACATTAGCCTCTGTTCCTTCTTTTGTGTTGTTGGTGTTAAAGATAAGCTAATGGGTAAGTACATGCATGATAGGCCCGTCTGTGTGAGTAAGTGGTCTCAACGTTTATTCTAAGTTATTGGCTATTTTATGTATTTCTTGTGCCCAGATGCCCTGGGTTTAAAGAGACATCATAGGACAATAACAGGGTTAACAGAGGCATCGTGTCACACAGTACAGTGTCAGAGGTAAACGATTGGGGCCAGAGCTGTTGCGTTTATATAAGGTTTTATCTATATGCTGGAGTAGGTAGGTAGGTAGCTGCATGCCCTCTGATTAGGGATGGGTTTATCTCCCTGGAAAGAATTTAGGGACCTGGGATTATGTCCTGTGCCGAACTGCCGGTGTCTCAGCCTGCAGAAACGCTGAGTGGCTATAACTTGGATACCATGAGGGTAAATGGTGGTCGGTAGTATATAGGGGGATTACAAGCCTGCCATCAAGGTAATTAAGAGAGGGTGATATACTGCCATGATTGCCCTTACAGTTGTGTGTGTGGGGGTGGTGTGTGTGTGGGGGGGTAGTTGCAGTAGTGGGGAATGTATTGCTGTCTTGCTATAAAGGCATTGTAACAAATAAAATGAACTCAGAACAGTGAAACTGCAATGTTTTAATTGCAAGATTAAGACTGCTTATAGTGACTGTCTACTATTCAATGCTTTTCTATGGGGAAGGCCTAATGCATCATTAGGTTCCCCCTCATGATGACATCAGAGGAGACAGAGCCATCGCCGAGGGACTTGGATTGAAATGGGGGGAAGGAGAAGAGAGACACTATAGTGTTACAAATATTGCTTTGTATTCCTAATACTACAGTATTCCTTTAAAGATAAATGAGGTTGGAGTCTGTAATTATCACTACCCTTTCTTTCCCACAGTGTGTCGACAGTGTGAGCTACCTGGTTCCAAAGATGAAAAGGATACTATAGTCACCAAAACAACTTTAGTTTAATGAAGCAGTTTTGGCATATAGATCATGCACCTGCAGTCTTACTGCTCAATTCTCTCCCATTTAGGAGTTTAATAAATTTGTTTATGTAGCCCTAGTCACACCTCCCTGCATGTGACTTACACAGCCATCCTACACACTTCCTATAAAGAGACACCTAATGTTTGTACTTCCTTCATTCCATATTCTGTTTAATTTAGGATTTCTTATCTCCTGCTCTGTTAATAGCTTGCTAGACCTTGCAGAAGCCTCCTGTATTTTAAGGTGAGTTAACCTCTGATTGAAAATGAAACCATTTTGTTTTCTTGCAGTCTGTGTCAGTCACAGCCAGGGGAGGTGTTGCTAGAGCTGCATAAACATATACAAAAGTGATTCAACGCCTAAATGGCAGATAATTGAGCAGTGAGACTTCAGAGGCATGATCTATACACCAAAACTGCTTAATGAAGCTAAAGTTGTTTTAGTGACCATCGTATCCCTTAACATGTTTCCCTTTCAAGAGATGCTTTCAAAGTGTTGCCTAGGTACAGTGAACTCACAAGGCCTTAATGTAGGGCAAAAACCACATCTATATATACACAAAAATGGGAAGGGGTCTAAATTTTTACACATATATTTCGAATCAATATCACAATTAAGCAAAATACCCTAAAATATGTTTATTCTAATTTTGCACATAACCAATATGCTGTCACCTGAGACAATTACAAAGCCAATATTTAATTTTACCTATCTATCTTTAACAAATAGGTGATTGTGAGGCCTGAAAAGATTTTTAAAATGTATCTCTGTATCTCTTTTCTCTGGAACTGGGGGCCTCCATGTTAGCACCATACAAATCCTCGTAATAAGCTGTGTCTTAGGCATCTGGCAGTCAGCATAAAGAGAAGGAATTGAAATTAAACAATGATTCCATATTGTTTATCAGCAATGCATGCCTTCGCTGTGCCTGGACTGATCTGGTTTCTGATGTCAATACAGATTTAAAGGAACATGAAGCATCAAAAGTTATAGGCGATTTTCATTGTTTTATTTACGAGTGTAATTTACAATGAAGTGACAGACAGTCCAGTCCCCTTTTAATTTTAGACAGTTTTTTCAGATTTGCATGCTAATTGAGTATCATTAATAACATTGAAAGAATACAAATCAGACTTTATACTTTATATGTTTTTGAAAGAGTGGGCAATCCGATGAACACATGTATGTGGTTGTAAAATGTAATCTTTTAATCCCGCTGTACTGGTGACAATATTTGCAATTGTAAAACTTTTTTTAATTAAATGGTCGCTCTACGCACCAGAACCCCTATAACATAATTTTAATGTTTTTCAGCCTTCTGTGGGAGCAGGGCCATAATTTTGTACCCATGTTCTAAAGCATGCACAACCTACAATGTATGTACTATTTCTATATTATTTAATTAGCTCCACTTTATTTATTTTTTTGTTCATCTGGTTAGCTACGGCTATAGAAGTTCTCTAAAAACTGAAGACTAGTGATGTCCCGAACGGTTCGCGAACCGTTCGGGACATCACTACTGAAGACTGGTGATTTATTGCCGTTCTGAAGATAGCTTTATCATCCACCCCCTGGCCATCACATGCAATTGGGCAACATTGAAGCCATTTAAAGCCATAAACCTTAGCGGTCAGTCAGACTCACCCACAAGGATAGATGAACAGAGAGGATATTTAGTTTTAAAAAAGTGAAATTGTAAACTTTGAGGTTATTTTTTTGTTGTTGTTTTTTAACACAATTACCTGTTTTTTTGTGCAAATATTTAAAGGGTCACTTTAAATATTTAAATAGCACAGAATATAAATCATATTTCAAAGAGAAGAAAATAAATTAGAGAAGGAAGGATAATACTCATCTCAAAATCAGTACAGATTTTAAGGGATATCTAATAAAAGAATATCGTACCTCATTCCACGGAAAAGCCTCCAATACAAAATAATACAAGATTGCACAATAAAGCCATAAAGGCCAGATTAGTATAACAAATTTGAGCGTGTTGATCAGTGATACACCTCTTGTAAATAGTTAGTTATTCTTTAATCTCCTGGTTTAACATTTTTCACTCCTACAGTAGCCAGAGTGCAAGTGAAAATTCAGCCCCGTTGAGTCATGGACCTTCCAGGCTTGCAGTGGCTAGTAACTCTTATGCTTGTCTAGTAGCATAGGGCTTGAAATTATGAGCCCTATTTATATTTAACATTTAATCCCCTTTTGAAGGCATATTTAAAGGGATACTCCAGTCGAGTGTTCCTTTAATTTGCACAGTGATTTTTTTAATTATAATTTTTTACTTCATTTTTGCTGATAATCTCTTTGCAGCATTGGAAATTAGCACCGATTGCTTATGGCATCTTTTAAAAAAACAAAATGTACCTGTATCCAGGAGAGGCATACATAAAGGTTCTGTCTCTGCGGGAAGCCCTGAAAAACTGGATTGCAGTGTCTTTTCCATATAGAAGAAAACATGCCTTGATTCAACGATAAAGATAACTAATTAAATACCTTTATTCTAGAATGAATGACAAAAGCTGATAGGGGAAGCTACGCCTTTTGTCAACTCGTGTCAAACTCGGATTTGCCTGTAAGACAAAGTAGTCTCTACCTTTTCTTAATATAGCTTTTAAATACGGTGGAGTTTCAGGGAAATTCCAATGCAGTCAGTTATAAGTATTTCTTAAAAAATGTATCTTTACAGACTACTTGGATGTGACAAAGCCACTATAATAGAATGTTCACAGAATTTTATGGACAGTTTCTTTATTCAATATTTCTTTTAAATATAACACTGTCTGTTTGGATGTACATTTTATATCACGTGTGATCATTACCTAAAACAAATCCAAATGACTGACAGCTGGCTTTATTTAACCACACAGTCCTTTCAATTCAATTCAAAACAGCAATTATAATAATCATTTTACGTGACTTGCTAATGGGACACTTGCAGCGTTATAACGTATGTAACAATGTCCCATAAGGGGCCCAGCACCTGTACTTATTTATTATGGCAGGAGGAATTCCGTGGAGTTTTAGCGCTCACCCCTGTGTCTAGATGGAGCCTGTGATAGGAACTTGTATACTATTTTAGTCTTTCCCATGCACACACATAGGACCCTTGCAGAAATCTGCTGTGATACCTCCATTCGGTCCTTGCCGCATCTTTCCTCATCACTCAGCCGAACTTCCTCTGTTTGATGCCGAATCCTGTCATTCGGCCGCAGCTGAACACAGGCATGCGCAATAGGGGCGCGCACTATTGCATCATTATGATAAGCATGATTTCATCCTAAATTTAATGTGACAGCAGCCCAGATCACTTGTGGGCTTAAAACACATATTTATATAATTACCCTAACTGTCCTAATGATTTTTCAACCAGTCGTCACACACTTATGCCTATTTAAGCCCTTCTCTGACATCACTTCCTTGCCGTGTCATAGTCTTAGTAACCCGAGAGTGCGTTCCTATGTTCTCTGTATTTCTGGTAACTGACTGGCTTTGTTTAATAGTTTATTTTGTGCTCTGGCATCACTAACCCATTGCTTTGTTATACATGTATATCCATATGTCTCCAGCCCTTACCTAGGCCTGTCTAAGCCTTTTATCTAAATAATAAATAATTAAAGGGACACTATAGTCACCAGAACTACAGCTTATTGAATTTGTTCTGGTGAGTAGAATCATTACCTTCAGGCTTTTTGCTGTAAACACTGTCTTTTCAGAGAAAATGCAGTGTTTACATTACAGCCTAGTGATAACTTCACTGGCCACTCCTCAGATGGCTGTTACAGATCCTTCCTGGTTCATGGCTGCCTAAAATGTATCCAAACATTCAGTGTCTCCTCCCTCTGCATGCAGACACTGAACTTTCCTCATAGAGATGCATTGATTAAATTAATCTATATGAGGAGATGCTGATTGGCCAGGGCTGTGTTTGAATCATGCTGGCTCTTCCCCGATCTGCCTCTTTGTCAGTCTCAGCCAATCCTATGGGGAAGCATTGTGATTGGACCAGGCCACCATTCTGATGATGTCAGCAGACTGCTTGTTTTTCTGAGACAAAAAGCATGCAGAGTTACAGCTTCAGACAGATTTTGCTATATTTATGGAGGCATGAGGGGAACAGGGGGGCTAGATGGTGGTTTTAACACTATAGGGTCAGGAATACATGTTTATTGAGACAGGATGCCTGCCTCATTTACCCATATGATTGTAAACAAAGTTATATTGTTACTACGTGTCATGACATGCGCATAGTCGTCTTTTTGGCCTATTCCTGTTATAAACCAATTATAACCTTTAATAATCACAGACACATGAATGAATTGGCAAAATATTCCACGGCTTTATTAAATATATATAAATAATAAAATATAAATTTAAAAGGTCATTGTCAACAACGCTTGAAAAGACATCCCCCCAATTAACATAACTAAATACCCAGACAATGACCTCCAACATATTTACAGAATACATCCAACTAACAGTATAACATAGCATAAATACCATAAACCTTAACATAGCCACCCAGGGCCTCCATTTCCAATTGTAGGGGCATACCAAGACACCCCTACGCCATTATCATAGCCACCAAGGGCATCCCTTTCCACTGTAGGGGCATACCAAGACACCCCTACACCATTATCCCAGCCACCAAGGGCATCCATTTCCAGTGTAGGGGCATACCGAGACACCCCTACACCCCCAGGTTCGTAGCTACCGCCGAGCTCGAACCTACCACCAAATCTAAAGGTAAGTATTCCTCCTGACCTATCCCACTTACCAAAAACCGACCTACCCCCAATTAACCTAATCCATCCCCCGCCACAGCACAGAGCTTGACCACCTCAAGCCTCCTGTGCGCCCCCACCCCGAATAAACAGGGCCTGTCTAAGACCGTCCTGAAAGCCTAAGTTAAGGAAATCCAAACCCACCTCCGATAAATGAACTCCATCATGCCTGAAGTATCCTGGTAACATATCCTCTAGTTCCCTGTGCCTCACTACTACCCCCCCAGACCTTTTAATAAAAGTTGCCAACAACTTGTTGAACTTGCGTCTATATCTCGCCATAGCTGCGAAATCCCGCGCATGACGCCACCGGAAACGCGGTACCGTTTCCGACCAAACAATAACCACCCCGGGAAGCAAGGACCTCAACTTATCCACTTCCCTCTTTATCCCACGAACTAATTCCCTTTGCGGCACCAGACCAAAATCATTCCCCCCTGTGTGGAACAATATGAAATCGGGGACTTCCCCTTGACCTATCTTCCGAAATAACTCCAAACACGTATCTCTCCAACCGAAACCCCGAAAACCAAACCAGAACAACCGTAACACATCAGAAGGAAAGCCGAGCTGCGTGCCTTCTCTCCGAACTGCAGCTCTCCGTTCTGCCCAGTAGACATATGAATGGCCTACTATCCATGCAACTCCACCTGAAATAAAAGAAATAACTCATAACCACAAGACCACCGTAATTGTACCCCATAACATAAATTTGTTTACATTAAAAGATCAGGCCGGACATAGGAACGGAACCTGATCGATTCCCATCTCCCAATCTTTTTAACTAACTCATCCCCTAGGCCTAACCTCACCGCCTCTGTGGCAGCCCCGATCCTGAAGGAGTGGGTGCCAAACTGCGTGGGATCCAGGCCCAGGCGTTCCAAGCCCAACTTAAAGACCCTGTTGAACTGGAATTTCGACAACGCCGACCCGTCCGCATTGCGAAAAAAAAAAAGGAACCCTGCCCCTTCGGACGGAGCTCCCCATATCGCCGAGCACTGCCCACCGGGCAAGCCTCCACCTGAGGTATTGAAAATAGTTTTATCGTACGACCTCTCCCAAAGACATCCGTCTTCGAGCGCCGTAGTCGAATAGCTACCTGTTCCACCCCTACGTCCACGTCCGCGAACTGGAGACCACCTGGTCTAAGCCTGTTGCTACTTACAATCTCACTCACCCGAAAAGCCCCGAAAAACGCCCACACAAACGCCACCTTAAATAGCAAGACCTCGAACAAAGAGAAACATAAACCCGGCAGGGTACCCAATAGTTGTTGAAGCAACCTAAAAGACACCGGCCTCCTAGTGTCAGGTGATAACTTCCCTTTGCGGTAACCCTTCACTGCCTGCCGCACCATAAAGGATTTTGTCGAATCTTCCCACCCACGAAGCTTGAAGAGGAACGCCAATGCTGCCAGGTTCCGGCCGACCACTGCCGGAGAAGCCCCCGCTGCGAACAGCCTGCAAAGAAACCATAATAGCGTATCGAGACGTACCTTTGCGGATACCACGTCCCCCGTACAGCCTAATGCTTCGTCCCACCTTTCCCATACTTTACTATACGCCGCCAACGTGCCCGGAGCCAACGAATCCATTATCAGTCTTCCAAGCAGGAGGTCCCGAGACGCCACATGTGATCCGGACATGGCAGACCCTCCCTTTGTGCGTTCGGAGCCTCCACCCGAAATTTTTCCCACTGAAAGCGAGAAAGTGCATCAGCAATTACGTTCAAGAATCCAGGAACATGACGTGCACGAAAAACAATATTCAACTGCATGCAATACAAAACAAACTGGCGAAGCAGCCGCACTACTGGGACCGACGCCGCCGAAAGATTGTTCACAGCCTCCACGACAGCCCCATTGTCCGTAAAGAAAACCACTCTCCTATCACGTAGGGCCTGGCCCCACAAGGAGAGCGCTACCACTAATGGGAACAATTCGAGAAAAGCCAAGTTCCGAATCTGTGGGCTGACCGCCTAATGTTCGGGCCATCTTTCCGCACACCAATGACCCGCAAAGTAAGCCCCGAAGCATCGGTAAAAAGCTCTAACTCGGGTGATTCGATACACTGTTCCCTAAAAAAGACTCGCCCATTGAAATCCCTCAGGAAGGCCTCCCACACACCCAAATCCTCCTTCATCGGAGCGGTGACCCTGATAAAATGATGAGGTGACCGCACACCCGCCGTGGCTTTGGCGAGGAACCGGTTGAATACCCTTCCTACCGGGATAATGCGACATGCAAAATTCAACCGCCCCAGCAAAGACTGTATAGCCCGCAGTGTCGCCTTCTTTGCCCTACGCAACTCTGAAACGGCATCGCGGAGAGACTCCAACTTATCTTGTGGTAATCTGCATTCCCCCGCGACCATATCTATTTCAAGCCCCAAAAAACTCAGGCATGTAGTAGGCCCCACGGTTTTGTCGCGAGCCAGAGGTACCCCAAATACCTGACTGACCCATTCGAGACACCGTAGCCTAAAGCGGCAAGCGTCAGAGCCAGCCGGCCCGACACACAAGAAATCGTCCAGGTAATGGACCACAAACTTGGTGCCTGCTTCCTCCCTCACTACCCATTCCATGAACGTGCTAAATTTCTCAAAGTACGCACATGAAATGGAGCATCCCATGGGCAAACACAGATCCACAAAATAGTTTCCATCAAGATAACAACCTAATAAGTGGTGACACTTTGGGTGAATGGGCAAAAGGCGGAAAGCCGCTTCTATATCCGCCTTAGCCAACAACGCTCCCTGTCCTGCTTCCTTTACCAGCTCGACCGCTTGGTCGAATGATGTATAGGAAACCGAACAGAGATCCCCGTCAATGTCATCATTGACTGATGACCCCTTCGGGTATGACAAATGGTGGATAAGGCGAAATTTTCCCGCCTCCTTCTTTGGCACTACGCCTAAAAGGGAAACCCTAAGATCCGGCAGCGGTGGTTCCCTAAACGGTCCCGCCATCCGCCCCAGGCGAACCTCCTGAAGCAATTTACCACATACCACATCATGATGTTCACCCACTGAGCGCAAATTACGGAAACGGGGAACCACAACCCGATCCCTGAAGGGAATGATGAAACCCCTAGTAAATCCCTCAAACAATAGACGGGCATCCTCCCGCTTACCGTAGCTGTTTAGCCAAGGGAGCATCGCGTCTACCCTCACCGGAGACCGCCCCAGAGGCAGCGGATGGTGCTGCAGCGCCTCCGGCCGCGCCTGTTGTAGTGGGCTTGCCCTTCTTGAAACACCGGTTGTAACCATGTCCCCCCCCACCGCATCCAGAGCATTCATGCCTAAAGCGGCATGCGGAGCCCCACTTACATTGGCCCTCATTATAGAGCCAGCAACATCCCTTCCTTTGCGCAGCCGACGAGGTGGAAGAGGAACCGACGCCAGCCCCCCCTTGAAAGGGAGCCGCCTTTTGAGCCATCATTAGCTTCATCCATAATGGCAGGTCCATCTGGTCCCACCTCATTCCCGGCTTAGCCGAAAGCCTCTGACGGAACTGTTCATCGTACCGCCACCATGCTAGGCCACCGTATGTGCGGTAAGCCTCCCACACCCCGTCTAAGTAACAGAAGAATTGCGAGCATTTCTCTGGGGCCTTTTCCCCCAGTACACTCGCCAGTATGCAAAAGGCCCGCAGCCAGTTCCCGAAAGTTTTCGGGATTTTCCTATAACGACGCCGCTTTTCTTCCTCCTCTTTCTTGGGATCCTTTTTGTCTTCTTCCTTCAAGTCTAGGTATTCCTCCAAGGGGAGAAGGGAGAAGATCTCCACAAATTCCCCTTTCCATAACCTTTCCTTAACCTCTAATTTTAGGTGACACCCCAACGGCCCCGCAAACGACACATGCACGTTCTGCCTTGCTGCATCTGGAATCTCCCCCATTAGTATATCCCTCTCAGCCGCCACTTCCGTGGCTGCTGACCCCGCTGAGGCTGCTACCAGCTCACCTGCACTGCTCCCGGCCCGTTCGGAGACTGGTTTCTCTCCTAACCCCAAACCCGACGACCCCGGCAACCACGCCTTGCTAAACGAAGCCCCCTTATCCAAACCTGGACTCCATGATGCAAGAAATGTTTTCAGACCCTCTAACAAATCTCCAGAGTGTGGTGTACTGTGAGACTCACCGACCAAACCCCTTGGTGTCGCTGATCCTGGGGCTGCATCCCGAACTCCGCCGTGAGATGTTCCCGGCGAGGCTGCTGTCAAATCCCTGCTGTCCTGAGGCCTCCTGCGGCCTGCTGACCCGACATCCAATGGCCTGCGAACAAAAGAAGAAAAACTGGGGAGGCCGTCATCAGAACCCAAATCCTCCCTGACCTCACCCATTGGGCCTCTACGTGGACTGCTACTCCTGGCATGCTGGCCCTTACGGCCATATCTATCCCCGGAAAAACTTCTGCTCCGCCTGTCGGGAGAGCCCCCGCTCATTGACCTGGAGGCACTCTCCCGCGAGATTGCTCCCCGAACAGGTGAGCCACAGCAACGACCATCCGCAGACTCCCCGCTGCTACTGCGCTGCCTGCTCCGCCGTTCACTCCTGGAGCGATGGCTAGCTCTCCTGTCCCCCCCACTGTCTCTGCGCCGCTCTGTGGGGCTATCTGTCCTCTCCTGAGCGCGGCAATCCCTGCCCGCCCGCTGATCCGCTGGCCTACAGCGCCCCACCCCTGCACCAGGCCGGGAGGGGGCCATGCCACTGCCTGCTGTGACCCCACCGCCTGTCACCAGCGCCCAATGATCCTTGTTCTGGCCCGTTGCCCGTGACTGCTGCGCTGCGGGGAGGGGCGCTTGCGGCCTGGCCCTAGCCTGCAACCTGTTGTGTATTCTTGGTGCTTCCCTACCTACCCTGGAATAGGCTGTAGGTGCCGACTGTCCCCTGCTGTCCAAGCCCCTGCTGGCTGCCCCATCCTCAGCGGAACCTGACTGGGTTGCAAGGGCCTCATTTACCAACCCCTGTTTCTGCCCCCTTTTTGCCCTAACTGCCCCAGGGGACGACTCACCGCGGTTACTCCGTCCAGCTGCCTGCTCTGTGCTCCTAGCAGAGCCTGCTGCTTGTAACAGGTCTGCTGCCTCTGCTGATACTGCGCTCCTCACCGCCGCCGGGCGGCGCGGCGCCATCTTCTCCTGACCGCACACCTCAGACTCTGCCTGACGGCCGTGGTGTGTGGTCACCCCCGGGCCGCCACCTCCACGAATCCTAGCCCGGCCGCCACTTCTCCTGGTGCAGGTCCCTGTCATGCCTGCTGACGGGCTGCGGCTCCTAACCGCGCCAGCACCGGCATCAGGGCTTAAGCGTTGTGGAGGCCTGGTCCGGCGCGCTGTCCTGCGCGCCGGCGACGGCCCTGCCGCACTCAGTGCTGCCCCCAACTGCTGCTCCATCCAAGCTGCTCCATGCTGTCGGACCGCTGCCTTCACACCCTCCAGGATTGCTGTCATATCACTTTCAGCCACGGAATCCATCTGAAAAACAAAGAAGAAAAAATCCCCACCAGAAGCCAGCAACAGCTAACAACAGGTAAAGATTTCAAATTAAAATGGAACCCAAATTACAGATCCTTCCTGGTTCATGGCTGCCTAAAATGTATCCAAACATTCAGTGTCTCCTCCCTCTGCATGCAGACACTGAACTTTCCTCATAGAGATGCATTGATTAAATTAATCTATATGAGGAGATGCTGATTGGCCAGGGCTGTGTTTGAATCATGCTGGCTCTTCCCCTGATCTGCCTCTTTGTCAGTCTCAGCCAATCCTATGGGGAAGCATTGTGATTGGACCAGGCCACCATTCTGATGATGTCAGCAGACTGCTTGTTTTTCTGAGACAAAAAGCATGCAGAGTTACAGCTTCAGACTTGAATACAGTAAGATTTTGCTATATTTATGGAGGCATGAGGGGAACAGGGGGGCTAGATGGTGGTTTTAACATTATAGGGTCAGGAATACATGTTTGTGTTCCTGACCGTATAGTGATCCTTTAACTAATTTTCTGAGAGTCCAGACCCACGCTATCTAATTAATAGGTTAGTCAGGATCACCCTATCTAGCACACCAACCCGTTGCCTCTCTGACATACCTAGCAATTAGCCTGTCCAATACTTCTTGTTATTGCATCTCCTACCTAGACTCACATTCAGTCATGTATATTCCGCATGTATATTCCTTCTTTTATAAAAAATAAAAATAAATTTAAAAAGTGCAGTTTATTGAGACAGGATGCCTGCCTCATTTACCCATATGATTGTAAACAAAGTTATATTGTTACTACGTGTCATTACATTTGTCTGTACTCCCCTGCACTACAAAAATAAAGAATAAAAAAAAAAAAAAAAAAACCTAATGTGGACCCTGCCCCATCACTGTCCTATGACATTGTGACCTATCAAAATTGTGTAGTATTAATTCAGTGATGTATCCGACCTCCATAGCAAATATGGACTTAACTGCACAAACGGTTTTTATATCAAATTTATTGGAACGTGTATTTAAATGATTTCCTGACTAACTGAATTCACAGAAAAAGTACCATTAGGACAAAGCGAGAGAGAATTGGGCTACTAGGCTTTGCTGTGGAAGCTTTTTGGACATGATTTGCGGTACTCTTCTCTGAAGAAAAGGGCGTTTACTGCCTATTTTATTATTATTAATACTGGTATTTATATAGCGCCAGCATAGTCCATAGCGCTTTACAATATTATCAAAGGGGGAGATTTAACAATAAATGAGACAATTACAAAACCTTTCAGGAACAATAGATTGAAGAGGGCCCTGCTAAAACAAGCTTATGGTCTATAGGACTGTTATGACAATACCAGTATGGTACCGTAGACCGTTAATTTGTTTTCCATGGGAAATCAACTGTGAAAAAACGAACAATAAATTGATAGATTGTTCCAAACAACTGAAGATGAAGATGAATTTAAATAAGAAAAATTTGTTTTGCCTGGCCATATAGGCGATTTAGCACGTCGTAGGGTCCAAGTGTAACATTAACTAGGAATTGGCCATTTGTGTTGGAAGTAGTTGAAGTGCACACAATGATGAAGATAAGATGATAATTGAAAAAAAAAACTAAAGCAGGATGTGTGCACATAGGCTAAAGGATAAGACTTTTTTTTATCCGTACCTGTACTCGCCCATTTGTTTATCCATAGACAAAAAAAGCCAGCAAGTTAATGCACAGAGAAATCAGTGAACCCAGATCTCTATTTCTATGGAGAGGAAGACTCAAATCGTTGTGTTTCCTTACCAAAAACCACGACAAGCTATTTCTCACACAACCCAAAAGGCCTAAACTAAAGTAAACAGATAAGGTGGGGCCCGAAGCATCACTTAAAATAGTTATTCCTGTGCAAGCATTCTAGGGCTTTGAAAAACACAGAGAGAGACAATCACCATAACAAAACATCAAGACAGAGTGTTAAATGGCTGTGTTTATACTGTGGGAAGATTTACCAGCTGTGTGCTTCAACACTAATCTTTTCTCATTTAAAGTGACCTTGTCATTTTTATTAAGTTTTTTTTGTCTGGCGAAAGTCTTTGTGTGAAACACGCAGACAGAAATATCCACACTCCACTGCATGTGTACAATGCACACAAGAACACCCAGGTTTGCGTACACATTAACCAATACAAATAAACGAACCAGTTTCGCACAGCAAAATACCCCTGAATTTAACGTCAGACTCTCTGTTTTGGGAGAGAACCACTTTAGCTGTGATTACACGAACAAGTAAAACAGTTGACTTTCCACACGATGCAGCAGTCTCAAGTGGAGCAATGCTGAGCACGTTGTTTAAATAATTATCAATGGAAAACTCGCTCATTGGTGGAGTAATGGGGTCGTCAATCCCTTCTTAGGAACATCACATGAAAGCCAACATCAATGGTGACTCCAAATCTCAGCAATAAATATAGCGGTGTCAGCTTCTTCAATAAAATTAATAACAACATTTATTCAACTGTTTAAGGTATTAAAAAATAGAAAAGTATTCTATTAGGCCCCAACACTTCATGTCTTCCATAGAACAGGCACAAATCTACGTGTTACATATAAAAGTGTTACATAGAACAATGTCAAGATCTTGACAAAGTATAACGATTTCTTACAAAACACGTTGAAATGGCTTTTCTGCCATTTCATGATGCAAATAGGAAATCAAATACAGAATTTATGAATTAAGACAATTATAATTAGTCATCAGACCTTGTTTTTGACTCATGACCTTGTTTTATATTATGTCTCCAGAACTTATCAATGGTATTATATCCAATAATACACAGTTCTTTTTCAGTTTTGGTCCAACTTTCCACATGACTTTGATATTGTCATTAGAGATGTACATGGCCGAAAAACAAATTTTATTTTGTTTCAATACATCAATTAATTGCCCTTAATTATGACAATCCCACGTAAGGATACCAAGTTAGGGAGCTTTGTACTAAACAGCTGTAAGGTCAAACTTAAAGGACCACTATAGTGCCAGGAAAACATACTCCTTTTCCTGGCACTATAGTGCCCTGAGGGTGCCCCCACCCTCAGGGTCCCCCTCCCGCCGGGCTCTGGGGAGAGGAAAAGGTTAAAACTTACCTTTATTCCAGCGCCGGGCGGGGAGCTCTCCTCCTCCTCTCCGCCTCCGTTCCTCCTCTTCTGCTGAATGCGCATGCACGACAGGAGCTGCGCGCGCATTCAGCTGGTCTCATAGGAAAGCATTTACAATGCTTTCCTATGGATGCTTGCGTATTCTCACTGTGAGAAGCATGCAAGCGCCTCTAGCGGCTGTCAGTGAGACAGCCACTAGAGGATTTGGAGGCTGGATTAACCCATTTATAAACATAGCAGTTTCTCTGAAACTGCTATGTTTATAGAAAAAAAGGGTTAATCCTACAGGGACCTGGCACCCAGACCACGTCATTAAGCTGAAGTGGTCTGGGTGCCTAGAGTGGTCCTTTAAGGAAAAAATTTTTTTTCTTAAGTTTGCTTTTTCAGTTGCTTAGTAGATAAGTCACTAATTTGCTATCCTTATGAAACAAATGGATCTGAAAAGATTTGTTTTAATATGTTCTGAATTCGTTTGTTTTCGTTTTGTTTCAGTTTTGTAAAGGAATTCGGAATTTTGGATGCTTCCAAATTGCTGAATTCTTCCCAAATTTTATTCAGAGAGAAATAATTCAGCATGTCTACTTGTCATATTGAAACATTTGTGTAAAGAACTACCTCCACCACAAGCTCTCACAATGTCTCATGTACCTTCTGACACTTCACCACATCTTCATCTGCTGAATGTTTTCTTAAAGTACCCCACCTTGCTCTCACTTGTTTAGAATTATGTTGAACCTTCTGTGAAGGTATACTTGAGGGTATATTACAGAGGCTTTCTAAGGGAGGAGGAGGTGGTCCACCCTAGGTGATAGGTGGCAAGTGGGTACACAGAACTAGTGGGGGTGCCAATTGGCAGGTACCTAATCTGCTGCTGTCCTCTCACCAAGTGGTTCCTGCACTGATTTTTCAGCTTTCTCGCGTGCTGCGATGTGATGTCACTCAAGCCCCAGCATCCGTTATGAGCTGGGCAATCACAGACTTATCCCAGCAGCAATCACCAGTTCCACTCCAGGTCCCTTTAAATGTAAGAAAATTGAGGATAGGAGGAGCTCACTTTAAAGAACCCAGATTAAATTAAATGAAAATTCAATTACTGTGTATATATTCTGTCTGTGTATTTGAATGTGTGCTTGTATGTATATGTCTGTGGGTGGATATATGACGCTGTGAGTGTGTGTTTGTGTGTCAGTCTGTGTTTTTGTGAAGTTTCTGTATATCAATGTGTGTTTCTGTGTCTGTGTGTGTGTATATATATATAAACGTGTCTGTGTGTATGATTGTGAGTATGTGCATGCAATCTCCCTAACAAAAGGTGGTTGTGAAGGTGCATAGTAAGACACAAAAAAGGTTATATAGTTCGGGGAGAAATGTCAAAATATATTTCCATCCAGGGTTCCATCTAACGTATATTAGAAGGTAAATATCTCTTTAATTCTCCACTACCTCAGTCCTCCCCTTTTCAAATTGTATTCTCTGTTCTCTCTTTTGCTATTCTATATTTTGTTCTGTTATCCTCTTCTCTTCTGTCTCCGCACTAGTCATAAACATGTTTTACTTTTGTTTTTTTATTATTTCATATCTATATGTACACTGCTCAAAAAAATAAAGGGAACACAAAAATAACACATCCTAGATCTGAATTAATTAAATATTCTTCTGAAATACTTTGTTCTTTACATAGTTGAATGTGCTGACAACAAAAATCACACAAAAATTAAAAAAATGGAAATCAAATTTTTCAACCCATGGAGGTCTGGATTTGGAGTCACACTCAAAATTAAAGTGGCGACTTTGCCAATCTTGGTGTTCTCTGGCAAATGCCAAACGTCCTGCACGGTGTTGGGCTGTAAGCACAACCTCCACCTGTGGATGTTGGGCCCTCATACCACCCTCATGGAGTCTGTTTCTGACCGTTTTAGCAGACACTTGCCCAGCTCGCATTGATGTGCCATCCTGCATGAGCTGCACTACCTGAGCCACTTGTGTGGGTTGTAGACTCCGTCTCATGCTACCACTAGAGTGAAAGCACCGCCAGCATTCAAAAGTGACCAAAACATCAGTGAGGAAGCATAGGAACTGAGAAGTGGTCTGTGGTCACCACCTGCAGAACCACTCCTTTATTGGGGGTGTCTTGCTAATTGCCTATAATTTCCACCTGTTGTCTATCCCATTTGCACAACAGCATGTGAAATTGATTGTCACTCAGTGTTGCTTCCTAAGTGGACAGTTTGATTTCATAGAAGTGTGATTGACTTGGAGTTACATTGTTTTGTTTAAGTGTTCCCTTTATTTTTTTTGAGCAGTGTATATAAACCTTTATTAGAGAAAAAAGCTGTTCCAAAACCAAAGACATCAACATTAAAGATCCACTCACCCCTGTCCGTGCTGCTGAACCAATAGATACCAAAAAATAAAAACCCAAATCGATTCTCAAAAATGGAAAGAATGCTTTTTTAATTCCGAAATGGCAATCAAATGTATTCATTGGCCAATATGGTATTTTTTAAAAAAAAATTAATATTTATATTTACTATTAAAACTGAGTAGACAACAACTTTCTATAAATTAATCTATATCTGTTTTAGAGGCATATCCTGAATTTAGTAGAACAACCTCTAATGGTAAGTCCATCTTGCTTCAATAGAAAACTATAGGTAAAGTAGTTAAACCCATTCATTGATCATCATCCGGCCCTCACAGACCCTAAGCCCACATGGAATGTCCTACGGGTTTAGTAGAAGAATCTCTGCTTAACAATTTTAATGCCAAAGTAACACTTGACTTGCCATTATACGGTCTTTATAAGATTGCAGTGTGGGGCTGTAGGGGGCACGGTAATTTTACTTTAACTGCCTAATAAAAATGTATCACAGATGTGAATACATAAAGGGAATCAACACAGTAAAGGAGGAGACTATATTTAAAAGAAGAAAAACTACCACAATAAGAGGACATAGTCTTAAATTAGAGGGGCAAAGGCAGGGCCAGATTAAGAGCCCAGTAGGCCTAGGGCTGACAATTATGATGGGCCTAATTACAGAATCGTAAACAGTCATACCTACCAATCGTCATGTATCTGGCGGAAGTGGTGCTGAAGCGAAACCCATAGGGTGCAGCTATGAGAAAACACACACTCTATGCTATTCTCTCTCTAATTTATGCTTTCATCTTTCAAGTAAATCCATAACCCCTAACAGCAGTGTCCAGTGAAGAAGGCAGTTAATGGACGGGGTAAAAGGGTGGGCCACTGACGCAAATCATGTAATCAGACCTGCCGGAAGAGGCGAACATGCCTTAAAAAGGGGGCCTGTGCCTAAAGAATTGGAAGGCCAGCCTGGCATGCATGAACATCAGGCTGCCTGCCAATTAGTGCAGAGTTTTATTTTTTATTTTTTTTATTTATTTTTTATTTTTGAATGCTGTTCTCTCCGGTGTTCCAACCCACTGGGATCCTGTGGTTGAATTAATCCTATATGATGTGCCTGATTTTCACTTCCATTTTGTAAGTGTGTTTTTACATTAAAAGTGTTCATTCTGTTCAAGATACTCTGCACTATCATTATTTTCCTTTTCTCCTTCATATTTGCCACGATGTCCCGCAAGTTTTGAGGTTTCTACTATATTGATGATATGCCTACAATCAATTTTGGTTTGTGAGTGCAATTATTACATTTACTTTCCACCTCAAAATTATTGCAACATTATTGCACTATGTTTCTCTTTGTTATTATTGTATTGTAGATTTTTTTCGTTTTCTGCCTGCCAATCATGCAGGCTGTCCAACTAAGGGCATACTATGCAGACAGCACCCTGAGCTTGGCATAAATGCGTCTAATGATGAGTTTGCTCCACGCTTTCTAAGGACTGTCCATTAGAACTCGCTGGTCCATTGCTCTCCTAACCTCCTTACTACCAGGCAGAAGCTCCTGTCATACAGTCTGGCACAGAGAAAAGGTGGATGTAGAGAGTGTAGAAGAAAGGGAACATGCCACAGTGTTAGAGAGACTGAAGCAGCAAGAGTGCACAAAGTCAGCTTTACCTTAACTAATTTCGTTGACAGCCAGTCCACACAAGTTTTGTTCCCACACAGCCCTCTAAAGTTTCCATGCTTAAGCAAGAGTATATGAAGGATAGTTAGGGTTGCCACCGTTCTTGGAAAAAAATACAGGCCTTACTAATTTGCATAATTATGTATGCGTGTAAATCACAAGGAGTGACCTAAGAAAATTCTGTAAAATCCTAAAAAAAACTACTTACATTTATTCTGCTGAATAAAAGATGGATTGTTCCCTTTGTCTCCCTGTCTTCAGGGCCGGATTAACATAGGGGCTGATGGAGCTGCAGCTCCAGGCCCAGGCCCATGGAATAGGCCCATTGATTTAAAAAAAACATTTTTTTTTCCACACACTACTCTTAGGGATTCCACCTGGCTTTTATTTTATTGGCACAGCCAGTATTTGAGGCTGCCTGGCTGGTGCCAATATTGCAGTGATACTGGCAATACAAATGCTGGTATTTTTCTCAGTATAAACAAGAGATTACTCTGCAATACCAGTACTGGCCAGTAGGGGTCGCTGTGTGTGTGGAGACAGGCAGGGATAGGAAGTTCCAGCATATCCCTCCCTGCCTCTACTCACTGATCTGCAGGGGTGCAGCTACAGAGAGTCCAGACAGCAACTCCCACCCTGCAGAGACAGCCTACAGCTCAGGGAAGTAAGGGATGGGGGAAAGGCTGCAAGGAGACATGGGGACACTGAGACACTAAGGGACACTGGGAGACATTATGGCAGACACTGAGACACTAAGGGACATTGGGAGACATTATGGCAGACACTGAGACACTAAGGGACATTGGGAGATATTATGGCAGACACTGAGACACTAAGGGACATTGGGAGATATTATGACACAGACACATGGGGACACAGTGTCCCCATGTCTCCCAGCCAGTGTCCCTGGTGTCTCAGTGCCCCCTAGTCTCCAAGTCTCTCACTGTCCCCATGTCTCCTAGTGCCTCCATGTCTCTCATTGCCTCAAGTGTCACAATGTCCCCATGTCTCCAAGCTAGTGTCCCTAGTGTCTGTGGCCCTGGTGTCTCAGTGTCCCCATGTCTCCCAGTGCCCCCATGTCTCAATGTCCCTATGTCCCCCAGCCAGTGTCTCTTGTGTCTTTGTCCCTGGTGTCTGTGTCCCCATGTCTTCAAGTGTCCCCTATTTTCCCATTGTCCCCATGTGTCCCAGCCAGAGTCCCCTAGTCTCCCTGTGTCACTTGTGTCTCCGTGTCCCTAGGTCTCCCCGTGTCCCAAGGTCTCCCCATCTTCCTAATGTCCTAGTGACATGTGGACCCTGGGATACATAGGGACACAGGGAGACATGGGGCATTGAGACACTGTGATACATAGGATCACTGGGAGACCTGGGGACATGGCACTGGGAGACATGGGGCACTGAGACACTGATACATAGGAACACTGAGACCTGGAGTAATCGACACATGGGGGCACTGAGTCATGAGGACACTGGGAGACATAGGAGCACTGGGAGGAATCCATCTATACAGCAGAATCAAACTAAGTAGTTTTTTGGTGATTTTACAGCATTTTCTCTTATGTCACTCCTTTTTTTTCAAGAAAGGTGGCAAACCTAACTACTTTTCACATACTCTTACTTAAGTATGGAAACTTAAGTGGGATGTATGGGAACAAACGTGTGTGGACTGGCTGACAATGAATATAGTTAAAGGGACACTATAGTCACCAGAACAACTACAGCTTATTGAATTTGTTCTGGTGAGTAGAATCATTACCGTCAGGCTTTTTGCTGTAAACACAGAGAACATGCAGTCTTTACATTACATCCTAGTGATAACTTCACTGGCCACTCCTTAGATGACTGTTAGAGATCCTTCCTGGGTCATGGCTGCCTAAAATGCATCCAAACATTCAGTGTCTCCTCCCTCTGCATGCAGACACTGAACTTTCCTCATAGAGATTCATTAATTAAATTCATCTATATAAGGAGATGCTGATTGGCCAGGGCTGCGTTTGAATCATGCTGGCTCTGACCCTGATCTGCCTCTTTGTCAGTCTCAGCCAATCCTATGGGGAAGCACTGTGCTTGGATCAGGCCACCACTTCTAATGATGTCAGCAGACTGCTTGTTTTATGAGTCTAACAGCATGCAGAGTTACAGCTTTGGGCTTGAATATAGTAAGATTTTGCTATATTTATGGAGGTATGAGGGGCCCAGGGGGCTAGATGGTGGTGTTAACACTATAGGGTCATGAATTCATGTTTGTGTTCCTGACCCTATAGTGATCCTTTAAGGTAATGCTGACTTTGGTCTCTCTAACACTGTGACATGTTCCCTTTCTTCTACACTCACTACATACAGCTTTTCTCTGTCCCAGACCATATACCAGGAGCTTCTGCCTGCTAGTAAGAAGGTAAGTGGACCAGCGAGTGCTAGGGGACAGTCCTTAGAAAGCGTTGAGTGAGCGCATCATTAGATGCATTTATGCCAAGCTCAGGGTGCTGTGTGCATAGTATGCCCTTAGTTGGCCAGCTGCATGATTGGCAGGCAGCCTGACATGCATTCATGCCAGGCTGGCCTTCTAATTCTTTGAGCAGACATGTCCTCTTTTTGGGCATGTTCGCCCCTTTTGGCAGGCTACGTGATTTGTGTCAGTGGCACACCCTTTTACCATGCCCATTGACTTCCTGCCTGACTGGACACTGCTGTTAGGAGTTATGGATTTACTTGAAAGATGAAAACATAAATTAGAGAGAGATTAGCCTTTTCTTATAGCTGCTGTTTTCTTTCTCTCCAGCACCATCTCCATCAGATACATGATGCTTGGGAGTGTTTTACTGTTTTTGGTCGATATGATTCTGTAATTAGGCCCGTCATAATTGTCAGCACCAGGCCCACTGGGCTCTTAATCTGGCCCTGCCTGTCTTCCAGTGTCTTAGTGTCCCCTAGTTTTCCAGTATCTCCTAGTGTCTGTGTCCCCTATGTATCGCAGTGTTTCAGTGCCCCTTGTGTCCCAGTGTCCCCTCATGTCCCCATGTCTCAGTGTTTTCAATGTATCACAGTGTCCCTATGTTTTACAATGTCTCAGTGCCCCATGTGTCTCAGTGCCCCATGTCGCCCAGTGTCCCCTCGTGTCCCCATGTTGCCCAGTGTCACTTAGACACTAGGGGACACTTAAGAGACATGAGAACACTGTGAGACATTGGGACACTAGGAGACACTGAGACATAGGGACACTGGGAGACATGCGGACACTGAGACACTAGGGACACTGGCTGGGAGATATGGAGACAATGAGAGACTTGGGGACATTGGGAGACATGGGGACACATACGCTAGGGATACAGTGTCTCAGTGTCCACATGTCTCCCAGTGTCCCCTGATCTTCCAGTGTCCCCAAGTGTCTCAGTGTCCCTTAGTGTCTCAGTGTCCCCTAGTGTCTCCCAAGTGCCTAGTGTCTCACAGCGTCCCCTAGTGTCTCAGTGTTCCCATGTCTCCAGTGTCCCCTGATCTTCCAGTGTCCCCAAGTGTCTCAGTGTCCCCTAGTGTCTCAGTGTCTCCTAGTGTCCCCAAGTTCCTAGTGTCTCACAGCGTCCCCTAGTGTCTGTGTCCCCATGTCTCCAGTGTCCCCTGATCTTCCAGTGTCCCGTAGTGTCTCAGTGTCCCCTAGTGTCTCCCAGTGTCCCCATGTCTCCCTGCAGCCTTTACCCCATCCCTCACTTCCCTGAGCTGTAGGCTGTCTCTGCAGGCTGGGAGCTGCTGTCTGAACTTTCTGCGCTGTGTAACTGCTCCCCCGCGGATCAGTGAGAAGAGAGGCAGGCAGGGATATGCTGTAACTTCCTATCCTTGCCTCTCTCCATACACAGTGACCCCTACTGGCCGGTGCAGGTATTGCAGAGTAATCTCCGTTTATACATAGAAATATGCCGGCATTTGTATTGCCGGTTTTACTGCAATACTGGCACTAGCCAGGCAGCCTCAAATACCAGCCAGGTGACAACCCTAAGAGTAATGTGTAAAAAAAAAAAAAAAAAAAGGTTACAATGGTTCTTATCTGCCGTCACATTCTAAGTTTCTATGTTTCTTTGTGAAGTTCTGCAATCACTCATTTTCAGTTGGTTACTTGTAAAAATAACATGCTCCTGGTCTGTTTTATAACCAATATTTCATTTTCTCACGGATGGATGAAACACAAGATGTAAATGTTTTCAGAAATAGAAAATAATGATTATAAAAGTGTTAGAAACTGCCAGGGTTGTCCATTCCTTCTCTAAGTACATTTGAATTATTTATTTAGCACATACTGCATTGCAATAGAAATAATAACAGTAATGATAAAAAAATAATCCACGTTATTATTTTGCATACCAAGACACTATCATATAAGGGGGAATATTTTGTTATTAAGACAAGCGGTTTTACAGGGATCCCAAGAGCGGACTTTTTTGGGGGGGTCTTAAATCTGTTTTCTCATAGCAACTCCCCATAACTATTTCAAATATTTCATCTTAGACATTGTAAATTACAAAGAGAATGCAGGTTATTTCATGTAACAGTCAAAAAACAACAAAATGTAAAAAAAAGAGAATAAAGTCTTGGGGGGAAAAAAATATAAATTAGGTGTTTTTGTCTAAAGTTTGCTACTCCCTAATCGATTCATCACAATTCACTGTTCTGGTTAATGTAACAAAAAAACACCACGACACGTAAATATCAAATTGCTTTACAATTAGGAATAAGCTTAAAAAAATAAATAAATAATGAAAGTTGTGCTTATCTAAAATTTATTATTTTTTTTTACCATGTTAAGCAGTGCAACTGGTCAATTAAACTCTGTGACAATACTCAGAATCTTTATACAAAAAACCTGCTTTACAAAATTTTAGCCAGTATGATTCCTCCTCTCCATTAGTGTAAACTATGGCATTCCTATGGAAAAAAGGCCATTTATTTTGCATACAAAAATATAAAAATGCAACAATACTGGTTAACGTTCGTGCTCCTTAAAATATCCCAGTAACACACTAACGTGCCAAAAAGTGGATAATTGTAGCTCCGTCTGCATATTTGAAACTTGAGTTAAATAAATAACATTCTATATTTTGCTAATTTGCTAGATTTTAAATACATACAAAAATTAACATATACATATATATATATATACACACACACACAAATATAGTGTTATAACATTAAGTACCTTGAGTTAGATTTAAAACCAGAACCGTTTGTGCGTCACAGCCAGAGGAACAGACGACTGTTTTAAAATCAACACAATGCAAGCTTCCCTTTACACCAATCAGTTCCTCTTTGCCATTAATATCCAAACTGTATCGCTTGTCAAGCTAATTATGATTGTTGTCGCGATTGTTGCTGGTCACATTTCATTATACAGAGGATACATTAATTATCTTTTATTTAAATAGTGCTAAAACAAACTGCAGGGCTAGATATTCAGAGAAAAGGGCATAAAACACAGTTGACAGGCAGAAACAAACCAATAAATGAGGTTTCGAGAACCTATCCCACAAGCTTGTCTGCGCTTATAAAAAAGTATCAGAGTAAGGCACTTCTCTTTTTGAGGTTTTGTCCAGAGTTGCTTGACAACTGTATCCATACTAAGATCATGTCTGCCTGATTGTACAGAAGACGGCAATATATGGTGAGGTTCTAAAGACATGCACAAGTTAGAAAGGTGTGACTGTAAGTTCTCAATCTCACCTCCAGATTTTCTGAGGGTCTACATGCAAGTTCCTTGACCCACGGGGAAATGAGGAGCTTAACTCACAATTTTTGATAACACGAATTGCCACCCGAGCCGTGGAATTTGTTTTTTTAGGCCAATCGGATTCCCTACTGGGCTCACCGTTATGCAATGAACCATCTACAGATTTACCGACAGTTACCGACGGACTACATTTAGGTTCGGAAACTTTACTATATTCGTTAGTATTTAGATGAGGAATCTCTTTTTGTACCTTGGCACTCGCCATTGTCTTTCCGGAGCATGGTTTCAATGTTCCACCACCATGCTGAGACAGTTTCTGGGGTAGCTTGCTGTCTCGGCTCACATTTTGTGTCTGTTTGAAAGTGGGCATCCTTTGTTTGTTGTCATTTCCCACACCTTGTATGCTGACTGAAGGCACCTCTTTGTCTGAGTGGACTCTTCTTACTCTATACCCAAATTCATTGGTTTTTGACTTTTTACAAGTATTACTTCCAGCTCTCCCTAGTAAGGAGTTCTTTGGATTGTTACCACTTCTTTGTCCCAAATCTTCCCAGTCTGCTTTTGAACTATTTCTTTCTGTTTTCAGTTCTCGTTTCACACCATCGTCTCTATCACACGTATTTTGTAACTCTTTCTTCCATTTGGAGCATGGTTCAGGACTATCCGTATGTACTGATGAGCATACATCTTTTAAAACCTTTGTTAATGACTTGCATTCAAAAGCTTCCTCTACCTTTGATGTTTGTGCAGTCCCATTCTGTGATTCCCTCAACTTGTCTTCTGTGGTTGGTATCTGAACATTTATTTCTTTTGCTTTAATATCGTGTCGGACAGACACTGGCTCTGTCAGTTTTATTCTACTGTTGAAACTACCGGGTTTTGCTAGAGTATGTTTGGGAATGTCCGATGTAGACGGAATGGTGGTCTCTGAGCCAACCCGATCTATAAATTTTCTGGGATTCTTGGGTGAAGGTTTTGGTATAGATTGCCTTGAAATTTTGGTTGTAGACTGGTATAGTGATTGTTTGGAGGTTTTCTGAAAAGACTGGGCAAGTGATTTCTTGCTAGTATCTGGTCTTAATTGCTCTGATGATTGTCTGTGAGTCTCTTGTGTATCCTGGCTTAATGACTGAGAGGCAGCATTGTCTGGTGTTTGGGGCATTGAGGATATGGAAGGCACAGGTCGAGACTGTGCTGAGGAATCTGTGGCTATCCCAAGTTCTAGCTGGTCTGTTGACTGTCTGTCAGAGTCAGACCCTTGCATATCCTGGGTTAATGACTGCGGGGTTACATCATTTGCCACCTGGCATATTGAACGGTCAAACTGAGACTGATCTAAACATTGTGTGGTGTCAGTTTCAGGCTGGGAAAATATCGGTTTGAGGTTCTGAGACATTTGGTTAGTGGCCATATATGTAGGCTCTGGTATTGAGGCATCATACTGTCCAGCATGTTTCGGAATCTTAGACCAAGAATGGGATGTTATACGTCTGGTTGAACTAAGCCCAGAATTATTTTGCAATTGACATGTGGCCTCAGGTCCAGAATTTCCTAATTTTGTCCAGGACATCTCCTCACCAGGCTGGCCTAGTGATTGGTTAAGTGTATCTTGTTCGCATTTAACAAGCGATGAATCAGAAGTGTCAGTTTCAGACTTAGCCAGGGAATGTCTATAAATCTTTAGTCGAGACTGAAGTAAAACATTTTGAGTCTCAGGTCCTGATTGTGCTTTAGATTTTATTGAGGTACCAAGTACAGACTGGGAATGCAGGCGGCTAATTTTTTTAGTTTGAGGTTCAGGTTGCGTGTGCCTGAGTGACTCCTGTATGTCCTGGACAGAATGTCTCTGAGTCTCTGTTTCAGGTGATAAATGTTTAGTCTCTTTCTGGCTCACTGAATCTATTGATTGAAAGGGAAATTTTGATACAGACTGAGAAGATAAATGACTTGCAATATCAGGTGCATGATTGGTTTTGTATTTTCTGTGAGGTTCATCTGAAGACTGGACAATTAACTGTTTGGAATTATCAATGTCATAATGGGCTACTAACGTTTTGAGATCATCAGTTTTAGACTGGGCTGCTAACATTTTCAGATTATCAGTTTCAAACTGGGCTTCTAACGGTTTCTGATTGTCAATTTCAGACTGATCTACAAACTGTATGGGATTATCAGTTTCAAATTGGACTACTAATAGTTTTTGATTATCGATTTCAATCTGTGCTTCTAACTGTTTCGGATGATCAATCGCAGACTGATATACTGTCTTTGACTGGCACATTATCTGCTGAGAGTTACTAGACACAGATTGGCATACTATCTGTTGTGGGTTATTTGTTGCAGACTGGCCGTGGCATAATTCATGTTTCGGAATAACCGATGCAGAGGGATTTACGATTTGTTTTGGGTTATCATTTCCAGACTGGCATACTATCTGTTGGGGGTTATCAGATGCAGACTGGCATGCTATCTCTTGGGGGTTAATTGATGCCGACTGTGATGTTAATAGTTGACAGTTGTGTTCTGTAGGCTGAGTTAGTGCTTTGTTATAAAAATCTATTCCAGTGTGGTCAATTAAGTCATGGGGGAGACCCAGCTCAGCCTTCACTGGTAATGGTTCTGTTATTTCAAGTTTTGAATTGTCTACTGTTTGGTTGAGGACCAGAGGTGCATCTTGCTTTAGCAATGTACTACCTGAAGTTCCCTCAGACGTGGCAAGGGAATATTGAGAAGACTTAAGTTCAGAGTGGGCATTTGACTGCCTAAAAGCTTCAGTTTCAGATTGCAACAGAGAATGTTTTGATGTTCCAGATTGAGACTGATTTTGTAGATATCCAAGAGAATCAGGACAAGAGTGGCTTAATAATGGACTGGTGGTATCCGCCACCTTGAGCACAAGTAATTGTCTTGAAATCCTCAATTTAGTTTGGTCTGGTGATTGATTGAGAATTTGAAGATCTGTTTGGGTTGGAGACTGCCTTGTTGTAACAGAATTCCTTGTATCAATGGAATGTACATTACAAACATTGACAGCATTTGACTTGGAGAAATCCTTGTAAGCTGTATATCCCATCTGCTGCCTCAACACTCGTTCAGAGACCTCACGCATCTGGACAGCATTTTGCTGGTCGCAATAATACTGGATTCTTTCACTCTGACTTTTGCGAGACATCTGAGCGGAGATATAGCTCGATCCCAAGGAGCGCATTCTGCACAGACGGAAACTGCCAGTTTTACGTGAATTTCGTAGGTTCCTCTCCAAGGTGAGTTCTAACTCATCTTCTTCACGCAAAAGCTCCAGAGAACTGCAGGAAGCCATGGAATGCCTCTTCTCTAAACGTTTCTTCTCCCATTGTTGCTGTCGTTGTTCTTCTAGCTCACGGATCTTATTTTCCTGTAAGAACAATGTTTACAAGTTAGGTCTATATCCCATTCCAAATAATTGGATAAGACTAATCTCTCAAACAATCATCATGATTAGAGTTGAGCGAACCCGGACTGTAAAGTTCGGGTTCGTACCGAACATTACGTTTTTTTTGGACCCCGGACCTGAACAGGGACATATCAGTGTATGTTCTGGTTGGAGTTCGGTGTTCAGCGATTTAATGGCGCGTTTTTAAAACATCAGTTAATGGTTTTGTCTACTAAGGTGTGAAAATTAAAAAAAACTCCAGTTACTCAATGAACCTTAATTCTAAGTGCAGGAGAGGTCTTTGTAGAATAATCTGTGTACATTACTCACCCTCCAATCATAAGTATTTTACATGTATATTGGACAGTTATTGCTTATTTATGTAAAACAGCAGTTTACAAATAAATCACCATTATGGTTACAGAATATAATACTTATGCTGTGAGCTAACCCCAAAAACATATTTTAAAGGTAATGCAGGCAATATAGGTAGGTGAAGGAATGAAGAAGCAGTGAGCAGTGGGTAGTGAAGTACTGGGAGGTGACCCCAAAGAAGAAGTGAGGCAGTGACTTGAGTAGAAGTCATTTTTGTGTGAAAATTGGAGCAGTAACTGGTGATTAAGGAGGGAAATGTGGTAATGTGTGGCTAAAGAAAGAAATGAGTTGAAGGTGGATAAAAAAGGGGGGGTGGTGGTGGTGGCAATTGTAAGTAAAGTAATGAAGCATAGAAAGTAAGTACATTGAGGATAGTGAAATGATTGCAGTGGACGACAATACAATGGAGAGGAAATAGTAGAAGATGGTTGGACAATGAAGGAGAAAAAAAGTGGAAAAGTAGAAGGCGAGCATACAGATAGGAAGTACGTGAATAAAGGGGAGAAAGCATGGTGTATGACATGGGGACATTTAATTTGGGAATTGGTACTGGGGCACGAGATGAAAATTACAATTGAGAGAATGCATTGGGGGAATATTTCAATAGGGGATGAATTGGAAAACTGTAAGGGGATTGGCAGAAACTATATTATCAAATTTGGGGTAGCTGTAGGGGTTATATCAACTGGGCTACAGAGGGGATATCAGAATGCACAAAGAGTCAAGAATGGACTGAGAGTACAGTAAATGGGGAACAACTGCTGAGAAAGCACAGGAAGTGAAATATGAACGGGGCAAAAGGAGAATTTAATTCTCTGTCTTTGTAATTCAATGGGTGTCAGAGTGTATTATGTGCCTTTAATATTAAGAGGTGGGGCTTTGGAAGGAAGGCAGTGGGTACCATGTTGTTCTGGGACCTAAGCAATGCAATCTTTGGACAGCCTTGCCCTCAGTATCTCCCAACTTAAAATCAAGTTTGTTAAACATTGTTTAAGGTTAATAGAATTTTTATTTTAGAGCAATCCACTTTTACTTACTTTAATGGCTAGCTGAAATCTTTGGCAGAAACAGCTAAATATCTTGCAGCATTCTTCCAAGTGAAAGGTTTCTTCATCTTCACAGAGAAATTCTATCAGTAGATGCTTAGAGTTTTGCAACACTTCAATTTCCTTTTGAACCTCTCGTAGTTTATCTTCGGCGTACTGAAAAAACCCCCAACATTTTTACATATTCATAGGAACTTTACTACAGATTACCATTGAAAAGTGCTGTCCCGCAGAACATAACAGTGATATTCTACAAGAGATAAATATTTTATCTAATCAAAGGAAATCATTTGAGACCTTTTTCTTAATTAATTAGAGAGACACTATAAGCACCAATCAACTTTAACTTAATGAAGCAGTTTTGGTGTATAGATCAGGTCCCTGCAGTCTAACTGCTCAATTCTCTGCCATTTACGAGTCAAATCACTTTGTTTATACAGCCCTAGTCACACCTCTCTGCATGTGACCTACACAGTCTCCCTACACATTTCCTGTAAAGAGAGAGCTAATGTTTAAATGTTCTTTATTGCACATTCTGTTTCATTCAGAATTTCCTATCCTATACTCTGCTAGAAGCTTGCAGGACCCTAAAGGAGCCTCCTGCGTGTGGTCAAAATTGAATCAACAGAGAAGAAGATAAAAACTTCTTAAGTAAACATGCTGTTGCATCTGATTGAAAATGAAACAATTTTTTCATGCAGGCTATGTGAGTCACAGCCAGGGGAGGTGATGGCCAGCGCTTTAAAAACAGAAACAAAAATAATTGAACCCGTACATGGCAGAAATTTTGAGCATTAGACCCGCAGGGGCATGATCTATACACCAAAACTGCTTAATTGAGTTAAAGTTGTTTTGGTCTCCTTCCAGCAATATATGAATGCTACATATGAGAGCGGGGAGTAGTGCATTATATATATAACCACTGTAAATCTGGCATCATTATATATAATCCATTTTTAATCTAGAGTCCGTCAGGATTGTATAGTACAGTATGAATTGTCAAGGATTTAAAGCATTTTTCACATAATGAAAATTGAAAACATGTGACTACAAGATTTTGTCCAATTCGACTTTACTTTAGTGTAAAATTAGAAATTTGAAATTTGTCTTCGGTCACAGTCTACCTTCCGATATTCCAAATGGTCAGAAAGGGACATGTTTGTTTTGAGAGAAGTCACTGGAAGAGTGCCCACAATTAGTACTATTCAGAATATTATAGATTACTTACAGTAATTATCTATTTAAAGCTAATAAAATGACTAAAAATGTATATTAGATGATGCCGAATGGATTTACAGATAAAAAAAATAACTAAGAAAACCCTTTATTAAAGTTGAAAAATAATTACGACGTGCTTCCATGCTGCAAAATAAATAAATAAATAAATATATAAACAAAAAAAAATTATGAGCTTGTATAAAAGAGGGACACTAGAGATGAGAAAACAAGGATTTAGGTCCAAAAGTGGGTTGTCCCTCCTAAAAGTTATGAACAGCATCTAGAATGGCAGGGTTTAATTATGGCTGCTCTATATTTTCCAAGTACTCATTCCTGACCTGCTCAGTTTACCTCTAGAAACTCATCCATCTGCTGTCTAACGTCTTTCTGCTCTGGATCTCTCAGAATCTGGCGCATAGAAGTGACTCGGGACTGCAGCTTGCAAAACTCCTCCAGCAGACCGTCTTCTGATAATCTGAAGGTGTCAGGATGCATAAAAACAATGAACATGTGATGTCATCAAAAAGTGCCACAGCCGAGCACCACAACCACTGCAGTGAGCTGCAAAAGTTTAGAATGGTTTAAATTCTTAACGGGGATCCGTTAGGCACTGCTGCCTCTCTCCACCACATCCAACAGAGAGTCATAAGAGCTAAGACTGGGTGGTGCAGGGCTTAGATTGCTGGCTAAGAGTGATCATCTGACGTTCTCAGCCAATGAGATAGCCATCCACTGCAGGGCCTCTAGCTCAAGAGAGCTAATAGAAGATCTAAGCAGGCTCTCTGTTGGCTGTGGTGGTGGGGAACGGCCACTATAACCACTGACACTATTATGTAGTGGTTATGGTATGTGGAGTGTTCATCTAATTTATTTCCACCTAAACTCTGCTTTTTAAATATTTTAAGATGTTCTACAACATTATGACGTAAAAGACATACAGGTACACACACAAACAGAGGTCATACACACAAAACACTCATTTCTTACCTATACATTGAAGGCATAAGCATTGCTAAACAGAGGTATGTCCTTTACCTGCTTGAGATGCTGACATGTTTCAGTCGGTCTGCGAAGGAGAGATATCCTGCATCTTTCTTCTGGACTTCCTGTACAACATTAAAACAGTAACTGCTCAGTGCAATACATACAAATTCACACCCAGACCTCCCCACGCAGCATGCTATGCCCTGCAATCATTGTGGTGGAATCTACAAAACCAAACATGCATCACATTTATTTTTGCTACATATTAAAACCACAATAATGTCCCTACATACGGTATAGGCTCTAGAAAAAGCATTGAACTGACCACACGCACACCACTGGCAAATACTAAACTGAAACAAACACACGCAATGACATTACAATTTATTAGTTTACAAAACACACATTTCACAGGTACAAAACATACAGAGCACAGATAATCTTAGCTTATACCACTGCAAAAAAAATTAAAAATAAAACAAAACAAAAAGGGCTCTTGATGGTGTAAACTCCCAATCACATCTTCCTCAATGCTCTCCAAAACAGAAGGGTTTATTCATTAAAAGAGCACACAGCTTGGTGTAGTGGTTATGGTGTCAGGAGGGCCCTGGTGTCCCCATTGGAATCAGTCAAACCATTTTAGAATGGCATTGCTCCCTGCCTCTACAAAAGCTCATTGAGCTCCTAGCCTTCATCCTGCTCAATAGTTATCCTTGGCTCTACTGAGCTAAGCTGTGGAGTGCAGGGCAAAGCTCATTGGCGGAGTGTTTAAGCTGATCATTCTCAGCCAATAAACAAAGCCCTCCACTGTTAGGTTTAGTTTAGTAAAGAGAGCTTCCGGCTCTCGCTGAACTGTATTGGAGTGGGGAGTGGTGCCCAGTGGACTCTAATTAAGAAGTCAAACTATTCTAAAACATTTGACTTCTTACAATGTGGGGGTGTCAAAAGGGGGTCAGGGCACTACTGGTATCATAACCACTGCAGCACACTGTAGTGGTTATGGTGCTTGGAGTGTTCTGTTACAATAGGAATTCTGGAGAATTGAGAATTGCACATGTAAGCACAAAACAGCCAAAAACTAAAAAAATCAGAGTATGCATTAATGTGGTTTTGGCTATTTCGGGCTATAATTTGCAATTTATTTGTCAGTTTTCCACAGTTCATTAACTAACCCCAGAGTGTTAAAAAGGTTCAATTAACAACACACACAGTGTGATAAGTGACGAGAAGAAGGAATTTAGAGTACATCTAAGTAACACAATACTATATAGATGGTTATTATTACTGCGTTTATGCTCAAATAAGCACATTGCCACCAACCCTCCCACTCTGATCTCACTTCTCCCACAAGCCTACCATCACAACGAAGTGCAGTAAATTCATTCCAGGTTTGTTTGCCTTTGTGTCAGCGAGTTTGAGAAGGGATGAAACTCGAAAGCCGGCTGCATTACCAGCATATCCACCCTGCAAGAAGTCATGTTTAATTTACACAAGCGATAGCCGTAAAATAAAAGACAAAATGGCAGCAAGGTGCAACGCACAAATGGGAACTGGAATGTGATTTGAGGGTTTGGGGTTAACAGCAGTAGAATGTATCAGGTGGAAATATTTCTAGACTGATAAAGAAATATTCGCACTAGCAAAGTTTGCTATTTTTTGCTTTGTTCCTGGGGTGCAGTCAGTATTTTGAAGTACTTATAGAATTGGTATTTTACGTTTTCACACAGGTACATTCCAGACAAAACGCCAGACCTGTTTTTCAACCTGCAGCTAAGGATTATGGGTATATATATGTAGGGGGGGGCGACTAAATCTACAGCTATGGATTCTGGGTAGGAGTATGCAGGGGACTAAACCTGTAGATAGAGTTTATCGATAGGTATCTGTAGGAGACGAAACCATTTCATTAAAAAAAGTATAAAACAAGCATACATAATGAGAAAATAATGCGCGATCGGAAGAGCAGTTACATGGCGTATGCTCACTACTACACAAGGGTAGACGTCAAGCAATGCAATTTGAAAAACATTAATTGAGAATGTAACAAACATCAAATTGCAGATATGGGTCATACATTTGTGAATAATATAGTTACAAAGTAGCTGTAAACCATTTACAACTATCAGCTGTAACATAAAACCACTGCATCATTGAACCTGTGCTAAAAAGCATCCATAAGGTGAGGAGGGAAGGTAAGACTATAAGGGAGGTAGAAGAAAAAACGAGGGAAGAGTATTAGTTTCAGCCTATCACAACCATCTATTGCTGGTAGAAACTGGTACAACAAGAAGGAAGTGTGTAATTGCTACATTAGCCGCACCTCCAGTAGGGGCCAGGCAATGGGAGGCCAGAGACGCTTATTTGATGTTAAATGACTTGAAAATGGTTTAAGATTTACTTAAAGGACAGCGCAAGGGGGCTGCTGGCACTATAACCAACTCGATTAAATAAAATGGTTAAAGGACCTACAGTGTCCCTTTAACTATTCTACACCCACGTCACCGAAAGATCATGCCAGAAAAACTACGGAAATTATAAGAGTGGCTCATTTGCAGGTAAGACACACACAATTGTTGCCGCCAATTATTGGCCACTGGGTGTTAAAAGCTGGGATCCAGAGACCAGTATGAGTCTAAGTATGCAGAAGGCGTGTAAGTCACTCACCGCATTCATAAAGTTTCCTGCTTTTAGTATGAGCCGGAGGATGTAGTGCAGTTCTGTACATTGCAGCAGCTCTGGACAAAAAACAGAAAAATAATATAAAATGTTGGTTATTAAGCAGCGCTAACAACACACACTACTGGGTGTACCTTATCTTGATCTGGAGAGCACATGAGATATGCTTTCTCCAGTCCCAATATGTTAACACTCATTGAGCAGACAGCCTCATGAGAGGGGAGTCCTTACCGGTGTAAAATGCCATTCTGGGCATTATTGAGGAGGTCCTCCTGCTCCAATTAAAATAAAAACGGACAAAAAGTTTTCTTACTTACCTGTGCTGCCTTATACACCCGTCCTCATGTCACGGGGGCCGCAACGCGATCAAATTGGACGCTTCTTATAGAGATGTCTGTGATTGGACCAATTGCTGGCTCAGAGAGCATGCATGTTTCAAACAGAAACACTGCACATACAGACTCCTACCACCATTACCACTTTAAATCACTGAAATGATCATGGTGGTTGGAGTAGCACTTTAATGTAAGAATTTGACACAAAAAAAACAACATACATTACACCATTAGATTTTAAAAGTTTAAGACGGAAGGATTAAAACTGAAAATGTGTTTTGATTAGGTCATATATAAACAGATATAAATGCAATACAAGACTTAGACCCAAACAGGTCAGGCAAAGCATCATGGGAAATGTAGTTATATTATATTTGGAGATTTACCTTTGATAATCCCTGTCGTATACATTGTAAAGTAGCAGTGCTCATTTTAGAGAAAATATCAACTTTTTCTGCGTCCTCTGACTAAATATTTCCATACTGTGCATTTTCTAATTAAACTTTCCATTTTGTTAATTCCACACCGCATTCTGAAGATTCTAACCAGTCTGTAACCACTTTCTAAACGCTCTGTTTTGCTGACCGATACTTTTCCACATTATAAATCTTATATTACGTAAAGCCTAAAAAATTAAAGCAGCAACTCTATGATTTTAGGTATTCTTCAAACTATGTTTATGCTTTACTTGCTGCGATTGGCATATTGTATTCACATCTTCCAGTTTATTTAGTCCTTCTACCGTTCTTAATCCAGAATGTGATCCTATGTGCGCTAAACAACGCTTACATCAAACAGGTTATTCTTTTATGTTTTGTAGTACAAAACCATCACTTTAACAAAAAAAAAATGTTGATTTCAAATGAAAAAAATCATGTCCCCTAATTAATCAGCTGGACATATTGTTTTTAGCGTCCACTTCAATGGATTCCTTGAATAGACAGTTAAACCACCCAACAATTTGTCACACAAGTGATAGCTAGAACTTTATGATATCTGAATTAATAGCCACCCAAATATTAAAATATTATTATATTAAAAATCTAATTTAAAAAAAAAGTTTTTATATTTTTATATAATAATTCAAATTAGCGTGCAATTCGAAAATGTCTGAGGCCTTAAATCCAGTTGTTTCAGAAAAGGGCTACTAAACTGGTTAAAGGATAAAGGATAAAACTTACCAGGAAAGGTTAAAGGATCTTAACATGTATAGCTTGGAGGAAAGACGAGACAGGGGGGATATGATAGAAACATTTAAATACATAAAGGGAATCAACACAGTAAAGAAGGAGACTATATTTAAAAGAAGACAAACTACCACAGCAAGAGGACATAGTCTTAAATTAGAGGGGCAAAGGTTTAAAAATAATTTCAGGAAATATTACTTTACAGAGAGAGTAGTGGATGCATGGAATCGCCTTCCAGCTGAACTGGTAGAAGGTAACACAGTGAGGGAGTTTAACCATGCATGGGATAGGCCTAAGGCTATCCTAACTATAAGATAAGACTAGGGACTAATGAAATTATTTAGAAAATTAGGCAGACTAGATGGGCCGAATGGTTCTTATCTGCCGTCACATTCTATGTTCCAAGGTGTTTGCAGCAGCAAAGAATGGGCGTGAGCCCATACTGGAATTTGCATTTTCTTTGACCTAAATAGGAAGTTCAAGTTCTGTACAAACTTGCTTGCTTCCTCTCTCCTGCATTATTCCACTAGGCCAATAGACTGCTCAGCCTATTTACCCCTGCATGTAATTGGTAAATGAATGATGGTGTGAGGCTGCACCCTAAAGGCTGTGGGGCAAGTCTCCCCTATCCATCCCTCCCTTTGCGAAGTGTCCGAGAGATAAAGAACTGGCACCAGGGTTAGTTTAAGAGTTGGGAGTCTGTTGAGAGGTCCCAAGACATACGGGAAATCAGGAGCCCATAACGTAATGTAATCATTTTATTTTAGCTTTCTAACAATCAGTATTTAAATGTGTCTAGTTATGACACAATACAGAGTACTGGGGTATTAAATATAAACTGTTTACTTTCTGGTGTGATACTAGAAGTTAATCCAAAATAGATTACCCAGGAAGGCTCTCAATGTTCGGCACATTTTGGTCTTTTAATTTATTCACGAAATGTCATCACTGCATATATTTATATTTAATAGATCTCTAATCTTATCAAACTACTTTAGCAGTGGGACTGGCAGTGCCGCCACGAATTGTGATTTGGGCACCTTTCATGCCACAGTGAATCATAGCTATTAGCCAAAGTATTCGGTGATCATAAGAAGACTAGTTACAAACACATGATTCCTTGATAGAGAACTGCCACTTCCTGGAACTTACACCATGGAATATAACTTTGTAAATGATCTATAACTCGCGTTAACATTTGTGCTGCGTTTTCTTTTAAATGTAATTGAAGCACGTAGCAAATGACTTCACAGTCCATTCCAGACAAGGCAAGGCCAAGGCTAATAAAGAGGAGGAATAGATACAATATTTAATTTCTCCATTACATTTTATTATACTGAGCGAAAGAAAGGGATGAGATATTTATCAAACTATGGCTAAAAAATTAAGGAATTAAAATCCTCCAATACAAATAGTGCCCGAGTATAAAGCCCTTTGAAGATGAATCCTATTGTGCTGCGGGATTTGTGGGCTAAAAGTTTCTTGACTTCTAAACGCTCATTGTGTCTACTCTGAATTGTCCAACGAAAACAGCAAAATCAAATTACCGGGTTCAAGCAGCAAATTAGATGCCAAACGTAAGCACAAACGGAGCCAATGACACAAGACAGCACAGGCAGATAGGCAGTGCGTGCAGACAGATACCCTAAGGATGCGCATGAAACCCAAGATAATCATTACATTGTTTTACTTGTCTGAGTAAACTGTGAGCATAGAGACTCTTTGTATATCAGCAAATCAACAAATAACCTGTGCATTATACAAATAACGATTAGGCTCTGTTTAATTCAACATCTATGTAAGCCATCTTTCTGTCTTGAAGGAACACGCCAAGCACCATAACCACTGCAACGTGCGCCCACCCAGTGTAAGCAGTCAAACTGTTATATAACGGGTTGACTTCATACCTGGTGTATGACGGATGCCCTCCCCCCTTGTAACTCTCAGAAAGCTGGAAGGTCTCTGTCTGAGCTAAGCCTGGCAGTGCATGGCTTAGGTCATTGGCTGAGAGCGATCAGCTGATGCCGCTGCAGGGCTCAGCTCAGAAGAGATAACAGAAGCTCCTAAGCAGGAAGCTCCTAACTGCACTGCAGTGGTTATGGTACTTGGAGTGTCCCTTTATTCTGTGTTATTAAAATATTGAGATTTTAGCCATTACACAGTAATGGACTTGTCAAAGGATATTCTTTGTAATCGCGGCATCAGCTTGTCAAAGGATATTCACTTAACTGGAGATTATGAAGAATTATCAGGGAATTAAAGATTTTATGTCAAATAGTAGAATTAGAAAAACTATCCAACATGGCTATTTTTCTATATCAGGCATTTTGGTTTAAAATATGTAATTTACCTGTCAATAGTGATCAACCCAGTATGTCTATTACACAACATGTACTGGTTGCTGCTATCCATATTGACCACCTTGAATAACATACTGGGGGGTGCAGCGCAGGCCGCTTTATGTGGTATCCATGTGAGGCACGCTCACAGAACCCCTCCACTGATTGTAGCATGGCCGAGCTGGGGTACAACATGGGATCTGAACATTCTACTTTGCGGTCTACAGAGTGAGTGGAGATTGAACGTCATATCCTGCCTCGTTAGCCAGTCACTCTGCTCGGTCAGAACTCCTGACAGACTCCTGTCAGTCTAACTTGGCCTCGTTACAATATGGTGGACCTGGAGAGACACTCATGAAGGTAAGTGGAGGTTTTGAGAAACACACAAGGGGATTAGGAAAGACACACAAGGGAGTAAAGGTTATGACAGAGAAGTAAGGGGGTTTTGAGAAACAGTATAAGGTGAGGGGTGTCAGCAGGTACAAACAAGGGGTAATGGGGTGCAAAGAGAAACACAAGTGGTGGAGTAGAACATAAAAAGATGTACAATTCTAGGGGAGGTGGCCAACAGACCATTCCACCACAAGGGGCTAAATTAGGGCATCTGTGACCACTAAAAGCATCTGTTCTGAACCCAAAAAACAAACATATGGTTTTCTACATACCACATATGAATCCAGGAGGAAAACTTTTTGAGGTGTTTGCAAATTCTATTACACATGCATGCACAAACTCCTTCACTTCTCTCATCCTGGCCTTGAGGGCCCCTATTCACTTTGCAGCATCGTTGGTGTTGATTGTCAACAAGCTTTACTCAACATTAAATTTAAATTAAGATCACCATTACAGCAGCTGAATCAGGCCTCAAACAGCCAACTTGAACTAGCCTAAAATGGCAGATTTTTTTTAAACAAACTTAATTAAAAGGCTAAGTAATTGGAGTTGAATGAACAAACCTCAAATAAGTGCAGTGTAAACGAGTCTGTGAATCACTGAGCTTCACACGACCAATGTTTATACTGCAACGCATGTGTTTATAGACCTGGTTTTCTAAGTAAAATATTTTATGCTCACTGTAAATGACTTACTAACTTACACATATATCTGTCTTGAAGACACCTAGAATTCTCCAGTAATACCACACCCTCTAGCCACATTCTTAAGCATTACCCATAAAATAAAAGTTTCTATGTCTAAGGTATGTACACAGGCTCACGTACAATCACAACAGAAAAAAAGGAGAGTGACAGAAACAGGGCCATTATAGTGAAAAAAACAACCAACAATTTTGTTAAATGAGCAGTCCAAGCACCATAACTACTACAGTGTCTGGCCAAAAGTGCCCCAGCACCGCCCCAGTGTATATAGTCAAACTATTTGCTAATGGAAACTTACCTTGGGTGCTGGTCGCTTCCTAATTCCAAATTAATTGACAAATTAGTTAAATTGTCGTGTGTCTTTCAAACAAACAAAAAAAAAAAAAATCTGGCAGAAAAAGGGATATAAGGATAGAAAAGACGGACATAGTGATTCCGCTCAAAATAGTGACTACCCCTCCTAAAACGGGACACTTGGGAGGTATGGATTTCTCATAACCCAAAGCAGCATGACACAACTCAGCATATTATTTAAAGACTCGTTCTAGCAGTTACCATTTATCGTCTTTAATCCTCTTAATACCAGCCAGCCTAGCAATGTATCCCTGCCTAACAAGTTACCTTTAAAGTGAAGCTAACCATAGGAATGATTTATGATTATTTTGAAGCAGACCATAACGAGACATGTCTGTTTATACTAAGCGCGGCAGGTTTACTCTATACCATAATCTATGCTTGCTATGTAAAACACTGTCTTGGAGGGACGGGGGGGTAGAGGACAATCTCTTCCTCCACGCTGCTTACTTACCATCTCATAACAGAGACATCTGGAGAATAGTGCGAATAGTTGTATTAAATAGGTTTAGCTTTCCAATTCGTTAAAACCAGGCTCAATCTATCTATCTATCTATCCATACATATATACCGTGTGTTGCCCTACAGAGAAAAACGTAGGGATGCCCAAATGGTTTATATAAATTGCCAGAAACACCTTATACTGCAATCATTCTACGACAGTGGAATGTTTAGCAAACATTGTGACATTGCTATACACAGACAGACTCGTAAGTAAGCGAAACCCTCACCTTCCGCAGCTCCCTTTAGTTCTCGGGCTGTAGATAGCAGAGAGAGTACAATTGCGTGAAAATCCTTCTTGAAAATCAGCGCTTCCAGACGCAATGCGTAGCTACAGGAGAGAGACATCGAAAGGCGTTATTAAACATGCACCTTGCAACCCAGTACGGCTGTGTTCTGTGTCTGATCTATATTGCTTCTCTCTAGAGTGTTCCAATGAAGCCTTATTTAATTGACAGGGGCACACAGTACATGTCTCTGTATAATGCTCCAGCTCTCTCTGTCTATCTTCCAAGCACTCTCTTAGCTCACCCTTTCGTGATCCCATCTTCAGTAGTGCTCCTGCTATGATAACATTAGATTTCTATTAAATATTGCTTCTGTTATGAAACATGTCAGCTACTCTATTAGCAACCAGCACACAGTGTGAACAAGGTTAAAGCATTAAGATACTGATAGACTCCAACCATTGCAGATACTCATGACTTACTATTAGCTTTCAGCACAAAGTGTACACAGGGTTAAAAAAAACTAATATAAAGTGCGCTGTGCATTTAAGATTGGGCTCACAAAAAACTTTTTGTGTATTGCAATCAACCCCTGCAAATAAAAATTTTAAAAAATAAAGCACTTTATTTCATTTATTTAAAAAAAAAATATTTATATATTTTTAAACTGATAGTAAAATTGGTCAAATTAAAAAAATATATTTATATATTTATATTTTTAAAAAAACCTTTATATTAGTTTTTTTTTGCTGAATAGGTGTTGTGTGACTAATTCACTAGTAAGCTGCTGCTAACATAATTTTTTCTGGAAGGTTGCAAAATTAACCTATTTAACGCCATTTATGGCTTGTTTTATCTTGGGTTATTTTCTATATACACAGGGTTAAAGCAACAGGCAGCAATATAATTAAAGGGACGCTATAGTTACCAGAACCACTACAGCTTAACATAATGGTTTTTCGTATCTATAGCCTGTCCCTGCAGCCTTAGCACTGTAAACACTGCTTTTTCAGAGAATTTATTTCTCCACAGTTCATTATTTTTGAATAATTTAAATGTGTACATGAGGTCAAATCAATAAAATGCCAATTATGGATTAATGACAAATGCTTTTGTTTATGGCCAAAATAATCAAATTGTAAAAATTCTCTAATTCGACTGTTTATACATTTTTGATTATTTTGACCAAAAACTTGTTAATTCTCCATAAATTCCAGTTTAGTTACATCAGAACCCTAAGCAATACTTTATATATATAACATAACATGATGTGATTCATTAAGCTGAAACTTTCAAGAACTGACAAGGGTATTATAAATAATTTGCCAAAATCAATGGGCTTGAAAAATAGCCATTAATTATTAATTCCTATTTTGGTGAATAACACTGTTTTCCATCAGCTCGTATTGGTAGGGTTACCCGATCTACCATGTGTCCAGGGATACATATACAGACATGGGAAAAAGAAAGTACACCCTCTGAATTCTATGGTTTTACATACCAGGGCATAATAGCTATCATCTGCTCCTTAGCAGGCCTTACTATTAGGTAAATACAACCTTGGATGAACAATACATGGCATATTGCACCAAGCTGTGATTTATTTAACTTTGTCATATTTATGAAAATGCATGAAAAGGGTTGCCCTGCAGTGTGTATAATGCATATTGTGCAAGATTCGTCATTGTCTAATTACTTAATCTGATACACCTTCTTCTGAAAACTACATACTACAGGGCAACCCTTTTCATGTGCTACCCATCAAACTGTATCTATGATATGTGTCACTGAAAACTTGGTTTATCTGGTAACCCTAACTATTGGTATTTTTATGTACACAAAATGTAAGACTAGGGAGAAGACAACTTTCTAATAGTTTCTCTAAGTCCTGATACTACTCTTTATCTTTGGTGTTGACAAAAAAAAATCTGGTATGTGAAGTTGTTTAAAAACCACTTAACCACATCAAGGGGATTTTGAGATAAACTGCTGTAATTTATCAACATTAAAGGAACACTAAAGGATCAGGAGAACAAATGTGTATAGTCTTAACAAACCATATTGGGTCCCCAGGCTCCCCCTTAAACAAGTATAAAACAAAATTTTTGTTCCAGTTGGCTCTGCCCCCAATCCACCTCCTTGACTGAGATTATCAGAATTGATGATCTCAGCCAATCCAATGCTTGCTTTCCCATAGGAAAGGAGAGGGAGGGTGGAGCAATTAATGTTATTCAACTAATCAATACTAAAAATTGACCTCTGTGAGACATTTATTAAACTGCAGCATACACTTCTGAGATCTCAAATCTAACATCAATCCAGTATCTTGCATTGCCCTCATAAAAGAGGCATAACAATGGCTTTCTATATAGCAATAGCACATTAATGGTTAGGACTACAACACTTGAGCAAGCACACAATCTCAGTTTAGGCGTTCTAAACATTGGGCCATTGAGCAAATAGAAAAGGAGAATCAACTGGCATGTGAAAACGCTAGCGGAAATATATCTACTGTGTTTAATGCTAAGTATCAAAACTTGGGGAAATACTTGAGAGAGAAAAAAACAACAACTTTAACTTCAGATTTTACCCAACATCGGGATTCTGTAATTCTTGTGAGAATGAAGACATTGTGATGGATTGGGTATGTTGTTCAGCTTGAATAACCTGGGTTTTACAAATAGTATGCCATGACGGGGAGAATTCTCATTCCTGGGCTGCCATACTGTCTCAAAGGCAACGTAAGCCCAGCAAACCAATCCGCAAGTTTTAATGTGTAAAAACTGAAAATGTAGAAAGTCCTGTAACTTTCCAAAACCCCATAAAACCTGTACATGGGGGGTACCGTTTCACTCGTGAGACATTGCTGAACACAAATATGTGTATTTTATTGCAGTAAAAGCTAACAGTATTATGACATTCACAGTTAAAACGTCATGCAGAACATGAAAAATAACAAAATTTCTTAATTTCTCAAATGTTAGATTTTATTCATATTAAATTATGTTTTAATTATCAATATTTGAGGTGCAACGAAAGCCATGTTTCTCCTGAATAAAATTATATATAATACGTGTGGGTGCACTTAATATGAAAGAGGTAAATTATGGTTGAACAGACATAGAGCTCAAATTCCATTTTTTTAAATTAGAACTTGTACAATTGTAAAAGGACAGTTTTAGCACCATAAACATCTGTCATACAACTCCCATCTGAAAATGTAGGAGCTTACCTTGCAAGTCCCCACAAACTATTACCAACTGACTGTGCATTGGTTTAACTAGCTTCACTCTTTATTCAAGAACATAAACGTATCCTCAGCTGTTGCGGAACTACAGCTATCCTGTTGATTTACCAATCTTAAGGCTGGCAAAGCATCATGGGATTGGTAGTTCTGCAACAGTTGTGAATCTACTTCCCAGCGATACCTGGGTTAAAGGACCACTATAGTCACCCAGACCACTTCAGCTCAATGAAGTGGTCTGGGTGCCAGGTCCCTCAGGTTTTAACCCTTCAGATGTAAACAGCAGTTTCAAAGAAACTGCTATGTTTACATTGCAGGGTTAACCCAGCCGCTAGTGGCTGTCTTCCTGACAGCTGCTAGAGGCGCTTTCCGTGATTCTCAGTGTGAAAATCGCATTGAACTTGCGCTGGACATCCATAGGAAAGAATTGAGTAATGCTTTCCTATGGGCGTTTTTAATGCGCGCGCGGCTCTGGCAGCGCATGCACATTCGGCTCCAGTCGGGAGCTGATGTCGGAGTGGTCACCAGCGCCGAGGGAGCACGGCGCTGGATTAAAGTAAGTAGCTGAAGGGTGGGGGGGGGCAGGGGGAACTTAAGGGTTATATAGTGTCTGGAAAATAAGTTTGTTTTCCTGATACTATAGTGATCCTTTAAGCTACTAGAAAAAATTACATAAGGCATTCTGTACTTTCCTTATCCTAGCAATATGTCCCCTCTCAAAAATGTGAGAGGATTGGTAGCTGTTTTATCGGAACGCAAACAGACACTAACTTCATTTCGAGTACAACTTTCATTTCTCATCTGCTGGTTAACACCCTGCCATCGTGAGTGTGCTTGTCTATCGTATAACATTTAGCAACCTAATAAAAAGATAGGCAACTTAATTTCAGCATCTGAGGCCCATTAATATAAATATATATAAATACATCAATTCACCCAGTCAACGTTTGCTGTTACACGTCTGACTGTCATCTTGTTCCCAAGCAAAAGATTCTTTGAAGGATTACATAATATTCTAAATAACTCTTTGTATTCTAAAAACATTTCAGGATACGTTTGGACAAAGTGTCTGGTGGCAGAATGTTACCAAAATAATTTAAGGAATGTGTCTATATGATATTTTATATGTAAACTACCAATTAAGTATCATTTAAACAGCAGTGAACTGTGGGAATTTTTTTTCCCGGAGACCACATTTCTAAACCACTCTGGAGTTTAGTCAACAGTTCGTTGGATTGTAAACTTAATAGACACAGAGGTAGAAAGTAATTATTCTAAATGTCTATTCATGAAAAATGTGGAACTTTTCAGGCAACAAGCCAAATATACCTCCAATCAAAATATCCTTCATTTTCAACATTTCACAAATTACATTCCAGGCGTGGTGTGGTTGTTTGCCACATACACCACAGCCAAACGCTTGTGCCACCCGTTTATTTTTATTGTAGGTCCACTAAGGAGAGGTCAGACATTGGTACTCTGACCAAGCAACCCATCAAGATTCAAGCAGTTTGCCAAGTTTATGTTCCAAACCAGTGTAAGGAACACAATTGGATATGCCGTGTGTGATGTTCCTAAATATATACTCAGCCCAGGCCTACTTTAACAGATACATTTTCTGGCACCAGGTTGGAAGCCATTTTGCTTCCAGAAACCACTGAAAAAAAGGTAGTTGTCAGGACTGACCTGACCCTAACACACAAACCTAGGTAGAAACAAGGCAGCTATGCATACCAGTCCTTAGAATGGCTGGGCTAGCACTGATAAATTAGTCAGGCTATCTGCAAGCAGACACAGAATAAACATTAACAAGCCAAGGTCAGGGATAACAGACATACACAGAAAGGAGAAACAAGCCAAGGTCAGGGATAACAGACGTACACAGAAACCAGTAACAAGCCAAGGTCAGGGATAAAAGACGTACACAGAAACAAGTAACCAGCCAATGTCAGGGTTAAAGAAAGCAAGAATGGTCAATCAAGCCAAGGTCAGAAAACAGAATCAGTCAGTTAACAGAAACCAGAAAAGGGCAAGGAACTAGAAACAACCAGCTAGTTAAATACCCAATGCTGTGATTAGTTACAGTACTGTGTGATGTTATAAGAAAATAACTTGTCATAAAAATGTGCCCTGTATCTTTAAATCTATAAAGGGGCAAAGTGTGAGCGTTTTGCACCATGAATGACATCAGAACCAGACTTCACGATGTCGGGTCTTGCGTGGAGTGTCAGAGGACAAAAGCGGAATTGCCATGGTAATGCCAAAAAGTGGAATCAAAGGATAGCAATCACTGGAGTAGAATAACCACATTGTTTATTTTATGGGACAGGGACACATCATTCCATTGTTGCATTGGGAGAATTAAGGTCTGCGGACAGCTGACTTTACTTTACTACTTACAGTCTAAAGCATGCATTTCTTTCCAAGTGACCCTGATTTAATCAGTAATGTGTTGCTACGGCAATGGGGTAAAAAAAGTACTAAAGTGACAGAAATAGGAGTGACATAAGTAACTAGATCTCTTCTCTTTATCCCTGTATTCTTTATTCAGTTGCTTCTTATTACAGGAATATCTGGCGGCAAATCTAATTTTCTTTTCTTTCCAACTCGGATCTTTTGAATAATTTACGGTTTAGGTTTTCCCATTGACTATTCCGAATGCACTCGAGTTAGATAACTTTCTGAGTCAAGTGTATCACGTCCAACTTTTGACTTCTAACAAACAGTACTTCTCAATGCCCAACCCTCATAGAAATATAATCAAATTCACATTACTGTACGTCTCCCCTGACCTTCCCCACCGTGTCCCTTCCTTCCTCCTATTATCCTCAAGACTTTTGCTGGACACCTAAAAAGGAAAGTGCACGCTATCGTCTGGGATTTTAACTGCCCTTTCTTCGTTTATGCTGGCTCTACCACAACCTCCTCCCCACACTCTTCTCACTCCGTTTCTAATGGCTGTATGGTACATTTAGTGGAATTCCAGTTTAACAAACAATATTGCTTTAATGAATTCTCTAGTGCACTTTAAGCATTCTTTTTGTTCTGGTTAAAAAAATAACTCAACGCTCTCTTACAGAATCTGCTGTCAGACGATATTATTCTCCTCAGATCTTTTGAAATAATATGCGCAAAAATATTCTACTAACAAAATTGAGATCCGGATTTTGCTTTGGCAGAGACGATACATCTGGTCAACTTGTTGGGCAGGGCAATTTTCACCTGCTGTTCTCGTATGTCATAAATCTTTTGTTAGAATTAAATCACAAAATCAAACATTTTTGTTTTGTTTCTTATTGTTCAGCGGTACGGAATATGTTGGAATAAATAATTGTCATTGTAACTATATTATTTTTAGGTCTATTACTTCATATTTTATATCACGTTGGCTTTACAGTGAAGGTTTATATATTGTTATTTTTTTGTATCCATAAATGACATTTTATCTGTTTTAGAATGAAACTGGATTATAATGATACATTTTTACTTCCTTCTTTGTTATCTAAATCCATCCAACTTGTGCATAGGGGCAAACTGGACAGGCATATGGCAAATAAGCTCCCCTATATATATATATATAATATTGTGGTGAGGCCAAACACGATACAACGCCCCATAGAAAAAATACAAAATATTATTATATTACTGTTATGCATCACCTGCATATCTGAAGTTGGACTTTGAAAGGTCCTTCTTGGGCATAGATACTCGAAAAGTTATGTTTACCCAACTTTCCCAGAGTTTCCACCTTGACATGCAAATGAGCACAGACAGCGTCCATTGCTAAGGAAGATACCCTTGCAATGGACACTGGTGGGAGGGGCATACCTTTAAAGGTTATTTATTTGCATATTTATTTTTAATGCATTAACTATACATTGACATTTACGGTCACTTGCAATTTGTAGTGTCCCTTTAAGCACATAAATACCATATATATATATATATACCTAAGGACAAAATGTAGGAGATTAACAGAGACTGAGTAAGAGGCTGCGGCAAGCTAGAATTTGAAGTTGCAGGTTTAAGATGGTATACAAAACTACTGTTATAATTTTGAGCAATCAAGAACTATAGACCTCAATTTAAAATGCTGGACAAGCTTTACAAATGATTTAGTATTTTTGAAATAGCTTTTTTTTTCAACATATTAAAATATCAAACATGTCATATACCAAAATATATAAATATATTACAAAATATCAAAATATTAAAATTTTAAATATTTTTCATAGTGATAAAACATTTTAAAAGTTTAAACATGCGTGGGATAGGCATAAGGCTATCCTAACTATACGATAAGACTAGGGACTAATGAAAGTATTTAGAAAATTGGGCAGACTAGATGGGCCGAATGGTTCTTATCCGCCGTCACATTCTATGTTTAAAAATATTAAATAATTTGGAAAGCATTTCGAACACTATTAAATCTATTAGGAGGAGACTAGCGTTTCAAAGCCTATGAAGTAAAGAGAACAAATGGTCTGTTAGTAAATGCAGACAGTGGCTCATATTCAGAGAGTGACTGTAGTTCAAGACAAACGAGGAGGGGTTGGAGAAAAGTGGGCAGAATCAACGGAATATCAACAGAATACAAAAAGATGTTAATGTCACGGCTCCCGGCTCCTCTGCCGGCGTGGCTGCACAAAAACTAAGCAGAGAGATATTTCTGACTTACCTTGGTCTGGGCAGGCAGCTGCCCGGTCTCCCTCCGTTCCGGTCCGCAGCGGGTGCGACGTTCTTAGGAATGCTGGCCACTGCAGTTCAGGATTTTATAGGAAAAAAATCTTCGCCCACATCAAAGATGGCGCCAACGTGCGTGCGACGTCACATCATGGACACGTACGCACGTTTTGGGTTCAGAGGTCACAGAGAGCCAATTACAGCGTACGGAGGGTTATATAAACCCAAATTACCTTTTTGTCAGTGCCCTGTCATGGTTTCCACTAGCTGGTTATCTGAGAGTGTGTTCCTGATTGCATTTTCTGGTATTTGACTTTGGCTTTGTTTTGACTTCCCTGATTTCTGGTATCCTTGACTTCTGTCTTTCCTCATCGTTGTGTCTCATTCTGTGTCCCTGTCCTCGGCAAGTATTTTGACTATTCTTGGGTACGTTAAGTCCGGCCATTCTAAGGTCTGGCTAGACGTTATCCTTAGTCCTAGGTGTGATACTATTCTGCGTGCTGGATCAACTATAATACTGACAGTTAATGCTTTTCTTGAACAGACACACCTATAGATTCCAGTAAAGTAGTAAGGATTGGCTGTTATATTGCAAAAAAAATAAAATAATAAAATAAAACACAAACTGGGGGGCGGGGCCTGACCAGCATGGAAGATAGACGTGCCACTGCAGAGCTCCTCAGAGCACAGGGCAAAACACAACGTTTCAGCCCTAAAAGCTTTAAAACAGAGAAACCCAAATGGTCTCATCTGACCCACTAAAGGGCACTGAACCGACCACTCTGGGATCACTCTGAAACCGGCTGGCAGACCGACTTGCGCCATGAGGCCTGGCGACCGTAGAGCAGGAGAGGCGGCCGATCCCCCGGTCCGGTGCCACGAAATGCTGACACAACGCAAGCAGGAACGGCCGGGGGTGATCGTGGTCCACACCTGAGAGACAAAACGAGACTGGAGCGGGAACAGTGGGGAAAAGCGCGGGGAAGCATGCAACAAGACGCTGCACCCAACATGGCGGACGCCACGCTTCCCCTTGAACCTACAGACCCACAGTATGGGACCCGGCAAAGACTGGAAGCACTCTTCGACACTTTCTGGCGCAAGCTGGAGGCTAAAATGAAACCGACGGCCTCACCACAAATAAGCGAGAGGCGTAAAAGCAGCAAGCATGGCGCTACCAAGAGGGCCGCCGAGCCACAACCCAAACAGAGCAACTCGGGCCTACCAGCACAAAACCTGAGGGAGGTCTGTAAACCCAAACCAAAAACCAAACCAGCATCGCCCATCAAAAAGGCGTACAAAGCTGCCGCTCTGCCTACCCGGCATTCTTCTGGGCTGGGAGCCCATCAGGGGCTTACCCCATGCTGTCCATACACTCGTGGGGACACCCGGGACAGGGAGAACCCGTGGGCCCCCTAGCCAACCACCGTGTCTGGAAGGCTCCATGGACACAAGGCCGGGGCTCTCGCTAAGGCCCGGAGCCAGAGACTGGGGAAATCGAGCCGCAGCCGGAACGCCCGAACGGTATGGCGAATCCACTACCACACGCGCATACAGACCCCAGCCAGGAGAAGCAATACTGACCTGTGGACATTGCCTCTGAGCACCACTTATGACCTGTGGACACTACCTTTGAGCACCACCTACGCTTCACTTGCAGGCACCAGGAACATACCGACTATGGGAGTCGGCTGACTTTCGGGAACACATTGGGGGCTAGCCTGCTGCCTTATGACCACCTCCATCCCACCCCAGCGGACACTATCCTGCTTATATTGTACCAACCTTGTTGATTTAAGTGCAAGCATGTTTACTCTTTTGGTATGCTATCCCTAATGGTCAATGTCAGACAAATAAGCCAAGCAATGTCCCTTTAGACTAACTTGCCTAACAGGGCTCTAAAGTGTTTAAGTTGTTTAAGATTTGAGTGCCATATCTCAGCATCCCTCCTCCCCCACATATAGGTCATACTACCAATACGCCATAAGCTTCAGTCTATAACACGAATAACAAGCCTTCCTAATTTCTTATTTTATTTTATTATTTTCTCTTATTATGTTTAACATGAGACCTGCATATTTAACTATAAGCAAAAGTGTACTTAGCTATGACACTCGAAGTTATATGTATACATGATCTGGCATGTCGAAAATACACTCAACTACCATATGCCATAGCCTAACTTGTTTATACTCTAGTTATATGTAACAATGAGGCATTGCGAATCAACAAATGTTTAAACGTTTATTGCATGATGTATGAAATACAAACATTTTTGTGCATGTCCATATTAGCACCTACCACACGTCTCACAAGCATGCATATCTCACTGCTAAAGTGTATTTTATAGATAGTGCAGTGAACTAGATCATTAACAATCGGTGACCAAATACTTCTGTGATTATAGCCTGTATGTTGTTCCGTGTTATGCTTTGAAATGCTTAAGCAAAGCAAATATATACTGATCATAACATTATTAACCCCCAAAAATGTGCTGGATCCAAAGTCTACGCTAATGTTTAAACTGTTTATCATGCGCTAGAGGACTGCCTTTGTGGTACCTCACAAGCGACTGTTATTATCATATGCACAACTAAAATAAAGAATTAAAAAATAAATAAAAAATAAAACACAAACTAGGAGCACTTTAAAAAAATGCTCTTAACTAGCAACATGTAAATTCAGTTCTCAGGTTATTAACTACACGTAACTCGGGGTTGATTATCCTTACAAACCTTTTTGGTTTTTTTTAAATGAATATTCCATGCCAATAACTCGGACACCTGGGGGTAACTCTTACAAAGGGTTATTCACCAAAGGGAGAATTTAAAGTGAACTCTAAGTAAATTTAAGGTAAAAAATAGCAGACCTCTCATTGCAGCCACTCTGCCTTCAGTTTTAAATTATCTTTGAATTCTCGATTTAGTAAATACGCCTGTAAATGTGTCTTCAAATGGTAAAATTTCTCCTCCCTTAATATCTTTATTATATTTCCTGGTAATGCTGGTTTCCTGCTTTTTATTCATATCTCATTTCCTTGACCTCCTCTACGCTCTCTCTGCACATTCAGTACTGGGATTGTTTAGACTTTGGAATAGATATAGGAATGGCCTTGACTAGAATATATATGTCTCAAGGGTCCTATTTGAGGACTTTCACATTGATTGTTTTATTTGTCCAAAACATAACTGTGCATAAAATTAAAGCAAGAAAGTCTACTATTGGAACTTTTATAAAGTTGTATATATATCAGAGAGTCTTCCACCTAAATCACAAAAACAATTTAGATTTTATAGCTTACACTATCAAATTATAAAAATAAATATGCAAAAAATAGATACTCGTCTATCTTAGATTAAAATGTCAAATTTCTTATTCAGTTTTCAACAATTCTTAATTTTGCGAGTAAACCTGACATCTTTTGGTGAGATAGTGAACGGGTTCTAAATCTAGATCTCATGGATGACGGATGGCCCAGGATATATCTAATCAAATCCAAATATTGATAAAACCTAAACTTTTAATAATGCTTGCGAGCCATTGATCTTGAGCGGGAGGAGATCTCTGTCTTCTCCTCCCATGTGCGACTTCACTCTTGGAACGAAAAAAAGGCATAGAACCTCATATTCTGCTGCCTCAAGTTTTCCTGTTTTTCGAACTTGTTCTGAGAGGGCGTAAGGAAGAGAGAACAGTACAGTCACTCTCTGCAATTTTGCAGCGGCTCTGTATCAGAAATATTGTGGGGCATCATGTTTTCAGGTCCATTGGCTTGCCTTATTGTCTAAAACTTGCCACCTTGCTTCAGATGGAAGAAGTAATTCAGCAATGGATGAAGAAGAGGATTATAAAGAACACATGTGAGATGTAGCTAAACAGACCAAAACACATCCTTCCGATTGACTTATTTTAATCATGTCAAACTGTCACTGGTGACCTGTACCAATCACGTTGGTCATGAACTCCCATCAATACCACCAGCGCCACTTTCATTGGCAGCTAACAAAAGGCAAATTAGATCTATTAGCTGCTTAAAGTACCAACAACAAAACCACTTAAAATCCACAGGATCACAGGTTCTATGTTCACCAAAGTCACCTCAGCCCCTCATACTTGAAAGGATCACTAAATACACCCAGACCACTCAATCTCAATGTAGTGGTCTGGACACGTGGCCCTTTAGTTTTAGCTCTTCTATCTGAAACATTGCTATTTAGTAGATCCGGTAATGTTTTGATTGAAATGTTAAACATACCTCTAGTTTCACTCGGTCATGTGACGTTCGATGTCCACGAGGATGTTGAACGTCCTCAAATGTAGCTTATAGGGACGCATTGGATTCTTTTTTTTTTCAAGTTTTATTTTCCAAGAAACATACAGGTCTAAGACAATCCGAGATGTGACCATGTGTAGGAGACACATTTGGAAATGAGCTCCTACTTCAGTTATCCCTACTTTGAGGATGCTCTTCCAGTTTGTTAAACCAATGGTTGAGTTTATACCAGACTGTGTAGGGAGTCACTGAGTGTCAGTGTATGATAAGAATTACAGCCCCCCTTTTAATAGAAAGTACTGGCATTGAATTGAATGATCATTGTGGAAGCGACGCCTTTAGGACGATGTAGGCGATGATGTTCGAGTCTCAGTAATGGAAAAAATATAAGTAAAAACTTTTTTTTTTTAAATTTATTTACAGGTCAAAAGGGGGAAGGGGGTTACATTTAAATACGGAGTATGACACTATAGACATGTTTGTATTCCTAACGCTATAGTGTTACATTAAAAATTGCTAAATTAGTAGGATTATGTTGGGTAATAGTACCATGTATTAAACAGCTGTGATGTGGTCACATCCAAGAGCACGCACTAAACACTAAGCACTAAGCACTTACAATCCCTTTAGAGTAAAAGTGTTGCATTATTAGTTTGTGATCATTAACATTCTAGGATTAAGTCAGATTTATTTCATAGGATTAAGAACTAAGATTACTGGACAATCACTAAAATCAAGCAATCAAGCATAGCTGAGCCACAATTATAGGAGTAATGTATTTTAGAATGATAGGGAGGGTGTATAATACCAGTAAAGACAGTACCAGTAAAGAGTCCATAATGTCAACCCTTCATTCAATAATTCCTCAAAAACAGGGTTACCCCTGGTAAAGCACAGGAGAAGAAACTGGGTGCCAGTCTACGGTACACACTTAAGCACAAACATGCCATCTCAAAAAGAATAAGAGACACTGATGGTATCCTGATGGTGTGATGGCCTAGAACAGGGATGGGCAATCTTCAGCCCTCCAGATGTTATGGACTACATTTCCCTTGATGCTTTGCTAGCATTATGGCCCTAAGAGCATTATGGGAGATGTAGTCCAAAACAAGTGGAGGGCTGAAGATTGCCCACCCCTGGCCTAGATAGAAGTGGATGAAACATTACCTCTTTATTTTAAATTAAATTAAAACTAGAGATTTAATGGACAATTAAATAGAGAAATGTTAAAATATACATGACAGTAGTTCATATCGGAGAGCATGAGGGTGTATATAGTTTAACTAGTTGCCTTACCTTGGAAGGTCCAGGAGCAGTAACATGAAGATGTCTGCTTCGCTCAGTCTTTCCTTATCCCCCTGAAATGACTTCAGACGTTTCACCTGAAATGGAAACAGCAACAACAAAGTGATCTATTAACCTCAATTCACAAATGTTGACAGTGGAGGTGAGGATTAGGTTAATCAGAGTGTCAATGGACATAGGATGTGATTGCTTCCACTCAATAAAACTTCCTTACCTCCTCCCTTTCTGGCAGGTGTTTCAACAATTCACTTAATCTCTCGGAGCTGTACGCATCCCCGTTTCCTCTCTTTATGTCTTCAACTATCTCGGCAGCTGATCTGTAGAGAGGAAAACCTTCTGAAATGTTGTATGGTATGTGCACAGATGATGTGATAATTGTAATTCCCAACAACATTTCCCAACCTCCAGCCTTCATGGCAAAGAAGAGTGCAGTGATAGTCATTTTAATTAATCCACCTGCGTTGATGCGTAGCTATTTGAGTTGCTGAATTATCTATGGTTAAGCCATTGGTTCTGTTCCATAACCTGTATTCACTAATAATATTCTTGATGGTCAGGAGCTTGCCCCAACTTAATCTGTACAAGGATTGGTTATAGAGGAGCAACTGCCTCTAATTTATCACCTTGTGCCATTTTGTAGCGGATGCTGATATCCCATTATGTTCACTTCTGCATTCATTTTTTTAGATTACAGTTGGATAAGAAAAAAGTGACAAAGAATGACAGGGCAAAGTGATAAAATAACTTAATAGTGACTAGTGCCTAATCAAGTGTTACATTTTTCCTCCAAGCTGAATGAGATGTGGGCTTTTACAGTACGGTGATATCTTTGCATACATGCCTTCTTTGGCTCAAAACCTTCTCCGTCTCACTTAATTCTACAAGAATATGTGTCACAGGGATGTCCCCTTGGAATTCTGGCCCAGCTATTACTGCATCCCCTTGTAGGTCTATAGAGACATACATTGCAGATCCCTCGCCTCCTTTAGCAAGTTTGTTTTCAGTAATCGGAAGTACTTTGGATCCCATTAGTGTACATCAAAAGGGTGCTATTTTCATCTACTATACTACTTAAATAAAGCATTTAAAAAAGCCTGCTGTATGCTGATAATAATGATTTTTCACATATTAAAATTATATTTTGCTGTACTTATATTTCAATCTATACCTTATGAGAGAACCACTATCATCAATCATATTTACCTTCAGTGCGATATAGTGAAGTCCCTGATGTTCTCTTTTTTAAAACATTGGCCTCAATTTAATATTTGTGAACATTTTCAAATCATTTCATATTTTTTTAATAAACTTTTAAAGTGGTTTATTACTGATATGTGACTTTTTAAATATTTAAATATTTTGAAGATAGTTTGTTTTAAAAATGTTGCAAAAAGCATTACAGCATTTGAAAAGTTCATCCAAATATATTAAATCATGGCCATTATTGGCTATTCCAAATACCACTTGGGTTTGTCAGTTACCATATGTGTTATTTTAGTAAACATTTTAATTTAAGTTTTCCTATTTTATTTCACATGAATTACACTGTGATACGTACATAAAGCCACACCAGTGCTTGTATCTTTAGTTTTTAGTTTTTTCTTAAAAAGCCTAAAACAATTGTGCTTTTATTTACAGGGTTATTTGCTAGAATCTAATTTTAGGGCCTCAATGTAATATTTTTGGATAAACTTTTGAAATGATTTAATATTTGTGGATTACATTTTATAACAATTTCATATTTTGAAAAATATTTTCATATTTTTTTTTTTCTTTATTTTATTTGTGCATAGCGTGAACAATCATGTTTGCACTGCCACAATAGCTGGTGCAAGCAAGTACGGAAACATACATTAACATAGGTATGGCATTGAAATACATAGCACAATTTTGTTTTTTTATATTCAAGATAGGAAACATGTTAGAGGTTAAACATTGGATCATGGTTGCATAGAAGATCTGCCTGTCTCGATATTTAGTAACACAGTAAACTAGTTAATCTTGCAGCCTATGGGGATTAACATGCTAGCTGAAAATAGCTGAGACTTGCTTGGTACATAAGGTAACATCGCTGCACTATCTGAATGTATCATTACCGTGCTGCGTCAGACGCTAACAGATTGTATACATGCAGTACAGGTATATTTGCCTGAGTAGGTTAATTTCAAATCTGTTTAGCCACATTAGTTAAATTGACAGGCTGGAGACGTGGAAGTGCAGGCTAAAACTGAACTCATAGTTAAAATAGATTTTGTGAGAGAGACAGGTTTGCTAGGCAAGATGGCATGGTTAGTGTTGCTTAAAAAAGAAAAAGGAAAATTTATGCCACCGTGGTTAAAGAACCCTGGGTCCCCGGACAGAGACTCCCCTCCCCGATGAGAGGTGGATGTGATCCTGAATGTTGTTCAGGAGACAGAATAGGCAGCCCCAGTCCCTGTGCAGAGAGCAGCCAACTCCCATCACTGGCAGGTCATAGTTCTGTGTTTTCTCAGCTCCATCTGCGAATAATGATGCTGTGGTGTAGCTTGTCGGGTGGTATCAGCCGGTCGCAGTTGGGAGCTGGGTATGTGTGAGGTCTTCATAGTGATCTGCGGCCATCGTGCGTGTGGCTCGGCTTCACAGGATCGTGCCAGCTTGCAGCCTAAATACCTTTGGGGCCGCTTTGCCAGTCAGCTGGTCTCCACTCAAGGTCCTCGGTGTCGATTGGAGCACTCCAGGTCGGGTCTCAGGATAGGTAGGTTGCTCAAATGATTTCTCCCTGAGTAGCCCGCAGTGAGCGCCAAAAGCCCCGAGGAGGGGCCTCTTTCTCCATAGCGCGCCGGTCGGGCCCAGCCGCCATCTTAAGTGATGTCTCCGCAGTGAAGTCTCCAATCGGGTTAGAGCCCCAGGGTAGGCCGGGATGACCCCCACCGGCCCAGAGGGGGGGAAGCAGGGCCATCACCCCATTGAGTTAGGGGACCCCCATATTGCAGCCAGGCAGGGTAGCAGGGCGGCGGCCGTCCACCCTACTCACCACCTGGATAGGCTTGACTAGGCCTCGGTCTTAGAGCTCCGTGTTCTCCCCAAAAGGGGGACCCAGAATCGGGTCGCTGACTGCTCCCCAGTACTAGCACTTCATAGTGCAGTTGCCTGTAGTGACTCAGAGCCAGAAGTTGCGTTTTTGGGACCAAATAGCCTGAGAATAGCAGGAGCTGTTGTGCCATGTGTCTGCTCTGCTTGGCAGTCCGACCCCGCCCCCAATATTTTCATATTTTGATATGTAGATCTACATTTTTACCTATGATATATTTTTTATAGATATTTTCATGTTTTGAAAAAATAATAATTTTAAAAGTTTTTCTAAAAACACTAAATAATTCTAAAAATGTATCCAAAAATATTAACCTGAGGCTTAAATAAGAATGGCAAAATGAAGTCTTTGACTATAGCAGAATTGAATAATTACTCCAAATCACTATCTTAGCCTAAATTTTGCCATTTGTATGTAATTTGCTATAATTCTGAATTTAGTAAAAAAAAAAATCCAGTTAGTAGTAAAATGTTCACAAACGGTCAAAAATAATTACCTTTTAAACTGTTTCAGAAAGATGCCAATGTTCATACTCCTTCGTGAATCCAAAAGAAAAACCTGAAAGTAAACCAAACAATGGAGATATGGTAAAACACAGAGATAAGATACAAGTCGCACCTGCAGAACCTGCCTTTAGCACATAGCCCAGCTTTTCCTGTACCAGCCTGCCCGCAACATCTTCATGTACCAACCCGCCACTGACATCTCTCCTTTCATAACATCTTTTCTTGCCAAGTACAACATTTTTACTTATTGTTTTCCGCACACCTGTCCTCCCTCGGCAGGATCCAAACTCTTTAGAAAGAGACTGCCATGCTGAACTCCCCCGAACAATTGAACAAAAGAAAACCCCTTCCCTTCTCGGCCTGTAAATACAAGCCACCATCATTTTTCACAGGGGCACTGCGGCACTCCAAACAAACCCTGACACGACACAACATCAGACATATGATGTTTTTTATTGTTCAGATAACCTTAAGTAGTTATATCTGATAATATAAAGCAAGAATGCATGAAATATACACATCTTCTGTCTGAGAAGCTCTATGCCAAGGGTAGAAACTCTTCGGAACTCCAGATGTTGTGGTCTACATCTCCCATGATGTTCTTACGGCCGTAATGCCAACAAAGCATCAGGGATAATGGTGTCCAAACATATGGAGTGCCAAAGGTTGCCTACTCCTATGCTTCATCATCTGCCCACTCTGTCCAAAAGCCTCTGTTTTTAAATCTTTTCTATTCTCTGCCACCACTTTAGTTTGTCAACCTGTACCATCACGAAAGATGTCGCCAACCTGGAATCTGAAAAGTACAGTGCAAGTAATATGAAAGTGGTTTTGGTTAAAATTCTGGCATGATGCTCCTCAGACATTGCATATGCAGTGTCTGTCAACTTCTGTATAAACAAAGATGGATAGTGCTTGTAGCAAATTGCAGATTCTGAACATCACAACAAGGGACCCGGAAAGAAGGAATGTGGAGGTGAAGAGAGTGGGAACTATGATTAAGGAAGAAGTTGGGGATAAATAATTGAGGGATTGGGTGCTTGGAGCAGGAGGATACAAAGATTTAAGGGATCCTGGGAGAGAAGAGGTCTTACATTTAAAAAGAGGTATAGTGGTAGGAGGTGCTGTGAGGAAGGAGAGCATGTGGCTGGATGCTGAGGCCTATAATGTAGGAGCAAGATCTATAATGGAAGAATATGGTGTTGTGAGGCAGGGGACATATAATTACAAATATTTATATAGCGCCAGCATATTCTGCGGCGATATATCATGATTAAGACTGCTGGGAGGAGGGGGTCTAACATGAAGAATGTAGAAGGAAAAGATGATGGGATGAAATGGAGTCAGTGCTGAGAGGGAAAGAAGTGAGTGCTGGGAGGGAAGGAGGAATCCTACGGGTTAGGAGATGGTATTGGGAGGCCCAGAACATATCATGAAGAGGAGGAGGTTCTCAGATGAAGAAGGCAGGGGTAGCATGTACTGGGAGGGATATGAGGGGTCCTAAATTAACAGTGGAGTGTATGCTAAAATGTGCTACAGTAGGTTAATGGATGGACATGGAGATAAAAATAAGGCAGGATCACAATGTGGTAAGAGAAAGTGAAACGAGGATAGGGAGAATCAGTTACCAAGATAAAGTAGAGATAGAAGGAATGGTACTATTTGTGTTTAAGTGAAAGACTACTTAAAGAAAGTACAGTTTTTTGAGTACTGAGATACAAAATGGGGATGTACAGCTAGCACATATGAGATATTGACCTGACCTGGAACAAGGTGTAGGGTGTGGAGAACTGAGAAATGGGAATCGGGCTTCGTAACACAGAATTGCCCAGAGGCCCCATTAACATGAGATTTGACCTTGACAATAATTGAGTTATGAAGTCCATTGACCTTGCACTATTATCTCATAATAATCCCATGTAAGGGAACATAAAAATGTTACGATGTACTTAAGGCACATAGATAAATACATTATGACAACGGAAATGTCAATGATGACAATCAAGGGACTATCAAGGGAAGCTCAAAACATTTATTTATTTATTTATTTATTTATAAAATATTTTACCAGGAAAGATACATTGAGATTTCTCTCGTTTTCAAGTATGTCCTGGGTCCACAAATCATTGCATTGTTACATTAGGTACAACAAAATACAAAAACAATATTAATACACGATATATACAAAATTTAACATAGAATATGCAGGAAATATATAATCAACCATGACACGTGCATTCTGTTTTGAGTTATGTAGAGAGGGATCTCTTAAATGACTTTAGGCTTATGGAAGATTTTAAATTGTGCGGGAGGTCGTTCCACAATTGCTCTGCTCTCCACATCCCCCAAGTCCCGTTAGAATTAAGAAAACAATGCAAAGCTATGTTTGAGAAGGATGGCAGTTTTTGGTTCCCCCATATTAACTTAGATGAGAGGGAAAATATTGGGATCAGGAAGGCTATAACTATATATTACATAACATATATAAATATATACATAAAATATGGAATCTCTTGGAATCTCTGAAGATTCTGAATATATTTTTAACAAAAATATTATGTTTAGAACAGCAATATGAGAAACTGGGGGGGATTTATCAAAGTGTTCTGCTCTAAAAAGTGGTATAAAGTACCAAAATATGGTCCATAATTTGTTCAGTATCAGGAGGAGGAGCAACACAGGATCAACTGTGAAAATTCCTTTTTTTTTTTTTTTTAAACGTGTATTACCATAAAAGACATACCAACTGCTAGCAGCAATGTTATAAGCTCTGTGCTCAAGGTGCCCTTCTGAGTCTCCCACTAAATAAAATAAACTATTGTTTCCTAAGTATATACCGAATTCTGGAAAAGGTTGGAGAATGTACTGCTACAAGAAAATTGATGGGGAAAAGATATATAAAACTACAGTAAAAGTCATAGAATTTAGTATGCAGTAGATAGAGCAGGACTTTGATGCCTTATATCAGCTTTGGTTATCTAAATTACCCTGACTGATGTTGCGTAAGGTATCAATATTCACCCTTTCGGTGCTACTGTAACAAAAGAGTGACCCTCCCCACCTTATCATGGTGCTGAAAAAGGCTGTAAACCCATAAAACATGCTAAAATAAACATTTTGTTATCTACAGGACCCTCTCTAAAGGAGAGATAAATAACTTTTTTTCCCCACTAGATGTGTGTCAGCTGCTAGAGCTGGGGTGACTATCTCACTCCTCCTTCATCCCTACCTCTTCCACCACCATGATGCAATTGTAAGGAGAGCAACATAAGGTAGGTAAAGGTAGGCCAAGCAGCCTGACCCATACTTCAAAAGACCAGGAAACCCCCCACCCTATTAGCTGGTCACACGCTTATGATGGCCAAAAGGTCTCCACAGTATAAATGTCAATACATAAATATGTCATTAATAAAATAATAAGGATGAGTAGATGACCAATCACCTAGTCATAAGAGGTCAATGTAAGGGGCGTTGAGGGACACAGCCACTAATAGTATGATGAACCTCAATCTGCAGTATCTCATAGTTTCAGTTAATATATTAGGCCCTTGTATCTTCCTCCTTTGTCCAAGTATATAGGTTGCATGGGTGTCTTGGTGGCAACCATATTGTATTTTGATATTAAATTACGATCCTACATGGCCATAAGCAGGTTATTAGCTTAACCCGTACCCTTCACTTTTTATATATATATGGGGAATGGACCACCCATAGACTTGCGCAATCGGTTTAAAACGAATCACAATTTGTTTGCAGTTTGAGTTCCGCAACTCCGAAACACAATATTGATGATCATGAAAAAAACAAATGGGAGATGGACGAGCCATTTAATTTGTTTTGTGGTTTGGGACAGAAAACACATTAAACAAAAAAGATGATTGATGGTTAAAGTAAAAAGATTCTATATATTAATATATTATGTATTTAATAAGTATATATATATAATTTTTTAATTTTTTTTTATTAGTCGTCCTTTTTCCCCCTCTATTAGTTATTTCTTTTCACTTGACTTGTGAACTAAATGGCAGGAAAATATGTCAATTTGTGTACTGCATACGGCAATATATAACATTTATTTTTTAGGTACATTTTTGCTTCAGTTTAGTTCATCAAAATTGTTTTTCCCGAACCAAAAGCCCCATGGGTAAAACACTATTTGCCAGAAACATTTTTTTTTCTGACAAAACACATTTAATTCTCCGCACACAAATCTATCATATTTCTTCATGGTTCGAGAGGTCTGTCTAACCGGTGAGCCTTGGTGGTCTCTTAGGTCGCTTTATGTTTAATCCTTCAATGCCTTCAATATGCTGCAATCATTTGTTGCAGGAAGGAAATCCCTAGATTAGCTGATACCGCCCTTCGGAATTGCTGTTTGATTAATAATTTCCTGCAGAATATCATTTTTACACCCTACAGGGAAGCAATTTTCATGTCCTACCAAACCGCATGAAAAAGTGATTAGCGTCAAGAAAGTATGATGGGTATGAGAAACATACAGGGGGAATTATAAAAATCAACACATTTGCATTTATATTTGTTTAAATTTCATGTACATGCTTGATTTTGTATGTATAAAAAGGCTACTAAATCCTTTATCCATTGGTGATGTCTGTTTGCGTTTTTTCTAAAAAGTACCAAAATAATTCATGTTTCTGCTGTTTTTTACACCTCTTTTTTGCTCGCTATTTTTCCCGATGATTTTTACTTTCATTACATACACAGTATTATTCATGTATCATCCAAATTGCAGCTATTTGTCAAATTTAATTTCTAATTTGACCGCTACCCGTTGAGAACTAGAATATTCAATATACCTGTAAAGGTGTACAAAGAATGTACTAAGAAAACATGGTCCGATACTTTGACATTTTACAATGGATACTTTGCATTGCTTCTCGCCAGAACTGCCAAGCAATGTTGACAAACTAAAGACGTACCCACCCTTTAATTGCAGAACTAATTACACCCTGGAGTTTATTCTCTTCTGGATCACTGCAAAACACTGCACTCAGCCCTTCACATTTAAAAGGACAACAATAAGCCAATCAATATAAAAATGATGTTATGTTGTAGTCATGGTCACGGCGTCACATTTTAGATTCAGAGGAGTATGGGTTACACGGTGTCTTGGGTGAGCGTTTGGGGACACCTGCTTTTAAGGTGCTGTGGATCATAACGCCTATCTACCTCAACCGGTCTTTGATTGTGGTCTGCACTGAGGTTTGCCCCTGTCGCTTTTCTTTCATGTCAAAATTTAAATGGATCTCTGCTTGCAAGTGGTACAAAATGTAGCAATCTGACTACCAACTAGCCATATCCACTATTATAAAAGGCTAAACATTAAATGGAAAATGAAGAATTCAGAAGTACCCCCTCTCAAAATAAATTAATACATCAATTACGGAGGGGAATCCTATCCTAAACTTTGGAATGCTATACCCATACAGTGGAGACTTTGAAGAAAACTTTCACATTATCTCTCCAGCAATCAGCTAGCTACCATTTGCCTGTCAGGGATTTAGAGATCATTTCGCACCTTAAATGGTCTTCTTTCCTTTTGCTATCCTCCCTATAGTGCTAAAAAAATAATTAACATCACAGAAAGGTGTGCTGTTATATGTTGAAAAGTTGGGGAAAGAGGGGGAAATGCTGTTTTGTTGTTTTTAGCAGTACATCTTGAAATTCCCCCCCCCCGCCCCCCACATCTGTTAAATCAAACTTAACATTATAATACATTTTTCAGATACTGTTGTAACATCTACTCGCTACATTGTAATATTAAAATGATAACAAAGTATTTAACATTCAAATTACTCTGGTTTTCAAGTACGTCCTAGGGATGTTACCTTAGCCCAACATCCAGGGGTTGTTACTAAAATAAATATAATCATTAGAAAAAAATAATAATAATTTTTTTTTTTTTAACCATTATCTGTTTAATAAAAATTGTTTATTTATCTTCTGGGGAAAAAATACAGATTCAAAACTACGTGGTTTTGCTGCTCCAAAAACTGATTACCTAACCCCCAAAGTGTTACTCTGATAATGCAGTGATGCAACTGGTGAGTGCCAGTGACTCACTCAGACCAACCATCATATTTAAAAGCCCCTTACAAGCCCACTGGCTGGGTCCCATGATATACAGGCTACCAGGCAGAGATACTCCAACATACGCTCCCAGAGAGAGATGCACATTCTTAGACATAAACACACACAAACAGATATACATTTCAGACAATGTCATGGGATACACACAGATATACACTCACAGATACAAACACGGGCACATATTTTGAACACATTATAAAGTATGTTTTATTTAGTCAACCTCCTTTTACGTCATGTTTTTACAGTTGAAGAGTGGCTTCGGGGGTCTATTGAGGATCAGCAGGTATAGGGCTAGGGACTCCTAGCACCTCTGCTAACCTCCCACGCGGCTTCCTTGGGAGCTAAGAGGAAGCGATATGACATCACTACCTCCCAGCACTGCCGGACAGGAGACCAGAGGGGTAAGGCAGGCAGTCAGTGAGGTCCATTAAGGGGCCTGGTCCTCTGGAGCACCACAATGCAGCCCATCCCATGCAAAGCCCATTGCTCGACTGGGCCCCTTACAGGAGTAATGGCTATCACCCCCTGATGGCGGCCCTGGACCCACTGACTAAGAGGGGCATCTCCCCATTGTACACATGCACATCAGGATAACAGGCAGCCTTGCAACAGACTCAACCATGGCTACTCATTTGCTCACCACTGCAGGAACTGAGGTATGGGGGGAAGAATGCCCCCCAGAAAAAAATTGGCTTTGAATTTAACATAATTTTGTAACTGTTTAAGAAATTTAAGAAAAAGTTAAGACTTGGTTATCCCATCCTACTAAGAGACCCTCTTAGTGATAACATGTAATATTGCCTATAGAAAGCTGCATGGTTTAATGTATGCTCACTAAGCGAGGCTGGGGTTATTATGAAAGGCTGTGCCCCAGATTGTCTTTGGTTCCTACTCCAATGTTGCTAAAGCACTTTTTGTGTCCAGTTGGAAGAGAAAATCACATTGTGGCATGTAAATCTCATACGTTAATGGGACACAGTCATCAACATTTTTCAATATCTTTATAGAATTTTTTTTCAGAGAAACTGCTATGTTTACATTTGGGTTAATCCAGCCTCTAGTGGCTGTCTCATTGACAGCCGCTAGAGGCGCTTGCGTGCTTCTCACTGTGATTTTCACAGTCAGAAGATGCCAGCGTCCATAGGAAAGCATTGTGAATGCTTTCCTATGAGACTGGCTGAATGCGCGCGCGGCTCTTGCCGTGCATGCGCATTCAGCTGAGGAGGCGGAGAGGAGGAGGAGAGTTCCCCGCCAGGCGCTGGAGAAAGAGGTAAGTTTAACCCCTTCCACCCCGTAGAGCCCGGCGGGAGGAGGCCCTGAGGGTGGGGGAACCCTCAGGGCACTATAGTGCCAGGAAAACGAGTATGTTTTCCTGGCACTATAGTGGTCCTTTAATATACAGATGCATTGGAATTTTTTAAAAATAAATCACTTGCCTAATCTTCCCACACACCTATCACCTATCCTATAAAGTGCTGTAGGGGAATGAGCACATGATTTTGAAAAACAATGGTTGCAAAATATGAGTGTTGGATCATTGACAGTCTGGCCAAAGGTGTATACAGATGGCTGGCAGTAAGGCGGGCAAGAGATTTATTTTTAAATCAACATAAATGAATAAAGAAAATTTAATAAAAATTAAACCGTATATTATAACAGAGATTATTATTGAAAAAAGTGACATTGTTTCTTTAAAACAGCAATTGACAAAGTCATCTTTCATACAGTCATGGCTGTGAGAACATACTTTCACTGCTTCCTTTATTTACGTTCAAGAGTTTTTATTTCCGTTGCAGTTAATATGGGCATTATTTAACAATGCTCGATTTGGCCCATTTAAAAAAAATATACTTTTTTTGTCACATACAAAGCTTATTATTTACAACCCAATGTATATTTAAGGGAATGCAAAGTAGGAAACTGAGTTTTATTGGATATGTATGGCAGAAGAACAGGGTTTTCCCTGGCACCATACCAGTGTTGGCACTTTTTACGCCAGGGGGATGAGACTGGCCACCTTCTGACATGTCTACTTAAGGGAGGCAAGCTGGTTCTCTTGGGGAGAAACATGAACTAGGAAGAAGGAATGGGTGGTACGTGTAAATCAAACTATTCCATGAATAATTTATTTATTTATTTTGAAAAACTTTTTTTGCTGTTTCAGTTGCTTAGTAGATAAGTCCCTAATTTGATATCCTCATGAAAACAAAAGGATCCAAAAATTTTGTTTCAATCCGTTCAGAATTCGCTTGTTTTCAATTCGTTTTAGTTTGTAAGGAATTCGGAAATTGTCTGATTAATCCGAAATCCAATTCAGAGCAAAATTCAGTACACAAATCTATTCCACACCTCTCTAGGAGACAAAGGGTGAAGGCAGTTAAACAATGATTCTTATGTTCAAGGAGCAGGGCAGGTGGAACTGGAAGTGGATTTACTGTGACAGTTGTTAACAGTAGCAGCCAATGTCTGTTCCTATTTAACTACAGGGTCTGTTCCTATTTAACTACAGGGTTTATAACCTAAAAAGCAAGTCGGTAAATATTAACTACTGACTTAACAAATTTAGACCAAAATAGAAGATTTTTTGGCGGGGAAATTCTGCAAATCTGTCGTGCTGAACTTATTTTCATAATACCATTTTCTCCTAAATGTTGTTGGTCACCAAGTCACCGCAATGCACTGTTTAGTACATAGAACACAATGGGATTTATAAAAGGGACATTATAAGCAACCAGACCACTTCAGCTCGTTGAAGGAATCTGGTTGCATGGTCCCTGTCCCCCACAGCCCTGCAATGTAAAACATTGCAATTTTAGAGAAACTGAATGAAGTTGTTATGGTGTCACGAGGCCACCAGGTACACTTTTACCTCAAGGGTTTAAACCGTTCTCGAACGGTGATCTCAACCCACCCCAGGTTGCATATCATTTACAAGTCAGTTTTGTAAATGTGTAGTCACTTATTGGTTGAAGGCAGTCAGCTGACGATCCAGTCCGGCGGCACTCTATGCCGGATGTGCCTGTGGGGATTTGAGATCGGCACTGGAGGAAACCTTGGGGTTATACCATTCGAGTACTGTTTAACGCCTTGAGGTTTACATGGAGATGTTATGGTGCCTGGAGTGTTCATTTAAGCACCAAGCCAGCTCAAAATCAGAGTCATTTTATGCACATAATTATATAACAGTTCTGTCACACAGACAAGTGGATGAAATATGCACAGGAGTCGTATGACAGATCACTGTTTTCAATTTTTGTAAGAATGGGTAAATCCTTAAAAAGGCAGTTTAACCATTTCATCTCATTGCATTGGTTATGCTGCCTGGAGTCCCATGGCACTCTCCCCCCATTTAGTGTTAAACCATTTTTGAGCAGTTTAACACTGAATGAGGGTCCCTGCCCACACTGGAGGTTTGGGTAAGGCAAAAATTTGACTCTTGCTTCAATCAATAGAAATTCAACAGTCAAAATGCCTACAACATCCCTTTAACATGACTGAAGACATGTCTAACTTCCCTGTCTTCAAGCATTTAAACACTAATTAACAGACCACTGTAAGCACCATAACCACTTAAATTGATTGACGTGGTTATGGTACCTCACGTCTGTGGTTCCTGAATGGCTACTAAATTTTTTATTATCTGTGTAGCAAAGATTCTCAGTCTCTGGCAACCCTGCCTCCAATGACAATGTGGCAGAGCTATACTTCACATCACACAATTCCAGGACTAGCGGCCAGTGTATCACTGCCACAATCCCTGGTATAAACTGTTATGGCGTGAGGGGAAAGCATAGTGACATATCATCAATGGATCTGGGTTTTAGGATGATGAGGACTGAGAATCTCTACTAAAATACAGTGAGTTAACTGTTTTTTAATGATGCGGGAACCAGTGTCCATGGACTCCAGGCACCATAACCACTTCAATCTGAACTTGAATGGTTATGTTGCTTTCATTGTCCTTTTAAGACATATTTTGTTCTGCTGAATCCAACCACTTCAATCAAAGGAAAATACTGACACAGGACAGCATACAGACATCCAAATCAAACCTGCCCCCTTTAAAAACAGTCACGTGTCCACGTTATCCACTAAATTGTAGTGAATTCAAAAAGGAACTGTTCAATTATCGGCAAAAATAGCAGAATCAGGAAAATTCTCTACCATCCATATTATCGGCTCGATTATTTTGGCCTACTATTGAAAATTATCATGTCAATTCTCCACAATTCCCAGTTAAGTGAAAAAATGCTTTATGTATACGTATATGTGTACAAAAATACACGCAAGTTTATATTGGAGGTCCTTAAAGCATGGGCATACGAACAGGTGTTTGTTATGGGATAAAAATTCACACAAGGCAGCTAGTCCATATAAGGTATTAGACAAATATAATTATAAAGTGCACTTCTTTTTTTATCTCATTACGTAAAGCCCCCATAACAAATATCTTTACCATTCTTTCTTATCTAAAATCTAGGGATAAGTGAAAAATAATCTCAGGAATTTTCACACATTTAGTAACCCCCTGCATTCCATGATCCTATTATGGTAGCTTTTAGTATTTTTTCCCCCCTGATTGGAGACAACTTTCACTCTGTTGCTCTGTTTCTTTTCTAATGGACAAATGTTTTATCCGCACAGAAAAACGTTTTTTCCGCACAAGCCAAAAGTTATTCCATAGATAAGACTGGGTTAAAACTCATAAAGTCATGGGACAAACAGTTCTGTAAGGCAGATATTTGTATTGTGTTTACTAATTATCTAAAATTCTGAACAAAGATTAATGTGTTTGTAAGAAGCAGGACTAGGAAAACCCAGAAAAATATGATAGATAAGTTGTATGTTAATGTGTAAATGGAGTTCAGCCAAAGAGTGTATCTCACATGCAAAATGGTTTTTGGATAAGTGGTGGGATGCAAATTTCATTAGCAGTTATTGTATCAAGTTCAGGTTAGTAAGCGTAATAGACAGAGATACATTTTGTGTCTAGATTTGACTTGGCAATAAGAGTTTTGACCAGTGCTTACCTTGGTCATCTGGGTATCTCCAAGAGAAAGGGATCTACGCGTCCGAGGTGATCCTCGCTGTATTTCTTCTTCCTGCTTCCCGAAAAGTTCTTCCATCCTTCTAGTGTCAATTTGTAGGTCACCCTGAAAGGTCTCTGAACTCCATAGACTGGGTCGACCTTTTACCTTTTCCAATGGAATAGCCTCCCAATTAAAGTTCCGTAGGCGTGACCTCCGTTTTGTGTCAAAGGTTGGAAATGGGCTTCCAGGAGGCCCTGACAAGTTCAAGTTTGGGGGAGGCGGTGGTGGAGGGGCTGGGATTTCCACAGTTGCGTAATGTTCCGGCATTGGAGATCCACTGAACTGTATAGGAGACGCAGAGTGTAAGCTGTCATCTTTGACTCCCATGCTCATATTGATCAGCATTTCACAGGGGGGTTTGAAAAAATCCCCCTGTCTTCATCAAAGTCTAAATCAGGACTGGAACCTAAAGCAAGATAGAAATAACCATCAGAGACAGTGGAGAACTCACACGGCTCATTGAGCATAGGCACGCGTGGGATCCTTGTGAACAGCTGTCAGAACAAGAGATAAACCACAAGAATGCCTGAGCTTACAGGAGAATATGTGTATAGTCATAAGATGAATGATTATTAAGCTTTCATACCCAAGATGTTGCTAAAGTGTTGATTGGCATTATGTATCTATATCAGAGGTGTATATAGACATTGATGCTATTCAGTACAAAATGTTCAGTTGGGCCCTCATTCCTTCACATACACAGGTCAATGAGATAAGTTACTATTTGAAAAAAAAAAAGATCGAGAAGAAGCTACATATTGCACTCTATCGATGCAACACATTTGACATACTCAGTGCTATTCACAAAATTGTGATTTGTCAGGAATTCTAAGTGAGTTTCAAATTTTAGTTCATCGCTGAATTTTAAAAAGTACATTTTGGGTTTAACTATTTTTGCTGAAAAGAATTGAAATCCACTTTGTATTCCAGCAAAAGATCACAGTTCAGTGAATAACCCAGGGTAGTGTGATTAGTGTGATTGGTACTGCTTTGACCATCCTGAGCTGGTTTATCTGTGTAACCTAGTAAGTCTTTTATGTCCATTATTTGCAGAGTAAAACCACTTAGCAGAAAATGCCTACAAACCTTCTGACTTAAAAAAACATTAGGGGAGATTTTTCCTAGTGCAAAATGTAAAAGAGGATTAGTCGCCAATGGGATTTATTTGCTACTTCCACTGGTTTCAATGGTGATGGCTCCACTTTTAGACTACTTTTTAGAACAGTACACTTTCAGGTTTTTCATTAAATAGAGTATTGGCAGAAATTCAAAGCGGAAAAATTCTCCAAAACAGTTATGCTTCCAGTTCCTCCTTGGCCTTCCAAATCCCTGTATTGCTCAGCTTAAAGCGGTACTGACTGTCGATACAGGCTTATCTTCCTGACTCGAAGCTACTCTCACACTTTGCCCCTTTGCTAGTTCTTACCATGATTTTAGAGTCCAATTCAAACTACTGATATTAGCATACAAAGCCCTCATCTCTTCAATACATTTCCTCTATAATTCACAAATGCACCTTTTCTTTACTCCGCAAGTGACCTCCTCATCCTCTGCTCGTTCTCACACTGTTAATTGTCATCATCAGAATTTCTTTAGGGCCGCACCAAAGCTATGGAATTCTCTACCTTGTATGCCCTCTAAGAACTCATTTAAAACTCATCTAGTTGGGAACACTTACCATCCTCCTGGGTGATACATCTCTCATTTAAACAGCTCTCCAGTCTCTCCAAACATTGCCTGAGTTCGCAAAGTCCACTTCACTCTCCCTCCTTCCTCTCCAGCTTTCTCCACACATCATTAACACAAGTTTAATGAGACACAAGCATCCTATCTATCTACCTCTCCTCCCCTTTACCCCTTCCTCCCAGCTTGAAAGCTAGTTTGAGCTGGGCTTTCTTTACCTCTTGTATCTGTCAACATGATTTGTGTCTGTTAATTACCAGCTGTTATATAACCCCACAGTATGACTGCAAAGCGCTACAGAAAATGTTGGATCTATATAAATACTATATATAATAATGTTAAAGACGTCCCCTGGAGGACGGCGCTAGGGAACCGCCAGTGGGACGCACCAGGGAACTCCAGGCACCATAACCACTACATCCTGCTGTGCTATGCTGCTTAGATTGCCTGTTTAGCCTTCAGAACATTCACATATGGTGTCCATGCACGCAAAATGGAAATGGACTCAAAATGGTTACAAAAAGGTATGACTTTCTTGAACATCCAATATTTAAACTCACTCAAAAAAACAGAAAATAGTGTCAGACAGTAGAAATAAAATAAGCTTAATAACTCGATCCGTCAGTGAATATAAGACCAACTGGTATAATTGTATGTGTTTGTACAACATAGATTCCTATGTATCTGTTACTATAAAAAAACTGTATTAGAAAATGTCATTGCCTGGATTGTAGCACAGGGATACAAATTTAAAGCCGTGTTAGGCAGTATTCACCAAAGACAGAGTTGTATTATATTGAAAACCAAATGTTAAAGTTTAGGCACAAACAGTTGATTTTGAACATGTTCCGCGTAATCTATCACATCTATCACTGTCTCGCTATTTGTGCCAAAATTTTACTAATTCGTTTGCAATTCACTGTTTGGTGGATGTTCACCATATCCTACCAGTGACAAACCACACAGCAGCGAGACACTTGTACAAGCCATGAGTGCACACTAGCACATAACTTAGAAATGACTACTAGTGACTGTGTTAAACTAGCAGGTAACTAACACCAACCAGAATATTAGACACATTAGGGCTTATCAGTTGTGGGTACATTTCTAAAAGTGGCGCATTGGGCACAGAAAGCCATAGAATGTTCCATATGGCTATTTCGGAATTGTTCTCTACTTTTAACATGCTTCAAACCATCACTATCCACCTGGAGTCACCCCGAAATCTTGGCAATATGCCAGTATTTTGTTTATGATGTTACGCCCATGTCCTCACAGTGGGCAATAAAATTCCCCAAAATATACATAGGCCATCTGAATTAATAGAACAGATATCTAATAAATAGCATTGATAAATCATTTCCATAAAATTGCCTCCTTAATGGGCATGTCTGGATAATCTGAATGCAACCCATAAAATCCCTTAAAAGTTCCATAAAATAAGAAAAAAAATATGGTCGGTTTTCTAGAAACAGCAAACCGGGGGCAACATTCTAAAGTGGCACAGTTGCCATGGAAACCAAAGAAATGTTTCTGGTGATTGCTCCACCTTAATTTTGTTCTACAATTTCTCTGTGTTTATAACTCCTACAATGTTTTAAAAAAATATTTTCCAGGTACATTTCCTGCTCAAAGGCATTATATATATACAAATGGCATCTGAGCAACTATATCAATTCATGCACCTAAGATCAGTCCAATTTAACATGATCAGGTTCCCCTTAAAGGAGAATAGTTATCAATATTCGATATTGCAAAGCTGTGTTGGAATTTATCCAAGTTTGAAGAATAAAGGGGAAATATGACAATTTTATACCAATCTCTGTGCATTTTTCATCATAAAATGACCTCAAATCACACACACACACACGTAAGTAATCTTTCTATTCCATTAAATATACAGAAACGTTAATACATATAACAAGTGTTTGCCATGTAAATATACAGCTTGCAAAATACACACCCCCCCTTACAAGCTATATGAGTCCTTTAATTTCTATGTACATCACTATCTGCTTTATGTGCCCATATCACTCATTGCACATCTGAATGTTCCAGTCCAAAACTGATCCTTTCACTCCATAAGTGTATAAACTGCCTCCAAAATAAATAAATTCATCATTGTTTCCCCCCCCAGGCTTGTCACATACCAAACTTCACAAACTTCCTAATATGCACAAATCACTATATAAAGCATTGACATGCTCGATTAAAGAAGGGCAGTTATCCAGTAATTTCCCAAATCAGTCAGCACTTCTTACTGAGCCCAAAACAGCCCATCATCATGCCAAAATCCCAACTCTTCAACCCCAGACACAGAGATCCCCCTCCCATTCCCTCACTGACCACATATTCTAGGTGGCAGTATGCATTGACCCCCAAATCAGAGATCCCCCTCCCATTCCCTCACTGACCACACATTCTAGGGGGCAGTATTCATTGACCCCCAGACACAGAGATCCCCCTCCCATTCCCTCACTGACCACATATTCTAGGTGGCAGTATTCATTGACCCCCAAATCAGAGATCCCCCTCCCATTCCCTCACTGACCACACATTCTAGGGGGCAGTATGCATTGACCCCCAAATCAGAGATCCCCCTCCCATTCCCTCACTGATCACACATTCTAGGGGGCAGTATTCATTGACCCCCAAATCAGAGATCCCCCTCCCATTCCCTCACTGATCACACATTCTAGGGGGGCAGTATGCATTGACCCCCAAATCAGAGATCCCCCTCCCATTCCCTCACTGACCACACATTCTATGGGGGCAGTATGCATTGACCCCCAAATCAGAGATCCCCCTTCCCATTCCTTCACTGACCACACATTCTAGGTGGCAGTATGCATTGACCCCCCAATCAGAGATCCCCCCTCCCATTCCTTCACTGACCACACATTCTAGGGGGGCAGTATGCATTGACCCCCCAATCAGAGATCCCCCTCCCATTCCTTCACTGACCACACATTCTAGGTGGGCAGTATGCATTGACCCCCAAATCAGAGATCCCCCTCCTATTCCCTCACTGACCACACATTCTATGGGGGCAGTATGCATTGACCCCCAAATCAGAGATGACCACACATTCTATGGGGGCAGTATGCATTGACCCCCAAATCAGAGATCCCCCTTCCCATTCCTTCACTGACCACACATTCTAGGTGGCAGTATGCATTGACCCCCCAATCAGAGATCCCCCCTCCCATTCCTTCACTGACCACACATTCTAGGGGGGCAGTATGCATTGACCCCCCAATCAGAGATCCCCCTCCCATTCCTTCACTGACCACACATTCTAGGTGGGCAGTATGCATTGACCCCCAAATCAGAGATCCCCCTCCTATTCCCTCACTGACCACACATTCTATGGGGGCAGTATGCATTGACCCCCAAATCAGAGATCCCCCTTCCCATTCCTTCACTGACCACACATTCTAGGTGGCAGTATGCATTGACCCTCCAATCAGAGATCCCCCTTCCCATTCCTTCACTGACCACACATTCTAGGGGGGCAGTATGCATTGACCCCCCAATCAGAGATCCCCCTCCCATTCCTTCACTGACCACACGTTCTAGGTGGCAGTATGCATTGACCCCCCAATCAGAGATCCCCCTTCCCATTCCTTCACTGACCACACATTCTAGGGGGGCAGTATGCATTAACCCCCAATCAGAGATCCCCCCCTCCCATTCCTTCACTGACCACACATTCTAGGGGGAAAGTATTCATTGACCAACAAGTCAGAGACCCCCTTCCATTCCCTCACTGACCACACATTCTAGGGGGCAGTATTCATTGACCCCCAAATCAGAGACCCACCTCCCATTCCCTCACTGACCACACATTCTAGGGGGCAGTATGCATTGACCCCCAAATCAGAGATCCCCCCTCCCATTCCTTCACTGACCACACATTCTAGGTGGGCAGTATGCATTGACCCCCAAATCAGAGATCCCCCCTCCCATTCCTTCACTGACCGCACATTCTAGGGGGCAGTATGCATTGTCCCCCAAATCAGAGATCCCCCTCCCATTCCTCCACTGACCACACATTCTAGGGGGCAGTATGCACATCATGCATCATGTATGCGGAAAAATACTGTCCCCACATTAAACCCTGCAGACTGTCTGACCTCCCTCAGAGTGACATGTAGCCAGTTCTGATCACCATATAACTACTGGTGTTCTAACAGCTGTCCTGATCAGAACTCTGCATTATCTGCATTATGGATCACCCACTGCTACTTAACCAGAGGTGTAAAAATGACCCCACTGTAATATATGCACCCTCTAAAGACCCCCATCCCCAGCCCAGGATCAGCACTGGATCAGACCCCAAACTCTCCCAGCAGTTTATACCTGTTAATATGGGTTAGAGGGGAAGGCAGTTCTCTCCACGGTCCGCTATCAAGGTCAGCCTGCTTTCACTCCTGTTCTTCTCAATATGTGCTTTCCATTCACCATGTCCACAGCCAGGTTTCTTCTGTCTGAACTTCTCCAACTCCCACCTCTATCCTCCTATACTGCTGGACTCTCAGTAATCTATCATTCTATTCTAATATACTATTGTATTCCATCCTGATAGACCTCACTCAGTATCAGTTGATAGACCTCACTCACTCAGTATCAGGTGATAGACCTCACTCACTCAGTATCAGGAGATAGACCTCACTCACTCAGTATCAGGTGATAGACCTCACTCACTCAGTATCAGGTGATAGACCTCACTCACTCAGTATCAGGTGATAGACCTGTCTAATTTTCCTATTTCCAATTTTTTCCTGTCTCACTTTCCTATTCTCAGTTGTCTCCTGTCTCACTTTCCTATTCACATGTTGGATCACTGGTATAGTCTTGTCTCCAATTTTCCTATTGTCCTGTTGGTTGCCAGATATTCTCCCATCTCACTCTGCTACTCTCATGTCATTCCCCGGCATTCTATCATTCTCCAGTGTCTTCTCTCTGTCTGCCCCCCTGTCTGTCTGCTGCAGCTCTAAGCTCCCTCTAGCTGTGTCTCTCTCCTGTGTCTCTCCTGGCAAGCAGCTGGGAGCTCGACCGCGCATGCGCACCACAGGACTTGGACTTAGATACACCTCTAGGTACATCAACCTGCACAGCTATAGGTAGTGTGGAGAGAGAGAGAGAGAGAGAGAGTGTGTGTGTGATTGACAGCAGGGAGTCTAACTCTAAACTGGGTGTCTGTATATAAATAAACTGATGGAATGAGAAAAAAAAAGTATAAATTACAATAAAATAATAAAATTATATATATATGAAAATAATTATAATATATATATTTTTATATATATATATATATATATATATATTCTATCTGATATTTTAGTAAATTAATATGGTTATAAAAAAGGTTGGCTATCTCTTTTTATTATTATTAAACATAGTACATTATAAATATAATGAAAACCAGCTGCAATATCTCCTGAAATCAAACTCCTGAATACATATTAATGAATACAATGTACAGTCACATAATATTAATAATTACCATATCAGCCAGTATGCATGACAGCTGGAGGTGGTCCAACCTGTTATTCACACACTGTAAAATATTCACACCCTGGCTTACTCACACACAGATACATTGTATCAAAAGTTTTTTGTTTTTAAAATTATATACATACATTTGCATTATCAATAATCATATCATAATAATAATAATTTCAACACCAGCAGATCTATAGCACTTACAGTAAAATTGGTTGTAATTGCCACATGGAGACAGCTTTCTCCTCCTCCTCTGCCTATCTTGGCATTGCATCCCCATCTCTGTGCAGACTGTAGCTCCCCTGCATTAAGCTGTTCACAGTAAGTTACTGATAAAAAAAAGAAAAAAAACAACAAAAAGTGCTGACAGCATGTGCTGTCAGTAGCCAATCAGAGCTGGCTTTTACTGGGTTGAGATAATTCCCCCCCCCCCCTCCCAGCATTCTTAAAGTGCAGTTTTTAACCTACCCAGTGATACAGTGTTTACCCACATTGCCCATGGGAAACCATCAGGGCAAGAGTTTATTTAGAAATCTTTTATTCTTTTTTAAATGGACACTTTTTTTTATTGCATGGTTTCAGATATACAGTTTTTTTGCCAGATCTCAGACAGTTTGAGACTCTGCAGGAGGAGTATCAAAGCCTAGGCGTTTGCAGTACAGGCAGTCAGTGAGGAGAGTAGCTTTTTGGCACATTTTAATACCCTTTAGTAACCCAAGGTGCCATTCATCAGCAGTGTAAACTGGCTGCCGCTTTAATGTTAGTTTTGGAACTATTTGCAGAATGATCGTATTGTGATCGAAATGGTATAATGTTTCACACTTTACCAACATTTTGTGTTTATTCTGGTCTTTATACAATTCTTAACAGTGAAAAATCTTAAAATGTAACTTTTAAAATTGTCGCCAAATAAAGTTCCAGTAGAAAATGTTTGTTTTCAAGGAACAATCAGTGATAACGCAGAGAGGCGGCTAATCAGAGCTGGTCTGGGAGCAGAGGGTCATGGGAAAGAAGAGGATAGGCAGACGTGCTTTCTGTGTAGTTTCCAATAAATTAATTAAAAGGACATTCCAAGGTGGCGCTGATTCCCCATTTTTAAAAAGAAATTCATAAATAATGCATTCATTAAATTAATTATTTAAAAGTAACTTTAAAAAGTAATACAATACTAGATTGCAATGTCCATAGGTTGCAGGATCTCTTACCTTGATGGATCTGCAGAGCCAAGGAATTTGTTTGTCAGTTCGTAGCTTTGACTGCCGAGCAGTGCTCTGTATGTGAATGACGTTCACGCATGCGCAAATATTGCTCATGATGATGACATTTTGTAAGTGGGTAGTACATGACAATTCCTACCTATAAATAACATTTTACATGTCCAAGAGTGCCGCCATGAGCCCTTGCATTGATTCTAAAACAATCACTCCCGTAACTACTGCTTTTGCTATAAATGGGATGTTCTCTGCCTGTTGAGTTCCTTCCTTTGGCCGATGTACACTCCAGGATAGTTTGTCTTGGCGGCCACTGACACCATGATAGCGTCAAGTGATTCTCTTGGCCTATCACTGGCCTCCCACTGCGAATAACAGTATGTACTAAGCAAAATTGGTTTAACCACTGTAGGTAAGATGGCGCGCACAGGCACTCTGTGACAAACGCTCCTTACCCTGGACGTTTGCCACGAGCTCCTGGAGGAGCCGGCTAGCTAGCCTCCTGCCCCAGGACTATGGACTGTATTCCATGACCCTGTTCTGGAGTTAAATCTCCCCAATCACCATTAGTAGCTTGCCCTGGGTGTCCCTGGTTCGACACTTTCCCTTCATGCGAATGGAACCGAATGCTAGCTCTCTGGTGGCCATTCACGGGAACCAAACCTACGAATAGTCCCAGCGGTACTTAACTGTGACCGCTATTGAACTAATTTCAGCATGAGAACTTCATGGGACTTAGCCGCGAATGTTATGGAACTGTTTTCAGCAGGAGGTGACCGTGCGGTTCCTGGACAATTTGGTTCGTGGTATTAAACCACTTTGAAATCCACCAGGAGAGCCTTGGATAGAAGGTGCCTGAGACTAAGGGGAACAAACGTTACCTAGGAGCCAGTCGGAGCACCCCGTATTGCGGCCGCAGGAGCCCCTGAAAGCTGACCGGCAAAAGCACCAAACGCCATGGAACTGTTTTGGTCATAGGACCCGGTCAGAACTTCCACACGGTGGCGTTTCCCCTACACTGCATGGATCTGAGCGCTCAGATCAGGGCTATTTAACGATATATAATTTGTGGGGTTTCCTATTTGTTTTGTATGTATTTTTTATGTATTTTGATATTTTATGTTTTTATCCCGAGTGTCAGGTTACCTTGTGTATCATTCAGGGGTATGTCACAGGATGGCATCACATTGCAGGGTATTGGGGACAATCCTACCAACTCTCAGCTTGTCCCCAGCGATTCTCACGATAGCCGCGATAACCCTGCCTCCTTTTATAAGACGGCTAATGAGCGCCGACGTCATAACCACGGCCCGCCAAGGTGTTCGAATGAGAACATTTTGGGGGCGTGGTTACCTACCTAATTGAACACGGTATTTAAAGAGAAACCAGGGAGAGACTCATTGTCCTGTTGTGGCTCTTGATAGACCCAAGAGCGCGTATCTCAGATTGATATTCTTGTATTCTGACTTTAGCTTAGTTTGACTGTTTCCCCTTCTGTGTCCCTTTGACCTTGGCTATTGCATTATCGTTGATCCTGATTTCTGGTACCCCTGACTTCGAATATTGACTATTCTTTGTGTGTGTAGTGTTAGTCCGGCCATCCTAAGGTCCGGTATATATTACTAGTATTTGCATTCTGCGTGTGGGATCCCTGAACGTTCCTGAAACCGAGTCACACTGACACAGGAATTTGTGGACATTTTGTGGGAGTGTTCTGGCCTGTTTCACTGCATCTTTGATTTGTATATAAGTGGGCCATTTGGCCATGATTAAACACATTCATTTCTACCCTTCATCAAGTCTAGGCTGATGTTTGGGTAGCTCAGAGCTTTAATCACTGCATCAGGGATTTGGGAGAACTACAGCGGGTATACACAGTCGGACACACTCCAACCACCATAACAACGTTCTTGAGATACAGTTGTTATAGATGTGGGAGTGTTCCTTCATACAGGCTTTAGTAGGGCTTCCTCAGTGGGGGTTTCTTGAATAATCCCTTTAACCTGAAGAAAGGAAATGCAAAGGAGACTCAAATGCTGGTGAATATAAATATCAGCTAAATGGAACGTTATGTCTATATGCAAATCTGCAGCTAAATATAGTATAATATTCCGCTGTGCCTGCACACAAGCGATAAATATACAGCTCGTGTTATAGTTGTCTGGTTTCTGAGCGTTAATAATGGATTGCCATGTACGGTAGAAGCTTTAGCACGTGTGCTTGGCTTATAATAGATTGATCATAAATCTAGCGTTTGCTGTATAAATAAGAAAGGGATATTCAAAACACATTAAGTAATTCCAGAGCCTTGGCAAATATAAGGATGACACAGTTATAATTGAAATGTTCTGTACTGCTTACTCAGCCAATGCCTTCCTCCACTGGCAGGAAATGTTTATAACCCTCTCTACGTTCAATAGATGTTGGAAGAAAACTCTGAAAAGTCACATTGCAATGGAATGCAGATTGTTCCACTAAGATAGCTAGTACTGCGCTTACAGGTCAGTGTAAAGCCTAATCCTTTAAAACAGATCTAACTGAGCAGGGCTTTCTGGGCATCACGAGAGCTTTATAATTATAAGAGATGGAGTTATGCATGGATAGCCAATTGGGCAAACTGGGCAAATTCCCAGTGGGCCTTGATGGTCATGGGCAGAGGGCCAATTGGAGAGATCAAGAGATCTCTTGAACCTGTTGTGTTAATTTGCCAGCCTAGAAACGGCAGTGTTCTCCACTCCCCCATGTAGTTATTTGTTTTTCTTTAAACCGGGGATCTCAACCTCTGGACCCCCCAATATTGATGGCCTACAATGCCCAGAATTCTTTGAATGCAGTACATGGCGAGAATAATCAGTGTTGTAGTTGAGCAACATCTTTAGGGTCGGAATTTGAGAGCCCTGCTTCTAGCCTTCACTAGATTTATTCACAGCAAAGAAGCTGCCCTATGTAGAGGTGAATACTGGCCACGTACTTACTCTGATGGGACAGGCTGCACATGTGTGAGAGGAGCATGCTACATATATGGAAATAAGGGCAAGCAGCAGCACAAGTAGCTACACACAACACACGTCTGCATTCAAGCGCCAACACTGTATACAATCACACCCCTACATGTAAGGCCAGCCCAAGGCACTGTGCTGCTTGGATCAAAGGATGAAATGTTGCCCCCCACACCCACACCCCATCTCCAACAAAACCACACCAAGCAAAAAACGCCCATATCCACTATGTTACGCAGTGTGTGTAGTGAATGCAGTGTCTGTGTAGTGAATGCAGAGTATGTATTTGTGTAGTGGATGCAGTGTGTGCAGTGTCTGCAGTATATGTGGATTGCATGCAGTGTCTGTGGAGTGCATGCAGTGTGTGTCTGTATAGTGGACGCAGCGTGTGTATATTTTGTAATGGATGCAGTGTGTGGATAGCGAATGCAGAGCCTGTGTGAATGTAGTGGATGCAAAATGTGTGTATAGTGGATGCAGTGTGTGTGTGTGTATAGTGGATGCAGTTTGTGTGTGTGTATAGTGGATGCAGTGTGTGTGTATAGTGGAAGCAGTCTGTGTGTGTGTGTGTGTGTGGGGGTGTGTGTATAGTGGATGCAGTGTGTGTGCGCATAGTGGATGCAGTGTGTGTGTGTGTATACAGTGGATGCAGGAGTGAGGGAGGGGGTGACAGGTGGCAGAGTGACTGAGGGGGTGACAGAGTGGGTAGCAGAGTGACTGAGGGAGGAAGGGGGTGACACAGGTGACAAGTGGCAGAGTGAGAGAGGGAGGGGTGGCAGAGTGAGGGAGGGGGTGACAGGTGGTAGAGTGACTGAGGGAGGGAGGGGTGACACAGTAAGGGAGGGGGGGCAGAGTGAGGGAGGGGGTGACAGGTGGTAGTGTGACTGAGGGAGGGGGTCACACAGTAACGGAGGGGGTGACACAGTAAGAGAGGGGGTGGCAGAGTGACTGAGGGAGGGAGGGAGGGGTGACAAAGTGGGGTGGGGGTGACACAGTGAGGGAGGGTGTGGCAGAGTGACTGAGAGAGGGAGGGGGTGACACAGTAGGGTGGGGGTGACACAGTGAGGGAGAGGGTGACAGGTGGCAGAGTGACTTAAGGAGAGAGGGAGTGACAGTGAGGGAGGGGATTGTAATTGTAAAAACACTTTATTTTTCCCCCCCTGGTTGTCCAGTGTCTTTGATCCCTGGTGGTCCGGTGGGCTGTCCCTCCAGTCTGCCCTGAGAAGCAGAGAGCCAGCACAGTCTGCAGCTCTGCCGCATGTGAGCTACAGACTGTGCAGTGTCTCGCGATATCCAGAAGTCAGAGTGTTGCAGTGATAACCCGTGATAACGCTCTGATTGGCCAGCGATCGCGAGATACAGCACAGTCTACAGCTCACACCCGGCAGAGTGGCAGACTGTGGTGGCTCTCTGCTTCTCAGTGCAGATTGGAGGGGCCTCGCACCCGGCGGCATACCGGGCAAGCCGCTGGGCCCCATCCTGGTGTCAGGTCCTCGGTGAGGTATCGAGGACCTGACACAGACTGCCTGCCCTATGGCGAGTTAGGCGGCTGCAAGGCCTTAGGCGTCCGCCTAACACACCTAATTAGAGAGGCGCTGGCCCGCCACTGACAAATGCCGCCCCAGTCAGAGTGCCGCCTGGAGCCGTGGCTCCACCGTGGACTATGGACGGACCGGCCCTGCCTGCATTTACACACAGATACTCTATACAAAAACATGCTTACATTCAAACACACAAATATTGCACGGTGGTAAATAGGAGTTGTGCAACAGATAAGGATCTACATTTTGGCCAACCTTGCAATGGGGGAGGGGGGCAAAAATATTGTTGCACTGGGGCACTCTCTACTTTTTTCCATTACTGGGCCTGAAATATATACCTGGTTGGTGAAGCACTTAAGATAACACCATCCCACATGGGCAATTTAATGTAATCTACGTACATACTTATATGTTATGCATGGAGATACAAAATACAAGGACTTCACCCAACCTATTATATCCCATAGGTCAGTATGGTCATACCAGACTTTCAGGAGGTGTGAGGCACAGCAGAGGACCACAGAACACTCATTGGAAACCACTATAGTAGAGGACAAAGAACTTAACCTTGTGGTCAATGGAAGGATTGGCAAATTGATGACAGGAAAGGATACATAAGACTTATGAATATAAGACAAGCCAGGAAAAAGCTGTATTATGAATACCTATTGGATAGGGCAGGTGAATGACACTGGCTGGGGGACATGGGGACATTGAGACATGGGGGCACTGGGAGACATGGAGACACTGACACACCAGGGCCACAGACACTAGGGACACTAGCTTGGAGACATGGGGACATTGTGACACTTGAGGCACTGAGACATGGGGACAGTGAGACACTGGCAGACTGGGGGCACTAGGAGACGAGGGGTCACTGGGAGACTAGGGGGCACTGAGACACCAGGGACACTGGCTGGGAGACATGGGGACACTGTGTCCCCGTGTGTCTGTGTCATAATGTCTCCCAATGTCCCTTAGTGTCTCAGGGATAGGCAGGGAGGGAAATGCTGGAACTTCCTATCCTTGCCTGTCTCCACACACAGCAATCCCTACTGGCCAGTGCTGGTATTGCATAGTAATCTCTTGTTTATCCTGAGAAAAATACCAGCATTTGTATTGCCAGTATCACTGCAATATTGGCACTAGCCAGGCAGCCTCAAATACTGGCTGTGCCAATAAAATAAAAGCCAGATGGAATCCCTAAGAGTAGTGTGTGATTTTTTTTAAATCAATGGGCCTATTCCATGAGCCTGGGCCTGGGCCTGGAGCTGCAGCTCCATCAGCCCCTATGTTAATCCGGCCCTGAAGACATACATACAAAGACACACACATACAGACAGACACAGGACGTACATACATACAAAGACACATACATAAGACACACATACATACAAAACACATACACACAACACATACATATAAAGACAAGACACACATACATACACACATATATACAGACAGACACACAAGACATACATAGAAAGACACACACATACATACAAAGACACATACATAAGACACACATACATACAAAGACACATACAGACAGACAGACACACACAAGACATACATACAAAGACACATACACACACAAAATATTTTTTGACTTTCCCTGGGGTCCAGTGGTGGCTCAGGTGGATGGGAGTCAGAATTCCCACTCTGACTCCCTGGTCTTCCTCCCGTGCAGACTGTGTGTTAGCTGGGAGGAGTGACGTGCAGTCACTTCCTCCCAGCTCTGTGATGTTATCACAGGGGGCCCGGTCGTGCTGTTAAAGCGCCCAGCGCTGACCGGGCCCCCTTACAATCCACATCCATCAGGTGGCCCTGACAGCATGGGCCACCCGATGGACCCCTTGGACGGCGGATTACCGTGCGGGCTGGGGCCGCAAATGGTGATGGCGGTACCTGGTCGCAGGGGTACCACCGGCTCGCACCCACCCTCCCGCCCACCCAATCTCTCAAAATGAGGAAATCCATACCGCCCACCTGGAATCCTGAAACGCCCACTAGTGGGCAGTAGGGACCAGGTTGACGACCCATGATCTAGATAAACAGAGAGACAGATAAACAGTAATAAATGCATAAATACCAATAATATTTATTTCCTGTGCTGCAATAATAAACATTCTGTTGTGTTTGGAGAGAACTACAGTGAGATGGGGAACACACATATTTCGAAGTCTGTAGCCCAGGAAATAATGTCTCTTCTATGTTCTGATGCAAACCCACTTATCTCTAGCTTCCTGGCATCGTGTTATACTTCATTGATGACATGGAACTCTTCCATTAGTCTCCTTTTTATAATGTCAGTCTATGTGACGCTTTTTGACAATGTATACATGTCACCACATGGACAGCAATTACAAAAAGGGACATTTTGCACATATTGCCTCTTGGACAGGGAAGGCACAGCAGGGAGTCTATCATGTTAGCTGGGAATGAAGCAATCCAGATCCCAGACAGAGTGGCACCGGGGTAGGACTATGGTAAGACTCATTACATTGCATGAAGGACCCCCTGGTGTGGGAATCCACATTTCTGTGTATAGGTATCTGTGTTTGCAATAAAGCTGCATTCTACTCCCCTACCCCTACATTCAGTCTTGGCTAATGTGTGGGGAAAACTATCTATAATCACTGCTTCGCAGGAGAAAAGGGTCTCCAGAACTATAACCACCGCGGAGAGCTATAACCACAGCAGCCTGTCCCAGGGTGGCAGAGCTGCACGGAGACCCCAGTAAAGCTGCGGCGACTGGATCTGAAACGCTCCAGGGTCCCTGGTTGCAGCTAAGAAGCAAATTTGGCGGAGGTTCTCAGCCGGAGTACAGGAGCTCCGTTACAATACACACTTGTGAAATCATGGCCCTTTGTAGCCAATCACAACCCAGAATAAAATTGGGTATATATACTTTCTGGATGTCCTTGTTTCCTTGCCCTGTTGTGGTTCTTGTTACCGGAGAGTGTTTATACTGTGTATTCGATTTGCCGTTTTCTGTCCTGGGCTTGTTTGACCAGTTTTGCTCTCTGTTATCCTGACCATGTTAATGATTGCCTCTGTCACCCACAAATCCCCAACGTTTTATGCATCTCTAAGTATGTTACACCAATGCCCTGCTTACATAACATTTTCTACTTTATTTTTGTATTAAAGGAATACTGTATTCCTAACACTATAGTGTTCTGCTCACTTTTTAGATTCAGGGGACTCCCTAAATGAAATTAAAAAAAAAGGGGGAAAGGTTTTTACTTTCCTTTTTTGCAGCTCTGAGACTCCTCAGTTCAGCCGCCTGGTCTTCCTCCCGCCATGTCTTCCTGCAGGCATCGTCTTCTTCATCTTCTCATTAAATTCAATGGGGACAAGAAAGCGCACGAGTGGCGAGTGTTTTCCGCTCCTTCTTTAGACTGCTCTCTGTTAGAAGCACCAATATAGGTGACGTGGAAGAACCTAGTTAGACTTGGTTATCAGGGCAGAAGCAACTCTAGTGCAGGGATAAAATAATAGGGGAACTGCACCCAAACCACTTCAGTGGTTCCTTTAAGCCTCGTTTCCACTGAGCGGTATGGTTTGGGTCAGTACGGTTCGGTAGGGTTAGAATGGTCCAGGTGAGCATTTCCAGTCGGACCGCCAAGGGGCATGCAGGGTTTAGACCAAATTCCTAGTGTGTCATTTGTCGTGAGCATTGACGTTTTCCTGTCCGCCATTCAATGGATTGTACAGTGTGACGCCAGTAGCTCCGCCCTAACCGTACCGTACCCTTTCCTATGGACCTACATCTGAAGGGGGCCCGGGAATGGTGTGGTTTGGTTCAGTTGTATGGGGCCACTTTCATAATGGACACTCAAAATAGCGTACCGTACCGTACCGACCCGACCCGAACTGTTCCACTCAATGGAAACAGGGCATAAGTGATCCTTTTGATCCTTCCCATTGCTTGGTAGTGTTCTATTGTTCCTCTTATAGAGACTGTATTTTAAATAATTGTACTATTGCTATGTATACATCTTTTTTATGACATTTGCAATAGTGGCTACTTATTTGCTTAGAATGATGTTACTGGATTTGCAGCCAGAGAGAGTAGGAGAATGCTTTCTACATGACAGGCCACTTTGCTCAGTCCCATTACCTCAATCTCTCTTTTCAATAATTAAATGGAGGTAAATAAAGTATCTACTCGAAATCCTCGACACAATGTGCAGCTGTGTTTGTTTCTTTAGTGAGACAAAAGAGTAGGACTTCTCTGTTATATGAGCATGCATTGTGTCTGAGATGCTACAACCTGGGTGGCCAACTTCTCAGGACCATTTTGCTCAATAATTCAGGTAATATATATAATTGGAGGAATCTGTGTCGAATTCCTGTGCTCTAAGACGAACCAGCGTCCATAACCTTGACACACCTAGAAGGCCTAAAAACAAACAAAGTGTTTGTAGACATACACAATGGCCATAACGTGCGTTCAGGCATATAGAATATGTGGTACGGAATAAGTAAAGACACAAGGAAACTGTATGTATCCCAGGTGAGTATTGAAACCTTAGTAGAAATTATTTTTTTCTTTGGAGGACATGAAAAATGATACATAACCATGCCCAAAAATGTGTCTCTCCATATGCAAAATCCAGCAGACAAGAATTAAGATATTTATTTATTTTTATTTCCTCCAAAACCATCTAAATGCTTAAGTAGGAAGTACTTTTCAGCAGGTGCCGTGCTGTAGAAAGAAGGAAGCATTGACGAGAGGTGTTTGCAAACACTCATAAGAACTGTCTGAGGGGGAAACTGCAATTTTAAGAGACAGAAAAAGGCCCTTATTCTGCAGAATTGGATGTGACAATATTTTTCAGAACAATTTTAATACCCAAATAAATGATGTAGTCTTTCTGCCAGAATTAATGAGGTTTCTTTAAAATTAATTGATTAAAATGTTACTCCAACCACCATGACCACTTTGTAGCTTTGAAACGCTGCATATTCAGGATATTTACACTTTTGTGCCGGTGGTTAGTTGCAACCCTGGCTCCCATGACTGGCAGCTGGCCTACTGGGATTCCTGTGTAAAAAATACATCTGGGGACGGGGCCGGACTGCCAAGATGGACGGTCGCAGGAGAGCTCAGCTCCTGCAAACTACAACCTATTAAGCCGTTAACTTAGGCTTTTCAGCGAATCCAACTACCTAACACTGCGACCCACGAAGCACAAAGGCTACCGGATCCGGGGAGAGGCTTGCTCTTGGAGTTTTAGCCCCTCGGAGGCGAGATCTCCATGACTCTAAGCGGGAACTTAGTTGGCGGTGAGTGGGGTGGACAGCCACCGCCCCACTATCCTACCTGACAGAGCCTGAACGGCGCTCTGAATCTCCAGGGACCCGGCCCTGTCCCCCCCCCTGGACCGGGGGGGGTGATCCCGGTCCTCGACCCATAGCCACACTCAAAACGTGACAGCTAAGACCCGGCAACGACACCATGCCATTACATAGGCCCAGGGCCCACTCCTAAGATGGCGGAGACCATGTGCGGAATGGATGGCTGGTAGAATCCGGAGCAGCCTGACGGCTCCTGCTGACCCAACATCAACCACAACCAACAACAAGAAGACAATACAGGGCCTCCACGAGATACTTACCACCTGAGATGGAAGAGGGGAAACACTGAACTACCCGAAGTTGCCTCCCTGCACAGGGACCCAGGGACCTCACACTCAAAGCACAAAGGCACCCTCCCTCTACTCACCGTAAGGAGCCTTCGGCCCAGCAGCTCTAGAACTGCAACACACCCAGCCCGCAGACACACAGCAGTCCAAGAAAGGCGCGGAAAGCTCCAGAGGACACTGGCAGATATACCATCATCTACTTGGTACACGCACAGCGAACCTACACAACCGGGATCTGGGCCCCGCTCATGGACACTGAAGCTAGGGCAAACGCAGTTACACCTAACATGGCTCATCTTACTATAATCAGTTAATGCTCAAGTATACTAAGAAACCATAGGAATGTATGCATGCTTTGTCTTAAGACTGTAAATCCTTCACCCGACTCGAAGACACACTAGAATAGTTACACTCCATGTTTTATTTAAACAGATATTAACCACTCAGTAACGCCTGACTATTTACTTGCCTACCTAATCTATTTTATTAACACTCTCATGTCTGCCGTTTCCTATAGATGATTCCTCAGTCATGTTTTCACCCAGACGTGTATGTTAAAGCTTTTACTATACTGCGGTAGTATATAGCAACTCAATCCTAACTCACTTGCATGCTAAACTACAGTGCAGTAACGGTTAACCAATGTTAAACCTGTTGTATCGACTTTGTTTATACTTAAAAAATGTGCAGGTACTAATGCCACGAATAAGTCTGTATGTATATCTAAGTGAACGCTGTTGTGGCGTATGAAAAGTCATGTACCTACATGCACAATAAAAATATAAAATTAAAAAAAATTATTTTAAAAAATACATCTGTGGTCAGCGCACAATGGTTACAGATGTAATGAAGTCCTCCCTTAATGGCAGCGCTCGTAGAGAGCCTGCAGGGGTAACCCTGAACGTTGATTGGACTGCTCGAGGGCAGCTGGGATGGCAGACGGGGCATGGAACGCAGTGTAGAGAACTTTGCCAGCCATGCTAAATTAAATAAAACCATCACTTAAAATGGGTTAAAGTTGCCATTTAATTTTAACAGTTTGCATTATATTATCATATTTTCCTAGGATTAGTTGGAAAGCTGTCTGACAGATTGGAGAAGGGGAGAAAAAGACATTTAAGTAGAAGAATGCAACGAAACATCTCATAATACTGCTTGATCAGACTATATGACTCATGTGGTTATTTTTGGACTATAGGGGTGTTTTATAGCTATACACCATCTGCTTTCGACATATATGAAAACACCTTTTCAGATCCATAAATCTGAGAAAAAGCAAAATAAGCTAAGAAATTATTGATAGTTCTACATCAATCGAACTTTCTTAGAAATCGTCTCTCAAACGAGAATGATTTATAATCGACTGCAAAAAAAATCTACTGCCTTGAGGGTCAAACAAATACATATATTTTATGCGTCGATCAATGAAAAAGATAAGGAATTCTTCAGTGCATTAACCTGTAAGTTATGACCCAGTACTTTATCAACTCCTGTTTCCTGTTGCATTAGCATTCATTTAGTAGTTTGTAACTATCGCTTGCGGACTTTGCATAACTCTTTTGATCTCATAATAAACTTTCTGCTGGTAGTTTTTCAATGTATTATTCTAGTAGTAGGTCATCAATATAATACATAAAAAAAATAAATTAAAATGTAAAACAAAACTCAAAGCAGTTGAGCATCTAGCAGAATAAATCAATCAATCACAGATAACTGCTTTATGAGCAGTGCACAAATTAGAATGGTATGTTTCAAATATGGTGTGAAAGTGGCAATATAACCTTGAAGGGTTTTTTTGTTTTTTTTTTAATGAATATTTTCTTTGTTCCTCTGTTTCCTATTGTTATATATATTTCTTGAATTTCGCTTTAGTTTTTTGTTTTTAAACATAAAAAATCAGGGACTAATTATTTTTATGTAGGTGTGATCTTTGGCAATCTTTGGTAATTGGCCGAGTTTATGCAAGCTTCCTTTGCCAAGCTAATTTACCCATAACCCATCAGTCAAATAGGATACTTAGTTCTGTCAAGGCTGTCCTCCACGGGGTCTGGCTCTGGTATCTTTAGGTATATGGCCAAAGAATGGCCAACGAGTCAGCTTGCAGATGATACGGACAAAGAAAAGATGGCAGCATCTGGATATCGAGATCCGTCGCAAGGAAGAAAAGAAGATGGGAAAACTGGAAGAAATAAATGACAATGCTACTGTAATATTCAGTTAATTTGGAATAATAATAATATTGGATTTTAACAACTTGTAAAAAGCATCGATTCAGTTTCCATTATCCCCTATCTTTCCTGGGAAAAAATTAAACAATCTGTTGTATGATGGGCGCATGGAAAATATGTCTCCGTTTATAAACCGTTATGTCTCTTGCAATAATCTCTGATCTGGAAAACCAATAATCGCAGAGAGACACAAATCTGTACAGGGAGAAATGTTAAAATGTTTTAAATGTAGGTTTGGAGATACTCCCAACATATACAAACATACAAAATTAAAGGGAAACTATAGTCACCAGAACAACTACAGCTTATTGAATTTGTTCTGGTGAGTAGAATCATTACCTGCAGGCCTTTTGCTGTAAACACTGTCTTTTCAGAGAAAATGCAGTGTTTACATTACAGCCTAGTGATAACTTCACTGGCCACTCCTCAGATAGCTGTTAGAGAACCTTCCTGGGTCATGGCTGCCTAAAATGCATCCAAACATTAAGTATCTCCTCCCTCTGCATGCAGACACTGACCTTTCCTCATAGAGATGCATTGATTCAATTCATCTCTATGAGGAGATGCTGATTGGCCAGGGCTGTGTTTGAATCATGCCGGCTCTGCACCTGATCTGCCTCTTTGTCAGTCTCAGCCAAACCTATGGGGAAGCATTGTGATTGGATCAGGCTACCACTTCTGATGTCAGCAGACTGCTTGTTTTTCTGAGTCTAACAGCATGCAGAGTTACAGCTTCAGGCTTGAATACAGTAAGATTTTTACTATATTTATGGAGGCATGAAGGGCCCAGGGGGGCTAGATGGTGGTTTTAATACTATAGGGTCAGGAATACATGTTTGTGTTCCTGACCCTATAGTGATCCTTTAAGCCCTGTGCTCAAACTCCCACTACTCCTGGGCGGCAGCAATGACTATAGTGCTCATCAGCCCCAATGCATAGAATAAAATCAACAACAAAAAATGTTACCTGCACACTATCCAAAATCCCTGTGCAAATCTAAATACATGGAGGTTATTCAATATTCTATTTCAGAAATACTTTTTTCTTTGGATTCTATACTCCCAACAAATGTTTAAAGTATGGTAGTCATTACAACCACGTTTTTTAAATTTGCAAATTCTGCTTAACAAATTATGTCTCAGCTGATATTCTGTAGAGGAATCAATAGGTGGGTGAGTGATCGGATTTCAATCCCCACATGTTAATAGGGAGTTTAACTTATAGGAACGCTCCACTGTCCAAATGGGTCCAAAACTAGAAAGCAGTGTAGTAGGTATAAACCCAATGAATACATGCATGCATTTTTATGCAACAGTTTACAAAAGCTGTGGTTCTTATGAACTCCTGCCTCTGCAAGCCCTCCCCGTTTTCCTTGGAAGAGTCTTTCAGTCTTTTCATAGGGAAATAGCCAATCAGAGGCTTCTCATTGAGAAGCCACCAATAAGTGCGTCTGCTGTGTGCACACACGTCGGCTTGTGCGTGCACAAATACTGCGTACTAATCTGAGGTCTGCAGACGGATGCTGGTTGGATCTGAGGAGTGTGGGGGGAGGCAGGCGCACCCAAACAGAGCATGCCTGCCACTTCTGAAACCCCGGAAGAAACCCCGTCTTACTGTTTGATTGACAGCTGGGGAGGGAGAGCTCATAAACTGTTATTTTTATGGGCTACACCTCGTCCATAAGGAATATGGCTGTGCAGTGGTCCTTTAGAGTTTTTTTTTTTTTTTTAAGAGAACTTTGGAAAGGAATTTAAAATTTGAAATGTTCAGAAAATGTAAATAACCGCTCAAATTAGCATGACTCTCTAGATTGTAAGCTTGTTTGAGCGAGGTGCTCTGTAATAATGTTTATTATTTGTTATCTCTTATACCCCATTGGTAAAGCTGTAAAACACCATGCAAAATGCTGACACTATAAAAAGCCATTAACAGCAATAATCATTGTCATTACAAGCACTCATCAACACTTGCTTTATCACAAATATTTGCATATGTTGATTACCGCCTGCAATGCATTGTGCAATATTATGACTCATTATCAGAATATCAATAAAGATAATTAGAACAACATGCAATACAGCCTCGAGGCAAAAAAGAAAAAAGACACTCCATAAAGTAATAGCTACTTATAAGGTGGATTCATATATAGTGATTCCACAAACGTGACAATCTGCTTTAGGACTAAAGAGAATGAAACAAGAATAACCAGAGTGTAAATCGCACAAGTCTGACATTGAGACAGTACCTTGTCTGTCTTCTCTGAGTCAAAACTCATTCAGGTATAGACGAGAATGAAGTTACTTAGTTTCTTTTGGGACTTTTTCACAATTTTTGGATTTCCCAAAAGACAACTTGGCAGAAGCAAAAATAGGAAGGGGGTACGGTACAATAAAATAATATTTTCATTGAAAAGTTTTTTTTTTACATTTTTTTTATTTTTTATTAACAATTTGTCAAGTGCATGTTACATAGCAGCAAGGTTATGCAGTATGATGGAAACAATTCTACAAAGCATTGTCGAGTTACAATGTAGACAGACATCATACAAGAAAGGTATACATTCAATACACGCAGAACATTGTACCATATAAAGTGCAGCATAACAAATTCAAGTATGTGGATACAAACAGGGGTAGTCGGGGAGATCGGTAGGAGGGCGGGGGGGATGGGTGGGAGTCCGCTTTACATCATGTGCGTATTGCCATTAATGGTATAGTGTATTCTATCCAGAAGCTAGGTTGGCTCAGCATAGTCTTCCATCTCCCATCTCTATCTGCACGATGTGCACGTGCGGCCTCTACAGAATGATACGGAGCGGTTAACAAGCCTAGTGTGACCCCTGGGGGATGAGTTGGGTAGGCTGGTGAGCGCCGGCCCAGCATAAGTATTGTGTATGGTGTCTGTTCCTGGTAGACCTAGAGGAAGTGTAATTACTAAGGTCTGTATATCTCAGACTTTGTTAGCTTGAGAAGTAGTACTAGGATCTCGGATTTGCGTCCCGGCTTAAAAGTATTTTTTTTTTTAATGAAAACTTTGGCCTTTGTGAAGACTCATGCACACTTACACAGACAATTACTGACCTATTCAGACACACGCTCCCTAACCCATGCAGACACACACTCATTGACCCGTGCAGAGGCACACTCACTGACCCATGCAGATACACTCACACTGACCCATGCAGACACACACACATTGACCCATGCTGATACACATACAATCACACGAATCACTGAGCCATGCAGACACCCACACATTGACCCAGGCAGACACCCACACATTGACCCATGAAGACACACACTCACTGACCCATGCAGACACACTCATACTGACCAATGCAGACACTCACACTGACCCAAGCTGACACACATACAAGCACACAAACCACTGACCCATACACACACACACACACACATTGACCCATGCAGACACACACATTGAACCATGCTGACACATGTAAAATCACACTCACCCAGGCAGACAGAAACTAACTGTCCCATGAAGACATGCGTGTGTCCCATGAAGACACACACAAAGTGACCAGTTTGGGGTCCCTTCTTTCTTCACATAGAGGTGGTGAATGGGTCCAAGCGAATTCATGGTTCCGAGGTTTCTGTCTCTAACCCTTGGACCTTGGGCAGTTTCCAAACTCACCTTATGGTTAATTCTGCTCTGAGTGCGTATTCTCTATATGCTCACAAAGCATAGTTTGTCATCAGTCTTTATATTCCTGCAGAATATTGCCATCAATCTATATTCTCGGAGCATTGATTCTGCCCAGAGCTGCCTCTGTCATCAGCCAATTTCTTTACCTTTTCCATTTTGATTCCATTTTATTTCCTATTATACTTGCAGGTTATATGAGTTTAGATTACATGACAATCAGGGCTACTTGATATTACCAGACCTGTCCTGTATAGGATGTTTACCGTTCCTCTAAACTCTCTTTGTTTTTTTATGACATTGTTTTGTCTGTGTCTACCGTATTCTATTAGAAATATATACCCTTGCCTGTAATTATGTTTATGTTGTAATCTAGACAAAGCACTGTTTGACAGTAAACATGGTATAATAGTGTACACACCTGTATTCCTACGTGGAGGGATTTCTTTACATTCCTTAATAGGTAACTCTGTGTGCATGCCATCAAGGTTTAATAGTGCGGTGTATTCAGTAGAAGGGATGTCACCTCGGAGGGGCTGAGGTTTAGTTGCCGCTCCATATAGTAGCTAATGCATTACTATACAGGGTAATGTGCAATAGCCTCTCAATGCTTTCCTGTGGGAAAGCATTGGATTGGCTGAGATCACGATTGACAATCTCAACTAAGGCGGGGCCAGCTGCGGACAGAGCAGCGAGATGTGGGATACAAGGAAAAACAGGGCCGGCTTTCTGCCTTTAGACACTCCCTGTTAAACGTAAGAGTGGCGTCCCCGCCCATCACTACTTATCATCATTATTAATTAATTAAAAAGGGAAATACAGGTTTTTTTTTTTTTATTGTATTACATAATATATTACACAGATAATGCATTAAACATTGAATGAAAAAATACCAATAAAATTAATTGAATTTTTTACGCAATTAATACAGAATTTGCAGACTCTACAGTGAATGCTTACCAAACAAGGAAGTGGCTGAAACATAGCAGCCAATCCTAGTACTGTCATTACTTCCAGAGAAAGCGCTGAGCGTATCCCATAATTCCCTGGCTGACAGTCGTTTCAACTATGTAGCTCAACATATGGCGGTGGTTTTGTTAATGAAAAGTCACAAATGAAACCCATGACGAAATTAACTGAAACTTCTGTGTTCTTTCTAAAAAGCTAATTTCATGCATTTTTCATGAATAGATTGTGTGATGGATACAGAGACTATTGATGAGTATTTGTATAGGGGTATGAAAGCGGGTATGAAAGCAGGGTGGTGGTGGGTTATAGGTATAACTTTGTATGTTGCTTGGAGTGTTCTTTTTCATATCAATCTACAAACAGCTTCTATGTATCAATATGTTTACAGTGTGAATGCATGTAATTGTGAGTGTATAGAGTCTCTGTGAATGCATGTGTGTGATTGTGTTTTGTCAGAGTGAATGGAAGTTGTCATTTGTTATATTTTTTCATGGATTTTATGTAAGAGAGAAGTGTCGGTATCATTTTTTTTCGTTGTTGTATATGTGTTTGTGAATGCAGGAGTGTTAGCGTAAATTAGAGCAGAGATGTAATTGGGTAACGAGAGTACATGCAAATTTCGGGAGTTATTGCGTTTGTGATGTCACCACTACCTGTATGTACCTCCCTCCTAACGTAGAGTTCCATAGAAATAAAACATACATGCTTCATAAACATTTTATATAAATAATATTGTTTAAATGTCTTTTCAAATTTTGGCCATAAGTTAATATTTTTTAATACATTTTTCAAATGATTTAATATTTTTAGATAAACTTTTCAAATTGTTTTTTTTTTCACCAAAATATTATAAATATCATAAAATATATCATGTGTAAAAAATATATAAATATTTTTCAAAATATCAAAATATTTTTCAAAATATTAAATAATTTATAAAGTTTATCTAAAAATATTAAATAATTCTAAAAATGTATCAAAAAAACATTTGAGGCCTTCGCTGGTTATCAAGTTTTTCATTTTTGATAATTCTTGCCAAAAAACGAAAAAGTTTCCCTCTATGGGTATTTGAAAAAATTTGAAAGCGTTGCCTTCCAGGGATGAATGTCTCCAGTCTGCTCTTGCTCTGAATTGGTCTAATTCTTCAACATTCTTCAGTGTTGAACGTCCTTTAAAAGAAAGATGTGAGAGACAGTATGAATTATTGCTGTGTCTCCGTCATTAAGTAGGAGGGAACTACTTTGTCAGACATGTTTCCTTGTACGTTATTGAAAATTTAGAATGTTGGCGCAGTCACAGATAATTAGCAACACAACTGACTGGATTAGGCAATGGGTATGGTAGACCCACACATATTGTATAGGAGTGGTTGAACAACATCAATAGATTATAAGTTTTAAACAATGGATGTAGAACTAGGAGGAACCTAAAAAAATGCCAAAGTTTTACATTGCGAAGTATTAAAGAATAACAAGTGTAGGAGGTTTTGATTTATGAAGGGTTGAACTTACATACAACAAGGTAAACTCTAAATAAACTGTTCGGTTCCCACAAAAATATCATCTAAAAATGAATCTCTCAGCTTGCTCCTGTAATAGATTAGTGGATAAGTCTAAACTGCTATCTTATGTATACATATATATATAGGCGATTGGAGATATATATATATATATAAATATATAGGATTGATTGGCAACAGCCATGAAGACCCCAACAACAAGACCTACATCGCCATGGCCAGTTACCCCAATTAAGGCTAAGAAGCATTCCTCCCAATGTTTCAGGATTTTAGTTTAGGGGTATGGTTAGAGGTGTGGACAGTAGGAGGGACTCATTCTTGTCAGGTTCAGGTGACTTCATGACGATGCTAGTCACGTATGTAACTGAAAATGTCAAATAGAACGAAAAACAGATTATATGAACACAAACTGATTTTATAACACATTTAATGTAGATAAATGCGTAACCACCAACATATGCAAAATACATAGCAAAGAGGGACTGATGATCTTAATGGGGGATACTTGGGAGGTATAGATTATTGATATGATGGGTTTTAGAGTAACACCCATAAACTGTTAATATGTGCAATGTTATGGCGTTTTACAGCAAACACTGTGCTCAACTTGCTTGGGCACACATGGCGTTGTTCATTGGATGAATTAGAAAGGAAATTAGTAAATGCTGTAATCAGAGTTATTCAATACAAGATCGTCAATATAAGACATCTTAGCTCTTGATACATATTTGTAAAATACCACGTGACCGATGTTTCGTTCTCCTCATTGTGAAGTTTACTATTGGCCTACTGATAAGCTAGCTAGGCTACGCTCCATGAGAATTTGCTATAGTGCAACTTGTATGTTCCTCGTTGAGAATAGTTATGCCTTCAGAGTTATTCAGTAAAGAGTGAATTGCCAGGAATTTTACATTTTAGGTAAAAGTAGATGAATTTAAAATGAATCTGACTCCGTTAATTTTTTTTACTATTTAAACCGCAGATTTCAATTTCACCTGAAATTAACTTTAAATTCACACGTTAGTGAATAACTCTGCACCTGTGCAAAATTAGCTTCTCCAAACCAGCCGAGCAGATTGATGCATAGCTCACAGCTTTTAGTTCAATCTGTTTTTAAAAGTAAGATACTAGTTTAAACTTGCTGGAGTGCTCTAAATTTCTGGAGTCTGTCACATTTGTGAAAATTTATAAAAGTGCAGATTTCGATAGAAATATGCACTTTTATAATTGGGTGGAGATTTGTGGGATAAATAGATAAACACACACTGGTTATCAATCAGAAAAGTCTCAAATTTAGTGATTTATGCGTGTGTGTGTGTGTGTGTGTCCATCTAGCCATTTATCTATTTATCCCACACATAAAATTAAATATTATTTTTTAAGGAAATCAATGGATATTTTTTTGTTGTAACAGATATTGTAGTCATAATCGATACTAAAAGCAGTCACCATTGATACAAGCAATATAAACCAAAAAAAAGTTACTCGCGCACTATCCTAAATAGTATCACCCCATTGGCCATTAAAGTGTAAGCTCACCTGCCACATCAAGGCAAAACCTCTTAGATGAGTCCTACACTAACAATTCATCTTGCTTCTTTAAGCTGTAAAGTAAAATTTCAAATGAGACAGAAGGGTATTTTTCTAAGTCTCTATATACTTATTAACCCTTAATAGGGAACACATGGGGTGAGCGGCAGCACTGTAACATCACTGTTACATGCAAAATTACGCCCTGCACTCAAACATCCACTACTCCTGGGTGGCAGCAATGACTATAGTACACCTCAGGCTCAATACATACCATAACCCCTCCCTCACCCTCACCCCCCCAAAAAAAGTTGCTTGCGCACGATCCCAAATTTACCAATGTCAATTTATGGATGTTTAGTATTTTAAACTATTAAACATATTGTAGAGTTTGGACAGATGGATGGAATCTCTCCAAGGGAGTATAGTGCGGGGCATCTGGTCCCATCAGTATAGTATCTGACTATTACACTTTAAAAAAAAATAGTGCTTGACTTCCTTCTTCTAAATACTGGGGAAAGATATTTTGATGTAGCTCTGCTGAGCTGGAAATAATAGATCGGAGGGTCCTCTCCATTGGAATGGGGCTCTGCCAAACATAACAGCGGGCCAAGGTTCATTAGCCAGCATTAGGCACCCTGAGTCCATTTACATAGTGACCTAGTTATGGCAGTGAGAGTAGGGAGGGATGCACAAGAGGTTGCCATTGTGTGCATGGCAGGATGTGTGTGTGTTGTACTCATCTTTGGCAGGTGTCCCTACTGGTGACACACACATTTGTTGTTTTTGTTCTGTGCGAGAGATGACAGGCACCAGATGTCTGCTTTGTGAAAAAAACAACAACTGACCTCTCATTAGCATCCCTTCACAGAGTGCCCCCTCTCGCTCTCTTAAAATAGACAGCTGATAAATAGACCTCTTTGTGCCAGTCCTAGGAGGGAGGTAGGGGTACTTCTTCTATGACAGAGGAAACCTGTGAATTCCCTAAATTGAGGTCTATTTGCTTAATCTGAGCTAAAAGACAACCGGACCTACATGGGCTAAGCTTTTCCATTCACTGCTGGATGACCTCATTAAATGGGCAGCCAATCAGAGAGCGGCACTGAACTGCCAAGTAATGAGGTAACTTTGCCTAATTGTCTACGTTGGCAGAGGATCAAGCAGTACTGTGTGCCAGATTGCACGCAGTGGGTATGATGTCATTTTTACCCAAATAAAAGGAGAGACGGGGTGGGGGTTAATGATGGAATCAAAGCAAGTTCACCTCTAGATGTATATAAACCATGTTTTCAAAGTGCCCATGTGTGGTGCCTTCTCACTGTAGTAGCCCCTCATTGTGTCCTGATTCCGCTTTTTTGTGAGAGAGCATTTGTGGTTATCCTTTCATGTAGCAGTCAGTGTAATATAGCTTAATTATACGTGAGAAATTCACTAATTGTGTGGTATATGGATTCACTCTTCTCTATTGAACCATCGACCTCTTAACTTATTTGTTTATTTTTCACTTCCACTTAACTTGTTCATGTGCCCCTTGAAGTTTGTTGATGTGCACCCAAGTCACCCACATTTTAGGAGCCTAGCTTGGCGGGGGCAAAAAGTTCCCTGTAGTAGTTATGGTAACAGGAATGCCCTGGTGAGTTGTAGTGGTTATAGTGCTTAGAGTGTTCCTTTAAGATATTTTAAACTATTTTAAAAAGAAAAGGTGGTTATATAGAAGGCCAGTGGCCTGGTATGTTCGGTTTAGACTACACCACATTAGGATGACATTTGCAAAAGGATTGGTAACAGAAAAATAAAGAACCTTCTAAACGTGCCAATAAAATTTTCCTTTTGTTTCCATGGTGATTACTCAACTTTTAGATATTGCTACACTTTGCAATAGTGTTAGTTTTTATAAATCTCCCATCATGTCTCTTTGTACATACTGTATGTGAGCTTGTTTAGGGAGAGGGGATTTCAATGCCGTAGCCAACTTTCCATGTATTTATTTTTGTGTCTCAAAAATGCTGTCCCAAAGCTTATCCTTTGACTCTAATCTGTGACACCAGCTCCCTTGTACAAGTTTTTGGTTTATACAGTGTAAATAATGGCAGTGCAAGTTATTGTGAACAGAAGCCATGTTAAAGGACCACTATAGGCACCCTTACCACTTCAGGTAAATGAAGTGGTCTGGGTGGCAGGTCCATCTAGGATTAACCCAGTCTGCTGTAAACATAGCAGTTTCAGAGACACATATGGGTTAATCCAGCCTCTAGTGGCTGTCTCATTGACAGCCGCTAGAGGCGCTTCCGCGCTTGCCACTGTGATTTTCACAGTGAGAAGACGCCAGCGTCCATAGGAAAGCATTGTGAATTCGCATGCATGCGCATTCAACCGAGGAGGAGGAGAGTCCCCCGCCCGGCGCTGGAGAAAGAGATAAATTTAACCCTTTCCACCCCCTAGAGCCCGGCGGGAGAGGGGCCCTGAGGGTGGGGGCACCCTCAGGGCACTATAGTGCCAGGAAAATAAGTATGTTTTCCTGGCACTATAGTGGTCCTTTAAGATAAGAACAGGAAGCAACCCCAAAACAGGAAATAATAGCAATAGAAAAATGAGCCATAAGTTCCAGGTGAACCAAACATAACATCCATAACAGTTTATGTATGTGTCTACTTGTAGCTGGGTTTTATGCATCACAATTGGTCCTGATGCTAAGATAGATGGAAGCATCAGTAGGTAGGAGATGGCTTTCAATCAGATAAAGACTGAGAGGAAATTGGTTCTTGAAAGAGAGAGACAACATGAAGGAGAGATGAACCTTCAGGAGAAGGTTTAGGGATTCTGAGATAAAGAGGGGCTCCTGTCCTAACAGGACACTTTTGGTCCTTTTTTGAACACTACAAAACTACTACTAAAATGTATTTCATGTTTTGTTAAAGAAAATACCCTTTAAGACTTCAGATCGTTAATAGCAAATAAGATAAATAACGTCCAAGATGGTGAATACAAACTGATACACTCCCCAAGCTAAACTACAGTCTCTGAATCTAAAATCCTTAAAAGATACATATCTACCTCAGAAAGGTCTACCTACAGAGCCTGAGCATTTTATATCCTTCAAGGCAGAGTCACACCCTGGAGTTCGAGAACTGGGTGAGAATACTGACAATATAGACGTTGTATGTTTGACACATAATGAAGTTGTTAATAAGTTACAGGTCCTGGAAGATGCTTATTTCAAACTTCCATCAAAGTAGCTGAAATGGAAGATAGGTCAGGTTTAAAAATGTAAGTATCTGGGGGTTCCTGAGAAAGTCATCACATCTGATTTACTGGCCATTTCAAGGCCTTTTATCAGTCATCTTTCTTATGGTCCGTAAAAAGGACTGACTGTATCACAGTACACATTCCCTACTCAGTAAAGCCCATGCAGCCTGCCTGATTCTGCCACTAGAGATGCCATACTGCCACTCCATTACTTTACTGTAAAAGGAGGCCTAAATGAAGATAGAATAGAAGATGAGACCACTACCCGAGTTGTACGCTGGAATCCTGCTATACAGAAACTTGTCAGTTGACATGATGGCACACAATAAATAATTTCTGTTGGTTACTAAACAGATGAGAAATCCCAGCATCACTTACATTTGGGGTTTTCCCGTGAAATTTCTGGTTCGGAAAAGTAGAGCCGTGAAACATTGTAGATTACCTGTGCTCACAGCAAACCTTCGTGTCCAAGGTCAACACAAATTGGAAGATTGTGAACTCTTTGAACTGATGACAGAGCCAGTCTGTCCAGTTTTACCATGTCATTTATAAGGTTTTCCAAACATTACAACAATTGTAATCTGTTACTGACTATTACTTAATAACATATCTTCTACATATTCATTTACCCCACACTAAGGGCTCATTCGTAATCTTGTGGCTACTTTTTACCAGCCAGTTACTACTCCCTAAAAGACCTGACTCTACTGTAGTCGAGCAGCTGCTCTTTACTGGCAAAAAAAAAAAATAACCTGTAGCAACAGAGAATTACTGTCTTCATTGACTAGAGACTCCCATTATTTTCTATGGGAGACAGTAATTACTGCAAAGAGCTACCGCTGGGAGCTTTGTGGTTTGAGGGGATATTAGGTATTCTACCCTACCACATCGAATCTTACCATCTGGTATTTCCTCTATTTTCTATTCTTCCTCATCATCAATTAAAATGGGAGGAGGAGGTTCATTGAGGGCTTCAGTATCATGTCCGTGGAAAGGTTTAAGGAGGGAAACATGGAAAACTTTAAATATTTTCATAGAATTGGGAAAGTCTAGTTTTACAGTAACATCGTTGAATATTTTAGTCCTACCCACTCACACTGTCACATTCACACACTTGGCCACATAACATGTCATCTACCCCCACCCACCTTGCCCTTATTGCCATTCAGTCACCTACCTAGTCATAATTACCATACAGCCATACCCCAAACTACTTGCATTCATCCTACCATTCACATACCCCACACTAGCCACATTCATCCTACCATTCACATACCCCACACTAGCCACATTCATCCTACCAATCACATACCCCAAACTAGTCACATTCATCCATCCAATCACATACCCCAAACTACTTGCATTCATCCTACCATTCACATACCCCACACTAGCCACATTCACCCTAACAATCACATACCCCAAACTAGCCACATTCATCCTACCAATCACATACCCCAAGCTAGCCACATTCATCCATCCAATCACATACCCCAAACTAGCCACATTCATCCTACCAATCACATACCCCAAGCTAGCCACATTCATCCATCCAATCACATACCCCAAACTAGCCACATTCATCCATCCAATCACATACCCCAAACTAGCCACATTCATCCTACCAATTACATACCCCAAACTAGCCACATTCATCCTACCAATTACATACCCCAAACTAGCCACATTCATCCATCCAATCACATACCTCAAACTAGCCACATTCATCCACCCAATCACATACCCCAAACTAGCCACATTCAGCCATCCAGTCACATACCCCAAACTATTCACATTCATCCTACCAATTACATACCCCAAACTAGCCACATTCATCCTACCAATTACATACCCCAAACTAGTCACATTCATCCTACCAATTACATACCCCAAACTAGTCACATTCATCCTACCAATTACATACCCCAAACTAGTCACATTCATCCATCCAATCACATTCCCCAAACTAGCCATATTCATCCTACCATTCACATACCCCACACTAGCCACATTCATCCATCCAATCACATACCCCAAACTAGTCACATTCACCTTAACAATCACATACCCCAAACTAGCCACATTCATCCTACCAATCACATACCCCAAACTAGCCACATTCATCCTACCAATCACATACCCCAAACTAGCCACATTCATCCTACCAATCACATACCCCAAACTAGCCACATTCATCCTACCATTCACATAATCCACACTAGCCACATTCATCCTACCAATTACATACCCCAAACTAGCCACATTCATCCTACCAATCACATAACCCAAACTAGTCACATTCATCCATCCAATCACATACCCCAAACTAGCCACATTCATCCTACCATTCACATACCCCAAACTAGTCACATTCACCCTAACAATCACATACCCCAAACTAGCCACATTCATCCTACCAATCACATACCCCAAACTAGCCATATTCATCCTACCATTCACATACCCCACACTAGCCACATTCATCCATCCAATCACATACCCCAAACTACTTGCATTCATCCTAACATTCACATAACCCACACTAGCCATATTCATCCTACCATTCACATACCCCACACTAGCCACATTCATCCATCCAATCACATACCCCAAACTACTTGCATTCATCCTACCATTCACATACCCCAAACTAGTCACATTCACCCTAACAATCACATACCCCAAACTAGCCACATTCATCCTACCAATCACATACCCCAAACTAGCCACATTCATCCTACCAATCACATACCCCAAACTAGCCACATTCATCCTACCAATCACATACCCCAAACTAGCCACATTCATCCATCCAACCACATACCCCAAACTAGCCACATTCATCCATCCAATCACATACCCCAAACTAGCCACATTCATCCATCCAATCACATACCCCAAACTAGCCACATTCATCCATCCAATCACATACCTCAAACTAGCCACATTCATCCATCCAATCACATACCCCAAACTAGCCACATTCATCCATCCAATCACATAGAATGGCCGGACTAAACGTTAGACAGAGAAAAAGCGTAATCAGAGACGAGTCGAGGTCAAGGTAACGGAGAGACAGCGACACGGTAATCAGTCAAATAAAAGATAAATTAAGAGTCAGATACAAAGCCAAGGTCAGTATCAGAATAAACACAATAGATCAAGGAACGCACTAAAGGGTACTGAAACAGAAACCACGCTAGGGCAAAGTAGATAGGGCTAGGGAAGTTTAAATATCCCTAACTAACATTTGATTGGCCCACGTCATAATAACGTGGGCCAATGGGAGCCTGAATCTACTTATGGCTCCCACTGCCCCTTTAAGAGCGAACTCGTGACGCAAGCCACGCTCCCAGTGCCAGGTGGGCCGCATGACTGGTCATTGCAGTCTGTGCACCGGCCCGATCAGAAGAGAAGATTGAGCTGCGTGGGGCTCGTGTGGAAGCAGGCACGTGGCCCCGGGATTACTGCTACACCACATTCGTCCATGCAATCGAATGCGCCAAGCTTTATATATATAATGAACTGAGGCGCTTTAAGGAAACTCTCTTGGCGCAGCAGAAAGGGTAAACCTGACCCTGTGTGTAAATCTGTCAGGCACGCCCAATGTACTTTTTCATCATTCCTAGGGATAAGAAACCGATCCAACCAACTTGAGTGATTGTGGAAATCATTATAAAGAAGAAGCAGGTAAATATGAAAACAATTATATTTACCTGCTTTTTTAGCTTGCAGAGTGAGCCAACTACCTCATTCAAAGCTAATACTTTTGAATTAGACAGTTGTCTCCAAGTGATACATGTGCCTAGATTACTAAGTAACTAGATTCTGGATACACTCCTTCAGCAAGAAGAGGAGCTGAGTGTACTTTCTGCTGGCCAATGATAGAACATCCTGCAGATGGACAGGGAACAGCCCACGAGGAGCCAGTTATGTACCTTTTACAACATATAGTCAGTTTTACACTCAGTTTTAAACTCAAAGCACCGCTGATTCTACTCAAAGACATCTGTTTAGTGATAGATATATTTATTTTTGTTTATGTAGATGCAGCAACCTGTTTATTGCTTACTGTCTGCTATGTTGTATATTGGACGGAGTAAGCGTTACCAGTGGTACACTTCTATGAGATAACATCTCCAAGGATCACCTACTTTGTGCTTTTTATTTTACATTCATCAGCAGCTTATAAATGTCACTATTAATGGAACTTTACTAGAGAGATCTGCATACTTCTGACCAAACTACCTTGTAATTTTTATTTAATTAATGAATTGGTTGGAATCCAAATATTAATGCTGTTCCTTTTTAAAAAAAACACCTTTTAAGGAGTGCATTCAACCTATTACCTGACTTCAATAAATTTGTGACACATTTTTCAGAGAGTTTGAGGCAAACCAGTGTACCAGAACACACATAAAAACACTACTATATACAACCTTGTTCTTACCTGTTTATACAGATACTGTTTATTTATAGCTTAATAAATTCATGGTTTTATGTAAAGAAAATGATTCCAATTTCATGCTCAATGATTATTATAAATTAGGCCATTAAGTCAGTCGCATTATAATTTTGTCAGCTGTCAATTACCCTGAAGTCTTAAAATCTGGATTATACGTCTACAAATAAGAACTATGCGCAATAAAATGTTTTTTGACTTTTATTGTGTCCTCCAATTTCATGCTCAATGATGATTATAAATTAGTCCATTAAGTCAGTTGCATTATATTTGTATCACCTGTCAATTACCCTAAAGTCTCAAATTGTGGATAAAAATTTGTCTACAAATGAGAATCATGCGCAATAAAATGTATCTGTGTTGACTTTTCTTGATTACGTTTACTCTCCAACACAGCTTGTTAACAATGTTTGGGGAAAGTGTGAGACTTTTTGTCCATTTTCTGCAAAGGTCATTACAAGGTAACAAGCTATCTCTGTCTAAGCCCATGTCAGATTCTCACTACGCACAGCTTTGAAGTCTGTCCTTTAGTGCACGTCGCCACACAATTATAGACTTATAAAATGCTGCTAAACAGGTGAACAGGTGTTTGTGTCATGTAAATCCTTTAACGTCGCTGAAAACAGTTGTGAAAAGTTCACCCTCTGGCAAAGACATAGATCATTTATGTTAAATGTCGACAGAGATCGGAAATTAAGAGAAACACCTTGGCCTCTCCAACCATATGCTTAGAGTAACTGGTCAAAAAGACAGCCGAACAAGTCGCACTGCAACAAATGTCTTCTTATTTTGTAGTACTAACAAAGAAGCAGGAAGTATCTCAGACAGGTCGGTCACAGCTGGACTTACAGGTTCTGCTGTCAAACAGGAGGCAAGTTCAACTTGTAAACTTTTACTCCTTGACTTGTTCAAAGTACACCAATAAAATAAATTGACCGTGCAGAGCCTGGTAATCTGCTACATCTTTCTTCTGTCTGTTGTTTTTACTTTTATACCAGCTCGTCTTCACATACACCAAACCATCGCCTTTCTTCAGTCTTCCACCACTTTGACCTTGAGTTTGTGAGGGAATAAGCAGGCTGATGACCAGAGACCTTTTCTAATCGGCGTACAGTTCCTGCTTTTATTCTCATCTCATCTCAAACATCATTCAGGTCCTGTCACGCAATTGCTTTGAAGGCAAAGATAAATTTTTTAAAATATGCTTACTGTTGAGTTTTACTTTTTAATTTTCCGATGTAATTATTGTATAATATTGAGTAGGGCAGCCATTGTCTAAAACAAAAATTGTGAAACAAAGACTCTTTTAAGAGAGGTTTAGTGAATGTGCCCCAAACCCCAATCTGTCTTTTTAGAAGGAAATGGAAGTGAACTTGTTTGAAGATAAGAAGGATAGAATGGAGGATGTACATTTATGATTATTTTAGTCATATCTGAAACCAAGTGAAGCCAGTTTTTTTTTTTTAATAATGTTTGGAGATATGGGAGGTTTCCAATTGGAATCGGATATCTCTCTGTGCCAGGAAATACAAATGAAGAGACATTTAATGAGATAACCCTTTTGTGTTGAAGTTGCAGACCAACTATTGGAGATTATACAAGGCACTGTATCGTACAGAGGACATGGGGTGCTTCCTTTAAGCAGTCAAGGTTGCTGTAATATAATACTAAGGGAAGAGGAAAACTGAACTTGCAAGACCCACTAATTCAAGGTGAAGACCTTGGTTCATTACTCAACGTGTCAATGAAGAGATGTAAAACAAAACACAATAAACAGGCAGTCAAAGAAAAAGAAAGCCCTTAGGGCCTTTATGGAAGAGTGGCATGTCTGCAGTGCCATTTCTCAATTTTCCTAGTTGTAAAAGGTTATTATCTATATTGAGTAAAAAGCCCTGCAGTCAGACCTCTCTCCTGTTTGACCGTCAACCATGTAACCTCTGTAGCTTTCTCAACCATTATTTTTTTGTGCTTGACCCTGGCACCATTGTTTAAAATTCTGTTCTGTGCCTGGTACAGCAGAACCAGAATTCATTGTGTATCATGAATGTAACTACCTACTGGGCCTTACAGGTCCAGACACTGGGTGGTCAGATCATCACATTGTTATTTCAATTACTTAATGTACTTTACATGTCTAAATAGTTATAGGCCTGAACAATTAAAACATTGTCAAGAAAGTTCAATAGAGTGCTTAGATTTGAGATGCAGATATTGCTACATTGCATTGTTAACGTATATGAGTAAGGAGCAATGTTCTGTGGGGATCAGGACCTGCTCTGTGGAGGGATGCCATATGGTGGGTCTAAAGACCTTCTTCATGGAGAGATAATTGTGCAATGTGGTTGGTCTTGGGACCTGGTCTGACCTCTACTTGAGCACAACTCTTCCTCATTCTTGAATATTTTCACAGCAAATATTCAAAACTCAGTGGAGAACAGGCAAGGTGGGGAGAAGGACAATTGTCCTGTGATATTGGCTTACAAGGTTTGCGGTATTTAGCCTCACACCATTTTACTAGGTAGGTTAGTACATGGGCTGGTGGATTACAATCTTATTGACCTCCAGTCCTGGCACGGCTCACTGGGATATTTCCCAGAAGATATAGTATCTGGAGCTGACCAGGCTGCCAGGCTAAAATGAGTGTGTATGGTGAGGAGGTTGTTTGGCTTCAAAGTGAGAGGAGACGAACGTGTCAATGGAGTTATGGGACCATCCACCTACAGGTCTGTCAGAGTTATTTACTAATGTGAGAATTCACACTGAATTTTAAGAACAGTATAGCTAAACTGAAAGCATAGTTGACTTAGATAATCTTTTTAGTTTCTCTATTCTGACTCTAAATTTAAAATTCACTTTGGTGAATATAATGTTCTGCTCTGTTCAAAACGTGTTATATGTATTAATCATCCGAAAACCTGTCTAGTCATCCAGTTCAGTGTATATATTAGGGATAAATCACCCAAAGAGACTGGGAAAAGGAACATTTCTCGCTAAGACAGGAAAATACAAACAGACATTTTTCAAATATTGTCACTTCTTTCAAAGAAAGATATAAAATATGGCATGCATTCACAGAACATTACACCCAGAAAAAACCCCCATCTAAACTTTAATTTATACAAAGAGTGTGTATAACAAGCTGACCCAAAATATCACACACGAAAGTAAATGTAGTGACCTACAGGACACGGAGGACAATTTTCCCCTACATCTCGACATTGCAAACTCCTATGTATACCGACAATCTAATGTTACAAAACTGTTAAATGTCAGGAAATCATTGGACAATATATATACATTTGTATCGCATCATTAGCATTAAATGAACCCTTGCTCTTTAATAAAGTATTAATGAGGTGGTATATCACTCTGGTCATCATGTATAATATGGGAGCTTTGACCACAGGCCTCTGCTGGAAGCTGTGTTTGAACATTTTTGAAGTTATGTGTGGTGGCAATGACCTAAATTCATTATGTATTTATTCCAATGGAGATACTGACAAAACCTGGACTGTTGATGGGTCTTGAGGACAGGTCTGGCAAACACTGCTCTAGAGTCCTGTTTTAAATGGTTCAATGTCCAGCACTCCGTCTAGTTTCACTTGCACCTGATTCTCTATTCTTATACCGTGTCATTGTGGTGAAGCTGGAGTCTTGTGCACGCTTGGTCAGAGTGAGGTGAATTGGCTCTATTCCTGATTTTACTATTTGGCACACATGTTGGCAATATCCTGCAATATTTCACATTTACATACTACTATATGAAATCTAATAATTAATCCCATCAGATCCAATGAGATCATGGAAATATTCTTGTATCGCCTGTCGACATGTGGAATTTGAAACATCAGAGCCAGGGGCAATAACTGCAATCAAAGAAATGTTTTTTTTCAGTACTGTTATACATGATCGTTAAATGTAAGGAGATGGCTCCTCGTCAGTTTTACATGGTATATATCCAAATGATATATATATAATAATTGTATACTTCTTGCTAGAGGAGAATGATTCAGCGTGGTTTATAGCACTGTGATTTATGAATAAATGCCTCTAGTGATATTTTCTCAGTCATATTTTTCATCCTTTCACGCTATGCAAAAAAAGTCCCAAACCATCGAACCATTGTTTCTTATCTTTACTCTATTAAGTAATGTCAGGATATTTGAGGATCCTCAGCAAAATATGGATCAGCAACCTAATAAAAGCATGGTGAGAAAGGATAGATAGGCATATTAGGAGACCTTAGGGTGGTTGGCTTAACACTTAGGAAAGAAGTAAGAGGTATTAAAATTGAGCCTTAGACAATTCCGACCAGTAGAAGGAATACTGGGAAAGTAGTGGATAGTGTTCATTATAGAGCATGACTAACCTCAAGATCAAGATCAGGAACATAGCTGGGTTGAGTACTTGGGAATGAGGACCAAAACAAACTCGTTCTTCTGAACATAGCCATGTCAAAACACAATAAACAGCAGAAGATAAGCTCCTCTGGGCCGTGGACGTAGCCAGGTCAGGAACAGGAAATCAGGAACACCAGTGTGAGCATGGGTTATGAGAAACTACGAATTGGCACTGGTCCAAACACTTTACAGAAGTTTATATAAGGCCCAGGCCCTTGTGTCAGGTGATACACTGACACCAAGAAGGGGATAAAAGGCTTGTGTCACTTTAGGTCAGTTGAAGCCAGAATGACACTGCATTGGTACTGCATTGGTACTGCTGTGATTAAATTGACGCAACTGCTTCAAAATTGGAATGATTGTGGCAAAATTGATGCAGATGTGTCAAAACAGGTGAGTTTTGTTACAAGTCATTAGCCTGCATGACTGGGCCTTGTATGATTCATGTGTGCTTTGGGGACACCATAGTAGTGGAGAAAGGTATGTGCTCTAAGAAAATGCATTTCAAAGCTTTATGCAATGAAAGTCAAGACCAGTCCATTCATAGGTGGGTATATGTCTTCTTATGGAGTGCCTCAATTAACAACAACCAAAACCTTTAAAAAAACACACTCAGAACCCTCAGAATTGAAGGGCAACCTAGGGGGCAAATCAAAATAAATGTCCCTATTTTGGACAGAAAATTCAGCGTGAATGTCCTCATTCATGCATAGACTGTGATAGCAGTTTGACTGTTGGAAACTGCTGGTGTTGTGAGGCGTGACTTAAAATATCTCTTAACCTTCCATCAGTAGGTCCTGTGCATTGTGATGAAGCGTTCACAGAAATCTGATGTGGCTTCCTGTGACTCTACTGCAACCAGTGACAACCAGAATGGAAACACATCCAGGGACATCAGACATACTCATCATGTCCAGGCAGCCATGTCAGACATAGATACTGCAGTCCACATTGAAATATCGAAATGGTCCATTCCAGGCCTGGAGAACATTGAGACATTGAGATTGAGAACCACCAGCCCAAGAACAAACCCATGCAGTAAGATAGCAAAGACCATGCACAAATACTGCCGGCTGCCTTACTCCAGTATAGACAGACACCCAACGCACCTTTCGCTATTTAATACACAGATAAATGGTATAAGGAAGCAGACCACATCCATTGCAGCCTAACTGCCCAAGAGCAATTCCCCCCTACATTCCCCCATTGCCAGTCTTCACCTGACAGTCAGGTTTGCAAACACAATGATGGAGTCATGAGATAAACTTTGTGATGAACTGATTTATTGTCATAACTTCCATGAGCCAAGCTGTCTGCTTTCTAGTTTCACCATCATTTCATACATCCTGTCTTCGTCCCCTTGTCTCCACACATCTATGTATTTGAGCACACATATATTCTGCCTCTTTCCCCTTTTAAAGAAAATATATATATAACAAAACATAAAACCAAAGAGCAGAGCAGCATAGCAACGAATGGTACAACGTGCAAAATAATACACAAAATGCTGTGTAAAATCAGTGTCTGATAAAACTTGAACTCTGGATTAGGTCTGCACAGTCTTCCCGATTGAGTAATAACCAGTGGGGTCCCTTACAGAGGTCTTACAATCAGAGTGGACAACACAGCTGTTGGGTTGGTGGGCCTATCCATAAACATGTTCCCAAGCAGCTGGTCAGCATTCAGTAGGAGCCATTTCTCTCCTTCATCTGTAGTGGCGCTCGTGTCCGCTGCATCCCTTAAATGGCTTCGCCTATTCCAGGACTCATTGTGGTGCGTTCTTGCGTGTATCATTTTGCATACATTTGCATACATCGTGCAGGCACATCCCAACATTACATGATTGCTACTAACCAATCACAGCACTCTTAGGGCTATTTAAACTCTTTCTAGCTTCTGAATTGTGCCTTGTCATGGTTTTCCATTCTGGTAATACGAGATACGTGTGTTTATTCTCTTGATGTTATGTATATTCACTATTGGCTTGTAGCTTCACTATTCTGAGTTCTTTATTCCTTTCTTTCTTACCGTTTACCTCAACTGTTTATTAACGTTAAATCCAGCTATTCTAAGGTCTGGTAATACGTTTTAAGATTTCTGGTTAAATATTTTTTTTAGTTAACTTAAGTTCTGCGTGTTGGGCAGTAGACTATTCTGACAGTGCAGAAGCTTTTTCAATATGGTTATGAGCAGCAGATGATCCACCTCCATAGATACTGGGCCACCATAGATAGAATCATGGAATTGTACACAAGCAAAGACTAGTCCCAATAGTTATTTCTCAATAAGTAAATAAGGATCTTCACTATTTAATCCTGCCTGACCCTGACAGAGAGAGCCTCCAGTGAACGTCTCCTGGTTTTTACTGAAGTTGAGCTTTAGTTTAGGATTTAGAAACTGATATACTTTGATGTAGTTCTCTTTGGGTCATTGTGAGATATTGCAATTTGTCTTACAGGCTTAGTGAGCAATGCTCCTTCTCCCTGGCATCTCATGTTAATAGGCATTCCGGTCTATTGTATACATTAGCTAGATGGGATAGCCAGAGTGCTATCTAGTGGTTAGTTCTGATACAGACATTGGACATCTACATACATATATACATAAAAAGATGTGTTTGAAACAGTGTCCATTGCTAAGGGTATCTGCGGAAGTTCAGTATGAAGATCCAAGATTTTACTATTTACATGACGTAAAGTCATGATTCTATTAACGACACGGAGGCGAGTATATGCAATCTCTTTCTTATTTATTCCCTCAGCAGCAAAAATAGTTGAGAGAAAAACAAAATACTTTTAACAATAACATTTAAATCTGCCTATGAACAGTGGCAGCCAATCATGTCACAGTGTCCATACTAAAAGAAGCTGTCATATCTTGCTTTTCCTCTTTCTGTCTGCGACCTTCCATAGAACCGAACGAAATAACGTCCAAGAAGTCAACAACGAGGCTATCCATGTCCACCATTCAGGCTGTAAGAAAAAACGAAATATATGGTAAAATCCTATCTTCAAACTAAATGTTTAAACAATCATGCCGTATGCGACTTACCATAGTTCTCAAGCAAGTAAAGGTATAACTGTAACCACCTTCCGCGGGCTGGGCGGCAGGGAATAATACTTGCCTCCGTGTCGTTAATAAAATCATGACTTTACGTCATGTAAATAGTAAAATCTTGGAATTTTATTATAGACACGGAGGCTCGTATATGCAATTTCAAAGCTGATCAATAATCCGTGAAGATAAATGTTCGATGTTCGATAGGGCGACAATAAAAGATTAATTTGACCAATCGGCCGCCTTCAGGATATCCTCCAAAGGACAACCTATCGTCGAAGCCTTGGAGGCCATAGCCCCACGTACAGAATGAGCTGAAAAACTCAATACATCTATCCCAGCTGTAGAGAGCATCCATCTTGTCCAGCGGGCCAATGTGGGAGATGAGACTGGGAGGTGTGGTTTCCGAAGGGAAACAAATAACGCGCTTTCCTGTGAAGACGCGCTTTCTTGTGAAGAAAAGTCTGTCTGTGTAGCCTCCAATCTCCCTAGTCCCTGAGGTATCTGGAGTTCCAATTTGCCATGAAGTTGTCCAGTCCCAGAATATGTTCTGCAATCACAGAGATGTTGTTGTGGAGACAGAAGTGCCAAAACTCTTTGGGGAGCTGTGAGATCCAGATATGACTTCAGATATAGTACTGGACACAGGTTAGGTTTGCTAGGAAATCCTGGATAGAACACTTGTTTAGTCGATGTTTTAGTTCTTTGTGAAATGTTAAAAAATAAACTCCACCCGATTGAAACATGATGGCATTCCAGTCCAGGGCCCTGACATCTGAGACCCGTTTACATGCGATTAAACAAAGGAGGATGAGTAATTTAGCCGAAAGTTTCTGAAGTGAGAGTTCTTGATTCGTCTGCCACGTGTCCAAGAAATTGAGGACTATGTTGACATCCCAGCAGGGCAGAATACCTGGCTGTTGGAGGTCTCGACAATCTAATCCCTTTCATGAGTCGACAAGTTAAGGGGTGGTTTCCTGCTGTAATTCCCGTAAAACCCTGGTGGCCTGCTGATATAGCCGATCTATGTACATTGATCGTACGATATGCCTTGCCTGCTTCAAACATAGATGTGAATAAATGCAATATCTTATTCAGAGGGGCAGATATGGGATCCACTTCCCTTGCCAGTCACCAGCTAGACCATGATCTCCATGCTGAATAGTAAGCGTTTCTAGTGCCTGGTGCCCACGCCTCTGCCAAAAGTCTGAGAGTTGACTGTGGAACTTCAGGTATAGTCCAGGGTCCCCTGAAAGGAGCCAAGATATGAGGCATAACAGACCTCTGTACTCTAGGTCGTGCGAGTTCCCATCCGGGTCGGTCAGCAACTCCGGCAGGCTCGGGATCAATTGTGGGAAATCTATTGACATCTCTAGCAGTCTGGGGAACCAGGGAACCTCCAGGTTGAACAGGGGTTGTCCCTGTGGGTCTCGGAGACCCGCCTCCTGTCCGCCGGAGTAGCGTCCGATCCAAGTGCCATGGAGGTCAGACCCTCCTGGGCTTCAAATTCAAAAGGTCCCTCCGCCTCAGACCCCGCCTCATCATAGGAAGCGTAGTCAGGAGTGTCGGAAACCTCTTTCTCCTCACTCCGGTCAGAGTCCGATCAATCTTCCAGGGCTTGCGCCTGTTTCCACGATCTGGCCGCTTTTGCCCGGCCAGTGGCTCTTTTGCGCGGCTGTAACGCGCCACCGGTGATCCGCCTAAAGCGGATCAGTCACAATAGGCATAGCGTTATCAGTGGAGTGGGAGTTGAGGTGCTTACTTTTACTTTTCGCCTTGCAGGCCGCGACGTTTGCAGTGGTGGTCGGAGCATGCACAACGGAGGGGGCTTGGTGGGCGCCATGGGCTTGACACAGAACTTGCGTGAGTGTCTGGGAGAATGAAGCAGACATAGCCCCCATATCGGAGGCCAGGGCTTTATTTATGGACGTAGCCATGGTGGTGTCCAGGATAGCCTGGAACTCATCAGAGGCCATTAAGGCCGTGTCATCAGTTGTGGGGGGCTGGAATGGGTCCGCGCTGGGTAACCCAGACCCCTCTGCATGATCATTCCTGGACTGCATATTAGCACTAGTCAGTAGCAGTGATAGGCTGCAGGGGAAACAGCTGAAAAGCAGCTAAATACTAAATAGCTATAAGGGAAAAGTAAATAGGGTTGAGTAAACCCCACACTTACAATCCACTGAATGCACTGAACCCTGACTGAACACTGTCTGGTGTATACCCTGCTGGAGGAGCCTGGAGCCGTCAGCCAGCGATGGAAGGAGAGAGACCAACGGCAGTGTCCGGCTCCTCCTCCCACAATGGCCGCGAGCGCACAGAGCCCGTGGCCGGTTTGACAGCGTGGGAACCAGCCGCACAGGGAAACCTCCTGCGGCTAATTAGACTGAGCGACTGCGAAGGGCTGGGATGACAGGGGGAGAACACAGGGATAAAGGGACCCCAGGGAGGTCTCCCAAATCACCGGTACCTCGGTGAGGGTGGTCTGGGTATACACCAGCCAACAAAAAAGGTTGTAGAAGTTTTAAAATAAAATACAATATTAAACTGAAGAAATTGGGTACTTAGCTGTCTGAGGGAGCAGCAAGAAAGGGGAGGAGCAAGATATGACAGCTTCTTTTAGTATGGACACTGTGACATGATTGGTTGCCACTGTTCATAGGCAGATTTAAATGGTATTGTTAAAAGTATTTTGTTTTTCTCTCAACTATTTTTGCTGCTGAGAGAATAAATAAGAAAGAGATTGCATATACTCAATTCCATGTCTATAATAAAATCTGAAACACGACACCTGTCTGTGCTCATTTGCATGTCAAGCTGGGAACTCTGGGATAGTTGAGGGCACGGGGGGGGCTTCTCAAACTGCAACTTGAGATTGTACAGCGCTATGGAATTTTGCTGGCGCTATATAAATAATAAAATAATAATAATATGCAGTAGAGACATAACAGCAGTGATTTTTCTGTTTTAACTGCAGGGAGTTTTATCGTGTTTAGTCTCTCTACCAACTTTTTGGCACCTAGATATATATGTATACACTGCTCAAAAAAATTAAGGGAACACTTAAACAACACAATGTAACTCCAAGTCAATCACACTTCTGTGAAATCAAACTGTCCACTTAGGAAGCAACACTGAGTGACAATCAATTTCACATGCTGTTGTGCAAATGAGATAGACAACAGGTGGAAATTATAGGCAATTAGCAAGACACCCCCAATAAAGGAGTGGTTCTGTAGGTGGTGATCACAGACCACTTCTCAGTTCCTATGCTTCCTGGCTGATGTTTTGGTCACTTTTGAATGCTGGCGGTGCTTTCACTCTAGTGGTAGCATGAGACGGAGTCTACAATCCATACAAGTGGCTCAGGTAGTGCAGCTCATCCAGGATGACACATCAATGCGAGCTGTGGCAAGAAGGTTTGCTGTGTCTGTCAGTGTAGTGTCCAGAGCATGGAGGCGCTACCAGGCCAGTACATCAGGAGACGTGGAGGAGGCCGTAGGAGGGCAACAACCCAGCAGCAGGACCGCTACCTCCGCATTTGTGCAAGGAGGAACAGGAGGAGCACTGCCAGAGCCCTGCAAAATGACCTCCAGCAGGCCACAAATGTGCATGTGTCTGTTCAAATGGTCAGAAACATGAGGGTGTTATGAGGGCCCGACGTCCACAGGTGGGGGTTGTCCTTACAGCCCAACCCCGTGCAGGACATTTGGCATTTGCCAGAGAACACCGAGATTGGCAAATTCACCACTGGTGCCCTGTGCTCTTCACAGATGAAAGCAGGTTCACACTGAGCACATGTGACAGACGTGACAGAGTCTGGAGACGCCATGGAGAACGTTCTGCTGCCTGCAACATCCTCCAGCATGACCGATTTGGCAGTGGGTCAGTAATGGTGTGGGGTGGCATTTCTTTGGGGGGCCGCACAGCCCTCCATGTGCTCACCAGAGGTAGCCTGACTGCCATTAGGTCCTGAGATGAGATCCTCAGACCCCTTGTGAGACCATATGCTGGTACGGTTGGCCCTGGGTTCTTCCTAATGCAAGACAATGCTAGACCTCATGTGGCTGGAGTGTGTCAGCAGTTCCTGCAAGACGAAGGCATTAATGCTATGGACTGGCCTTCCCCCTTCCCCAGACCTGAACCCAACTGAGCACATCTGGGACATCATGTCGGGCTCCATCCACCAATGTCACGTTGCACCACAGACTGTCCAGGAGTTGGCAGATGCTTTAGTCCAGGTCTGGGAGGAGATCCCTCAGGAGATCATCCGCCACCTCATCAGGAGCATGCACAGGAATTGTAGGGAGGTCATACAGGCACGTGGAGGCCACACACACTACTGAGCCTCATTTTGACATGTTTTAAGGATGTTACATCAAAGTTGGATCAGCCTGTAGTGTGTTTTTCCACTTTCATTTTGAGTGTGACTCCAAATCCAGACCTCCATGGGTTGAAAAATGTGATTTCCATTTTTTTTATTTTTGTGTGATTTTATTGTCAACACATTCAACTATGTAAAGAACAAAGTATTTCAGAAGAATATTTAATTAATTCAGATCTAGGATGTGTTATTTTTGTGTCCCCTGTTTTTTGAGCAGTGTATATATAAAATGAACCCATTTCTAAACGCATCACAGTGCTCCCAACATATGATTTTTTCAGCAGCCTTCCTCCAAATTCCTAAGCAGAATTGTGTCACGAAAGGCTGTAAAAAAACCAATATATACTGACAAATTGCTGGTTAGGGAATTACTCCCAGAAATGATAGGACATCTTAGGGAAAATGTAATAATAAAACTAAATTATTGTGCTGTCTGTATATCTGGTGGGGTCAGTGCTGTATCCTGGTTTTGTCACCCACCCCACCCTTCCCCCCTGCCCCGCCTTAATACACACACACACACACACACACATTCACTGACAGATATGCATACACTAGCTAACAGACATACACACTCACTGACACACACACTAACAGACACACACACACACACACACACTCACTAACAGACACACACACTTACACTAACAGACACACAGACACACACTCACTAACAGACACACTAACAGATACACACACTCACTCACATTAACACACTCACTTTTTTAAAATTTTTATTTAACCCCCCCAGCCTACTTACTTTTGGGAATGCTGGGGGGGGTTTCTCCCTCTCCCTGGGGTCTAGTGGGGCTGGGAATGACGTCATATTCTGGCTCCCGGCATTACTGCGGGTCGCGCAAGGGAGCTGAGCAGAGAGCATAGGGGAAAGTGCTCCCTCGCCAGTGCCGCCCGACCGACCGCCCGCCTGGCTTGTCAGTTAGCCACAAGGCTAACAAGACATTTGCCCTGGGCATTTGGGGGCGGACCAAATTTTTCACTAGTGTGGACTATATCAAGGGAGATGTAGTCCCCAACATCTGGAGTGCCAAATTTTGCCGACCCCTGTACTATACCATGGACTTGGAGCATACCCTGTAGCGTGTTTAAATTCTTTCATTGTAGGAACATTGAGAGGACAGGAGACATGATGCAGAAAACATCACAATTCCACCTGCACGAGAACCTCTAACGAAGACTCTCCATCTATCTTATCTTCAAGTCATATTCACACACTCAAAAATGACCTTTTCTTGCAGTAAAATCCCTGCGTATAGTTTTCTGACACATTTTCCCATTGTATAATTAAAGGTTAATGCTGCGACATATTTCTTTTAAGATGAAAGATAGACGTAGTAAGATAGACGGTGAGGCAGGCTAGCAATGTGTGTTGGCCGCTGGGAGGATTGTGCTGGTTTGGCTTGTCGATGTTATCTGTAAAATTACAGGTGTCGTTTTCATTGTTACCTCTTCCAGAGGTTAGGCAACACAATTTTCTTGCAAATTACAAATGTGCGTTCATCAGTTGCTTTTTTTATTTTCCGTAATTGGTATTATATTACTCAGTGACATCTTCTTTCCTATATATTCTAATATCATATAATCTATGTAATATCATCTTTATCACCCAGTCACAAATTACACAGGGGACTTTGTTCAGATTCACTTACATCACCTTGGCCAATTACAGTAAGTAGCTATTGTAATCAGAAAGCAAAAGACCCCAACATATTGCCATCCCGCGATGGACCTGACATATAAACCAGTGGAAGTTTGTACTCTGATTCCTCAATGCACTATATAATATATAATAATATATATAAAACACATACATATATATAAAACACATACATATATATATATATATATATATATATAACACATACATATATATAAAACACATACATATATATAAAGCGTTTGGGTATGGGATTGGCTGCTTTAATGCAAGGTTTGCCAAAATGTTGCTTGTGGTGCTGCATGTGTGGGGTGGCTACTAGTGGTGTTGTTTGTTTCTGGGAGGAGGCGGAGCAGGGTGGGACCAGCGGCAACGTGACCCACTCGGTGCTGGCAAAAAGAGGGCAAGTCATGTATAAGGATGGAGATGGAAGTTTGAAGAATTGCATTTGGGAACTCTACTTTCTATCTGTAATGTAAAGGGGTACGGAGCATATGTGGGTATTTTTTGCCCAGTTTATTAATTTTAGCTGAAAATTGGGCTCAAAAGTTTTAGCACCATATGGTTTATCTATAAAACTGGCATCCTGCAGGGGGCGCTGTATCAGACAGGCACTGTCCAATAAATAAACTTCTATAATGTGTTTAAATATTCATTCCTTTACAAATGCGGGAGTGAAAAAATAAATTGAGGGGCTTCTGTGGAAGGGCAAACCTTTTGGCATATTCACAAAATTCAGGATAAAAAAAATCCCACAAGACCATTTTCGGATTCTTTGCTCATCGTTGGTTGACGTGCGTATAAGACTCTGCGTACTGTGCATGAAAACACAGATTTTTTTAAATGTTATTTTTAATTACAATTTAGCTATGTTGTCTCTTAATAGACTGTACCCTGGGGATCTGTCGTTATTAAAATTACTTGATCTAGACGATTAAAAAAGGAAAACAAGCAATATTTTTAAAATGTCTGGTTTGTGGGTAGCAGAGGGATTGCTCTGCAGCTGTATCAAAACAATTAATTTAAAAAAAAAACACATTGTAAAAGTACAGGATAAAATAGATACTTTATAAAAATAATGGAATATTAAGATCTTTTAAAATTCTGAAATTTTGTAATGAGATTTTTTCAGTTCTTTGCAATTCATTGTTCAGTAAATGAATACCTTGAAGTTAGACGTATAACCACATACAGGTTCTGGAGCGTAGAACGTTCCTTTAAGTAGACAGTGTAGAAGGAGTTATGTCTTAGATCAGGGGTAGGCAACCTTTGGCTCTCCAAATGTTGTGGACTACATCTCCCATAATGCTCCGACAGCCAAAATCCTGGCAAAGCATCAGCACAGATTTATTTAATATTAGGAGTGCCGAGACTTGCCTACCTGTAATAGATTTTAGTATTTGGTAAATTCAGAACTGTTAAGATGCTGGTAGACATTGAAGGCATTTTAAGAGCATACCTGTTACACTTTGAAAGAAGTCAACACTTTTATAAATTACACAAAAATAAGTTCTGCGCTCAAACTCCCACTACTCCTGGGCGGCAGCAACGACTATAGCACACATCAGCCCCAATACATACAATAAAAACCAAAGGAAAAAAAAGAGTTATCTGCGCACTAGCCCAAATCCCTATGCATATTTAAATAAATGGAAGTTATTTATTAACTCCAATAGCCATCAGATGTAAGCCAACCTGCCACGTCAAAGCAAACCTCTTTGGTGGGTTTTATAAAGTGTCTGAATTGCATTCTACCAGCTGTCAATCAGATAGAGACATTTGTGAGTAGCCCCATTGCTGGCTATGACAAGCATTTCAGGCTAGGCATGGTGATTGCCATGTATACACCCTGCATCTCAATGTCGTTCTATAAGAACCATCGGATTAGCCGTGAGATCATCAGCATTGCTGTTTTCTTTTGCATTTATATTAAAGATTTAGCAAATTGCATTACAGTGCAATCCAGCTCAAACCAGGCACAGCCAGTGCACACTATGCAAATGAGAACGAGAAATGGAAGCATTTAATTTTTCCTCTTCTCTGTATGCTCTCTCTGTGCTGACTGCTAGGTGCAAAGGGCAGAGCTTATAACAATGATTGACAGGGAGTTAAGATGGCGGCGCCCAGATATCGGCTAACAAGGTGTGAATTTCTGCTTTTAAAATCACCAAGGCCACTTTATCTCAATGTCCCGGTTCTTTTAGCCGTGCAAAGTAAGACGTAGCAGTAATTCCACCACTGAGAGCCGCCAGAGGCCCATCCACTGCAGTAACTGAGTAAAGCTCAGTCACATGACACGGATGCTCATTGAAAAGCATTGAATACAATACTTTGCTATGGGGAAGCTGGGATGTGTACCTGTGCATGCGCATCGTGTCCCCAGTGCTGTTCAATGAGGAGCATAGATTTGGATCTTCGCTGGAGGAAGCCGTGCCTCCCATTGACGTCACGGGAGGAGGAGAGGTGATCAGCTCTACGGGAGTCTCTGCGCTGGAAAAAAGTTAAGTAACCCCTTTATTTTATTGATTTTATTTGAAAAAGGCAGGGGGTACCTGTATCTAACTAGGGACAGAGGCATTGTAGGGTGCAGGTTTACAGCTTCGTATTCCTAACACTATAGTGTTGTTTTAATTATGTTTATAGGGCATATTTAAACATAATACTAAAACTGATAATAGAAATGGCAGTCCTCTTTAATTCTGGAATCTTGATAAGTAGCTGTATCTGAGAATGATGTGCTTCTGGCATCCTGCACCTAATGACGCATTTGCTGTAAATCCAGCCGTGTCTGGGCTTTTTGCCATCTGGGTCCTTCACCAGAACACTGCTAGCAGCCTATTCTGTTTTTTACAAAGGAAATTTAATCACAAAACTGGAATGGCCCGAACGTCTAACAAAACTAGTTCACAGTAACTCATTTACTTTATTGCCAATAGGGAGTTTCCTTCAAAAAGGAGTACTCTGTCGCCCTCTAGTGCCAAATCATTATAAACATCTAGGAGTAGAGATATGGTTTAAGAATAATTTAAATGAAACAGTTCTCATGGAATAAAAGTAGCAATGTACAATCAAGTGGAATCCTATTAAATTGTACTGTTTACATTATGAGGATTTCTCTTAAAGGAGCACTATAGTGCCAGGAAAACAAACTTGTTCTCCTGGCACTATAGGGTCATTACTCCCCCCCACCCCCCCTTACCCTCAGGGACCCCTCCCGCTGTTTTAAGCTGCAGTGTTAAAACTAGAGGGACCTGGCACCCAGACCACTTGATGCAAAGCATCATGGAAGTTGTAGTTCTACAACATCTGGGTATTTACAATTGGGCTCTCCTGTCCATTCGGTGAGACTGGAGGTACCCAAACATTGTGTCTTAATGTGTGTGGGTCACTATGTGTATGAATGCATGCAGACTGAATATTCAAATACATGAATGTCTACATACTTATCTGCATGTTTGAGAGAGCTGTTTAAATGTATGACAATGCATGTATGAATGATGCTGTATGATTGTGTGATGGTCAGAGTGTTTTATAAAGATGTCCAGATGTAAGCAAGTGAGGATAGCAGTCAGAGTGTGTTTAGGATGCATCAAGGTTAATACATGAAAATACGAAGGGTGTCTCTTACAATTTGTGGATTTAGACATTTCCTGGGCTGGACTGAGACAAAAATGAGCTGGGCTTTAAAGTAAGATCAGTACATTAGGAGGGTGCATATTGTGTCACCATCAATGGTAAGCACTCTTCCCCAAAGCGGGCGTGTTTCCTCTATGCCCCTCCAGGGCAGCCTATGTGCAGAGCCATACTAACATACTTTTGCAGTGAGAAAAGGCCCAAAAAGAGACAACAGCGAGACAGTGCTGGGTGACGAGGTTTTGCCTGTGTGGAGAGGCTGTTTGTAATGTGCATGTGTATGTATGCATGTAGAGGGGACATTTCTGGTATTATCTAAGTGTGTGATCGTAGAGGTGTAAATTTGTGGTGTGGTGTAGTGTGTGTGTGTGTGTGTGAGCTCATAGAGGTGGCAATTTGTGGTGTATTTGTGGTGTAATACTACACCACAAACGGCCACCTCTATGAGCTCCCACACACATACTACTGTATATGTGTGTGGGAGCTCATTGAGGTGGCCATTTGTGGTGTAGTATATGTGTGTGTGAGCTCATAGAGGTGTCCACTTTTGGTGTAGTATATATGTGTGTGTGAGCTCGTAGAGGTGGCTATTTGTGGTGTAGTATGTGTGTGTGTGTGTGTGTGTGAGCTCATAGAGGTGTCCATTTTTGGTGTAGTATATGTGTGTGAGCTCATACAGGTGGCCATTTGTGGTGTAGTGTGTGTGTGTGTGTGTGAGCTCATAGAGGTGTCCATTTTTGGTGTAGTATATGTGTGTGAGCTCATAGAGGTGGCCATTTGTGGTGTAGTATATGTGTGTGAGTTCATAGAGGAGGCACTTTGTGGTGTAGTATATGTTTGAGTGTTTCGGGGGCTGTTTGCGTGTGGGGGGGGAGTGGCAGTATGTGCATTGTGAGGGGGAGAGAGAGAGTGAGAGTGTGTGTGTGTGTGTGTGTGTTGTGAGGAGATAGTGGCTAAAGTGTATATATGTGTGTGTGAGCTCGTAGAGGTGGCTATTTGTGGTGTAGTATGTGTGTGTGTGTGTGTGTGTGTGTGAGCTCATAGAGGTGTCCATTTTTGGTGTAGTATATGTGTGTGAGCTCATACAGGTGGCCATTTGTGGTGTAGTGTGTGTGTGTGTGTGTGTGTGTGAGCTCATAGAGGTGTCCATTTTTGGTGTAGTATATGTGTGTGAGCTCATAGAGGTGGCCATTTGTGGTGTAGTATATGTGTGTGAGTTCATAGAGGAGGCACTTTGTGGTGTAGTATATGTTTGAGTGTTTCGGGGGCTGTTTGCGTGTGGGGGGGGAGTGGCAGTATGTGCATTGTGAGGGGGAGAGAGAGAGTGAGAGTGTGTGTGTGTGTGTGTGTGTGTGTTGTGAGGAGATAGTGGCTAAAGTGTATATGCGTTCAATGAGTGTACTATGAACATCATCATTATCCAAGACTGTTACGCACTTAGCTGGTTTTCTAGCTCTGTTATATATATATATATTGTAGAATACACAAATCTGATGCAGTTTTTCATGTAAACGTACGTGGGATAATGGCGTGATCCACAGCTCCTTAATTCAGCTTTCCATTTGGGCTTTTTAGCCCAAATGGTATTATGTTTACCTTTACTAAATCACTAATATGCAATTCGTTTCAGTTTAAATTATCCTATATCTCATTGATATTTCCTTAGTATTGCACGCAGATGTATATTCATTAATTCATATATACCGTGTGTGATTATTACCATTATATATCAATTTCCTTAAGAGAGAAAACAAATATTTGGGAAAATATATTCTGGGTAAATAAGATACTCTGGTTTTCTTCTAAAGTAATTTAGAAAGTTAAATTTTCAGTAACAAAAATGACTATCAGTAGGTAAAAATAAATACAAATTCTCCCTGAATAGCCAAATTCTCATCACACCCCCAGCCTAAAATGTAAGTGTCCCTCTTTGGCCATGCAACACGATGATATAGGTATAGACCAGAATCTATAACAGGGTTATGAACAAAACTGTAGTGAATTAAACTGAATAATTTAGGAAAACTTGCTACTCCAAATCTGGTCTAGTTACAGCTCGGCTATTTTACAGTGAATTTTCCAATTTGGATTTAATTTGCTAAAATTCACACTTTAATAAATAACCTGGTATGTGGAAAAATGTGTTTAGTTAGTGTATTGTTGACAGGGAGGTGTTGACTTCACAAACTGATGTGGATTTTCACAGTGTCGCACAACATATTTAGTGGGAGAGGAGTCGAGAGAATTTCAGATAAATACACTTTTGCTTTTTATGTTAAACATCTACACTAATAGGGACCCACTTAAAGACCAGCCATCGGAAGAGCAGTAAACTGTTCTCTCCAATATAACAGATTCTAGCCTTTAATGTGAGCGATCCTGACTTCTGGAGACTCGATAGCAAACGTATTGTTAATAAAAATCTTTTAAAAATATAGAGAGAACTTTTGCAGAGAAATAACCAACGATAATCTGCCATGAGAAGGAATTTGGGTACATAAAATGGACTGGGCAATAATACACAATATATTTACGTATTGCTTGTTTTATTTCAAGATATTCACAAGACGTCACATATAAAGGCAGGTGTTGAAAAAGCCTGTTTATACAATAGCAGCAGGTCAGATGTGTGATATTCAGGTTAAGTGAAAAATTTTGTTCAGCAAACAGCAGAGCTGACAAAGGAGAAGTAACACTTCCCAACAAAGTTTAAGAATTGATTGCAAGTTCTGGTATGAAGTCATTCGGTATAATCAAAGCCTCTATTGCATGCAACCAAGTAGCAGCTGATAGAAACATAGAACGTGACGGCAGATAAGAACCATTCGGCCCATCTAGTCTGCCCAATTTTCTAAATACTTTCATTAGTCCCTGGCCTTATCTTATAGTTAGGATAGCCTTATGCCTATCCCACGCATGCTTAAACTCCTTTACCGTGTTAACCTCTACCACTTCAGCTGGAAGGCTATTCCATGCATCCACTACCCTCTAAGTAAAGTAATACTTTCTGATATTATTTTTAAACCTTTGTCCCTCTAATTTAAGACTATGTCCTCTTGTTGTGGTAGTTTTTCTTCTTTTAAATATAGTCTCCTCCTTTACTGTGTTAATTACCTTTATATATTTAAATGTTTCTACTCGAAGCAAAATATGGCAACTTATAAAGTGTATCAGCTTGATTAAGGGTGTCCACCGAAAGGTGGGGGTAAAGAAGAGACATCTAGTCGTTGTTAATGGGGAGTACTCGTGAGCCCGCGATTGCGGGAGGGCCTATGTGCAGGGGCATTACCAGGGAGGGTCTGACCTGGGCTGGAGACCCAAGTGGTCTCCTGAGAAATCCCCAAGTCTGATTTTAATGTGCAGGGGCATTACTAGGGAGGGTCTGACCTGGGCTGGAGACCCAAGTGGTCTCCTGAGAAATCCCTGAGTCTGATTTTAATGTGCAGGGGCATTACCAGGGAGGGTCTGACCTGGGATGGAGACCCAAGTGGTCTCCTGAGAAATCCCCAAGTCTGATTTTAATGTGCAGGGGCATTACTAGGGAGGGTCTGGCCTGGGGCCCAAGTGGTCTTCTGAGAAATCCCTGAGTCTGATTTTAATGTGCAGGGGCATTACTAGGGAGGGTCTGACCTGGGCTGGGGCCCAAGTGGTCTTCTGAGAAATCCCTGAGTCTGATTTTAATGTGCAGGGGCATTACCAGGGAGGGTCTGACCTGGGCTGGAGACCCAAGTGGTCTCCTGAGAAATCCCCAAGTCTGATTTTAATGTGCAGGGGCATTACTAGGGAGGGTCTGACCTGGGCTGGAGACCCAAGTGGTCTCCTGAGAAATCCCTGAGTCTGATTTTAATGTGCAGGGGCATTACCAGGGAGGGTCTGACCTGGGATGGAGACCCAAGTGGTCTCCTGAGAAATCCCCAAGTCTGATTTTAATGTGCAGGGGCATTACTAGGGAGGGTCTGGCCTGGGGCCCAAGTGGTCTTCTGAGAAATCCCTGAGTCTGATTTTAATGTGCAGGGGCATTACTAGGGAGGGTCTGACCTGGGCTGGGGCCCAAGTGGTCTTCTGAGAAATCCCTGAGTCTGATTTTAATGTGCAGGGGCATTACCAGGGAGGGTCTGACCTGGGCTGGGACCCAAGTGGTCTTCTGAGAAATCCCTGAGTCTGATTCTAGCACCATTTCATTGCTAGCACCAAGTTTCCTGAAATTCTGCAACTAGAATTCTTCATTCAGTCTTAAAATTACACCTAAATAACACCTTCAGTTGCAGAGTTTCCAATAATCCATTCTACTGACGTCATGAAATTCCTAATTGACCAATTGTAATTCAGATGGTTCCAAAATGTCATGATTTGACATAAAAATATCGATCAACAAACAAATATAGGGTAGAATGGGCTATAAAATTTATGTTGAGTTCACCAGTCGTATTGCATGCTAGCAACGCCTACATTATTTGAAGGGTGAGTACCACAAAGTAAGTGTCCATGGCTGCCACATTTGTCTGTAAGATTGGTAAGTTACATATGGGGGCTGGCATTATTATTTTTGCTTATGTATAGATCAGTTATGTTTCCAAGATTGTACTTGTTTTAGATTATGAAACACATTCATTTTGCACATTGGAGCTCATCCATTAATGTCTGCTCTTTTTTTTTTAATTTTTCAATGCACAATGTGAACAAAGGCACACAAACCACATTTTTGTTATTATTTATTAACCTATTCTACATTACGCCGTTCATAATCAAATTATCATAATTGGCTTTTATTTAATGCTGTTACTGAAGATGCCATATTCAAAATGAGGGACTGCACACATTTATAAAAAAAAAAAAAAAGGTAAGGGAGTGAATCCGAGGGTGCGTCACGGACTACATACATAAACAAATGTCCAGGTACACACAGGCCATTTCCCAAAAGCAGGATGTTATTGGAGCAATTACAATATTTCAGCTCACATCCAGTAGTTTAAGAAAGACTCAGGATATGAGCAAAAATAATTGCCATTGCTCCACTAAAACGTTTGGGGAAAGACCTGTGTGTGTCCTTGGACATCTGTTTTTGCATGCTACAGAATATGCAGGCACCTTGCAACTAAATGCTTATTTGCGCAATACACATATGTATTTAAAAACAACAAACAAGAAAAAGATAAAAAAAATATAGATAAAAATTTGTTCTACATTAAAGAGAAAGTTGCAGTTTTTACACATTTTAAATTAGGCACGAATTTAAACAGAAACAACTACAATGACATAAATCCGCACATATAGAAATGCACGAGGCCATCACCTTGAGCAAAGTGAGCAATTCTTGCAGATAGGTAGCGATAGGGGTCGAAGAGATGGCTTTACTACACTGGGGTCATTCGCACGTTCAGAATCTTCCTCATTGGCAATCATTTCCTTAATTAAACAGGAAACTGCTTCATGGATGTTCATATTTTCCTACAATGAAGACATGGTAGATCAGACAAAGTACGTAAACATACAAAAGATTATTCACTAAACAAGGAATTAGTGAAAAATTGACAAGGGGGTTGGAATGTCCCATTCTCTTAGTAATGTTGTAACTAAAAGGTGTAACGATATTTATTCAGCAGTTCTCATGGGAACCTATGGCGCATACTACTTACTCGAATCCCCGATATTAATATGCTAAGTAGAAAGCGAATTGATCAGAGACCCTCAGTGGTCTATATCATTGCCAAATGTCAGGACACCTGTGAGCCTCCGCATCTTTCTAAACAATATCGTTTTCTCGTGACTCTACACTTTGTTCTTACGTCATGTTTGGATAAAGTGACTCCAGGTACCAAGGACAGTTATACGCTGCGGAATAACCCCTTCTCCCACTGGAAAACAGAGCAGCAACAAACAAAAACCAAGTACCCAACAAGGAAAGGGGAGCGTACATAGTATTATATGCAGTGTATGTAATAATGTGTGTTATGTTATGTGTATGATTATGTGCAATATACATAGTCAGCCACATATATGGGATACATACATGTACATATACAGTCACACGCACTCACACACATAATTATAGTGACAAACACACATACACAGTCATACATGCCCTGTTACATTACCAGCATTATTACCATTGCAATTTTAGGGGGAGATGTTCAGCAAATGGGATGTACATATGTTTGGATTGGCCAGCAGCAATATAGAATTATAATTTTCTGTATATATCAAAATAAATATTAGGTGGAACTGTGGTGCTTGCTTCCAATTTACAAATAAATGACCCTGATTAAGGAACATGTCCTACCTTTGCAGAGGTCAGATGATCACAATTAATGAACATGTCCTACCTTTGCAGACGTCAGATGATCACAATTAATGAACATGTCCTACTTTTGCAGAGGTCAGATGATCACAATTAAGGAACATGTCCTACCTTTGCAGAGGTCAGATGACCATAATTAAGGAACATGTCCTATCTCTGCAGAGGTCAGATGATCACAATTGATGAACATGTCCTATTTTTGCATAGATCAGATGGTCACAATTAATGAACATGTCCTACCTTTGCAGAGGTCAGATGATCACAATTAAGGAACATGTCCTACCTTTGCAGAGGTCAAATGATCCTAATTAATGAGCATGTCCTACCTTTGCAGAGTTCAGGTGACCATAATTAAGGAACATGTCCTACCTTTGCAGAGGTCAGATGACCATAATTAAGGAACATGTCCTACCTTTGCAGAGGTCAGATGACAGCCACTAAACCCCATCTCTTTACTCATCTCCTCTAGATTTCGGGTGCTGCGGCCTGGAGGGAGTTGGTCGCACTTGTTCCCTAGCAGTATTAATGGGATTGGTTTTCCGCTCTGTAAAGACACTTTGGAGTCCAGATCTTCTTTCCAACGCTGAACTGATTGCACCGTGGCTTCACGTCCCACGTCACACACCACGAGAGCTCCTACCGCTTCACGGTAATACAAACGCGTCATATGGCCAAAACGCTCCTGACCTAGAGACGAGTAATATGAGATGTTAAGGAGTAACATTTGTACAAACAAAGAATGTAAGGAAACACTCCAAGGACCATAAGCACTACAGCGAGTGGTTATGGTTCAGAAGTGTCCTTGCTCCAGCAATGTAAGTATCCAAACTGTATGCTAATAGTTTGACTCCTTACTTGAGGTCTACCAGGTATTCCATTAATGCTCCTGATCTCATTGGCTAAGAAAGTTAGTTGATCGTGCTCAGCACCCCAGGAAAAAGTCAAAACGTCACTCCAAACACCATAACCACTACAGTGCAATGGTTATGGTGCTTGGAGTCTTCCTTTAAGACTGCATTGTGAATTGTACTAGGAAACTCTTCTGGTCTGGCATGGGTAAGCTGGGCCTCTAGGTGAAGCTTTTGTTGACAGGGAAGAACTACTGATATTTAGGGCAATGCAAACCCTGTATGCCCACGCCTAATATAAAACAGTTTAGCTATAAGTTAATATTACACGGACGACATTAGTATTTCAATTTTTTTTTTTTAATTACTGCTACTTTTCTACCGAGATACAAAAGTTTCTAATTTTCATCCAATGTCACAGCCAGGGGAGGGGTGACTGGGGCTGCATCAAAAGTTCTTTAACTCCTAAATAGAAGATACTGAGCAGTTAGACTGCAGGGGTATGACCTGTACATCAAAACTGCTTTATTAAGCCCAGTGGTTCTGGTGATTATGGTGTCCCTTTAAATTAAAATGGTTGTTTTTTTTCTTTCAAACACTGAACACTGCTAGAACATTTTATAACTCCCAAGTGTATAATTTTATGTCGGAATCCCTTCCCTTTGTTTTTATCCTAATGTCCCTTTTACTTGGGTACATATTTTTGTGTTTGAGTATAATTAACATGTAAATGAACAGGTTGCTGATCCAAGGAGAAATCTTATTGCCATCGTTTTAAATTGTTTGTTTTGCCTTCTTTTCAATCAAAAGAGCACACAAGGATGTGTTTTATTGGTTGAACTCGGTGGACTTGAGACTTTTTTTCCCCCCAAACGATGTAATTATTGCCACAAAATCAGTCTATCCAGTTTATTCACATAAGTGAGAATTTGAACTAAATTTCAAATTAAAGTTCAAAGTAGCCAAAACATTCTCCAAGTCAGGTATGCTTCCAATTCAGCAAGTCTGGCTTACATTTCAAATTCACATAGAATTTACTCACAATTCTCACTTTAGTAAATAATATGACAGGCAAAATCTCAGAGAAACCTCAATAACTTGCCCTTCGGTGAGACCCTGTTCAGGTATCAAAGAAAACCTATACCATTTGCATGTCAAACTGATCCTGCCCATAAGTGCAGTCCAGAACCAAAATGCCTACACGAGAGATACCACAACCCCGAACGTCTGTTTTCATATTTTTGTATAGGTTGAACTCCGAGGACTGGAGTCTTTTTTTTTTTTTTTTAACCTAGATTTCTATGTAATTATGTATGTAATATACTTGAGCACAAATGAGTTTCAGCTGCTACAAATTAATCAAATTCCTTTTAATCTGCACCCGAACAATATCGATCCATCTGGGATTTACCTCTGGAGTCTTATTCAACGAACAAAACTTTATCTTTATGGCTTAAAATGTATTTAAAAATGCATTACCTATAAATACATAAATTGGGTCATCTCCAACCTGCCTTTTAAATGGAGCTGAAATAAAAAAATGAGTGCAATAGTAATGGTTTTTTTTTTTGCAATGGATGTTGGCTGCATTGTACTCTAAATCTTTACCAAAGTCCACTCACCTGCAATATCCCAAAGCTGTAATCGGACCACCGTGTCCTCGTTCCAGTTCACAATTTTCAGGGCAAAATCTACTCCAATGGTTGCTCGGTAGCACTGGGAGAAGATGTTGTGGACATACCGCTGTATGATCGAAGTCTTGCCAACACCAAGATCGCCCACGACAAGCACTTTACACAGAAATTCTCTCTCAGGTGAACTCATCTCCCTCTTACACCTCAAGATGAACTTTCAACTTGTTTCTCCTAAACTGATGGGTAGGTACTGACTGATTACTTGAGTTCATGAGCTTGTGTAATGAGCTCGGAGTACACAAGAATTCGGCACAGATGTGAGAGATGACAACTGCTGGAATTACTCTGCAACTAAATAAATTTACTTTACATGTAAAAGTGTGCTCTCTCGATCGGCAAAGGTTTGGGGTCTGGCTTGAAGTCCGTGTTAATCATTATTTGTAAGGTGCTATGTGTCAATCCGTTTAGGAAAAATCAATGAAAAGTTCCTACTGAAAGTTTGGGGTTTGTAATTTTGCATTTTTTTGTTAAAAAATTATGAGTACAAAATCGGAGGGTTCTCATTTACCTATTGTTCATGTATCATTTTGTGTAATTGATTGTGTAATTTTCCCTCTATATAATATTGTAAAGTGCTTTGCAGAATATAAACTATATAAATACCAATAACAAAAATATGGGTATCCAACGTACGTACAAGTATAAACTCACTTGAAACTGAATTTGTTTTCTTTTTAAATACTATTTTCAGTATTTCAAGTATTATACTCTGAAGTGCAACCTTTCCCTTTGAAAAGTTCTCTGTTCTCTGCTTATCATTTTTTGTGATGTATTTCAGAATGGCCAAAGAAAGGGGATGAGCTTATCCCCAAGTTCTCAGACCAGTGCATATTGAACTTTTTTTTTTTTTTTTCACAGTGACCAAAAAGACATACATGAAATTAGTTTGGTGACCTATTCTACACTTTTACAATGATCTCTTTAACGACTTCTTCAATAACAATATAGAACAATTATAAAAAACTTCTGCAAAACAGTCTCTTTAAACTCTTCTCACTCTTCCATGTGTCTCGACTGCACTGGGGTGTCAGTAATTGCCTGGTTAAAATGACAAGCCTTGTCCCACTATTGGTGACACATTAAAATAGCACAGACATCCTTATTTGGGTTCAAACTTAGAATTGAAGTAGATCAGGGATCTCAAACTGTGCCCTTGCCCAGACATTTATGGCCTACAACTCCCAGAATTCTTTGAGTGCAACATCTGGCCTGAGAATCATAAGAATTGTAGCACAGCAACATCAGGGATGGTCAGGGTCTGAGATACCTGGTGTAGATCCATTGTGTTACTGGATAGAACACATCATCAGGTGTATTTATGTACTGACCATGTCTGCATGATGGTAATGCTGACATTACAGAAGGGCATACAATAAACTGGGTCCAAGCAATAAGGTTTTTTGCCTTAAATTTTGGACCAGAGTTAATGCATGATTTCACAAGTATCCCACTAGACCACCAGAGCAGCTAATGCAGGGTCTTTTAATATTACTTTCTTCTTCAAAGGTTTGGAACTACATACCCCTTCTGTGGCAGACCTTGTACCAATAAGACATAGGATCTAAATCAGATATAGGGCAAGGGATGGCCAATCTTAATCCTGGAGCTACTAAATGAACTATACTTCCTGGATATTCAGCCACCTTGAAGTCCATTTAAGCATGACAGCACAGGCTCAGCTAGTCTTTGCAAGGTAAGGAATATGAGAAAGGCAATCACTTGCACTACAGAATGATGGCAAGATAACACCTTGTGAAAATGATACCTCTAAACACATGACAATGTGATTGGAACCCATTCCAAAAAAAAAAAAAAAAAATTTTAGTAGATGGATTTTAATAAAAGCGGTCAGGTCATCCAAGACTAACTGGCAGTTTGGTGGTAAATAAAGTTAAAGTTTAAAAAGTTTAAGTTTGAAGGTCTTGATGGTAAGGTAAATCTTTTTGCTGATACTAAGATATGTAACAGGATTGATGTTCCAGGAGGGATAAGCCAAATGGCAAATGATTTAGGTAAACAAGAAAAATGGTCAGAATTGTGGCAACTGACATTTAATGTGGATAAGTGCAAGATAATGCATCTTGGACATAAAAACCCAAGGGCAGAGTACAGAATATTTGATAAGAGTCCTAACCTCAACATCTGAGGAAAGGGATTTAGGGGTGATTTTGGATGACTTAAAGGTAGGCAGACAATGTAATAGAGCAGCAGGAAATGCCAGCAGAATGCTTGGTTGTTTAGGGAGTGGTATTAGCAGTAGAAAGAGGGAAGTGCTCATGCCATTATACAGAACACTGGTGAGACCTCACTTGGAGTATTGTACACAGTACTGGAGACCGTATCTTCAGAAGGATATTGATACCTTAGAGAGGGTTCAGAGAAGGGCTACTAAACTGGTTCATGGATTGCAGGATAAAACTTACCAGGAAAGGTTAAAGGATCTTAACATGTATAGCTTGGAGGAAAGACGAGACAGGGGGGATATGATAGAAACATTTAAATATATAAAGGGAATCAACACAGTAAAGGAGGAGACTATATTTAAAAGAAGAAAAACTACCACAACAAGAGGACATAGTCTTAAATTAGAGGGACAAAGGTTTAAAAATAATATCAGGAAGTATTACTTTACTGAGAGGGTAGTGGATGCATGGAATAGCCTTCCAGCTGAAGTGGTAGAGGTTAACACAGTAAAGGAGTTTAAGCATGCGTGGGATAGGCATAAGGCTATCCTAACTATAAGATAAGGCTAGGGACTAATGAAAGTATTTAGAAAATTGGGCAGACTAGATGGGCCGAATGGTTCTTATCTGCCGTCACATTCTATGTTTCTATGTTATATTTTTATTGTTATGATTGTAAACCCCTGAAGCTTTGAATAAGCACCACAGCCTAGTACATTGAAAAGTAAATAAACCGTCTGTTTGCTGTGTGGTCGAAGATTATTTATACATAAAATATTGCCTACCATGCATCCAACAGGATCAAATTAAGAGTAATAAAGTGAGGTGGTGTGTGGTGTGATAAAGTGTCCTGTAATGCAAAAAATGGATCCCCTTATAAAAAGTAACATGCCATGCATATACACTGTGCTTGTCAAATTGCTAGCAAATACATGGTTTACAGTTTAATACTTTTAACTATTACTTTATTGGTCTAATTTTTAAAATTAATACATTTACTGGTGTCATCAGTACGATATAAAGAATTGATCTGTAAAATTGGACGCGGATTGACAATTTTTGCAGGAGACAGGAACACTTTAAAAGGACTACACACACACAGCAGCCATCGTTAGCGGTAAAACAAACATTTTAACATCTTTAAAACACTACAGAAATCAGCGGGAGGGTGGGGATTGGCTCCTGTGGCCCTCAATATGCCAACTTGCAATTACAATGGGGTAAAAAAAAAAATATATATATATATATATATATATATATATATAAACAAAAAAATAACGTAATGTGGACCAAGCTTCCCCACCACAAACAAAATGTGTCCTCCAACAGTGGAAGACTCCAATACAGGTAACCGTTTAATACTTAAACTCCATGAATTATTAAATCTGAAGTGTTTTTGTTATTTTCTCCAATGGTTGTTACTGTCCAAGTAAAGGTTTGTCCCATCCTTTTTATCTCTTCAAAAATAGTGGCATTCAAGTTAGGTGGGATGGAGAATGAAGAGAAAAGTTAGATTTTTATGTGAAAAAAAACAAAACAATTGTGTAATTTCCAAGTGGCAGAGGGATTTTCCGAGGGGAACCATGCAACGGGGAAAATGGTTTATGGGAGGCTCTGAGGTTGCTGCACGAGGTAGTGGTTTTCAGTCGCTAAATTCTTCATCTTCCGACCAACTCAGGCAGTCATCTGATTCTTCACCTTTATCCTGGAGAGGCTCACATGTTGGCTGTGGTTCGCACTCAGGAGAAGGTTGTGTGGAAATTGCCGACAGTTCTAGGCGCCCCCATGTCACAGGGTATGATTTCCTTAGCGTGATCTCCACTTTTGTGGGTAGCAAGTTCACAAAACTTTTGTCTACATCGATAACCTGAGGAACCATTAGAACATTTGTAAATGTAGACTATCCCCTCAAATACTGAACATAAATATTGGCAATTACATTAAAAAAAAGTTATAAAAAAAAAAAAAAAAAACCCTTAAACAACACTATGGCAACACTAACAACAGGATTATTTACTAAAGTAGGAATGAAAACTGAATTTCAAGTTCTAAACCAGATTGGCTGCATGGAAAGCATGGCAGACTAAGAAAAGGTTTTTAATTTGGCAAATTTAAACCTAAATTTGAAATTCTCCTTGATTCTTCACTTAAGTGGTTATCCCTGAAATGTAGTCTTCTGTTCATACCCTCAATGGTGTAAGGAGCGCATACTGAAAACTTCAAGGTGAATTTATAATTCAAAATAGCCAAACCGTAAAAAAAATCATAGTTGTTTATTCTTTCAGTTTAGTTATGCTGAGTGTAAACTGTATGTTCACTTTGAATTCACACTTTAGTTAATAAAATCTGATAGGGTAGTAGAGCTTCAAGCAGAGCGTGACATTTTAAAGTTACAATATTGCCGACGGATATTGCCGACGGAGGGGACTCTTTGCTGCATCTTATCTTGTGTTTATTTGTTCCTTTTTATTTTAAATGTGAAGCTTCTGTGAGGTTTTAATAAATCCGTGTCACATATTTACACAATATAAGTTCTCTATTTTCACAAGTGCAGTGTTTAATGAGACTGTAGAAGCGGTACTGCAAACCTTCTTTAGAATGAGTGAAGGATTTACACAGGGAGCTGGATACATTTTAACCATTTTACTAGATATGTTTCTGACTAATGCTTAAAGGAACACTCCCATCCATAACGATGGAAGCTTATTTACGTTATGGGGCAGGTGTGTTCGGCCATTTTTTTTTTACCATCAGGGGCTAAACCAGTTGATAACAGCTTAACCACTGAGTTAGGGCTTCGGTGCTCCTGCTTCCTAGCTTCCATCCCTCTCGGCTGTGTAGTACGAGGAAAGATGGTACTTACATCGCAGTTTGCCACTTTATAGAGTCCTTATATACGTTACTTACACCCCATAATTCCAGCTGACGCTTGAACTCGCTCTTCTCTTGGAAGGAAATCTGGATGTCAATCTTAGAAAAGATAAGTGTAATTACTACAACATTGGCATTAACGATTCTTTATAATGATTAATTCCAGAAACTCAAGCCTCTGGATACCATTACATGAACATTAAGATTGTAGCTGGGAGGTGAAGAGCCATGTCCAGAGACTACAGATTAAGACCATAAAGCCTCCCACAAAGAACCAGAAGACCCTGCTGTGGGTCAGGACACCAGGTGACAGGATAAACAATGGAAGTCAGAGAGCTACACGTGAGATTCTAGAAAACACGGTTATGATGAGGATATGCAACAGAAGCCATCTTGGAAAGTGATTTTTTACAATCTATAAAGCAGGGGTTTGTTACACTAACCTTTACTGCTGGGGTAAGCGATTTCAGGTGGTCTGTCAAATTGTTTTGATTCTTGTGTGTTTAATTCTATATTATGACCTTCCTCAAAACAGTAGTGGAGGGGGAAGTAAGAATCAACATCATCTACCTTTTGGTCACCCTTACTGAACTTGTTCTCCAAAAATCGAAGAAATGCCATTGATGCATGTTAAATTATGCAAGAAGGTTTATGAATTAATTCTAAATACCATGAATACTACAGTGTGGTGTAGTGGTTATGGTGTCAGGGGTGCCCTGGCACTCCCCACGGTAAGTGGTAAAACCATTTTGCAAGACACCACTTGGGAATGCTCCAAGCACCGTAACCACTATAGTACACCAGGAGAGTCTTGGCATCCCCCAATGTAAGTAGTCAAACCAATTTAGAAAGGTTTGACTTCATGCCTGGGGTACGCAAGGCACGACTCCGTGTCAACTCTCAGCTACCATGATAGCGTCTATTAGCTCGCCTGAGATAAGCCCGGCAGTGCAGGGCTAGCTCAGACAGAGCTTCTGGCTCTCCAGTAGGCTCTGATGGAGGCAGGGAGCAAACCCCAAGTAAGAAGTAAAATTGTTCGAAATTTTTTTTCCATGCCAGGTCCTCATTAAAGCTTTGCTCCCATCTATCACCATTCCACAAAACCATAACCCAAACAATGCAAATGTAGACCGATCCCAGACGTGCCTTCCATGCCATACATCCATACACATAATAAGGCCTACTAATACCAGTAATAGCTATTTAAACTGCAAGTCCCCGTTGTTACCGTTGTGCGATTAGCATGAACACTGCTGAGCTCGGGAAGGGCTGCTTTAGCATAAATAGTGATGACAACAAGACTACCCGTCTGGTGCCAATCATAACGACATGAGACTTCCTGGAATATAAAGGGGGAGATATGAGGTGCGGATTCATTATATGCAAATGGGGGTAAAAGGAAATATTTGTCTATATTCCTCAATGAGACTGGCAGAACATAAGGCTCGGTTAACATATACAGGTGGTTTACAGGCCTTTTAATAACTTATTCTCTTAGTATAGTGAATTGATAGACAATACGCACTGAATACTATACGGACAGCGCAAGAGAGAGACTGATAAATGTGTCATTAATTCTGTAGTAGCAATAATAAATATGGCAGTATAACCATGAGTATACAGGACATATAAAGCTCTGAGTATTTCCTGATCTTCTGATATGACTATATGGAGTTCTAAAAAAGTGAGCTCAGAACCCCCTGAGTTCCATGCAACAATAGTTTAACCCCTTAAGGACACATGACATGTCATGATTCCCTTTTATTCCAGAAGTTTGGTCACAGGGTTAAACACTGGACGTTATGTGTAAAGAACAATTCCAGCGCAATGTTCTAGAAGTGAAGCAGTCACAGTGGAAACCAGAATTCTTTATGCCGAACACCTATTTTTCTTTTAAGGAAAATGTATACACAGAAAGATTTAAGAAATTAACCCTTTAAAAATCTCTGGAAACATTTCTAACTCTCGATAAAAAAAAAAGTTCCTGTTGTCCCAATAAAATCATATTTTGGCCATAATTATTACACAGACGTTTCGGCTCATTACACCATTCTCTCCTCACCTTTTTTCCTGCTATCTGAACCCACAGATGCTTCCCTGAGCTGCACCCTTTTTGATCCAGAAATTCATTAAAGTCACTGGTTCTAATGGCACAACAGGACCAGTACTTCATGCTGAAAATAAATGGATATTATGAGCACTGTAACAGACACTGGCGTTGTGCAAGAAGCCACACATGGATTGTCACTAAAGTCGGAATTGTGGACAAGGGAGCTGCAAAGTGAAGTCCAAAAAAAATATGTAAAATGCTGTAAAAAGTCTCCAAATGGTCTACTGTAGTCTAAATTTATCTTGCAATTCTCCACAAATTGCTAATAGTCAGGGTTATTTACTAAAGTGAGAATTAAAAGTGAATTTAAAATTCAAGGCCAGAGTAGCCGAGCTGAAGGCATTGCTGACTTGACATTTTTTTTCCAGTTCATCTATTTTGACCTTAAACTTGAAATTCACTTTAAATTCTTACTTTACCCGGATAGTCACTAAGTGGGAACACGAAGATATAAAAAAATAAATAAAAAAAAAGGGGATACAATTAATGGCACTTTGTCAGAAAGGGTTAACATTGATGCTACTAGAACAGTCTGTGCTGCTTAAAAGTAGAATGCAATAGTGAATTAATATAGACACATCATGACAAATACACATACATGATTTCTATTAATGCTTTTCCCATAATGAGGTTCACCCAGTCTCCCTTTTCCTACCTTTGCTGGGGGAGACTTGGAGTGAATCATATCCTGAATCCCTGGTGTTGCGAGATATCTCTGTGCACACATTACACAGAGAGCTGAAAAGCTCCCTCTGTCTCTCTGCAATGATGCCAGGACAGGGATATCACATCCTGGCATCACTACAAGGGGTACAAGTGAGAGGTTTAAAACGGTTTTGAAACCAGTACCTCTCAATAGTAAATCTAGCGCTGATAGTGGTTTACAACTTGCTATGATAAGCAGCCACAAGATGCACATAGCGCTTTGAGGACAGTTTTCCATTTGTGTTGTAATTCATTCAGCAACCCATTTTACAATTTTAATATGATTTATATATATTTCAAAAAAAGAATAATTCGGCAAAACACCTTCAACAGACTCCTCCCAAAATAACAGAGGGGTTTCCATTGCATTTGAAGTGATGTAAATTGCTTGTTTTAACTTTGAATATATAAAGAGTGTGGATTCTCTGGACAGCTATGGGATTTAACCATCTTCACCACTTATTTTTTTATTATTAGGTTTGAGGATAGGTAGTGCGACACCTATCCCGTAAGTGATTGTAGCTATTAGCACGTATGGCGGATGTCCATATTTCTTACCCCTCATGGAAGACTGGAACTCCGGGGTGATAAACACATGTTCCTGCATCACTTTCTGGCCCTTGATATACCTGCAGAAAACAGCACCAGTAGTTTGAGCTGAACAATTCATGTGGATACGTATTAAAAACATACAAGTGTAAAATCATAAACATCAATGGAGCTCACCTCTTTACAGCCTGAATGTTTACACCTTGTTCCAACAACTGCAACATCAGTCTCGGCTGCAAAAAAGAAAATACATTATCGAATCTAATAACCAACAGCGATCACCCTACTGCCATTTGTCTACGCACTCACCTTTTTGCACAGACACCTCTTTGGCCTCCAAGCGAAGCTTCTCCAGCACCTCTTCAAGTGAGCGAGATACTTTGAACGTAAGAGGCCGCATTTGTTCCTGTGCACTGAAAATCAACACAGGCAGAATTTACAACATTCAGGTCTGCGTTAATAATTAGAAGCAAATTACAACACTGAATAAAACATTGATAAATCACATAATTTGTGTTAACCTTCGTATACGTGATGATCCATTTCTGTTTAAAATGTATATTAAGATTTAGCAAATAACATCACAATCCAGTACAGTCCTGGCACAGCCAAGGCACACATGTCACTTCAGGAGAAGAAACAAATGTTTTGTTTTTTTCCCACCTCCTCCCTTTATGCTGAGTGATAGGGGCAACAATGCAGAACTTTTGGCAATAGTTGATTGTGGATCCAAGACGGATGTGTTCAGCTACAGGACAGAGGTAAATACAGTGTCATGGATTTCCACATTTAAAATTTTCAGACGTCGAACACGTTTTTAAATATAGGGGTAGTTAATGGGAAGAGATGATCCCATTAAATCAATACGATAACACTTATTGAATGAATTAGTGCAAACGGCCTAGTATGCCACTTGAAGTGGAACTTTAGAAAAAAATTTGCTGCTGGTACTTCTCCCTAATAAATGTTCTCTATAGTGAAAACTTAGGGCACAAACATAAAGAATGAACAAAGATGAATGTAGGAAACACTGAGGGAATTAGGAGGTAGAATGTCTTCAAAAAGCAGGAGTATACTAAAGTTATGTAAACCAGAAATCTTTAGTAATAATGCAGAGAACATAAAGATCATTGTACTCTACACACAGAGTGAGTAATAATCCAGAGCTCACTGTGCTCTACACAGAGTGAGTAATAATGCAGAGCTCACTGTACTCTACACACAGAGTGAGTAATAATGCAGAGTTCACTGTACTCTACACACTGAGTAATAATGCAGAGCTCACTGTACTCTACACACTGAGTAATAATGCAGAGTTCACTGTGCTCTACACAGAGTGAGTAATAATGCAGAGCTCACTGTACTCTACCCACAGAGTGAGTAATAATGCAGAGTTCACTGTACTCTACACACTGAGTAATAATGCAGAGCTCACTGTACTCTACACACTGAGTAATAATGCAGAGTTCACTGTGCTCTACACAGAGTGAGTAATAATGCAGAGCTCACTGTACTCTACCCACAGAGTGAGTAATAATGCAGAGTTCACTGTACTCTACACACTGAGTAATAATGCAGAGCTCACTGTACTCTACACACTGAGTAATAATGCAGAGTTCACTGTGCTCTACACAGAGTGAGTAATAATGCAGAGCTCACTGTACTCTACCCACAGAGTGAGTAATAATGCAGAGTTCACTGTACTCTACACACTGAGTAATAATGCAGAGCTCACTGTACTCTACACACTGAGTAATAATGCAGAGTTCACTGTACTCTACACACTGAGTAATAATGCAGAGCTCACTGTACTCTACACACTGAGTAATAATGCAGCGCTCACTGTACTCTACACACTGAGTAATAATGCAGAGCTCACTGTACTCTACACACTGAGTAATAATGCAGAGTTCACTGTACTCTACACACTGAGTGAGTAATAATGCTCTACATACAGAGCTCACTGTACTCTACATACAGTAATAATGCAGAGCTCACTGTACTCTACAGAGCGAGTAATAATGCAGAGCTCACTGTACTCTACATACAGAGCGAGTAATAATGCAGAGCTCACTGTACTCTACATACTGAGTAATAATGCAGAGCTCACTGTACTCTACATACAGAGCGAGTAATAATGCAGAGCTCACTGTACTCTACAGAGCGAGTAATAATGCAGAGCTCACTGTACTCTACATACAGAGCGAGTAATAATGCAGAGCTCACTGTACTCTACATACTGAGTAATAATGCAGAGCTCACTGTACTCTACATACAGAGCGAGTAATAATGCAGAGCTCACTGTACTCTACAGAGCGAGTAATAATGCAGAGCTCACTGTACTCTACATACTGAGCGAGTAATAATGCAGAGTTCAGTGTACTCTACACACTGAGTAATAATCCAGAGCTTCCTGTACTCTACACAGAGTGAGTAATAATCCAGAGCTCATTGTACTCTACACACTGAGTGAGTAATAATGCAGAGCTCACTGTACTGTACACACTGAGTGAGTAATAATGCAGAGCTCACTGTACTCTACTCACTGAGTGAGTAATAATGCAGAGCTCACTGTACTGTACACACTGAGTGAGTAATAATGCAGAGCTCACTGTACTCTACACACTGAGTAATAATGCAGAGCTCACTGTACTCTACACACAGAGTGAGTAATAATGCAGAGCTCACTGTACTCTACATACTGAGTGAGTAATAATGCAGAGCTCACTGTACTCTACATATTGAGTGAGTAATAATGCAGAGTTCAGTGTACTCTACACACTGAGTAATAATCCAGAGCTCACTGTACTCTACACAGAGTGAGTAATAATGCAGAGCTCACTATACTCTACACACAGAGTGAGTAATAATGCAGAGTTCATTGTACTCTACACAGAGTGAGTAATAATGCAGAGCTCACTGTACTCTACACACTGAGTGAGTAATAATGCAGAGCTCACTGTACTCTACAGAGCGAGTAATAATGCAGAGCTCACTGTACTCTACACACTGAGTAATAATGCAGAGCTCACTGTACTCTACATACTGAGTGAGTAATAATGCAGAGCTCACTGTACTCTACACACAGTGAGTAATAATGCAGAGCTCACTGTACTCTACATACTGAGTGAGTAATAATGCAGAGCTCACTGTACTCTACATACTGAGTGAGTAATAATGCAGAGCTCACTGTACTCTACACACAGAGTGAGTAATAATGCAGAGCTCACTGTACTCTACATACTGAGTGAGTAATAATGCAGAGCTCACTGTACTCTACATACTGAGTAATAATGCAGAGCTCACTGTACTCTACATACTGAGTGAGTAATAATGCAGAGCTCACTGTACTCTACATACTGAGTGAGTAATAATGCAGAGCTCACTGTACTCTACATACTGAGTGAGTAATAATGCAGAGCTCACTGTACTCTACATACTGAGTGAGTAATAATTCAGAGCTCACTGTACTCTACACAGAGCTCACTGTACTCTACATACCCAGAGAGTAATAATTATAATAGTAGTAATAATAACTTGTGCTCACTCAGTGTATTACCAATGAGATTCTATGTGCACTAAATACTAAGTGCATATAGAAAGAAAAATCCGTCACCTTACCTGGGTCTCTCTTTCTGCATCTTTTCAGCAGATTTTGGGCCTTGCACAATTATCTCTGTACAGGAGTTTGATCCAGAGTCTGATTTGCTTTTGGTTCCAGATACTTCCGGTCTAAGAGGTTCCAATGGTTTTTCATTACTGTGAGGACCTTTGGTACAGCCCTACGATAAGAGAAAACGTGAGCAATTCCTATGGGGAGCTTCCACTGAAACTAATGGGAAGCAGTGACTGTGTACTAGAACAACTTCTGTGTTAGCGTGCTCATGCTTCTCTTATTAAGATTTACCAGAGCCACTTGTGAATGTGCCATAAACCCCCTATAGCATAGTAATGGTGCACAATTCTGCAAGAGGCTCCAATTGATTTGAAGTATGAAAGCAAGCACTGCCTTTGGGACGAGTACAAATCTTTATGTTCATTTCAAGCTCTGACAAAATAAAGGAGACTTCTTTTTTTCTGTTCTTGTTTTCAATATTTGCTAGCGTGCACTACAAACTTGGATTTTTATTCCAAGAATGTCCACGTTTTGCATACTAATAGACTGTGTGCATTGCAGGTCTCTGAAAGATTTTTTTTATTCACACTTAAAAGAGCAAATGGCCAAGTATGGCACACTGCCAACTGGGATGATAAGTGACGTGGACTAATCACACAGATCATACCACCTACACCATGCTGGCACAAGGCGGTTCCGAAGAAAGTATAAAATAGCACCATAAAATTTACCTGGATTGCTAGAAATTCTGAGAAGTCCGTTGTGCGTTTTTTACAGCAGGACCAGCCCTAGAGGAAACAAGAATAAGTCAATTCTCAAATAAACTAAATAAAAGATGAATGTGACAAGAAACAAAACAGATGCACACTGACCTTTAGGGCATCATGAAATATGGGGTACCCAGGGTGAAAGAGGCAAGCATCTGTGGGTTTAAAAAAAAAAAAAAAAAGCAAAATGTGGGTTAAAGGCATTTTAAAAAGCTGAACGTAGGGGGGGCGGGGCTTGGAGGCCATGCTGAATGGTCGTAGGTTGCATGAGCTCCTGCTTCAAATCGACTAAACAGCAATCTGTGTCACTCAAAAGGTGACCTAAAGCTACACAAATACCACCAAAAGCAAGGGGACAACGGGGTGCACAAGTTGGTACCCGACAAGCGCCGTTTCTAGTGATACGCACCCGACACCCCACCGAGGCCTACCAGCATGGCGGGCACAAGAGAGACGGCCACTCTCCTGCCGCCAACGACGGTGAGAACCTCGACCCAGAGCCCTCGTTCCCCCCCCTATGGTCCGGCGGGGGTTATCGCGGACCACCCTCTTGCAATCCCAAGCGACAAATCCGAGCCCAAACAGGGACGAAAAGGCCCAGCTAAGATGGCGGCGCGAGCACAGCGCGGGAAGAAACACTCCCCTCCCAAGCCACCCAAGCACACAACGGAGTTCTTCAACAGGCTCCGTTCATACCTGTGGGAGAAGCTTAATGCCAGGAGACGGCCATTCCGACTGGCGGTGAAAGCGCTGGCAGCGTGGATCCGCCCTGCGACTCGCCGCTGCCTGCCGTGGAACCCCCCACGGGGCTCCAGCCTGGCATCCCGACAGGCCAATACACGCACCTTTAAAATCGAGAATGGAACCCGCAAGAGTACCCGACCTGCACACCAACAGGCGATCTTGGCAACAACTATCCCGCAAAGCGCCACCCGACAGAGGAGGTCATGCAGAGCCGACAGCGATAATGATCACACTGCGGAGCCGCCCAACGGGAACATTCCAGGCCGGAGGGCTCTCCTGAAAGACGGAGCCCCATCAAGGTACCCACCTTTCCAGCCAAATCGGAACCTCATGGGGGTACCAGCTGAGCCCAACAGCCAAAGCGACAGAGCCGGAGTCGGCTAAACAGGGCGGACTGAATAAGAGACAATTTGTGCCCCTGCAAACCATGCAGCGAAATACTGCAGGTCTCCACCGCACAGACTGTCCCATATAAGTTCATACAGAATAATACTCATATAGCAATGTTATTCGTATTGGCACCTAGGCCCAGTAGGGGTCCTAACATGATGTTTAGCATAAAGTAGTAGCTAATGAAACACTCTGAACAAAATGGCCTAGCACAGTATGTTGACTGATCAGCGAATATGCAGACTAAGCCTAAATATAGTTTTAAGCATACACTTTAAAGCCGATTACGTAAGCAGAATATAACAGACTTCATGTGGTCAGACATTATTGTATAGCCGGTTGTGTTTTCTAAATTTTATTAATCTTAATGCTACAGCCTAGGCCCAACAAACGTGCGACCTAGTATAACCTGCAGTTTAAAGTTGCAGACAGTTCCTAGTACAAGCCTGTAGTACTCACTTGAATTTATACCTATGCATAGTCAATGATGTCATCAGATCAGCAAACGTGCAACATAAGCCTAATTATGGTTTTAAGCATACACTATGAAGTCGGTGACTTCAGCAGAAGGATAGAATTCATGTGGTCAGATGTTACTGTATAGCCTGTTGTGTTTTTTTTTTTTTTTCTTAATTTTATTAATCTTAATGCTATATGCATAATCTATGATGTCAACAGACCGGAAAACGTGCAGACTAAGCCTAATTATAGTATTAAGCATCCACTTTGAAGTCGATGACTTAAGCAGAATAGGATAGAATACAAGTGGTCAGACGTTTTTGTATAGCCTGTTGTTTAGACTGTATCTAATGTGCCAAGAATTGTGCAAAGTCCTGCTATAGCCTAATCTTACTTAAACTAACACTAAAAATGTGCAAGAACTAATATATACCTCACTGTACTTAATGTTTGAAAAAAGCATGAGGATTGCCTTTGGGGTACCGCATGCACGTTCTGTTACGTTTCTATGCACTACAAAAATAAAGAATAAAAAAAAAAAAAAAAATTAAAAGCTTAACGTCATTCTTCTTCCATTCAGTGCAGCTTGGCAACAGTCAGGATCCAAACAAATTGCAAGTTGTTGTATATAAACAAAATGAAAGTGTAACAGGCACTGAAAATGAAGCCGTGATAACAAATGTGTCAAACTGGTATACACACACGTGCTTTCCCCAAAACCTAAACAAAAATATAGACCAAAACAAAGATACACCAGTAAAGGAATAAACCTTTACTTTTACGATTGTATTTATATTTATTTGATCACGGTGTCCCAAGATTTATTCCTTTACTGGTATATCTTTATGTTTTGATCTATAAATTGTTGTATATGCACCCGTATCAGTGGGCTACAGTGGTTATGATGCTTGGTGTGATCCATTAAAAAAAAAAATAATCTAAACCGCAACACGTGAGTAACCGGAAAAATGGTCAACATTCTTACCTACTGAAACCCCTAGATATTTTCACTTCCTATATGTGCAAAAATACACACGCACATATGAATACACACGCACATATGAATACACACGCACATTACCAATGCTATACGATTTTGGAAAAGACATATCAAATCAAAAGCATGTTTTTCATTCAAAGCCGAATTTTATTTGCGCTAATGCTGCCGGTCACAAATATGTTGCCGCCATTTTAGTAGGACAGACTGATCCTATTCTGCTAATTTCTCCCACTTTTTTCCCCTCATTTTATCCTCTTCTTCCACCTCCTAAATAACCATTCCCACTTTTAATTTTTTTAAATTTTTTTTTATAATGTTTGCTACACCATTTAGTTTGCAAGAATTATTGTTGCGTCTTTAGTTAATAAAGGTTTGAAGTGTCTAAAAAGCTACTGAGTTATGGAAAATAAACGCTATAAAGTACTTATAGTCCAATATTAAAAAGTAGTAAACAATGCAAGACTTCTCGTTTTATATATATATATATATATATACATATACACACACACACACATTACACATGCACACAATCTATTTACTTTTAGTGATTATGTAACTAAATGCACCAATAGATCATTTAAAGGGATACTAGCAGTCTCACTGCTAGATTATCTGCCATCTAAGAGTTAAATCATCTTTCTTTCCATTTATGCAGCCCTAGCCACACCTCCACTGGCTGTGACTCTCACAGTCTGCATGAAATAATATGGTTTAATTTTAAGATATTAACTTGCTTTAGAAGTTTTTATCCCCTGCTCTTTAAATTTTATCAAATACAGGAGCTTCCTGCTGGGTCTAGAATGCTATTAACAGAGCAGGAGATAATAAATTCTCAATTAAACAGAAAGCGCAGTAAAGGACATTTTAACATTAACTCTCTCGCGGGGAGACCTAAAGCGCATAAGCGGCAATGGCCGCACTCGCATTAGTAGATCCACCATAGCATGTATAATGCTTTCCTATTGGGTTCTACATGACGCTGGGTGTCCTCATGCCAAGCGTGATAATGTCCAGCATCAGTTAGTCGACCAAAAGACGCCCAACGACTTGGCTGTCACTAGAGGTGGAGTTAACCCTTAAAGGCAATTACTGCAGTTTGAGCTAAAGTGGTCTGGGTGACTATAATGTCCCTTTAAGAAAGGCTGTACAAGTCCCATGCAGGGAGGTATGACTAGAGCAGTATAAACAAAGTGATTTAACTCCTGTATGGCAGAGAATTTAACCATGAGATTGCAGAGCTATGAACTATGCACCAAACTTGCTTCATTATGCTAAAGTTGTTTTAGTGCCTTTAACTAAATGGAGCAATAGATCATTTAACTAGAGGTAGTATTAGATTGCTTTTTACCTGCACTGTTGTCTTTGAGAAGGAATGTCTGCCCGCATCCTTTGTTATAACACATCACAGCCGCATCAGACGGACTCTGAATGTCATTTAACCCAATGGCCTGGGAACTCATGATAAACAACTAAATGAAAGAAAAAAAAAAAAAATCTTTAAACCATGATAATTTGCTTGGAGTAAGTATGCAATACCAAGAGCGTATTACTTGGAGAGAAAATTGGAAAGGAAACATAAATTGGCATAATAGGAGTTGCAATGTAAGCAGTAAGCTGGGCAGAGGATACAATTCAAAATAAATCTTTAATTACTACACTGTGTTTAAGCTAAATTAAGTGCAAGGTGAGCCTATTTCACCTTTCGATTCTGAAAAAGATACAATATTGGGTGCACGGATTCAATACTTACCTGCAGAATATACTTCTAGTAACAACCTAATATGTAGATTAGTGTTACTGAATTTAATGTAACATTCTCACGTCTGAGATTTTCAGAAAGAGACTCTCTATTGTATTGAAATGTCACAAATCCCAAAATGATTTAAAAACATACATAAGACAAAAAAAAAAAAGACTACTTTACTTACGTAAAATACCGAAGCTTTGATGACTGTTCCATCTGACATACCTTGGCAATACAAATCGGATTTTCCAAGTGACAATTATAGTAACTTACTGTACATATAAGAGAAGAGCTGTGGGGGGATCGCAGTCTCACGGGATCCCCACAGGCCTCTCTATTTTGTACTTTGACATGTGCAAGAGTACATTAGTATCTGGCTACTGTTCGCATACAGCTACAGAAAAAAATATATTGCAGAACTGAAAAATTTAATTTTAAACACATATACCCTCTTACCCCCAAGATATCCCTATGAAGAGGACAAGTCACCACCTTCCACAAAGAACAGTGTCACTTTAATCTCCACAGACGGGGAATAGGCTTGTTAGTATATAGGACAATCACAAGCAAGGCAAGGTAGAAAGAGAAGAAACACGGACAAAAAATATATATATATTCTTACAAGTAATCACTCTGCAAGAAATATATGGTAACACTTAGAATTTATTCAGGCTCGTAAGACCCCCCACACGGGGATCTTTATCAAGTCTAAGGTCAGATGGGTTCAAACAACATTATACAAAATACAAATGAATTAGAAGTGAAAGAGGAGAAACACATCACTAACTTTCAGTATAAAAACCAAAAGTGGGTCAATCAATGCTACAGTAATACAGTACAAACTATTTCAGACATAAAATGCAGAAAGCAGACATTATAAGGAAAGGGAGAGCGAAACCAGCGTTAAAGTACAGACGAGCAGAAAGTGGAGTAAACAGTTTAACAAAATGAGAGAAGAAGCAGGGATAAGTAAGACAAGACGTACACTGATACCGTATGAAGTTATGGAGCACTGGAATACAGAGCGATGGAGCACATGAGACTGATAGAACAGCAGCGTGCAAGGCCTTGCATGTGGCTATCTTTAGAGTCAGGGGTGTCTGCCCAGCACCAAAGATGGAAAGAAGAATGTCAGCAGCTGTGACAGACAAGAGGAAAGAAGGCAAGATCACTGGGGAAAAGAAAAAAAAAACAGAAAAAGAAAAACAGTAATACGGAATGTTGGAAGAAAACAACGAGAATGGAGAAATATAAAAAGGAATGGGACATGAATATGTGTCAGCAAAACAGACGTGAGAGAGACTGCTATAATGACAGGCACTGCTCAGAATGTAGGCTACAAAATAAACACAAAGCAAATGAAACAGTTTGAAGAAATAGATCGTAAAATGAGAGGAATTCCAGAGAAGGAGAAGAACAGCAAAGCAGGGGAGGAAAATGGTAAAAGTGAACAAAAATTAGGATGATTTTAGAAAGCCCTCGAAACACAGAGACGGATCCTTTGGCACTCCAGCCCAATCAGATGCAGCAAGCGGATCCAAAAATATTTTATTCTATTAAAACCATGAGTCAGCTGAATAGGGAAAAGCATGTCATTCGGAGAGAGGAACGAAATCAGAAGTAATTTAGAAGCAAATATGCTGAGAAGGGGGAGGATGAGCTGAGAGAATGTAGGATGACTGAGGAAGCAAAGAGCTTTACATGGAAATATGGAAAGAACGTGGAGAAGGGAGACTTGAAAAACTAGCCTAAAACTGTAAGGCTGAGATTGTGCGCAGGGATTCCGGAGGCACAATAAAAGGGAATCTGGAATTAGACGAGGGGGTACAGGAACAGTCCCAAGGATCTCAGTTACAGCTATGTGAGTAAGATGTCAGGTTCCTCTTCGTCATCTCGTAGGCAAGGAACAAGGCAGCATTGGACGGGAAAGCTCGGACCACGGTGGGCATCAGCCCAGCGTATAGAGTGAATAATCCTGCGGACACAGAGGAAATCTGAGGGTTAAGATGCATACCCTATATACACATAAGCAAACCTTAAAAACACTGGAACCATTTATGGAGCACTTCAAATTACTGAAACTGTTACGGTGTAAAGTCCCTGCACTTTTTATTTTTATTTTATAAAAACAAAAAACGCAACACAATTTTTTCCTGTGTGTGGCCACCTCCCTGAGCAGACAATCAGGTAGCAGTGTACTCTCTGTCTGGCAATATCAGCTTTGTGTGTATGCCAACACCAAATGCTGTGGAAAGGTTTCACATCTTCTGTCAAATAGCCAGCAGTCCTAACAGTGGTTAAGAGTATGATAAGATAAGAGTATGTACCATGGAAAATGTTCTCTGCTCCTATTGGAGCATCACTCCTATCATGCTCCGTGAGATTCTGGTTGAGGATGGGGAGGTTAAAGGGGCACTATAGTCACCTGAACAACTTCAGCTTAATGGGGTTGTTCAGGTGAGTACAATAGCTCCCTGCAGGCCTTTTCATGAGAACACCATTTTTTAGAGAAAATACAGTGTTTAACTTAGAACCTAGGAACATATCCAGTGGCAGTCACTCAGAAGGCCACCAGATGGACTTCCAAGTTAAGTCCTGTCTGCTGCACAGGACTCATGTTTGACATCTTCAGACTTAGCTGAAGACATCAAACATGCTATCAGGACACAGGAGGCAACGTGAAAGTGCCTCCCGTGTCCTGTAGTAACCCCGGATGCTGTCAGCAGCCAGAGCTGACAGTGTGGGAGATAAGATCTCCTGCACACACAGCATCGGCACTGGCTGACAGGCTGAAGGCAGGAGACACAGCAGGAGGATCCAAACCGTAAGTAAACTTATTTTAAAAAGGAGTGTGAGTGAGTGAGCGAGCGTGCGAAAGAGAGAGTGCCAGAGAGAGTGAGAGATGGTGGTTAGATGCAGAGATAGATAGAGTCAGCTAGATAGAGTCAGATACAGATAGAAATAAAGATGGATATAGACAGACAGACATAGATAAATATACATATTTAGATACAGTAAAATGGATACAGATAGATTTATTAGTATTATTAGACATATATAGAAATAGAGAGATTGATAAAGAGAGATATAGATAGATGGAAATAGATAGGTACAGATAGAAATAGATATATAGAAATAGATATATAGATAGAATACAGATCGATAGAGAGATAGATAGAGATAGATAGTGTGTGTATGTTTACAATATTTATTTACAATTTGTGTTTTTATACAAATACTATATATGGAGATATCTCTATATATAGTGTTTGTATACAAACTTTTGGCTTTGGAGGGTTGCGGTAGGAGGGGGGCGGGCCTAGATAGCGAGCTGTCAGTCAGCTCAGCTTGCGAATGCACATACCAGTCAATGCCGCTCTATGAAGAACCCGATTAGTGCAGCGTGAAGCCGCGCATGCGCACCAGACAGCTGTGACTCTTCTCTAAGAGAAGCGTCTGATTGAACCCTGCTATTTCGATTTTGAGGAAAATAAGGGCGTGGCCTGTGGAGGAGCTCGGTGCTGGGACGGCGGTAAATTTTTATTTTTAAAAAGGATTTAACTTTCTTAGATGTTTCTTCATATGCATTCTCAAACGTACCTTATCCTTGCTACTGCTATCCTCGGACAGACAGGTTGTTAACTCCTCTTGGCAAATACAGCTACACCGCACACATAACCTGGTAATACCTGCATTACCCTGCTAGACGTAACGAAACGGTTTACCTCCCCAGGGAACACACAGTTCGCCGCCTTAAGCTTCAGAAAAACCGATACCATCACCCATAGCAATACCCCAACAAACATATTGAATAGAGTTAGCATCAATGGCTAGCTAGGCATGAAACACACAATAAGTTTGATCGCTATAAATTTCATGCATCTCACACACTAGGCTATACAAGATTATCTTTGATTTAAGCCGAGATCAGAATATTACAGTAACAGCCAATATGCATTATTAAGAGAATTTTAACTGGCATGACAAGTTATCACCTAACCTTGTTGTCCACCCTGTACCACATTATGCAAAGACATTTATGTTTATCCTGATAACAAAAGAAATGTGCAATGCCTTCAATGCCATAATATTGTTCTTACGTGTGTAGCGTTCAGTTTGCTCCTGTTGTTGTGGCAAAGCAAACCCATCTGTTAATCATATGCACAAATAAAATAAAGAATTATAAAAAGGATTTAAAATTTGTGATTTTTTTTTTTTTAAGGGTAAATGAAAATAAAAGCAAGAAAGAAGGCTAGGACCCAGGGCCGGCGCGTCCATAAGGCGGCACAGGCGGCCGCCTTAGGGCGCAACGGCTCTGGGGGCGCAAAATTCCAGTGACCGGCAGGAGGGAAGTGCTCCCTCCTGCCAGGTCACATCCTGGATCCCCGGCGCGGCGTGCAGCTGCATTGGATGCCGAGGGAGCTCTGATCTCTCTGATGTACTCCCTCGCAGGCTGTTTACTGATGACGTCATATTCCGGCTCCCGCGGCATCAGTAAACAGCCTGCGAGGGAGCAGATCAGAGAGATCAGAGCTCCCTCGCCACCATCCAATTCAGCCGCATGCCTCCCAGCAGCCCTACTGGATCACCAATGAGAGACCCACGCCAGCTCTCCAGGTAGGGAGGCTGGGTGGGAAATTTAAATGTAATTTAGATTATTAATTACTGTGTGTGTGTGTACATGTGAGTATGTGTGTCTGTCAGTGTGTGAGTGTGTCTGTCAGTGTGTGTGAGTGTGTGTGTGAGTGAGTGTGTCTGTCAGTGTGTGTGTGAGAATGTGTGTCAGTGTGTGTGTGCATGTGAGTATGTGTGTTTGTCAGCGTGTGAGTGAGTGAGTGTGTCTGTCAGTGTGTGTGAGTGTGTGTGTGAGTGTGTCTGTCAGTGTGTGTGTGTGTATGTGAGTATGTGTGTCTGTGCATGTGAGTATGTGTGTCTGTGCATGTGAGTATGTGTGTCTGTCAGTGTGTGTGTGAGTATGTGTGTCTGTCAGTGTGTGTGTGCGTGTGAGTATGTGTGTCTGTCAGTGTGTGTGTGTGTGTGAGAGTATGTGTGTCTGTCAGTGTGTGTGTGTGTGAGAGTATTTGTGTCTGTCAGTGTGTGTGTGAGTATGTGTGTCTGTCAGTGTGTGTGAGTGAGTGTGTCTGTCAGTGTGTGTGAGTGAGTGTGTCTGTCAGTATGTGCATGTGTGCACGTGTGTCTGTCAGTGTCTGTGAGTTTGTGTGTGTGTGTGTGTGTGTGTCAGTGTGTGTTTTTCAATGAGTCTGTCAGTGTTTGTGTGTCTGTCAGTGTGCGTGTGAGTGTCTGTCAATGAATGAGTGTGTCAGATAAGTGAGTCTGGCTGTCAGAGATGTCTGTGTGTTTGTCACTGAGTGTGTGTGACTGTCAGTGTTTATACACCCCTGACTGTAGCGTGGCCAAGCGGAGTGTACCGTGGTACAGGAACTTCTGTTTCCTGTACCTGGCAGAACTTACAGGAAAAGCTCACTGTACCGGGATTCGCTCCGCTCAGCCACGTTACAAAAAAGGTAGGAGGCACACCAGGAAGGGGAGGGGACCACTATGGGGTGGGTGGCGCACCAAGGGACAGGGAGAGGAGGGGAGAGATACCCTAAGGTACAGGAAAAGGAGGGAGGGGGGGAGAGGAACACTAAGCGACAGCCAACAGATGGGGGAGGGGAGAGGAACACTAAGGGACAGGGAAAGGAGGCGGGAAGGGAAAGGAACAATAAGGGTCAGAGAAGGGAGGGGACCATTAAGGGATGGGGAGAGGGGCTGGATGTGAAAGAAACACACAGCGGGGCTTGAGAAGGAAAGAGACACACACAAAGGAGCTGGGAAGAATAAAAGACACAAATGGGCTGGGAGAAAAGGAGTCACACAAAGGGGCTGGGAGGAGTAAGACACAAAATGTGGGAGGATGTAAGAGTCATACAAAGAGGAGAGATAGGAGACACACAAAGGCAAAAATAGGAGATAAAATACACTAAAGGGAGTCAGATATTTAAAAGACGGTATAATAAACACAAAAGGGAGGTTAAGAGGCACATGGGTGAAGATGTTTTTGGGGGGGCGGAAAAATGCATCTTCGCCTATGTACCCAAAATTCTTTGCACCGGCCCTGCTAGGACCGGTCTTTCTTGCTTTTATATTTTGACTATAGTGCTCCTTTAAAATAAAAATAAGGCATATTGAGGTAAACACTTGCTAAACACCTTATGAGGAATACAACTCCAATCGACCTAATCCAGCAGTTGGCTGAGCCTGACAAGAAGGTTTAGCTGCACCAACTTTATATATAAAATAATAATTTTAAAGGAACACTCAACTGATTTTTTTTTAAATCTAATAAGTAGATAAACCCCAGAGCAAACATGAATATATATGAAAAAAACGGATTGCAAAAGTTGCACACCTGTTGTCTGCTGCCTTTGCAGGCCCTCTAACCACAGCACAGATTTTGTGTCTTTGCCAGGGAATTGGTCAGTTAAAGGCTGCTCACTGAGAAGCCTCTGAGCGGGAGTCATGGGCAGACACATAATTGCAGCATTCCAATGCTTTTCAATGAGCTGTAGTACAGCTCACTGATAAGGGGGTGTAGGCAACCACACTCTAACCCAGTGTACCACCCACTTCTGTTATTTCTGTGAAGCTAAAGGAAGAGGGGAAAAAACCTCCCCGGCTGTCTGAGCGCCAGATGGAGAGGTGTTTCAATACACAGTTAATGAAAATTTCTATTGAAATCCTCATTTTTATAAAAACTGTTGAAATTAATGACAGCCAGACGCAAGCTGCAGTGCGGTGTGTGTCTCCAGTATTCCTTTAAAGTTAGGTTTTCAAGGAATACTGCAGAAAGTAAGAAGGCGCTTGGGGTCTCCGAACACCATAACCACTTAAATGGCATTTGGTGGTTTTGGTGCCAGAGTTTTTATTTAACTTTAACTGCTCTAATAAAAGACTACAAAAAATAAGACAAAACAGCTTCAGAATATGTCTATATTAACAACTGAGTGACAAAGGAGAGCAGGAACCCCCTCCTAAAGTCACACCTCCTCTGGCTGTGACTTACAAATCCTCTATGAAGTAAAGGTTTCATTTTCAATCAGATCTCATAGCACTGTGTGTTTTCTTGGGATGTTCCGGTCTCTAGTACTGGTAATTGAATATTAATTACACACACAGAAGACTGCTGCAGAACAAGAGACAAGAAGTACTACATTCGTAGCGTACTGTGAGGGAAGTTTAACATTTAATCTAATAAAAATATATTTATTTCCTTATTCTAAATGCATTAAAAACCAATTCATCACATAAAACAAACGGTAATGGCTTAAAAGGGTTACTCCAACCACCATGGCCTATACGGCTTTTTGAAGTTGTCATGGTGGAAGGTTTCTGCACATTCAATATTTCAGCTTGAAATCTTGCACAGAGTTATTGGCAATTATGTGCCAGGGCCAGTGGCACCCCAGCACATGTGTCTTAAGCAGCCCAGAACTCTATTCCCGACTGCCTAATGTAAATTCTGTGCCTATTTTACATCTGTCATAGATGCGTGCTACAGATGTAACTGCTTCTCACAGCCTGCAAAGGGAAGCTAATGTCTCCTCCTCCTATCATAATGAAAGCAGCCCTCCCTCCTCCCTATCCAGTTCGCCAATATATTTTTTCTCTGTGAGAATCTTTTAATGGAGCTTTTCCCGTAACTGGATAAAGATAAGTAATAACTGTTTTAAAATGTGCTCTTTCTTTTAGGGGACCTAAATAATAATGCCAATAGGGTTTTATTTTAATCAATACAAAAAAAAAAAGTGTTGGAGAAACCCTATAGTGTTAGACTACATGTTTAGGTCCCTGGTCCCCCTCAGATTGAAGCTAAAAAGTATTCTTTACTAACCTCCTCCAACGCCTCGCTGGTCTCTCTGTGGCTGGCTCCGGCTTCATGGCAGATATCAACCTTGACTATCTCAGCCAAACCAATGCTTTACCATAGGAGAGCATTGGGAGGCTATTGCACATTTATGGCAAAATGCTGCATTGAGCCAATCAGCATCTCCTTATAGAGATGCATGGAATCAACGCATCTCTATAAAGAGCGTTGGGCATCTGCATGCAGAGCGTGGAGACGATGAAAGTAAGTGCTCAACACAGTTAAGCAACGACACAGGAAGCATCTCTAGCGGCAGTATGAATGACTGCCACTAGAGGTGTTACTAGGCAGAAATTTAAACATTGCCTTTTCTCTGAAAAGGCAGCATTTCCCCTGCTCAGCCTGCATGGACAAGGTATAGACATCAGAACCATTACATTAAGTGGTAGTGGTTCTGGTGACTATAGTGTCCCTTTAGAAACTCACATATAAAACTGTAGAAGAGTCCAACGCGATAAGTAAATCTTTTATATAAGGATCTGTGTACTTCTAATCCATCTTTGGAAGTCTTTAAGCCATTACTATTGCTTATGAGAGTAATAGTTTTTAATTTGTTTGCAATAAAGGAAATGCATTTTTTAATTTATAGGCACCATTATCTTTTTGATAATGGGACACAATATCTTCATTCTTTTGTTTATTGGGGGAAATTCACAGATGGACCCCCTTGAGAAGTGGATGTTTAACTGCTTGCAGTAGATTAGAGCGACAAACACTGTACCACAGAGTAAAGGACCGTTTAGTCATCATCCACATTGAAACATTTTTGCTTAAGCTCTTATACAAGTATGACATTTAGACTAATTTTCAGGAAGTATGAAGAGAAGCTGTGTGAGTGACGGCCAGAGGAGGTGTGGCTAGGGCTGCAAAAAGTGATTTCACTCCTAATGGCGGAGAATTAAGTAGTGACATTTTCCCAATTACTAGTGGATTCTCACCTTCAGTCCTGAAAATATGCAGCAAAGACAGGATGAAGCCCGCTGAGTGTTTGCCTGGGGACAGAACTTGAATCCTTGATTTTACAGAATCTACTGGATATACTGCAAGCCAGAAACAGGCTCCTCCTACACCGCCACTTACTGTGACCATCAGCGCACCTGAAAAATAAAATGAATAAAGACTTTTACTCACACGTTGGAGGGGCAGTATGTACTCTAACATTTCATTAATCCATCGCACTCACCCGGAGGCTCTCTGCTGTTTCTGTTAAGGATAGTATTACTCAGCTCGTAACCACCAAAAAAGAAGAAATATCCTGGAATCTCTCGTAACCACGTGCTGCTGAGACCGCGAAAGAGGCCAGGCACGCCCTCCGTGTTTATGATAGAGTGGACAACGGACCATGGTGTGCTGAGAGAGTAACAGTGTGCAAATAGCGTAAGTCAAGGACCCGGCATTACAAACCATTTAATTTCTTTTATTATCAAGCCTCTTGATAAACACCCAGTTTGTGAGCCTTTGCTCCTAAATAAAGTTTGGTTTTGTACACTAGTGTGTGCGTCCAGGCAGTTTCTACAAATCTGTTTCAAAAGTGTGGCAGTTAACGCAATAATTTGTAAATTGCTTAGACATTGTTTAAAATTCCTATCAAGAGTGGAAAATATAAAATAGATTAACTAATAGATAGTTTAAAAGGAGTCACTTAAAAAACTTAAAACAGTGGAAATTAAAAGAGCAATACAGTAATGTAATCACTTCACCCCAATAACTTCCTCTCCGTGACGTTTCTTTCAGCGGCAGGAGTGACTGGGCACCATCTCATTTTTGGGGTCAATCTGTTTTTGAAAGGTTTAACTCCAACGTTGATCCACCTATAAGCTGGTAACTCTGTCTTCTCTTTTCCTTTCTTTGGCCCAGGTGCCTGATAGCTGTACCCACTCTGTTCAATTTTAATCCCTTATAGTATGTAGTATTACTCACAATGGGCATCCAGTGATAGGCAGAGAGAGTGTTGGCAGACACTCTCCGCCTTTCACTGACCCACCAACCCACTAATTTCAATAGCCATTGCAGTTTCACCGCTCAATTCTCTGCCATTTACGAGTTAAATCACTTTGTTTATGTAGCCCTAGTCACACCTTCCTCCATCCTAAACAATTCCTGAAGAGGGACCTATAGATTGTGAGTTCCTTTACTGCACAGTATGTTCAGTCTACAGTTTCTTATCTCCTTCTCTGCTAGGAGCCTCCTGTATATAATTAAAGTTCAATTTATAGAGCAGGAGAACAAAAACATATAAAGCAGGTTTACATCTGAATGAAAATGAAACCATTTTTTCCCAGTTGGATGTGTGAATGACATGGGAGGTGTGACTAGGGATGCATACACAGATGCCAAAGCAATTCAATGCCTAAATGGCAAAGAATTGAGCAGTGAGACTGCAGGGGCATGATCTATACACTCAAACTGCTTCAGTATGCTAAAGTTGTTTTGGTGACTATAGTGTCCCTTAATTATTACTTGGCACAACGTGTCCCTACTTCAAACACAATGCCACTAAAAATGTGAGTGAATTCAGAGAGGATTCCTAAATATTCCAGTAATACAGGTTCTTAGGGTTACACAAACTCTATTAAATGCATTTTTATAGCCTAATTAATAACGTCCTATTGGGAATTATTATTTAAATTCCTCCCCTTCCCAATCGCTAGAAAATACTTTAAAGTTACGTTTTCTTACCTGGAATCCAAAGCTAAGTAATGCTCTCGTTGCGGCTTTCCACGTCCCCTCATGACGTCAGCCGCGCAAGATTTAAACACAGGCTTCTCTTATAGAAGCCTGTGAATGATACCTAACTGTCTCTGAGAACAACAAGCTGAAGGAGGGAGACAGAGAGGGAAGGAGGAGGGAAATATTAAAAAACAACTGCGCCAATAGGACTTTGAGAAGCGCAACAGATCCATTGGCAGCGTGCTTTGACATTTAAAAGGCAGGAACAGAGTTCTGGGTTGCTAAAGCCATGATTGCTGGAAATGCAACCATCCCCACTGCAAACACAGAGCACCTCCTACCACCAAGACCACTACTTTAAATCACTGAAGTGTTTCCTAGTGGTTGAAGTTTAACGTTTTTAATACTTTGAGAGTTAGTCCAAACATTGTAACTTCCACAGTCCTCTGTAGCAGTTATGATGGTAGGAGTTCATTTGTTTCTTCGTCATTGCTGGTCACTGAAGTCCATGAGGAAGTCCTATATACGGACGAAACGCGTAGGACCCCTAGTGGTGACAGTGAGAATACATCTATTGTTTTATACCTTGATGTAAGTTATTACATTTATTTTATTCTACTTTTGAATGTGCACTACAATTTTGTTATAATTTTTTTCTTGAGCACACACCTTTCAACCATTTCATGGGATATTGAATAGAGATGGAAGAATTGAATTTGAAAGGGCATATATGCTGAAAAAGAAAACCATTCTAAAGGCATTCTAATTTCTACAAGAGTGTGAGTGGCCATTTGTGAATTTGACATCTGGTTTACTTATATATACATTATTATGCTATGTACTGTTCTTGTCATTTGATTTAGCAGATTGTCCCCCTTTTTTGTGTATGTACTATTGAAGACAAGAGGAAGGTCTTTGGGGAACCCCACCCGGCCAGGGTGGATTTTTTCTGCTTATTGCTAATTGAGCACCTTTTGCATTGTGGTTTGTGTACACATATACTGCTTTTTTTGTATGATGGTAGAGTACCCTGGCAACAGCTTGCCCTCCTTCTTGGGTTCCTATCGGGCGCCTGGTCTCCTCTCAAACAGATTTAAGACACCTGGCTGATCTGGATGCTCATTCATTGGCTGAGAGCGGCAGCGGATTGCTCTCCGCCAATGAATAAGCGTCGATGCGCAGAATATTTACAGATGGACATTAGCCAGCCTGGAATTCTTGTTTTGGACTAGCTGTGTCTAACTGTATTGAGTTACATCTCCAACAGCAAACGGGTTAAACTCCGTACGTTATGCTGCACAGACTAAGTACCATGACCACTTCAGTCATTTCAAGTGGTCAGGGTGCCCGGAGACGCCATTTAACAAAAAGCCACACAATAGCCACAGAAATATGAAGCAACAATAAAGAAAAATACAAACTGAGGCACACACACAAACAAAAAATAAAATAAAAATCAAAAGCCACACAATGCAAAGCAGTGACAAATCAATGTACCAAAGATCTCCTCTACATCACTGCTTAACGTGTCATGTGAAAGGCTGAGCTGTTCCAGTCACAATGCTCTATTCATTTCCCCTGGCACAGAAAAAACATTTCTCTAATCCTTATTTTTCTTCTCCCCCACCACTCGGACATTATTTCTGTTTGATAAAAGACCATCTAACACTGGGGCTTTCTGCTAGGCCCCTCACTCTCTTCATTAATTTCTTCCACTAAAAACGGATGTGTGTTTACATCTACACACTTGCTAATGGATATGCGCAGTGTCTCTATAGGAATAAATCGGGGTCTCCTTGGACGGTTCAATACAGCTTCAATTCATCATATAAGTAATGCTTCTCCTATGGATTTAGGTGGAAGGTCAGATATCGCCATCACATTGCAGTTTGAAGGGACATTACCAGGGGTTATACTAGGCAGCAAAAAGGCCAAGGACCTTAGCTTAAGAGTAATTTACAAAATCCCACCCCGTGTTCCACACCGATATGTTTTATGAATATTATGACACCAGATGTTTGAACTAATTCATTGTATTACATGAACCTTTAGTTGTAAAACAATACTGCATTGACTCACACCCCAAGCTATATTAAAGGGATACTGTAGTGCCAGGAATACAAAGCTGTATTCCTGGAACCACCGATCCCTCTGCCTCCCCCCCCCTCGTAAATAAAGGGTTAAAAATTAATTTACATACCTTATCCCAGTGCGGACGTCCCTTCGGCGCTGGGTCGAAGCTCCGCCCCCTCCTGTCCCGCGACGAGCAGCGTCTAATGCACAGGCGCGGCAAATGCTGCAAGCGCATTAGAGCTCCCCATAGAAAAGCATTGAATCAGAGCTTTCCTATGGGGAAAATCTGACGCTGGAGGTACTCATGCAGAGAGTGAGGATGTCCAACGTCAGATAACAGAGCAAAAGTCTGTTACGATTCCAGAAGCGCCGCCAGTGGCTGTCTGATAAACAGCCACTGAGGGCAGACTTCGTTCTCTGGAACTGCAATGTTTACATTGCAGCACTAGGTGCAAAAGGAACACAGCACCCAGACCACTTCAATGAGCTGAAGTGGTCTGGGTGCCTACAGTGTCCCTTTAAATTTGCCCTTGCTGCGTTCAACACAAACCAACATCGTTAGATTGTAAGCTTGTTAAGGCACAGCTCTCTTCATCTTCACCCTGTATGTCATACATTTTTATGTCAGAATGAAATGTTTGTCTTGTTTACATATTGTACAGAATATGTTAGTGCAATATAAATCATTCTAATTAAACCCGCACGCACAGCAACGCTCCCACACTCCAGCTTATAATTAATCACATGTTTATTAAAGAGGCACTGGCACATGTAACTGAAGGTGTTATTTTCCCTCCATATTACACTAGGCTTGTAGCAGACAAGAAAGGGTAACAAACAGACCCAAGATTCTTTACCTCCCCACTCCGGGCTCCTGCCTGACTCAGCCTTTAACCTAGAAATAGAAACACCCCTGGTCGCCCCCTAAATAAGTTCAGTGCTCAGTGCGAGAGAGAAGGGAGCCGAGGTATCTTTTTATTTGAATAAATATTTCTCTATTTAATACATCATCAAAAAATGGTGCTGAAATCTACCCTTGAGAGTGACTTTAATAAAAAAGTTTATCAGAAGAGCACATTGTAACATTAGAAGACATTACATAAAGCAACAGAGTATCCGTTAAAGTGAATCAAATAGGTATTTAGTTAGCAATGCCTCATATGAAATATGGGCACTTTTCAGATTTGTTTATACATTTCTTTGTTTTATCACATTTTAATTTATGCAAAATAAAAGGATTACCTCAGTCAAAGGTATGAAGCATTTGCAAACTCTGAAAGCACTATTATTTGTACTCAAAAAACAGAATCCGTTTTTATCAGTTAGTTATGTACCCATTTGGAAACAGTGCCTCCTTGTGGTAAGAGAAAATATGGCTTAGAAGAAAAAAAAAAAAATAAAGTCAAAGATAGAGTGCAGGTAACTTTTTGGTTTTTGTGCTATATATTCATTTAGTCCACTAGAGGTCAGTGGCCTAGCACCAGTGAAAATATGAGCCCAGCAAATTGTTTGCAAGAAAAAAATAGATATTATATGCTTATGAATTATTCACAAGAAACATTACTGATGGTAAATAAAAGATTTCAATGACCTTACCAAACACGACCATTAAAGGACCACTCTAGGCACCCAGACCACTTCAGCTTAATGAAGTGGTCTGGGTGCCGGGTCCCTCTAGGATTAACCCATTTTTTTAATAAACATAGCAGTTTATAAATGGGTTAATCCTTCCTCCAAATCCTCTAGAGGCTGTCTCACTGACAGCCGCTAGAGGCGCTTGCGTGATTCTCATTGTGAAAATCACAGTGAGAGCACGCAAGCGTCCATAGGAAAGCATTGCAAATGCTTTCCTATGCGACCGGCTGAATGCGCGCGCAGCTCTTGCCGCGCGTGCGCATTCAGCCGAATGGGAGGAGAGGAGGAGGATTGGAGGAGAAGAGCTCCCCGCCCAGCGCTGGAAAAAGGTACGTTTTTACCACTTTCCAGAGCCGGGCGGGAGGGGGACCCTGAGGGTGGGGGCACCCTCAGGGCACTATAGTGCCAGGAAAACGAGTATGTTTTCCTGGCACTATAGTGGTCCTTTAAGGTACTCTAATTTAATGTATTTTACCAATATGTTCCTTCTTTGTGCTTATATACTTAGAGGAAAACTATGAACATTTTAAGGGGTGGCCTAGAAAATTAAGTTAACTTGTTTAAAATACCAACAGGAAACATTTTATCTTAATCAAATATATACTTTAAACATGTAGACGAAACAAACCAAGGATCAAAGCTAGCTGTGCACATTGATTAGGGTGATAGGACTACCCTGTATTCACAACTTATAAGTCAGCTCTTTCTACCAGACCAGAAAAGAATACTCATTGTAAATAACGTCCCTTCTGAATGACTTTACTCATGATGGGATTCTATCACACATGCAACCACACCGTCCTGTTCCATGCATACGCCTTTCTATTCATTGACCCAAAGAAAAAAAAAAAAGATATACATACAATTTAATAAGATTACTGACCTTCTCCTTGGTATGTCTTTGTTGCCCAACAAGCGCATTTCATGTTGAGTCTGCATACGGCACTTCACCAGTTCTGTGGGACAAAGCACCAGGGAAGAGAATACTGCGGCCATGGACCCTGCGGTGGCTTTCTGAAAATTACTGAGTTGTGAGGCATGTTGAATTCCCATGCTATAGGCAACAATATCCTGACAGAAGCCATAACACGCAAACAGGACGGCGTTTTCTCCCACGTTTGCCACCAGAGCAGGGATTGTACCATGATATAAGCCACGAAACCCGTCCACTTTATATGTACGAATTGCACAATCAAAAAATCCCCGATACATTGATGGGAAGGTCTGCATTTTCACCTTTGCAGTGTCAAAGGGCTGTCCACTAAACACACATGCAACGCCACCTGTACACATGGGGAAACAAACGTTTTGAAGACACGCAAATAGAGAAATTGAGAAAGTTTCTACAATGTGTGAATAAAAAAAACCATTTATATATACACACATTTTAGAAAAGCTTTCAATAAAACATACATGCAAATAAATAGCAAACGAATGTGCCATACATATTGTACTATCAGTTGCCAATATAAGGGATTTAAAATTACCAAAATTATTCACTAGGATCTGGTTAGGGATTTTCTTGTAGAAGACAAATTGACAGCACAACCATGGATGCCATGTGATATTTAATGTATTTAACATTGTAAAAGATCCAGTACTTAATGATAAGCAATTTTATAATACCGCTCTATTTTCATGTTTTACATATACATTTTACGTATAACTTTAAATGTGCTCTCGGTGTCTACAAAAGTTCTCTATTAGAAGCATTTGATTTAAAACTACCTAGCACGAACAATGAAATTGGTGTTTGGGAAAAAGGAAAAAAAAAAAAAAAGGAGGGTGGATCAGCTTAGCCGAATAACTTGCAGAAGAGTTAGGATTTAAGATGCTTGGGAAAATAATACTGAAAAACGAATAAATGCATATTTTAATGGCCTTGTTCAGTGCAATAATGATATTCATCTTTAACCAACTTTTCCTTTATGAATCAGTTTGGGACAGGAGGCCATATGTACTAGCCGTTCCTTGATAAAGGTGGCCTTGCACAAAACAACTGTGGATTTGGAGGCAATACTCATAGCTGGTCATATGTTGTCACTAGTCAGAAGCATACCTGTGTTTGCTGGTAAACAAACACACAAAGAATGCAATAAATAAATAAATAAAAACTCACCCATGGCTCCTGATGTCATGTTAATTGCAGTCTGAATAAGGTGAGAAGAGGTTGTCCTGTCTGGTGACATATCAACCTGAATTTATAATGTAAAAAATAAATCACATCACAAAAAGTGGCATCAAGGATAATTTAGCAGTCGTTACAATGTTGACATTTAAAAGGAAAAAAAAATGTATATTGTTGCAACAAACTTTAAATGCGGTACAATATTTTCTGTGACAAAGAAGCATTCATATTCAACAAAATGTGATCAGATTGAAACAGGCGGTTGTAAAACACAGCTAATGGAGGTATGGTAGTCTGTGTAGCCTTGTAAAATTCCAACAATGTACAAGGTTGAAACTTTAAAAGCGCAATTGTAACGCCAAAACTACATGATTACTTTTCAAAGGGCATGAAATTTCAGCTACACATTGTGCTAACTGTTCTGCTCGTCAATATATAGACAGAGTGTGAGCCAGGACGATTGTAAGCTTTTCTGAACTGTTCCAGTGACTTCTTAAAACATTTAAACCGCCACAAAAAAAAAAAATTAAGCGAGTGACAATTCCTTACACACAAATATACATCTCATTTTATTTATTCTAAACCGCCTTGACTATTTTTAGTTATTGAAAGAAAAAGGAATACATAAATGATGTGTGTTTTAAGTGCCAGTAAATGTTTATATATTTTTTTTTTAATAATGCCTATATCAAAAAGACTAGTGAGTAAAATATAATTATCAGTCCCCTTGAGATAAATAGCTCACTGAAATACTTGCTTTTTCAAACGATAATTCCATGTACATTAATTTTCACTGGCTTTCATGTATCACAGATCTGTAGGACTGGCAACAGATGAACAAAAAATACCAAGTCCTAACCCTGTAGTGTTTGCTAAACGAATGCCTCCGCACATAAAAAGAGAGTTTTATCTACTACCTGTCCTTGGGTTCTTTGCTGGAGATGCGGTCTTCTTGGTGGAATAGAAAGAAACTGAGAAAGTGAATGTTATGCTTTCCCTAAAAGAGGATAGCCACACCTTACAGACAGGTAGAGCCAGTCAAACTCAGCCAAGGCAGATGTGTCCTTGCAAACCTTTTTTCCCATTGATATTTTTTAAATGTGTTTTTTTTGGCTGGTTTGATGTTAAAACCACTGTAAACACTGGCTAAGCACGATTATGTAGTAAAATATCCTGGACTGCTCAGCGTTGACAAAAAAAATACCATAAACTGGCAAACCACTTTTGTTTAAGTTCCTCTAAGTGGCTTTTTAATGATAGTACAGAAAAATATTGACAAGAATTGCTTGGTTTGATTACTGAAATCTGCCACTGGACATCCTCTGAGTGCCCAGACTCTTACTTTATCTTTTGCTGTGGATTGTGGGCGTTTCACGGCTCTGGTCTGGAGGCTCATTGCACGGAGTCCATTCAGGCCGGCGTAAGCCATCTCAATGTATTATTGTAAGAACAGTGTATATTAGCAAAATATTTGGTGTGTTGTTTAAAAGACAAGATACGTGTAGAAGGCACTAATATAAAAAACAAAACAAAAAAAAACAAAACCACATTATAAATGTAATTCTAGCTACTAAACGAGATGGGCATTAGACTTGTATATGTTATACAGTATCTTTAATGTTAAAACTACATTGTGACAGAATCCATGTATGTATACATATCCTGTCAACCAAAAATACAGAATTAAAAAATTTACACAAAAAGTTGGATGAAAAGTACTTACAACAAATAATAAAATAAAAATCTAAATAAAAGACAGTGTTTAGACTCTTTGATAAATAACACCAAACCTGCAAATTCTTTTTATCTTCTTCCCTTTTAGTAGACGGTGTAAGTAACGGTTTTGTTTTGGGGGGTTTCACCATTTTTAATTTATATTTTAATAAAAGTAATAACAGGTTGATATGCGTGAAACAATATTAAGTGGATGTGGATATGTTATATAGCAGTGTAAAAAAAAAAAAAATAAGTAAAAACACTACAAAATACAAGCAATGCAGCACACACACAAAACCCAGTTTCTGCTCTGTAACATGTGCCAGCTATATTCATATACCCCAACATACCCGGTCCAAACATGCACTAAATATAGATCATACTTTGCAGTCTGTTTCATGGTTTAGGAAATTACTACATTGTGCTCCATTTCTGTTGATTTCTTAACTTTATCATCATTTTTATAATTTTACAAAAACTAATTTTTTTGTGTTATAGCTTTACATGTGCACATATCTGGTATTTTTTTGTATATGTGTAGAACTCTAGTTTCATAATCAGTTACAATCTGACCAACTAACGGCTCCAGGAGGTAACTTTCGCGACCTATGCAAGAACAACTGGTAATGAGAGAATATGATTATTTACTGTGACTACAAAAAGAAGCTCATCTGTGTCAAAAAAATCAAGGAGCTAGGTAGGGGTGCATTTTCTAGGTCACTGTATGGCTAATTATACTATAAGGAAGCATGGTACAGACAGAGACAGACAAGTCAGCTTTATCTATTCATTTAATTTTTAGGTTTCAGACTTGTTTTCTCGGGAGAAGGTCCAGATATCAGTGGTGGAAGCAGTAGACACAGGTATCAATGTAATACTATAACAAAGGTAATTAACTGAAGCACTCAGGTTTCCAGAAAACCAATATTTATTCTATCAAGTGAGATACAGCGACAAATAAACATTTCAACCCTGAGGGTCTTTATCAAGATGTGACACAATTAAAACTTAAATATTTATGCATGTAAAAAAGTTTAAGAGGTTCATTCTAAGCAACACAGTCTGATTCGCTAAACAGTGAACTGGTAAAGTGATAGCTATATGGCAACTGCTATCAGTTTACAGAACAGTTCCACTCATTCTAAGTTGCTGTATGGCAGTTTATGGAATAAGAAGTTTTGTTTTTACAAAAAAACGTGTTGAAGTGCTACATTTGTGACAGCCAGGAAGGTTTTCATCCTCTTCCGTTAGCTCCAGGAAGCCAACACAAGTGCTCACCGAGAACCACTGGAAAGCCATGGGCGCGAGCCAGTGTCTCCAAAACAGAGGCTTCTCAGTGAGAAGTCTATGTTTGGTGTACTCCCCGGCACAGACTGAAATCCAGTGCGGTTACCTAAATAGAATGGGAGAAAGGGTGTGCAGACCTGGCCTGAGATCTTCTAATCGCCTCACCAGCCCATGGAGTCATAGTGCCCAGGTGGCACAGGTTGAGAGTCAGTTATAGCGCCACCCTGTGTGCTTTTCAGCTAGCTCCATCAGTCATTTTGAGGACCTTTCAGTTACTATACATACAAAACTAATTAGGGTTTACAAATTGGTAGTATTAATAAATGTATTAAAAAAAACAAAAAACTGCCTTTTAAATTTTTTCAAACTGTTCACACAATATTTAAATCTAAATTGTCTTCCCATAACTGGTCACGTAACTGTATCATGAGCTACCTCTGCAGGAGAATACCATCCTTATAATCCAATTGCATTATAGCTGAAGGAAAAAAATACTGTCAGCAAGAAATCAACACACACTATGAAAAGAATAAGGCTATACCTTTTCTTTAGGTTCATAAATCACTAATATAAAAAAAGTCTGCAGGAGAGTCCAACCATTTACCTTTCTAACAAGACCTCAGAATGTGAACTATATTTCAAATTGCTTATACAACACCTCACAAGAATAGTATTTATCATCCTTCATGGGCTTATTGGTAATTTGCATAAAAAAATTAAAATAAAAAAACTGCAGGCCTGTGGGATTTTTTTTTTTTTTTTTTTTAAAGTATCTAAAATTAAAGGATTAATATTGGAATGGCACTGAATATGCCTCAGTAAAAGTTCCCAAAATAAACATAAGTAATATGAAGTCAGGAGTTAATTGTCATTGATTACCTTGGGATGGCAAATATTTTATGCCCCCACTCTCCAAAGTCTGTAAACATTATTTATCAGTCAAGAAAGAGTCAGTCAGCTGAGCATTACCTGGGGTGGTAAAACCAGCCATCCCTAAATTGGGTTGACAACAGTGCTTGATAACTAACAATCTCTCTCACTGGATAGCATTAACATGTGTGAAACACACACCTGAATCCATAGCACTATATGTAAAGCCAACCAATAGCCAACATTGCATTATAAATCATATATTGGTTTTTACATTATTCTATACTCTAGGTATTTATTTTAATAAACATTATTTGGACTATATAAGCCTTGATTCATTTAAAAACTGGGTGGGAAGCTATTTTATATATATATATATATATAATGTTAGTTCAGCTTTTTCTATAATGTGCTTTTTGTCACAATGAAGCTTTCTCACAGTTAGGACACGATTATACCTGGTTTTTGTCCATGCTGCCAGCAAATTGCACCTTTCCTGTTTACAAGTCCCACTGATCGCCATTTGCAAACACCTCCCTGCTGGCGTCTCTTCAGGCACATGTACCAGTGACATCATCAAAACTCGACTGGCTAGCAGGGGGAGAACGCGGGGGCAGGCTGCGCGCTTGGTCACGTGACTTAGTAAGCATGGACCCTGCGGTCCAGCTTGTGTATAACGTGGCTGGAATTCATGATTAGTTTATGGAACGTGCTCAGCTTGTAATACGTTAAGAAGAAAAAAAAATCTCCTGTTAATATCCTGCTTGTTCCAAAAAGTAGAGTCTCTCCTCCCAAATGATTACTTTGAGGTAATTTGCTATTGAGGCATATTTTACTCCAGCCATTTATAATTTTCTACACAATGTTTCTATATACACTGTTGGGACTTGTTAATATACTGCACACAGCTTTAAAATGCAAAATACACTTCTATTAGTGCACCTATATCATATTAAAGTGACTTTGAAATATGACAATGTATATTAGGGATGTGCATGGGCAAAATAATTCGGTTCCACGAAATTTGGGATAACCCCAACCCCACTAGGGCTAGGGTTGGGGTTAGGTTCCTGTCATCATTCACTTAATTTCCCCTCCCTCTCCTGTTTTGCCACGATTCAGAAATCAGAAGCACTTCGGTTTGGCACTTTGTCCGAATTTAAAGGATCACTATAGAGTTAGGAACACACGCATTCCTAACCCTAGAAGGCTAAACCCACCATTTAGGTGGCTTGCCCCCCTATAAAAGTTTAATACTCACATTATTTCCATCGCCACGCGGGTCCGCTGGCACTGGCTCCGCCCACTCTGTGACATCAAAATGGCCACTTTCTAGCTAATCCAATGATTTGCCTATTGGATTAGCTAAAATCAGCACGGGCCCGGGGCCAAGTGCCGTTTTGGACAATCAGGACCTCCTCATTCAGTGTCTCTATGCAGAGCGTGGGGACGCTGACCAGCAAGACTGCTTACTGTGCAGCCCTGAGCCAGGAAGCGCCTCCAGTGGCCATCTAAGGAGTGACCACTTGGAGGTGTCCCTATGGGCAATGTAAACACTGCCTTTTTTCTGAAAAGAAAGATGTCAAATGGTAAGTATGTTTTTGTTTCATTTACAGATTGAGTTTATTACGCTCACCTTCACGATTTTTATTGTAAGGGGGGGGTAGGTGACTAGGGGCTTGGTGACCCCTAGACATTTGGATGGGGAGGCGACTAGGGGATCCATATTCACCTGGGTTGGATTATTTTTACATTTAGCCCCCACCCATTGCCAATGGGACAATAGATCCCCCTTGCCACTTAGGGCCCTCAACGACCATCAAAGGGTGGGGGCCAAGGAGTGTGAGGTAGTAAGTCCGTGTCCACCCTTTTTGTCATTTTAGGGCACCCACTCACGTGTGGGGGCTGGGGAGGAGAAAGTAGATGTCACCACTCTCTTAGAGACAACACAAATTTGTAGATTTAATTTTAACACTAACTGACAAAGACAATACGCAATTTTTTTTTTTTTTTACTAATATACTTTTGAATTTTAATACATTTTCACTTTTTTAAATTTGCCATTTACTTATTAGTTTAGAGACATTGTCAATTGTTCACTAAAAATATTGTACAAAGGTATTGTTCAATGTACTAATACAGGGGTAGGCAACCTACGGCACTCAAGGTGTCTTTGCACGGCACTCGAGGCTGCTAGAGCCAAACACACTCTGGCCTATCAGGAGTCCCAGTAAAACTTCAGATATCTGCTAATACGAAGAGGTGGTGAAGGACAATCCTCAATTTATGCATTGTAGCACTAGGAGGAAGTGATCTCAGATCACTTCCTCCCAACACTTGTGAATGGGAATCCACACTGTAGTAGAGCAGCCCTCGCAGCTCCTGTTCTTGACCTGTTCCTGGCCAGCCTGGTCTCCACTGGAACAGAAATACACAGAAATGCAGAATAACCCTCCCCTCATTCAAATAATATGAACAGCCCCCACACACACAAACACACAATCCCCACAAACGCAACAACACTAACAATATTGCAGCCTCACATGCAATACCCCAAACAGCCCCCACACACTACCAAACACAATGTGACATCCATCCACACACAATTCCACAAGCAGCCCTCAAACACAGCCCACATTCATATGTATCATACACGATACCATAAACTACTCCTGAACATATACAATATAATAGCTCAAATACGCACAAATACAACGATACAAAGCAATTACAGTAAAAATAACACAAGCAGAATACGGCAGCATACACACCTCAATTTAAAAAAAAAAAAAATAGGATCGGCACGCTACGGGACATCACAATCCTATAGCGGCACAGTGCTGCTAAAAGGTTGCCTACCCCTGTACTAATATATTCTCTCTTTAGAATTTTCTATTTTTATCCTTAAGTACGTGTCCCGAATTCGGGAGGAAGTGACGCGACTGAGTGTTCCGTCATGTCACTTCCTAATAGGTATGAAGAACTTTCTGCCTTATAATGAGGACTGCGAATCCAAAGTGACGTGATTTTGACATCACTTCCACCCAATGAAATAATCTACAACAGGTGAAATAGTAGACCTCCCCTTAGCTACTCGTTCATGATTGGCAGAGAGAACAGTGAAACGGACCAATATGAGTAGAGACCAGAAAACTTGAAGGAACTCGATGAAGCAGTGGACATTATGCCGATTGAGAAAGCCCACTAGACTGTGTTAAATACGTCTCATTTGAGAAGCCTTCTTGGACACGCTTTATGAATACTTGACAGATTGTCTTTTATTGTAAAGGTAACATTAAGTCCTATTTTGCTTTATCTTCTACCTGCTTCTAAAAAAGGGTAGTCCCCTTTACAAGCAATCAAGTTAACATTCCCAGAGCAAGGTTGCAGTGGCTCTGGATAAGGTGTGCGGCTTATTGCACCAAGTTATATAAATTTATATGTGTAGACGTATTATACCAGAAGCTTTTGCTTCCTGTCGATTTCTCTTTTTCCCTGGAGAATAAGATTCTTGGACATGAATATGTTAAGTATCATCATACGACACTACTGCTGTGGGGATTTGAGCCTGTCCCCTAATGAGGTTCTTATCCCTGTAAATAGATACTTTTATATAGACCATATTCGTTAAAGGACCACTCTAGGCACCCAGACCACTTCAGCTTAATGAAGTGGTCTGGGTGCCAGGTCCTTCTAGGGTTAACCCTTTTTTTAAATAAACATAGCAGTTTCAGCCCAGGAGGAGGATCGGAGGCAGAGAGCTCCCCGCCCAGCACTTGAAAAAGGTAAGTTTAAACCCCTTTCCCGAGCCGGGCGGGAGGGGGACCCTGAAGGTGGGGGCGCCCTCAGGGCACTATAGTGCCAGGAAAACGATTATGTTTTCCTGGCACTATAGTGGTCCTTTAACAGAGTTACGCTTTATGGTTTGTTTATTCATAATCTTAATACATTAAATTTGAGGGTGAGTCTATACCCCTCTTTTTATTAATATTTTGCTTTTAAAAGTTAGTGATAGATTTGTGAGAAACTCACAGAGAGTGGTAGCCACTTTTGTAAATTGACCTACATTATTAAGCGCCTTATACACAATAAGCTTGTTGTTTGTTTTCTTTATAGCTCACTGAATTAGTTATAGTAGCTGGAGTCCCTTTGGCGAGTTTTCCGGTGCACAAGGCAGGTTTCCAGCCTCAGGATGGAATAAACCACCATGGCGTCTATCCAGTCTAATGAAAGTGAATTAAAGCAGAATACCAACCATTCGGGCACACACCAACCTAAGCTCAGACATATGGTGAGGAACCATGAAACGCAACTTGTGTGTTCTCTGCAGTCTGTGTTAGATATAGGAAAGAATAGGAATATTTGGGCTGATGACCTTGTATAGCTAGGAAGGAGGGAAACCTTGAGGGATGGACATCATTTTGAAGTTTGATGGAGTGTCTTAACCAGTACTTTCAAAAGGAAAGCTAAACTGGAAATGTAAGTACTGCAGTTTTTTTATTATGTCAATAAGATTAGGATGCCAAGAGTCAGTTTCATGATCATATTTAAAATGTACTAATGTTATCAGCTGGGACTGTTCTGTACCCATGAAGGAATAGGCTAACCGCACGGCAAAGATTCTTGGTCCATGTTACATGCTGCCGATTCATGAGATCTGTCGGCATATTCACGATTCAGAAAAATGTGGCATGACGAGAGAAAAAAAACAAAAAACAAACAAACACGTGTTGGAAAAAAAAAAAAAAGACTTAAAATCCCATTTATTAATGAATGGTTATCACATGTCACTTCTTTATAACCAGTAAGTTCCTCCTAACAAGCTTTATGGAGAAAACATACATCAGGCAGAAGATGAGGAAAATTTAACAAACAGAATACAGGAATTGGGGCCAAGGGATCGTAATAGACGTGCTGAATTAGATAACCTAAGCCAGCAGGCAACAACCACACAAAATAGTCTACAAAATAAATTCATGGTCCAAAGTGGAAAATAAAATATAAAAAACAGCTTTTCAGCTGGAGGTTAGGGCAGCAAGAGACTTACTAATGTACAACAAAAATTTAAACTGCATGATGGTCTAAGGTGGTAGGAAAGGGAGGCACCATGGCACTGGACTGAAATTAACCTGTGCTCTTTTGGAGACCAGTGTGAAATGGGTTATCTACTCCTCAGCGCTTTTCACATTATATAAATTTACCTGCCCATACGTAGGTTTAAACACCCCCCCCCCAACAAAAATTGTTGATAAAAATCTAGGATCAGTCTCCACTTGCTCTGAAGAATGCCCTATATGACATGAACACTACCAATACAAAACCAGTCTCACAAGCCTGTGGAACAGGCCACCCTGCTTAATACAATCAATATCGCCGACGTTTGTTAGGGCCAAAATCCCCTCCTCCGGGAGTTCCACGGGGAAATGCAGTTTGGTTGTTTCCACCAAGGCTTTCTATGTTGGGAGCTTGTCCAAAACGCTCAGTTGGTGGGGTTGCCTAGAAAGACAAGTACATTAGACCATTGATTCATTTACGTGTTGGATGTTTACTAAAAGGCAAGCTTATTCCTCTTACCAATCCAATTGCAGCTCCTTCGGGCATCATTGCACCAGCTCCAGCAGAAGCTGTGGTGCCGGCAGGAACATTAGTAGCGTTGAGGGGAGGGCGGTTATTAATACCTATTGAACCTGTTTAAGGAATAAAATGTTCCAGATATAAGATCATCCACAGAGGATTAACATTAAAAGATTATAAGAGCAAAAATTCTGTACCTGGCATTGCCATCTGTGCCATCCTCAAGTCAGCTTCCCTCTGAAAAATAAGAATAATTTACTCTATAGCATAAAAAAAGTACTTTTCTTTTACAAGGATTTCACACTTCAACATGCTATTATTTATATACACAAAAATATTTGTATTTATTGGAATTAACTTTTTTCAAATTATACATAATTTAATTCTATTTTGAGAGATATTATATATAAAAAATACAAATAACTGCAAATGATGAAAATATAAACACAAATTACATATACACGTAGAATTTAAATACATTTATTAAAATTCTGTGTATATTTAATATTTTAACATAATTATGTGATTTAATTAAAATGTAATTGACGTGCCTGATAATCCAGGCAGAAAGTGCAGAGAATTTAATTTGCAAGCACTCTATTTAACCCTGTAACTTTCCAAGACACCATAAAACCTGTACATGGGGTTTTACTCGTTAGAGTCAAATATAAGGCTTGCATTTCATTTTTGCAAATAGTATGCCATCATAGAGGTAATTCTCAATCCTGGGCTACAACACGATCTCAAAAGTAACATTACTAATCTGGCAAATTTCAATGTGAAAAAACAAAACAAAAAAATGGAACGTGCTATATTTGACTCTAACTTTCCAAAACACAGTAAAATCTGTTAATGGGGGTACTGTTGTACTCGTGAGACTTTGCTAAATACAAATTTGTGCATGTTACTGCAGTAAAAGCAAACATGACATTTACAGCTAAAATGTCAGGCAGAACTACAATTAAAAAAAAAAAAAACAAATCTTAATTTCTCGCCTTTAATGTTAGTCATAAGTTATGTTTCATATATTAATAGTTTGAGAAATTAAAGCCCTGTTTCTCCCGAACAAAATGATATATAAGTGTGGGTGCACTTAATATGAAAGAGGTGAATTACAGTTGAACAGAGTGTAAATTCCAGTTTTTTGTTTACATTTTGTTTTGATCAGAACGTGTACTATTGACTCCATCCTGAAGGGGTTAAGCACCATGGGAAAAAATTAAATAAAAGCCTGCTTAACTGTTTGACACTTATATTGGTTCCATCAAGTACCTGTGCTGCTTAAGTGTTAGAGCTAGAGGTGTTATCCACATTAGAAAAGTTGTTTGATTCAATCATTTGGTAAAATCAAACTGTTGAAACGATCAGCATTCGAATACTCCAGGAGAGAAAAAAAAAAAAAAAAAATATACACACATACACACACACGATGTGCAGTATTATTGAATCCACTTATTCAACAACCCACAGCTTTAACCGACAGTGACTATTTTAAATTCAATGAAAGTCAAATAAAATCACCAACAAAGACTTACTGAATCAGGGTAGTTGCCCTTGTAGCTTTCCTGACGCCTGAGCATCTCCTCTTGCTGCCTTCTTGTTTCTTCCTCACGTCTTCGACGCTCCTCTTCATGTCTGTGAAAGCGGGGACATTACATTTTTTTTAAAAAACAAATACTGCAACGCATGTGAGACCAAAAAGAGAATTAAAAAAACTGCACACCTGAGCTCCATCTGCTTGCGTTTCTGCATCTCTTGATTATGCAACTCTTCCATCCTCCTCAGCTCTTCCTGACGTCTCATTAGATCTAACAAAAGGATACAAGCAGAAAGTCCACATTAGCAGTGTGTTATAATATGTATTTAAAGCCACTCTATCACCAGGAAAAGAATGGGCTTGGGGGCTAGGGCACAGAAAGCAACCAAGCATTTCATAAAGATACAATCTTCATAAAATGCACCTAAAGACTGCAGCCAAAATTCTTTTAGATAAAGTAGATACTTTGTATTATGGTAAAAAGCACAGCTAGAGCCATCAAGTTTTCTCACTCACCCGAATAAGGTATTATCTTGCTCAAATATTTTACCAGGCTCCCACGGTCTTGTGAGACCTTTGTCATTAGTGCTGTATGCTTGCGCATACATGAGAGTACATCACTGAAGTGGGAACCTGGCAGATGAAGTGCCAAAAGATGACGGTGTCCAAATACAATTCACCATAACTGCCCTACCATCGCACTCCAAACGATGAAGTCACCATCAGGGGTATTTGCAAGACCCCAGAAGGTGCGGAAGATGTTTTAAAGCGTTTGTAAACCATTATAGGCACCCAGAAGACTCCAGCTCATTTAAGTGTTCTGGGTGCAGTGTCCCGGGCCCAATAACCCTGTAATTATAATTATTGTAGTTTATTAACTAGAATAGTTACATTGCATGATTAACTCCACCTCTAGCAGCTGTATACCCGCTGCAAAATGTAGTTATGCTATGAGGATCAAAAGGAAAAATAAGCTTGTTCCACGAATAAGTGTTCTAATGTCAACATCGAACTCCATGCTCACCTTGACGCATCAGCATGACCTGGTGCTCGTGCCGTGCTGCCTCCATCTCAACCTCCATCTTTTCTTGTGCTTCCTTGATGTTGCGGTCAACTTGATCCTGCTGCTGCTTCTCCATTTCAATCAGAGCTTTCCAACGCATGGCATACTCATACTCAAAGCTTCCAGGCTGGGCAAACCGAGCGGGCTGCTCACGTTCCCTAGAACCATCAGAACATACAATAAGATACTACATTTTCCAATATAGAGAACTGTGGATGCAGTTGGAATTAGAAATTGAATAATCATAGAATTTGCTCAATTGGGTCTTGTACAAGCATGTGTTATTGTAACCATAAGGGAGAATTATATAGATATATTACAAAGCATGTTGTAACAAAAATGTATACATATGTACAGAAAAATACACACTTTGCTTGCTACATGGATTTCCACTTGCTAATGATGTAGACTAACCTCCGCAAAAATGCTTCTGCAATATACTACAATTACCCAACTTGTGAACCTAGTTATTGCTTTGATGCAAATGTAAAAACATGCAGTAAAAATAAAACTTTTGACAATATTTTTATTTAGCTAAACCCAGCATTAGATTAAAAGCAGGACTCAAAAGATAGCAGCTGTTTATTATTTTTTCTTGCTAGGCAGACCTATGCTTTATGTTGCTTTGTATATGGCATTCATTTTCATGCCTGCAGTTTGCCTGCCCATTAGGTATTGTTTGTGCAATGGCAATTCCTATACTCATGACTTCCAGTATTCTTTTCACTTCTATCAAGTTTCACATTTGAAGGACCCTTCTGAAAAGTCAAATAAAGTTACAGTGATTTTTACAAAAGATCACAGGGAACATACTTGTGGTACATCTGATTCTTATTAATTAGTTTCTCTGGAAGGCCTTCTTCTTCATCATGTTGATCCATAGGCTCCACAGTAATGGGACGGGGGAACCTGCAAACAAACATTTTACTACATCTTGTTCTCTCACAAACTGCTCTTATTGCAGCTCAACCATATAAACACCTTTAATTTTACACAAACATGGTATACAACTAAAACAGAGCCATGTGGGGTTTTTTGTTAGTCATTTTGTGACAGGAGAGCCAGGGATACAATGCAAACCACCATTATATGAACTAGGATGGAAAGATGATTAACCACACTAGAGGCACTTTCATGTGCTGTAAAAATAAAAATAAATAACCAGTAATCCAGAGGTTACAGATCCTTATTAAAATAAACAGGAAGTTAAATTAGCCAGTAAAATACAGGCAAGAAAGAATCTGTTATACAGCTATATGGGTTGATTTGAATACCACTGTATGGCATTACAAGAGGATTGTGTACACCACTTTTTTTCTGAGCTACCACTTATACAAGTAGACTTGTCCAAAATTCACCTTATAAAAAGGGACAAGCATCACTTTATCTCACTCAAAACAAGAACGTGTCTTCACCTCATTCAAACTACTTACGCTGTTAGGAGATATGAGCCATCGGCACAGCGGTCAAGAGCTTTTCGTGCAGATGGTTTAGAAGCAAACTCGACAATGCCTTTGCCAGTTGGTCTTCCACGATCATCCACAATTACCACGGCCCTTTCTACCTGGCCAAAAATGGAGAAGGCCTCCTCCAGAAGCTCATTGGACACAAACTGAGGAAGGTTTTTCACAGAAAGAGCAGCACTGTGGCAGGCAAAACGAACACGCAACTGCTTCCCACGCAGTGGTAAGTTATCAAGCTCTGCCTTGGCAATTTCAGCTAGAGTACGGGTTTCCTGTGAATAAGATATATGTTCTGTCATGTCTGAACAATAACCCAAAATAATCATAAACACACGGACATGTACACACAACAACCATATAAAAGCAGTAAAAACAATATTTTCATTGCTGTATTAAGAGGCACGATCAATTCCAGACTGATTAAGGGTCACTGTATCATGGAATTAGTCAATCATGTCATTGAATTAGTTATATTGTCTGGAGTCCCCAGGACCCTTCTTCTGTTCTGTGCCAAACCATTTGTATGACTAAACAAGAGCCCCAGCAGGCCGTCCCCTCTGTGCTGCTCAGGCGGATGAGGAAGCATTAGTGTTCACAGTCATGGACATGAGTGATTTGCTGAGCGTGTCAGCTGACCTTTTGTAATAGAACAGTGCTCATTACATGTATAAACAAGGAAGAGCATTATCTATATCCTTTAACATTTCTAGGACTGGACACTGCAACAATGCTTCTCATAGAGAAGCACTGGACAGAGACTGCTGCTGTGCATTCGTCAGGTGTACCCAATGCTTCTCAAGGAGCAGCATTTGAAGTGTATAGGGATGGAGGACTGCACATAAGAATCAGGCCGCAGTTTAAGAAAAAAGCTACACACTTTTTATTGAGATCTGCGCCTTTAAAATGTCAGACTTTTTGGAGTTTTCCTGTGGATAACCTAATAGTGTAACAATTAAATTAGGTCTGGACCCCTAAAAGAGACAAGATCTTTTATCATTAGGTTATATGTTAAAAAATTAAGATTTGCTAGCAACTTGGCCACACTAATATATCAATCTAATGTGATTTATAGAAGGTCACTGCATCCTTTTTAGTTACATTTTGACAGTCATGGCTGCTTTTTTTTTTTTTTTAAATTACCTTTATCTAGCACTTTGTCATCACGGAAGAGCATTGCCTACTCCAATATCAGTTCCAATACTCCACAGTGCTTTCAGAGGGGGACTGCAGTCACATGACCGAGTTTTAGTGTTCTGTTTAACCCTGCAAATGTTTTATATTGCAGGGTTAAACCTACAGGACCACAGCACCCGGTGGTCCTTTAAAAAGACTCCAGGCACCTCAAGCGATTCAGGGCCTAACTGCATTTCCCAGTCTTATTTTAGAAAAAAGTGACAATTTTAAGGGAAACTGGGAACACTTAAATTATTTATACAATATCAATAAGGTTGGTCTGAAATGTTTACTAATACATTTATTTTGTCTTACTTGAAATCAAGAATGAAGATTATTTTGAAAAAGACCTGTGGGTACCATCCTCTGTGCATGCAATTGTTAAAGTCAAAGTCTGCATTAGAGACATTTTTTATACAAATAGTATCCCACTTTGACATAAATGGAGGACATAACCTTCAAAGCCTGCAAGCAATGGCCTCACAAACCAATAATCAGCTGGCTTTTGTCAACCTGCGCACCGCGATACCCTTGATTTGTAAATATAGAGAAATCATTTCTGCAGATAACAGAAGAACCTGTTAGACCAGGCAACACGTGGAACTCACCAGTCTGATGAAGCCAAATCCTTTGTCCTTGTGTATGTAGATCTCACCAGCCTTGCCATACTTCTCAAACATTTTGCGTAGCTCCTCCTCGGTCACATCAGATGGAAGGTTACCGACAAACAGACGACTCCTCTGAGTATAAGTTTTCTCGCCTGGCTTACGGAAATTCTTCAGATCAATGGTCACCCCTTCATCTGGAAAAATAAATTACATATAATGAGCATACACATATCCTCTCACTACCACCACTAACTCTTATTTACTATGAAGGGAGTAAAAATATTAACTTAAATAATTCAGTCAATATAATCTCTTTAATGCCAGTACCAGAGAAACGCTATAAATGGACCACTTACTGGGACTATTCATCTGCTGCCCATTAGTAGGTGAAGGAGCCTCTTGCTGATGCTGCTGCTGATGATGATGCTGCTGATGATGATGCTGCTGTTGTTGCTGTTGGTGGTGGTGTGGGTGCTGTTGCTGGTGCATCATTTGCTTCCGAGGAGCATGATTCTGCTGGTCCATCTTAAAGCCTCGGTTCCCCTGCATGATTCTTCTATACGAGAAGAAAAGTCATTAATGCACTGCAAAGTCAAACTTAGTATGAGGACCATACATCACACTTATGGAATGCAGTCCATCTAACATATGACAATATAGAACACCATTTTAGAAAAACCCAACAACTCAAGTCCGCCACATCCCGATTGTTCTATTTCGACAAGTATGGCTAAATGACATATCACTCAACTGATGCTCTCAGTCACTAAGCACGGTACTGCTTAGCTCAGTAACGCTAGTTAGATTCTCATACAGGAGATTCCAGGAAGTAGGGTGTGCTATGACACCACAGGCACAAGGGCACTCCTTGCAGCGAAACCAGTAAAGTGGGCTGTAGTGCTTCCAATGTTCGTTTCATGGTCGGTGGCAAAACATTCTGATAGAGACAACGAAACAGTTAAGGCTCCTGTGTGTACAAGGCCACTCTGGCTCTTATATGTCCTAAGTTATGTAGCTGATTGAGATCCCAGTTAGGGTTCACTATGGTGTTTACATAAACCACCAAAACTCATGAACTGACCTAACCAAATTGCCATAATAGTAAAGAAAAATAATTAATATATATAATATATATATATATATATATATATATATATATATAATATACATACATATACATACACACACATATATACATATATATACACACACATACACACACACACACACACACACATACACACACACACACACACACACACACACACGCATATATATGCGCAAGTGCTGAAAATTTTCAAATGTTGGAAGCTCCCTTCCCATCTGGTATTAATTGACCTGCCTTATGTTCTTCTATGAGATTGCCATCTAATAGGAATCAGAGACTGGCAGCCTTGAGACCTACTGTAGTGCTCTAAAGACCCCAGATGGTCTATAACATAATAGATTCAGTAAGGTCCAGCCTCCACCTATTCATTTGAATGGTATGCAATAATCAAAAGCTTTTCAATGGCATAACCAATGCCAAACCTCAGAATTCTGGAACGCAAACTGACCCAACAGAGGCACTTAAACCATCTTATGGAACTTGCACACTCCCATTTAGTTTGTAGGTGGCTTTCCCCCTGCCACACCGCCATTTTCAAGTATTGACAATTTCTCAAGTGTTACAAAACTCACTACAATGTATACTCCAAATGTTTGCATTCCATATGGTAATCAAATGTTGGGCAAAACCCAGCTATTTTGCTACATTCTGTCACTCACGTAATTCTAAAATGCATCTACTCTTGATCAAAAGATTTCAATAAAACATTACATTTGAGACATGATAAATACACAGTGACTCATCAATACTGAACACTAAAATGTAAAATTATATTCATTGCTTTTTGTGCAAAAGTACAATGGCAAACTATTGGTTCTGATTCTGATGTGAACCAAGGTACTATTTCTATAATTAATAGTGCATCAAGGAAGACATCGAATGGACCAAAGATTAGGCATCATTCCAGCATTTACTAAAAATCTGGAACTGAAAACCCAATGGGAAAATTTAGGGTAAAATATTTAAGCAGATACGAGGAAGAGACCCCCCCCACAATCTTACCTTGTGCACCCTTCCCACCCCTTAAGTTTATTGTATTTTGTAAATATTTACACGCATTTTGATGGATTTCTCTATTTATTAAATCAATATATATAACATTGCCCCCCCCCCCCAATCTCTTACTTCCCCTTTAGTTTATTATATTTAGTAAATATTTAATAAAACATTTTGATGAGCTGTCTATTTCCCTCTCTCTGTGTGCTGATATAGCAGCCCATACAGTAATAGATATTGTATAAACCCAGTGCATTGTGTGAGAGCAGTCCCATAGTACCCATAGTGTGTGTATAGTGTGTGTATAGTGTGTAACCGCCCTCTCACTGCAGGCACGGTCTACACACACCATCCCCCTCTCTCTGTGTGTGCTGATATAGCAGCCCATACAGTAATAGATATTGTATAAACCCGGTGCATTGTGTGAGAGCAGTCCCATAGTACCCATAGTGTGTGTATAGTGTGTAACCGCCCTCTCACTGCAGGCACGGCCTACACACACCATCCCTCTCTCTGTGTGTGTGCTGATATAGCAGCCCATACAGTAATAGATATTGTATAAACCCGGTGCATTGTGTGAGAGCAGCCCCATAGTACCCATAGTGTGTGTATAGTGTGTAACCGCTCTCTCACTGCAGGCACGGCCTACACACACCATCCCTCTCTCTCTGTGTGCTGATATAGCAGCCCATACAGTAATAGATATTGTATAAACCCGGTGCATTGTGTGAGAGCAGCCCCATAGTACCCATAGTGTGTGTATAGTGTGTAACTGCCCTCTCACTGCAGGCACGGCCTACACACACCATCCCTCTCTCTCTGTGTGCTGATATAGCAGCCCATACAGTAATAGATATTGTATAAACCCGGTGCATTGTGTGAGAGCAGTCCCATAGTACCCATAGTGTGTGTATAGTGTGTAACCGCCCTCTCACTGCAGGCACGGCCTACACACACCATCCCTCCCTCTCTGTGTGCTGATATAGCAGCCCATACAGTAATAGATATTGTATAAACCCAGTGCATTGTGTGAGAGCAGCCCCATAGTACCCATAGTGTGTGTATAGTGTGTAACCGCCCTCTCACTGCAGGCATGGCCTACACACACCATCCCTCTCTCTGTGTGCTGATATAGCAGCCCATACAGTAATAGATATTGTATAAACCCGGTGCATTGTGTGAGAGCAGTCCCATAGTACCCATAGTGTGTGTATAGTGTGTAACCGCCCTCTCACTGCTGGCATGGCCTACACACACCATCCCCCTCTCTCTGTGTGCTGATATAGCAGCCCATACAGTAATAGATATTGTATAAACCCGGTGCATTGTGTGAGAGCAGTCCCATAGTACCCATAGTGTGTGTATAGTGTGTAACCGCTCTCTCACTGCAGGCACGGCCTACACACACCATCCCTCTCTCTCTGTGTGCTGATATAGCAACCCATACAGTAATAGATATTGTATAAACCCGGTGCATTGTGTGAGAGCAGCCCCATAGTACCCATAGTGTGTGTATAGTGTGTAACTGCCCTCTCACTGCAGGCACGGCCTACACACACACATCCCTCTCTCTCTGTGTGCTGATATAGCAGCCCATACAGTAATAGATATTGTATAAACCCGGTGCATTGTGTGAGAGCAGCCCCATAGTACCCATAGTGTGTGTATAGTGTGTAACCGCCCTCTCACTGCAGGCACGGCCTACACACACCATCCCTCTCTCTGTGTGCTGATATAGCAGCCCATACAGTAATAGATATTGTATAAACCCGGTGCATTGTGTGAGAGCAGTCCCATAGTACCCATAGTGTGTGTATAGTGTGTAACTGCCCTCTCACTGCAGGCACGGCCTACACACACCATCCCTCTCTCTGTGTGTGCTGATATAGCAGCCCATACAGTAATAGATATTGTATAAACCCGGTGCATGGTGTGAGAGCAGTCCCATAGTGTGTGTATAGTGTGTAACTGCCCTCTCACTGCAGGCACGGCCTACACACACCATCCCTCTCTCTGTGTGTGCTGATATAGCAGCCCATACAGTAATAGATATTGTATAAACCCAGTGCATTGTGTGAGAGCAGCCCCATAGTACCCATAGTGTGTGTATAGTGTGTAGTGTGTAACCGCCCTCTCACTGCTGGCACGGCCTACACACACCATCCCTCTCTCTGTGTGTACTGATATAGCAGCCCATACAGTAATAGATATTGTATAAACCCGGTGCATTGTGTGAGAGCAGTCCCATAGTACCCATAGTGTGTGTATAGTGTGTAACCGCCCTCTCACTGCAGGCACGGCCTACACACACCATCCCTCTCTCTGTGTGTGTGCTGATATAGCAGCCCATACAGTAATAGATATTGTATAAACCCGGTGCATTGTGTGAGAGCAGCCCCATAGTACCCATAGTGTGTGTATAGTGTGTAACCGCCCTCTCACTGCAGGCACGGCCTACACACACCATCCCTCTCTCTCTGTGTGTGCTGATATAGCAGCCCATACAGTAATAGATATTGTATAAACCCGGTGCATTGTGTGAGAGCAGTCCCATAGTACCCATAGTGTGTGTATAGTGTGTAACCGCCCTCTCACTGCAGGCACGGCCTACACACACACCATCCCTCTCTCTGTGTACTGATATAGCAGCCCATACAGCAATAGATATTGTATAAACCCGGTGCATTGTGTGAGAGCAGCCCCATAGTACCCATAGTGTGTGTATAGTGTGTAACCGCCCTCTCACTGCAGGCACGGCCTACACACACCATCCCTCTCTCTCTGTGTGCTGATATAGCAGCCCATACAGTAATAGATATTGTATAAACCCGGTACATTGTGTGAGAGCAGCCCCATAGTACCCATAGTGTGTGTATAGTGTGTAACCGCCCTCTCACTGCAGGCACGGCCTACACACACCATCCCTCTCTCTGTGTGTGCTGATATAGCAGCCCATACAGTAATAGATATTGTATAAACCCAGTACATTGTGTGAGAGCAGTCCCATAGTACCCATAGTGTGTGTATAGTGTGTAACCGCCCTCTCACTGCAGGCACGCCCTACACACACCATCCCTCTCTCTCTGTGTGCTGATATAGCAGCCCATACAGTAATAGATATTGTATAAACCCGGTGCATTGTGTGAGAGCAGCCCCATAGTACCCATAGTGTGTGTATAGTGTGTAACTGCCCTCTCACTGCAGGCACGGCCTACACACACACACCATCCCTCTCTCTCTGTGTGCTGATATAGCAGCCCATACAGTAATAAATATTGTATAAACCCGGTGCATTGTGTGAGAGCAGCCCCATAGTACCCATAGTGTGTGTATAGTGTGTAACCGCTCTCTCACTGCAGGCACGGCCTACACACACCATCCCTCTCTCTGTGTGCTGATATAGCAGCCCATACAGTAATAGATATTGTATAAACCCGGTGCATTGTGTGAGAGCAGCCCCATAGTACCCATAGTGTGTGTATAGTGTGTAACCGCCCTCTCACTGCAGGCACGGCCTACACACACCATCCCTCTCTCTCTGTGTGCTGATATAGCAGCCCATACAGTAATAGATATTGTATAAACCCAGTGCATTGTGTGAGAGCAGCCCCATAGTACCCATAGTGTGTGTATAGTGTGTAACCGCCCTCTCACTGCTGGCACGGCCTACACACACCATCCCTCTCTCTGTGTGTGCTGATATAGCAGCCCATACAGTAATAGATATTGTATAAACCCGGTGCATGGTGTGAGAGCAGTCCCATAGTGTGTGTATAGTGTGTAACTGCCCTCTCACTGCAGGCACGGCCTACACACACCATCCCTCTCTCTGTGTGTGCTGATATAGCAGCCCATACAGTAATAGATATTGTATAAACCCAGTGCATTGTGTGAGAGCAGCCCCATAGTACCCATAGTGTGTGTATAGTGTGTAGTGTGTAACCGCCCTCTCACTGCTGGCACGGCCTACACACACCATCCCTCTCTCTGTGTGTACTGATATAGCAGCCCATACAGTAATAGATATTGTATAAACCCGGTGCATTGTGTGAGAGCAGTCCCATAGTACCCATAGTGTGTGTATAGTGTGTAACCGCCCTCTCACTGCAGGCACGGCCTACACACACCATCCCTCTCTCTGTGTGTGTGCTGATATAGCAGCCCATACAGTAATAGATATTGTATAAACCCGGTGCATTGTGTGAGAGCAGCCCCATAGTACCCATAGTGTGTGTATAGTGTGTAACCGCCCTCTCACTGCAGGCACGGCCTACACACACCATCCCTCTCTCTCTGTGTGTGCTGATATAGCAGCCCATACAGTAATAGATATTGTATAAACCCGGTGCATTGTGTGAGAGCAGTCCCATAGTACCCATAGTGTGTGTATAGTGTGTAACCGCCCTCTCACTGCAGGCACGGCCTACACACACACCATCCCTCTCTCTGTGTACTGATATAGCAGCCCATACAGCAATAGATATTGTATAAACCCTCGTGCATTGTGTGAGAGCAGCCCCATAGTACCCATAGTGTGTGTATAGTGTAAACCGCCCTCTCACTGCAGGCACGGCCTACACACACCATCCCTCTCTCTGTGTGCTGATATAGCAGCCCATACAGTAATAGATATTGTATAAACCCGTGCATTGTGTGAGAGCAGCCCCATAGTACCCATAGTGTGTGTATAGTGTGTAACCGCCCTCTCACTGCTGGCACGGCCTACACACACCATCCCTCTCTCTGTGTGCTGATATAGCAGCCCATACAGTAATAGATATTGTATAAACCCGGTGCATTGTGTGAGAGCAGTCCCATAGTACCCATAGTGTGTGTATGGTGTGTAACCGCCCTCTCACTGCAGGCACGGCCTACACACACACACCATCCCCCTCTCTCTGTGTGCTGATATAGCAGCCCATACAGTAATAGATATTGTATAAACCCGGTGCATTGTGTGAGAGCAGCCCCATAGTACCCATAGTGTGTGTATAGTGTGTAACTGCCCTCTCACTGCAGGCACGGCCTACACACACACACCATCCCTCTCTCTCTGTGTGCTGATATAGCAGCCCATACAGTAATAAATATTGTATAAACCCGGTGCATTGTGTGAGAGCAGCCCCATAGTACCCATAGTGTGTGTATAGTGTGTAACCGCTCTCTCACTGCAGGCACGGCCTACACACACCATCCCTCTCTCTGTGTGTGCTGATATAGCAGCCCATACAGTAATAGATATTGTATAAACCCGGTGCATGGTGTGAGAGCAGTCCCATAGTGTGTGTATAGTGTGTAACTGCCCTCTCACTGCAGGCACGGCCTACACACACCATCCCTCTCTCTGTGTGTGCTGATATAGCAGCCCATACAGTAATAGATATTGTATAAACCCAGTGCATTGTGTGAGAGCAGCCCCATAGTACCCATAGTGTGTGTATAGTGTGTAGTGTGTAACCGCCCTCTCACTGCAGGCACGGCCTACACACACCATCCCTCTCTCTGTGTGTACTGATATAGCAGCCCATACAGTAATAGATATTGTATAAACCCGGTGCATTGTGTGAGAGCAGTCCCATAGTACCCATAGTGTGTGTATAGTGTGTAACCGCCCTCTCACTGCAGGCACGGCCTACACACACCATCCCTCTCTCCCTCACACACACAGTTTCCCCGGCCAGGCCGGCCCCGGGTCTCCCCCCCCCTCCTCCTCCGATCCATCCCCAGCCCTGTGACGGGAAAGCTCACCCGAACAGCCGTTAGCAGCGAGCCGGGTCTCCTCCTCGGATCAGTCGAGCCGCCCTCCCGCGCAGCAAAAAAGAAGCTCGTGCCCGACGGAAGCCGCTTCTGCGAACAAGGCGCCCAATCAATCCCTCCCCCTGCCTCTGCTTCCGGTCTGCCGATTCGACGACCGCCCCGTCCGTCAGACCTACAAGCCCGCCGCCGATTGGCCAGGCGCGCCGACGCAGCCGCACGTGGGCGGGGGCCTCCCGACTCATCGGCCGCTCTCATTGGCCAGTTCGCACGTCGCACGCGCCGAGAGCGTTGGAGGTTGAATCGCTTTCATTGTGAGGGGGGAGTTGGAGGGAGGGGGGCCCTGCGCATGCGCACACCACCCTGCGTGCTCTCTATGGCAGCAGAATCCTATTGTGAAGCAGGGATTGAGGCCTAGTGCCTGTCTATGAATCCCAGCCTGAGACAATCCACCATCCTGCTTTATTTCAATGTTAACAAGGAGGGGGCTGGCTGCCATTTTGGATAGTATTCCATGTTTTGGAGCTTTGTCTCAGTCTATCTCATGGCTGGGGAATTCCAAGCCAGTCAGTATGAATATTTTATAAAGATTTTATCTTTGTGTAATACAATATATATATTTTTTTTTGGGGGGGGGGGTTGACAGTGCCACTTTAAGCGACCCCTAAAGTCTGCGTTCCAGTGCTGAGACCCCCGTCTCCCTGTTCTTCAGGTGAGGGCTCTTTCAGAATTTGGCAGAGAGCGTTTAGCGGACGCTCCAAGCCGTGACTCTCCATTCATAAAACTGGCTTGGAAATATACGTTAGTTTTAAAGGCAGTTTACTGAATGGGTTAAGGTAAGCCAGCTCCAGGGACCTCCTGGCACCATAACAATTACATTTCAGTGAAGTTGTTATGGTGCCAAAACTGGTCCTTTAAAGAAATAGCAAGGAGCACGACGATATGTAACCCAAGGTATTCTGGGTTTACTCCGTAAATAAGGATTTTATTAATGTAGCAAAATTGCTTACACAACAAATGCACATGATTTGAACATACTTAAAGGGACACTATAGGCACCCAGACTTTACCTCATTAAAGTGGCTTTGGTACAGTGTGCCTATTGAACAGTGAAAAACGGCAATGTTTACTATGTCTTCTTTGAGGGACTTACAGAATCATCACAAGATGAGGTAGCAGCCAGAGATCTACCAGAAGACCTTGAAGAGTTAATTCAATACATGTTCAATATTGACATAAGAGTCAGACAGAAACTTCTCCATTTAGAGAGGCAAAGAAGGGTTCTAGGAAGAATCATGCCCCATCCTAGGCTAACTGAACTCCCTGCCTTACTAGCACCTGATTCTGATCCTATGCATTTGGGTACAACCCGACTTTCTGAGGCTGAAAAAACTTACCGAAGGAGAGAGGGGTTGTGCCTATACTGTGGCAAGAAGGGACATCTACGTAATAATTGCCCATCCCGTCCGGAAAACTCCACCGCCTAAGTTCGTTCAGGGGACCGGCCTTGGGTGTAATGTCTTTGTCTTCTAAACCTCCTACATACAGGTGTCTTATGCCTGTAACCCTTTCTTGGGGAAAGGTGTGTCATCAAGCTATGGCCCTCATTGATTCTGGTTCTGCTGACAACTTTATTGACCAGACGTACTTGTCATCTATTTCTCTTCCTTTTGAGAGCAGAGAAGCACCCTTGGCCGTTGAGGCCATAGATGGTAGACCTTTAACAGTCTCATATGTGACACACCAAACTAAGACTGTTATCTTGTTAGTAGGGGTTATGCATCGAGAAAACATAATATTCCAAGTCATTTCTTCTCCTTCTTGCTCTATAGTTCTTGGTCTAACCTGGTTACAGAAACACAATTCTGTTATAGACTGGAGAGAAAGACAGGTATAATCTTGAAGTCCTTCTTGTATGCATACATGCATTAACCAGGTTAAAACACTCTGTTCTCTCAATACTCCTACCTCTCCTCCACTATCCACTGTTATACCTCCTCAGCATATGGATCTCAAGAAAGTATTTGAAAAAGTGGAGGCCGATCATCTACCCCCTCACAGGCCTTATGATTGTGCCATCACACTCCTTCCAGGTACTATGCCAACTAAGGGAAGAATTTACCCTCTATCTCAAACTGAGAATAAAGTAATGGAAGAATATATACAAGAATCCTTAAGAAAAGGATTTATTAGACATTCTTCCTTTCCTGCAGGGGCCGGTTTCTTTTTTCTGCATAGATTATAGGGGACTAAACAGAATTACTCGGATTAAAATCTATACAAAGATTTATTGGATTCGCAAATTACTATAGATGGTTCATTAAAAACTTTTCTCAGATCATAGCTCCTATTACCGCTATGACCAAAAAAGGAGCTAATCATATCAATTGGTCTCATTTTCCTTCCTTCGCTCGTTTAAAGGAAGCTTTTGTATCAGCTCCAGTCTTGATGCATCCTAATCCCTCTAGACCAGTGGTAGTCAACCTTTTTCTACCTACCGCCCACTAATGCATCTTTCTTGATGGAAAAATTTCCTTACCGTCCACCAGTTTTCGCGCAAGTGCAGAATATTTTTTAAAAAGGAGGGTGTTTTAAAAAAATACGTACATTTATCTTTTTATTTCTACCTAATGCATGTTTATAATGTTTTTAACTTTATAAAGTTTAATGAGAAAACAATAAAGTAAATTGAAATTACCTTTACTAGGGATTAATGAGATCCTTGAGGTTGATGCTGCGAGACTAAATATTTGATATCTGGTTTGATTTTCGTAAGGAACAAACGAAGGTCTCCCTTTTCGGTGATATTCAGACGACTTCTCTGTTTGCATATAATATGATTTCTCATCTGTGTGTCAGCTCCTCTCCCTCCTCAATTCCCCTACCCACCTTTTTTTTCCCCTTTTTTCTTTCTTTTTTAACCTTACTTATAGCAATGCCCAGTAGGAAGGTTGAGCTAGGTATCCCACTTACAATTACTTACTATAGCTCACTATAACAGACAGCCACACATACATACAGACACACACACAAAGACACATACATACAAACAGACAGGCACACATACACACACACACAAAAGACACATATATACATACAGACACACAGACAAGGAAAACACACACACACAATGACACATACATACAAAGACAAGACACACATACATACACACATACAGACACACACACAAGACATACGTACAAAGACATACATAAGACACACATACAGACAGACACACACAAGACATACATACAAAGACACAAACACACATTATATTTAAGTCACCCTCCTGTTTCCTACCTTTAAGGTGCAGGAGGGTGACTTTCCCTGGGATCCAGTGGTGGCTCAGATGGATGGGAGTCAGAGTTCCCACTCTGACTCCCTCTGCTTCCTCCCGCGCGGTCTGTGTGTTAGCTGGGAGGAGTGACGTGCAGTCACTTCCTCCCAGCTCTGTGATGTAATCACAGGGGCCCCGGTCGTGCTGCTAAAGTGGCCAGCGCTGACCGTCCTCCCTTACAATCCACATCCATCGGGTGGCCCTGACAGCATGGGCCACCTGATGGACCCCTTGGGCGGCGGCCCCGTCCCGCAAATGGTGACGGCGGTACCCGGTCGCAGGGGTACCACCGGCTTGCGCCCGCCCGCCCAGTCTCTCAAAACGAGAAAAGCCCTACCGCCCACCTGGAATCCTGAAACGCCCAACCAGGTTTACGACCCATGCTCTAGACCCTTTATCCTAGAGGTAGATGCCTCTGAATCTGGTGTATGGGCTGTACTTTCCCAGAGGGCATCTCCTACGGTGTTACATCCACGTGGGTTCTTTTCTCATAAATTGACACCTGCAGAAAAGAATTACGATATAGGTGTGGCAAACCTAGCCACTTTAGGACATATTGCAGAACATTTAAAGGTTGTCTGAAATAACTGTGTTAACCTGGTGTAAAAATGTATTCGTGTGTTTTAGAATAGAGCGCAAGCATAGGCTAACAGCCGTGAATAAAATTGTCAGTTGACTCCTGGAGCCGTGAATAAAATTATCAGTTGACTCCCTGAAATGTGTTTCGTCCGGTTACTGGAGGATTTGGGATATTGCCTTCTTTTCCAGCACTTTACTTTGGATTATCTTCTATACCAGCGGAGATCTTGGGATTTAATATTGCAGCTCCACTACAATTGGTGGCAAGCGACGGGATCCAACCTTACAGCCGAAAAGCGGTGTTCGGGTAATTGAAACTACCGAACAGGAAAGTGAATGGCAATTTGGATACAACAAAGACCCGAACACAGAGGTGAATGGAGACAGACTACACTGCATTGAAACGGCAGACGTTAAAGGAACTATTGGAAGCCAGGGGTAAGATAGCCATCAATAAGCCAAAAGCTGTGCTGATTGCTGAATTGATGGAGGGAGACAGAGCTCGCAGCGTTACACCCCCACCAGCCAGAAACCCCCTTCCAAAAGGAAATGAGGACCAGGATGGAATTTTTACCCCAGCCAGTACCCCTGGAAATACTGACAGTACTGATGGCGGATGTGCAGGAGTATGTGATGGCACACGGACCGCAGGATGTTCCTCCCAGAGCAGAGTCCATTACTGCTTCAGTCATCAGCCAGGTAAAGCCTAAGATCCCATACCATGCGTTTAAAATGTTCTGTGAAGAGAAAGATGAGATTGATGGGTATCTACAAGACTTTGAGAGGCTACGTGACTTGCATGATTTGGAGCAGGCAGTGTGGGTACCTTTACTGGCAGGCAAACTGTCAGGTCGGGCAGCCGAAGCCTATCGAGTTGTACCCTACTGCACCTACAGCAAACCCATTCCGGCCAACCCTGGGGGGCACACTCCACCATCCAGGTATTATGGCAGAGCGAATATACAGTGCCATACGTGCAAACAATGGGGCCACATGGCAAGAGAGTGTACCCAGAACCGGAGCCGCCAAGCATGGAGCCAGGTACGGCAGAATCCAGCACCAAGAGCAGCCGCCCACCACTACCAAGCGGAGCCAGCAACCCAGGAGATACTTTTTAATCAGACCGAAGAGCCCATGGGGATACTACACGATGTGATGTCGGTACAAGCCACAGACAACAGGCAACACCATCGCCAGCTAGTAACCCTGGAAGGGAAAGAGGTCCAAGGGCTCCGGGATTCGGGAACCACTCTGACTCTGGTAGCCCCTCATTTGGTTCCAGGCTCCGCACACACCGGCGGATCTGTAGCAGTGCGAGTAGCAGGGGGAGCGGTATACAGATTACCCACCGCAAAAGTACATTTGAATTGGGGTGTTGGGGAGGGCATGGTAGAGGTGGGCCTGATGCAGAAACTGCCAGCGGATGTCGTATTGGGAAACGACCTGGGTCGAATGACTTCCGCCTTTATTCCTCAAGCTCCACCCCGCTCCAGCAACGCACTCTGAGGCTCAGGTAATACCCCGACTGAATTTGAGGCTGAGGTTCAGATAGACCCCAGTAGGCGCCTACTCTGCTTCCGTGTCGGGAGAAGGGGAGGGCTCTAGGAAGCAGCTCTCCTGTCCTCCCGCATTGCGCGGGAGTACAGGAGAGCTGCTTCACTCAAACCTACTTACCACCACCGGACTACCAGGGATAGCTGTGTGTGTCCCCCCCACTCCTTCACCAAAGGTAAGAGGAAGAGAGGGGGGGATACAGAATTAATAAATATATATATATATATTTTTTAATGTACCCCTACCCCCCACACCACACCACCCCTACCCCCCACACAGCACCCTACCTGCCCACACACAGCACCCCCACACACATCACCCTACCCCCCACACACAGCACCTGCACACACACAGCACGCCCCCACACACTGCCCCCCTCAGACACACACACACTGCACCCCTCAGACAGACAGACACACACACAGCACCCCTCAGACAGACACACACACACACACACAGCACCCCTCGGACAGACACACACAGCACCCCTCAGACACACACACACACAGCACCTCTCAGACACACACACACACACACACAGCATCCCTCAGACACATACACACACAGCACCCCTCACACACAAACACACACAGCACTCCACACCCTTATACACAAACACATACACTGCACCCCTTAATTCAGTATGTGTGTGTTTATTCAGCAGTCTGTCTGTGCGTGTGTGTATTCAGCAGTCTGTGTTTGTGTATTCAGCAGTCTTTGTGTGTGTGTGTATTCAGCAGACTGTGTATGTACTCAGCAGTCTGTGTGTACTCAGCAGTCTGTCTGTCAGCATCCCTCACACACACAGCACTCCACACCCTTACACACAAACACATACACTGCACCCCTTAATGCAGTATGTGTGTGTGTATTCAGCAGTCTGTGTGTGTGTATTCAGCAGTCTGTCTGTGCGTGTGTGTATTCAGCAGTCTGTATGTTTGTGTATTCAGCAGTCTTTGTGTGTGTGTATTCAGCAGACTGTGTGTGTGTGTGTACTCAGCAGTCTGTGTGTACTCAGCAGTCTGTCTGTATGTGTATTTAGCGGCCGGTATGTAAATGTGTTCAGCAGTCTGTGTGTATGTATTGCATTTGTTGGAGATACTAATAAATATAAGCTTAATTTTATCTATTTATATCATTATTTAAAATTTGAATCATTGAACTCTCTGTTGTGTTCTACTTTTAAAACAAAGTTGTTAATTAGTTTGGACAACTGTACGAGTTGTTTTTTCTAAACTTAAACCTCAGTATTCATGTTTAAATGGCGTGTTGGCACTTTGAGGAAAAAGAAGTTGGCATGTATTGCGGTTTGGGCACTCGGGCTCAAAAAGGTTCGCCATCACTGGTCTAAACCCTCTCATCAAGTTCCAGGAGGTCTTCTGCATCCTCTTCCTGTGCCGTCTGTTCCTTGGTCACAACTGTCTATGGATTTTATAGTCGACTTACCATCTTCTAAGGGTTTTACAGTTATATTGGTTGTGGTAGATCGCTTTTCTAAAATGGCACACTTCATCCCATTTAAAAAGTTACCGTCTTCGGCTGAGTTAGCTAAAATATTTATTAAAGAACTAATACGATTGCACGGTATGCCTGATGTCATCGTGTCAGATAGGGGTTCACAGTTTATCTCGAAATTCCACAGAATACTTTTTAATCACATGTGATGTGACGAATCTGTATACTATTGTCGAGCATCAAAGGGGACTCAAAGTTGTGGAATTTTACCTTAAACCATCTGAAGAATTTACAGAAACACAAATCGAATTTTTAACTAAAGGGATCTTATTGATTTTAACTAACAATTATTTCTGGTTTCAAAATGATTTTTATTTGCAGATCCGTGGCACAACTATGGGGACCAAGTTTTCCCCAAGATACGCCAATTTATTAATGTCCTTTTGGGAGAAGACTTTTGTGTACCAAGGACATGAGTATGGGGCAAACTTGGTCCTCTATAAAAGGTATATTGAGGATGTTTTTATGGTATGGAAAGGGACAGAGAGTGATTTTAATCAATTATTTAATTACCTTAATCTAAATGATTGGGGGATTAAACTGACTAAAAGTATTAGCTCTACCTCTATAGACTTTTTAGATCTCAATATTTTTATTTCTAATAACCAGATTAAAACTAGAAAATGTTTTAAACAAGTTTATATTAATAGTTTTATAGATACAAATAGTTGTCATCATGACCCCTGGTTACGAAAAATACCAAAGGGTCAATTTGTACGGTTGAAACAGAATTGCACGGATCAAAAGGATTTTAATGAACAATCAGAAATGTTGAAAAAACAATTTTTACAAAAAGGTTATAAAGAAGATGCACTTTCACATAGTTTTAAAACGGTTGATGCTATTGCAAGATCAGATCTACTTAAATATAAAGATAAACAGGAGACATCAATATCAAATCAAATTCCCTTTATTTTTAATTATTCTAGTAATACAGGAATCCTTAAAAAGACCATTAATAAAAATTGTCATATTCTCCAACAAGAGCACGACATTAAAGAATTTTTTGGGAGATAAACCTAAGTTTATCTCTAGGGGTGCCAGGAACATAAAACAAATTCTAACATCCAATCATGTAAGTGGAGAAGAAAAGCTGACATTTATAGACGACTGGTCTAGGAAACAAAAAGGCTTTTTCCATTGTGGGAATTGTAATGCCTGCAAGAGTACTTTTGTTAACAAGAAAAAGAAAGAAATGTTTATTCTTATATATTTTTAGTGTATATATTGTCTTTTATATTGTCCATTTACGTCTTATGTATGCTTTTTTAACATAATTACACTAAGTTCAATTTGTTATGTATAATGATTTATTAATACGCTTTTACCCATCCCTCTGCCCTTTTGTCTCCTTTTTATTTTATTTTTGAATTATGAGTAATATTTGGACAATCTATCATGGACGTTGTTGAAACAGCCTATTATGCTGTTCGGGAGGAGGCCGGCTTTTCCTCCTCTTGGATGACGCGAACCGGAAATGACTTTTTTTAGGTCTATATCCGGAAGTCTCGGTTTAGATGATGAAAACGGAAATTACGTTGTCAAGTGACGAAAACGGAAATGACGTTCCGGCGGAATACCGGAAGTCGTGTGACCAAACATCCGAGCAGAACGACAATGATGAGAAGGTCAATTAACATGGACTTCAATGCATAAGGACTCCATATTGGGAGGGAAATGGGAACCGGAATTCCCATATATGGGTTTGGGTGGGTGGGTTTGTATACTACCCATATGTTCGTTATTTTTTAATCTTGTAAGGTATAAAAGCATGTCATTTGTTTGTGTCAGTATTGCACCTGAGGAAGACCGAAGCTAGTGGTCAAAACGCGTTGTGCTTATCCAGCTTTTACTTTCAATAAAATATTTTATTTTGGTTCCTGATTTTATCCAGACAGAATTTGTTTCTTGTTCCTGGGGGACCATTCCAACTACAGTATCGGAGTATTCTACATGCTACTACAGTAGAGAGCTGACTTATATGGCTCTCTAAAGTGTGAGTGCTCCAAATTATTTTTATACTAGACATTGGTTTTATGCATATTGCCCTATGATAGTTGTTTATATTACAGATTATCTCATCAGCTATCCATTGTGTGCATAAAACCACCTCTTCTTGTATCCAATTAACGGTATGTATGCCCGTTTACTCATTGACTCGCATTTCCACACTGGGGATCTCCCATGCAGAGTGTAAAATCCGTCAAGGTGCAGAATGCAGAAGTTCCAAAGCTCAGCTGTCTGGCTGCCACTCGTATTTCCCGTTCGTGTTTGGCTCTGCCCACCTTGATATGTGATGACGTCTACGCGTTTCGCCGTACACAGACGGTTTCGTCAGGACGTTGATAGCTAGTATAGTCCTTGTCAGTGAAGGCTTATATGTCCAGCTGTTATTGGTGCATTTCCCAAACCTTCATTTACATAATATGTATCGTTCATGGTTTTCAGGAATCACACAATAATTTAAAATGACAGTCATTTGCAAATGTAAACAGCATAATCAAATATAGATGAAACATAGTACATAGTACTTTAAAACATACATATTACATCTAAAAAAATAAAATTTAGTGATAATTTGATAATGTAAAACAGAGATAATCTAAAATAAAAAAAGAAAGGAATGTTAGCAGATATTGGTCATATTCCACATAATTATGTAAAAGGGTTTCATTTTTACTTTTTTGCTTTATAGTGTAGCTGTGCTCCATAAACACCAACATTTGGCAGCATGTCATTGCTTTTTAAAGTGTCACAGTAAAAAAAGTACAAATCACGATTTTAAAATGCAAATCACAACTTTAAAGTGCATATAGGGCAAGAAACTAGGTGGATATTCTAAAGTCAATTTCTGATCAATTTAATGGTCAGAAATGAAGCTAAAGATTCAAAAAAAGACAAAAGGAAAATACAATATGCATTACAAAAAATAATCTAATTGAGAAAGTGACAGATCTCAAAATCGTTGTTGAGACCATAAGAAATAAGAGTGTTTAATTCGAATATCCACCTCATTTCTATACAGCCTTATTTTTGAATAAAGTTACCTCCTCTCCAGCTTCTATTAATTTGTTGAATGCCCATAAATTCTAATTGGGATGTATCTGAATTGTTGAATTCTTGGAAAAGTAAAGGTACTTGATGTTGTTGGTACTGTCTTTTAATGTTATATGCATGTTCGCATATCCTAATGCGAAGTTGCCTAGTTGTTCTGCCAATATAATGTAGTCCACAGGGGCAAGTTAGCATATAGATCACGTTAGTTGAGTTGCACGTTATAAGGTTATTTATCTTATGTGTTCGCCCATTGGCGCTAAATTCTTCAATGCTTTGTTTCTTACTCTTGGTATTCCTACAGGCAGGGCCGCCATCAGGGGATGACAACCATGACGGTTGTCACGGGCCCGGCGGTCCTGGGGGGCCCGGACACCACGTCTTGCGCGAGTTAGGGAGAGGGAAGATCTGTAAAATGCTCCTGCAGTTCGCTGGGCCCCCTCTGCAAATACATGGAGCCGTTGGCCCCACCATGCCACCGGAACACCAGGGATGGAATCCCCCCTCTCCCTGAACCAGGTAAGAAACAGGGAGGGGGAATATCTTTCATTACATTACACGCATACACTAATAAACAAACACACACACACACACACACTCTGCATTCATTACACTAACACACACACTGCATTCACTTCACTAACACACACTCTGCATCCATTACACTGACACACACTGCATTCACTACAATAACACACACTCTGCATTCACTACAGTGACACACACACTGCATTCACTACAATAACACACACTCTGCATCCACTACACTAACACACACTCTGCATTCACTACACTAACACACAATCTGCATCCACTACACTGACACACACACTGCATTCACTACACTAACACACACTCTGCATTCACTACACTGACACACACTCTACATTCACTACACTGACACACACTCTGCATTCACTAAACTAAAACACTCTGCATTCACTACACTGACACACACTTTGCATTCATTACACTAACACACACTCTGCATTCACTACACTAACATACACTCTGCATCCACTCCACTGACACACACTCTGCATCCACTACACTGACACACACTGCATTCACTACACTAACACACACTCTGCATTAACTACACTGATACACACTCTGCATTCACTACACTAACACACACTCTGCGTCCACTACACTGACACACACTCTGCATTCACTACACTGACACACACACTGCATTCATTACACTGACACACACTCTGCATTCACTACACTGACACACACTCTGCATCCACTACACTGACACACACTCTGCATTCAGTACACTAACACACACACTGCATTCATTGCACTAACACACACTCTGCATTCACTACACTGACACACACTCTGCAATCATTACACTAACACACAATCTGCATTTACTACACTAACACATGTATGTACGTAGTGGGGAATCGCGATGCAGCCTAGAACAAAATCTAACCCCATTCAACCCCCAATAACGACTGACCACTTAGTATGGATGAAACAGGCCACAGCATTTATTATCACAAACTAAATTACTGCATAACACATCCATAACTTTATTTATTAAATCTCTTCTTTTTCTGTAACCAAAACGTTAGACATAAATAAGCATAAATTAACATATATACATATATAACTTCACACATAGTGTTATACAGTGACCCAACCGTCCTTGCCAATAAACATACAGTGGTTCGTAATCACCACTTCCTCTCACCTCCCCCCTCGTCATAAAAATTATATTTTTCCAATGCCCGCCATCAGCCGACCTTATCCACGCTCGATGGGCACGACACCTCAGGCAACCTTATGTTAACCGTTTGAAGCAGGGGAGGTTGAGACCCTGAAAAACTTGTTCATCTCATTCCATATACTTCAACATAACCACTCAAACTCAATTGGCAAGGACATACCCCCAGCTAGCTGTGACGAAATATACCAATAGGGCGGGAGGGAAGCTGTTTGCTGGCCCGAATCCCAAGTGGCACTGAGATAAGACCTCCCCCACACTAACTTACACAGAACATAATCCCACCCACACACTCTTTCCCAACCAATCCCATGCATCTATCCCCACACTCCTACATGTGCCCTTGTCCGCTTAGCTGCGCTATCTCCCCAGGGCCTTGTATGTACGTAGTGGGGAATCGCAATGCAGCCTAGAACAAAATCTAACCCCATTCAACCCCCCAATAACGACAGACCACTTAGTATGGATGAAACAGGCAACAGCATTTATTATCACAAACTAAATTACTGCATAACACATCCATAACTTTATTTATTAAATCTCTTCTTTTTCTGTAACCAAAACGTTAGATATAAATAAGCATTAATTAACATATATACATATATAACTCCACACATAGTGTTATACAGTGACCTAACCGTCCTTGCCAATAAACATACAGTGGTTCCTAATCACCACTTCCTCTCACCTCCCCCCTCGTCATAAAAATCATATCTTTCCAATGCCCGCCATCAGCCGACCTTATCAACGCTCGATGGGCACGACACCTCAGGCAACCTAATGTTAACCGTTTAAAGTTTGAGACCTTAAAAACTAGTCCATCTCATTCCATATACTTAAACGTAACCACTCAAACTCATACCCCCGCCACAACCCCACTGTTTTACACCTAAAATCAGTGGGGGACCCCACCATAACCAGCCATGGCCTGTTCCACCACTTCTTGCAGCGCTAGATTAACATAGGCCTACTCCGACCTCTAGCAAACGCACCCATCCCCTCGAGATAACTAGGCCAAATCCGGCCAAACCCTAAGGTGAACTGGAATCCCCCAAGACAAACCCAGAAACCCATCTCGTCCGAATTTTGACGGCAGCGCACCAGGGCACTCACATTGCTGAGCGCACTGCCGACAGGAATGGGCTATAGCCTCAGCCTAGCCCCTGAGAACCTCTGGAAAGAAACAGAATGCATAATATGTCCAGATTGAAGAGCACCCAATACCCAAACCGTCACCAAACCCATGTCATTCCACCCAGAGATGACAAAACTCCTGGTACCTCCATGAGGCGGGACAGCTGACCCTGTACGAGGAGGAGCCACACCCCCTGCATGTATCTGGTGCCAGACCATCGAACCTCTGCTTCCGAAGGCGTAAGATCCAACCACTCGCCACCGCCTCCTGGCCCAAATTACATACGAGCATCCCAACCATCCCTATTCCGGGGGAGGACCATAACCGCAGAGATAAATCCATTCAGAGGAACCCACCACCCTGACTCCCACCATTCGAGCCCTCTGAACCATTGGCGCAGGCACGCAAAGCCTGGTGTCGTCCGTAGCCGTCCCCAACCAGAATAAATGCCCCTTGAACTCCCCACCATCCTTATCCAGGAATGCGAGCCCCAAGCGGAACACCCCAACTAAATGGACGCAGGAGAGAAAACCCATCTCCAAGAACCAAACAAGGGCGAGGATGCCGGATAATCCAGGGGACGGAATAGCACTCCCAATGAAAAACAGGCAAATCACGGAACCCTGCACCGCCCCCAATCAGAACGGTATATTTCAGACTATCCTGGGAACCCACTACATCATGTTAGGAGCCCAACCATTACCCCGTGCATTCCATCTACCTTAGGAGAATGCAGAAAAGGCCAGTGCATGTCAACCCAGCAACATCCAAGAATTGCACAGATTCTCTCGACTAATCAGCCAACCGCAATCGACTTACAGCCGTCGAGCAGCAAAACCTGAAGGAAGTCCGTTCCAACGCTTACTCAACTCCACCAAAATACCCCCCCACTTGCCGACGACCGTAACATGAACAGGAAGCCGAGCCCTGCTAATCGCAGAAATCACCCCCAACGCCCTTAACAGACGGAACCAAACATGTAGATGAGCAGTCCACTCCCGGAACCCCTAAGGAAACGTTCCCATCCATCCCGATCACTCCCACCTTACTGGAGCAGGCCCCACGCCGCCTCATAGATCGACCCACGGGCCAGCTTCATCAGACCATTGGACCAAGTGACCACCTCCACTGTCCTAAAAATTGACCCCGCGACACCTCTGCCCGAAGTACCCCCTATAATGAACAAGACAGAGCATCGGCCACCACATCGGGAATACCCGGACAAAAAAAACCTTGACCCGCCCCCCTAGACTCAAACAGCGCCGATCCAGGCGCCGCAACCAGAGTAACACCGGGGTAGAGGGTACTGTCACATGATAAGACAGCCAGCACCACCCCACGATGGTCCCAAAGGAAAACCCACCCACCTGTTCGTGAGCTGGGCACCCCATGCTTACCATGCCACCAGAAAGGGGAAGCTCCAAGAACACCAGAGTCCGCCAGAGCCCCGATGCTTGCCAGTGTAATGGGCAAGAGTCAGAACACCATTGAGAGCCCAAAATGGCCCAAAAACCCCCAAACCTGCTGCAGCAGCAAACAGTTGGAAGTCAGCGGAAAAAACATAGGGGGCCAGATTGCACAAGCCACCGTTAAGGGAGGCCCAGAAGGAACCCCATACAGTCCCAAGGGCAACCCCAATAGGCAAAGCCCAGTGTACCCAGGAGAGTCCAAAGGTAGCGCAGCCGAAACCCACAATGCCCCTCAAACCACCGACGCCTCCTGCCTGATGTCCCAAACTGCAGTCAAGGGCAACCGACGTTCCTTTGCAGGAATCGATCCCACTATCCAGGAGACTACAGCACGTATCTTGACCCACGGATATGGCCTGGGCCACGGAACTCCAAAACTCCAAAACACTACCCCAGGAAAAACACTGCAGCAGCAGAGTGCGGACATGCAGCACCGACGGCCCCACACATAAACGACATCGGGAGCAACTCACGTGGAGGCACATAGCCACCTAATCCTGACCGTCAGAAACACAGCCTGGAAACAATAAACCCGACGGGCGTACCGGCAGCAGCCGGAAAACCGATTCCACAGCCGCCTTCGTCAGCAAACCCCCATGGCCCCGCGGCCCGACAGATTGCAGAGAGGACAAAAACGCACCGTGCTGAGGCGCCAGGTGAGCCCCAAGAAAAACCAGAGGCCGAAACCCATCCGGTCCCAGGCCATTCTTGGGGAGCCCTCTTAGTCAAGAAGCCCTCCGTGGCAGGAGGGGACATACCTGCAATAAAAGCCTCTTCCCCCATTTGCTCTCTAGTATTACGCGCAAGCCAAGCGGGCCATATGAGCTCAACAACACCCAGAGTCATGTGAACCTGGGAGGCATCGCCGGCGCTATCAGCTGCGCCAGACGCTGCGGGAAAGCGTACTTAAACATACGATACATACTGAAAACGAAGGGGGGGAAGCGGCGTCCATGTCCCCAAATTTGGGGGGTGGGGGGGTTTATGATTCTATTTCAGTTTTATTTTTTTTATTCTTCCCCTTGTACTTGACATTGTATTCCTGTTTTTTTTTTTATTATTATTATTTTTTTTTATTTAGTCCACTCAGTGATTTACATTTTATTTCTGTCCTGTAATTTTCTCTCTTTTTGTATTTATTTATTTTATTTATTTTTTGGGCTAAGAGGACTAGACTAAATAAAAAAAAGGAAGAACGTACGCACGCACGCGAAGCGCTAAAAAAGAAGGGGGGAAAAGTACTCACCGGTCGCAGCCTGGCGATCCAAGCCCGGCACTGCGCTCACAGAAGGTTGAGGCAAAGAAACAGCAGTTCCAGCATCCACAGAAGACATCAGCTGTAATCCAGGTGCCACCTGCTGGACGGGTAGTATCCTGAGAAGGAAGCAGCAGAGAAGCTGAGAGCCCACGCCCCAGAGGAGAAGGCCGAGGTAAGTGACCTGCAGGGGAGGGGGAGGGGGTTCAGGCAAGGTAGAGGGGGGGGGGAGAACAGAGGGGATGCAGATAGAGAGGGATAGAGACGGGGGAATTAGAGCAGGAGGGAAAGAGGGGTGAGAGGGGGGTGCAGGCCCACCAGAGAGGGGGAGGGGGGAAGAGAAAACCGGGCAAGAGGAGGGGGGACCAGGAGGCCCAGGCAGGTAAGCTGGGCCCCCTGGTAGAAAAAACATTACTAATAGGGTAATAAGGGGGGACAGGGGAGACAGAGCCCGGCAGAGGAGGCTCCCGACAGGCAAGGGGACCCCCCCCAGTCCCCCATTGGCGGTACTAAGGTAACCCGGGCGGCCAGCGAGGGCCTACTCACCTCCCCGCCGGCCGCGGGGCACCTGGCCCGCAATCCAGCGCTGGCGGCTGGGGCGGATGGTGCGGATGGAGATCCACGCATAGGTAGGCCGCGTGTCTGCAGCCCCAGACACACGGCCCCAGCGGTGCCTCGGGCCCAGGCTCCTGCCCCACAACTGGGCCCGAGGAGTAGGATCCAGAGACAGCCTGGCAGGCGGACGGGAACGCCTGCCAGTGCTGGAGCGGCCCCCAGGGGCAGGGACCACATGGGAAGCAGCAGGGAACACCGCAGGGGAAGGTAGGCCACGGGGGGTGCCCACACCGGTAGCCATACCTCCACTAATGTTTGTAAATTGCTCCCTCAGTTGCCGGCCACCATCCACGCTGCAGCAGCCCTGAGGGACGCCAGGATCGCCTCAACCTCCATCCTTCAAGCTGTGTAAATCTGCAGGCCCAGGCAAACAGGAGCAGGAAGACAGGAAGCTGTTTGCTGGCCCGAATCCCAAGTGGCACTGAGGTAAGACCTCCCCCACACTAACTTATACAGAACATAATCCCACCCACACACTATTTCTCAACCAATCCCATGCATCTTTCTCCTACATGTGCCTTTGTCCGCTTAGCTGTGCTATCTCCCCAGGGCCTCACTCTGCATTCATTACACTAACATACACTCTGCATCCACTACACTGACAGACACTCTTCATCCACTACACTGACACACACTCTGCATTAACTATACACAAAGCATCCACTACACAAACATCCTGTATTCACAGTACACATACTACATCCACCACACATTCAAACACTCTGCATTCACTATACAGAGACACTGTGTCTAATACACACACTACATCCACTACAGACACTGCATCCACTAAACAAATTGTATCCAGTACACACAAACACTACATCCACTACACAAACACACACTACATCCACTACTCAAACACACTCTGCGTTCACTATACACACTGCATCCGCTACACAAACACACAGTCTCCATTCACTGCACAAACAGTATCTAATACACACAAACACTACATCCATTACACACATTCTAATCCACTTCCACTATACACACCACATTCAGTCCTGCATCATTGTCAGCGGACTAGGTAGGACTGTGGGCGGACTCGTGGGTGGGCCGAGCAGGGGGAGGAGCCAGTGGGGGCCCAGACCTTGTGCTTTGTCAGGGGCCCCAAAATTTCTGGTGGCGGCCCTGCCAACAGGCATTACAGTACCCACATCTGAAGAATCCCTTTAGTTGGTTTAGAATTTTTTTTTTTCTTGTTGGTATTGGGGATGTTATTGGTTAAAATTCTTTTCATATTTTGTACCCCTCTATGTACAATTTTGGGGTCAGGAGGTAGAAAGGTTGATAGGATTGGGTCTAATAATAGCCAATGCCAATGTTTCGAGATTATATTTCTAACTTTGGGATTTTGAATGCCTGAAAATTGGCAGATAAATGGTGCATGATTTTCCTGTTTTTGTTTATCTTGAGTTTTATACTCTATTAGTGACTCCCTGTTTAGTAATAATATGCCTTCCACAGTCTTCTGCAGAATATCGTTGTGATATCCACGTTCTTTAAAATCTGTTATAATGCGTTGGCTTTGTGCTGTCTGTGTGCTGTGTGTGAGGGTGCTGGTAGTGTGCTGTGTGAGGGTGTTTGTGTGTGTGTGTGTTTGTTAGGGTCCTGTTAGTGTGCTGTGTGTGTGCTGTTTGTGTGATGTGCGTGGGTGTTGTGTGTTTGTGAGGGTGCTGTATGTGTGCAGGTGCTGTGTGTGTGTGGGGGGGGTGCTGTTTGTGTGCTTTATGTGTGTGGCTGTTGTTTCTGTGCTGTGTGTGAGGATGCTGTATGTGTGTGTGGGTGCTGTGTGTGTGTGTGTGGGTGCTGTTTGTATGCTGTGTGTGTGTGTGTGTGTGTGTGTGTGTGTGTGTGAGGGTGCTGTTTGTGTGCTGTGTGTGAGGGTGCTGTATGTGTGCTGTGAGTGTGAGGGTGCTGTATGTGTGTAGGTGCTGTGTGTGTTCGTGGGTGCTGTTTGTGTGATGTATGTGTGCGGGTGCTGTTTGTGTGATGTGTGTGATTGTGTTGTGTGTTTGTAAGGGTGCTGTGTGTGTGTGTATTTGTGAGGGTGCTGTTAGTGTACTGTGTGTGTGAGGGTGCTGTGTGTGTGTGTGTGTGAGGGTGCTGTATGTGTGTAGGTGCTGTGTGTGGGGGGTACTTTATGTGTGTGGGTGCTGTTTGTGTGCTGTGTGTGAGGATGCTGTATGTGTGTGTGGGTGCTGTGTGTGTGTGTGGGTGCTGTTTGTGTGCTGTGTGTGTGTGGGTGCTGTTTGTGTGTGGGTGCTGTGTGTGTGAGGGTGCTGTTTTTGTGCTGTGTGTGTGAGGGTGCTGTATGTGTGTGTGTGCTGTATGTTTGGAGGGATTGTGGGGGTGAAGTTGGGGGCAGATTAGTAAATATCCCTGGTCTCTTACCTTATGTAGGGAGGGGGATCCTTGCTGCCATGTTCCATCCCTGGTGGTCCAGTAGAGAGTGAACTCTAGCCTATGGAGCTAGAGTTCACTCTCGCGAGATCTGAGCGTTGCAACGCTTACATCTCGCGAGAGGAATCCTGCCGGTCTCAATCCATAGGCAAGCCGTGGGGATTAGGGTGTGCCCAGGCACACCCGGCATACCTCGTGCGCATCGCCTATGTTTGTGCATTAACTCAAAATGATAAATTTAAAGGAACACTATTGTGTCAGGAATACAAACATGTAGAGATTAGAGGTTTACAACGTACCTTTTCTCATACGCCGCAACGGTCTCGCCACGACTGTCTTGATGATCTCAGCCAAACCAATGCTTTCCCATAAGTAAGCATTGGGAGGCTATTGGGCATGTACCATAAAATGCTGAGCTGCACCAATCAGCATTTCCTCTTAGAGATGCATTGAATGAATGCATCTCTATGGGACATGTTCAGCGTCTCCATGCAGAGTGTGGAGACCCTGAATGCCAGTAGACTAGAAACTGCCACTAGAGGTGTTACTAGTTAACACTGCCTTTTCCAAGAAAAGCTGTAGTGATTTTGGTGACTATAGCGTGCCTTTAAAACTCTTGACAACAAGTTACAACAGAACAAAACTGACATATTGAGCTTTGATTGAAAGAGAAACAAATGTATTATTATATCATAATAATTTATTATAAATTATATTAGTGTAGGAAAAGTATATGACTGGTCAACTTAATACCATAAAAGTAGATAGAGATGTCATAAACCATCAAATTATTACTCGATTAAAATAGTTTCAGTGATCCCAATATGTCAGATGGCAACAATATGCCCTCTAGTGGGGGTTCCTCAACTTACAAAGAAAATGATTTGATGCGATTCAAAAACATGGCAACACATTCTCCAGCTACAGCAAGGGAAAGGGACTTAACCGTATTAATCAGGAAGAAGAAGAAAACAAGGAGCCAAGCCAAAAGTGACACAAAGACTCAATATTTACTACAAACATACAAACCTCTACTTTGTACTTCCCATGCTTCAACTTAGCTGAGCAAAACTTTTCTTTCTAAATGTCTGGATATTACACCCATTTGACATGTCAACTTCTTTGATTATGTCTTGTGACGAACTGGACCTCGTCACGGGTCCTTGGAGGGGCATGCCAACCTTTTACCCTGTGACTATGGCCCCTGTGTTAAACCCTATCTGAAAACACTATTTGTGCCTGTTGGGACTGGTAACAGGAACCATACAAACTTTCGAAGTGGAACTTCAAACTCCAAACTCCCAAAGCCATTTGAAGTGCCATTCTTGGCTATCTTGTTCGCATGGACCAAAACCGCGAATAGACTTCAGGGGGACTTAGCCGCGAATGCCCAGGAACTATTTTCGGCATGAAAACTTCGGTCCTCCAGCGGCTATTAGCCACGATTCTATGGAACTATTTTCTGCTATGGGACCATGCCTGCGGTCGGTAAAAACTATGACTTCCAGAAAATTTCTGAACCCATGAACTGATCTAATTGATTTTTGGATATGATGGTCACCGAGATCAGGGCTATCAGGGGATTTAACTAACTTCATGGTGATTTTATGTGTTTTAAGGTATTTTGGGGTTTTTGTAAAAATGTGTGTTGTTTCTGTTTGGAGATAATTGAGTTTAGTATAGTGCTTGACTCAATTACCTCCTAAGGAAAGGGGAAGGCTTATTGTATTGTATGTGAGAGTGTCGTGCATTTAATCACTGTTCTTATTGGTTTGTCAGTTTGTATCCCTGTCCCCAACAGGGTCCATGTGGGCACCATGTAGGAGTACCCCTTGCATGGGGATTGTCGTAAAAGGCCAATGTGGCACCGTTAAAATTCATTTGTGTTTTACCCTCAACATAGAGCCTTGCCTCGTGTTTGTAGGGACCTGCTATACAAACTATAACCACTAGCTCTTGTAAGAGCTTCACAGCTATAACTGTTATACTCTCTTGCAGAAGAGGCCTTCCCTCTGGGAGCTGGATCTAGGAGTTTGGTCCAGGGTGGGAAGGGATGGCGAGACCCCCAGCCAAGCTATGGCAGCTAGGGGGCTACAATGCTGATGGTGTCTGGTGGAGTGCTTGGAGTCCTCGGTGAGCACTAGGAGCATTGATTGACGAAGCACCCGGTCAGGGTGGCAGACGGTCCATCATAGATGTTAATATTTTTCTTTGCACTGTGAATCTCAGTCTCAAATAATAATTTCTGCTCTCACTACCATTCCAGGCTCTTTATTGAGGCTTCAGGTTGTTTGCGAGATGTTTTTTCAAAGAACAATTTGTTGTCAGTCTCATCTCTACTTAGTGACAGGGAGCACCAGGAACCAAGGCAAGAACTGCCCTCTCATTATTCCATGCAGGAATCAGCCCCTCTCTCCTTCTTCCAGGCCGGTATTGTATGGGAAGAGGATTTTGGGAAAATGAAATGTATTAAGAGAAACAGTGGGTAACAATGTTTCTGCTTGCGCACCAGTCTTCATTGGATTTGAACATCCAAGACCTTTTTAGTACAATCGATGGAGCTGTCCACTGATAGCTCGATTTGGAAAATTGTCTAGAGAGAAATGGACAATTTTTATAGCATTAGGTACATACACCTGCATTCCTAATGCTAGAGAGCACCTAGTCAGAAATAGACATGTGCAATTTGTTTTGGGCACTTCGGACATTTGGGTACTTCCGAGTGTCTGAATAGATGAATTGCCGAATTGCCGAATGGTTGAAGTCCCGAAATTACCGAATTTCCAAAGTGTCGAATTGCCGAAGTTCCGAAGTGCTGAAGTGCTGAAGTGCTGACGTTCCGAAGTGTCGAAGTGCCGAAAGCACAGTATTGCCTAAGAACTAATATACTTACCCAATGAAAGAATGAAGAATGTTACACTGTATACAATTTTAAATAAAAAGTATACAAACATAGCCAGGATTCAGCTGTAAGCATTTGCAACACTTACAACAATCAAGTAACATACATTCATATAAAATGTAAGTTACTTAGCCAGTCAGTGTAATGACAGGAATAAATAAGTAGATAACTCCCTAATTCCCACGGTAATAGGGAGCTATTTACTAATACTAACTAACAGGGGCAGACTAAGAACCCTCAGGGCCCCCGGGCAAAATAAATCAAGGGTCCCCTTACAGGCCCCACCCATACTCTGCAGCAAGCGCCACCCTTGTCCCGCCTCCATGCACCGCTTCCAGCCACACCCTACACAATCTTTAGACACAAGGAACAAAATAATCCCTTCGAGGCCCCAGTAGAGACTACAATTGAGGGCTAATGGGCCATGGAGGGGGGTCTTTCTAGCAGAGGCTATCTCAGTGTCCTTTAGAGAGTGTGTTAGAAAGAATCCCCTCCAAGCCCCATTAGAGACTACAATGGAATCTAATAGGCTTGGAAGGGGGTCTTTCTAACAGAGGCCATCTCAGCGTCCATTAGATAGCCCCTGCTGAAAACAGTCGCCTCCAGGCCCCAGTAGAGACTACAATTGAGGGCTAATGGGCCATGGAGGGGATTTCTAGCAGAGGCTATCTCAGTGTCCTTTAGAGAGTGTGTTAGAAAGAATCTCCTCCAGGTCCCATTAGAGACTACAATGGAGTCTAATGGGGCCTGGAGGGTGGTCTCTCCAACACTCTGGTTCCTATTCACAATATAGCAACACAACATAGCTCGCTGATACCTAGGCCAAGTTGGCTCCTCTTATCTTAATTACTGTTGCTGGCTGGCAGTCTGTGGGCTTGCTGGCTGCGGCTGGCAGGCTGTGGGCTTGCTGGCTACTGCCGGCAGGCTGTGGGCTTGCAGACTGCGGCTGGCAGGCTGCGGCTTGCTGCCTGCGGCTGGCAGGCTGTGGCTTGCTGGCTACTACTGGCAGGCTGTGGGCTTGCTGGCTGTAAGCCTAATGCTTGCTGTAGGTCTGTGGGCTGGCTACTGGCCTGTGGGCTGGCTAACTGGCTGGCTACTGGCCAGCCTGTGGGTTGGCTGGCTGGCCGGCCTGTGGGCGGGCTGGCTACTGGGGCACTTGTAGATTATTTAAAGAAATAATCCATGCACAATAACCACTACTGCTCCAGAGTAAGTAGTCAAACCGTTTAAGAACAGTTTGACAACTTACCTTGGGTCTGCTGGGATATGGGGCTGTAGTAGGGAATAGGAGCAGTGGTGCAATGTGTGTGAAAGGTTCAGTGTGTGTGTGGGGGTGTAGTGTGTGAATGTGTAGGGTGTGTGGGGCAATGTGTGTATGAGGGGGCTGTGTATGTGTGTGGCAATGTTAGTATGGGGGCTGTGTATGGGGGGCTGTGTGTACATGGGTGGGCAGTGTATGTGTGTGTGTGAGGCAATGTGTGTAAATGTGTATGGTGTATGTGGGGGCAGTGTGTGTGTATGGGGACAGTGTGTGAATGTGTATGGTGTGTGTGTGGGGGCAGTGTGTTTATGGGGCTAGAGTTCACTCTCACCACTGCGACCACCAGGAATCCCTGGGGGTCACAGTGTTGAGAGTGAACTCTAGCCCGTAGCTCCAGGGCTAGAGTTGACTCTCGCAAGAGCAGTAACGTTGCCATGGTAACCACGGCAACGCTCTGTGCTCGCACAAGAAGGACCCAGAAGAGCTGCAGGGTGAGCTCCCGGGTCCTCTCTTCCTCCCTCCCCTGCCCGCACGGTGCCTGCGGACAGGGGAGGGAGGCAATTGCCCCGTTGCCCCCCTGGATCCACCAGTGATATATACAACCCTTCTGTGTGCCTTTTTGTCTCCCCCCCGTCCCTCTGTATGTTTCTTTCTCCCCCCTCCTTCCCAGTCTCTCTTACCCCTCTGCCTCTTTCTCCCCCTCCCCTTGTGTCTCTCTCCTTTCTCCCTCTCTTCCACTGTTTTTCTCCCCCCTTTCCCTGTCTCTCTCTCCCCCAGATCTCTCTTCCTCTCTGTCTCTTTCTCCCCCTTCCCCATCTCTTTCTCCCC
>OW240920.1:130766166-130843629 GCA_933207985.1 Pelobates cultripes
CGCTGGAGAAAGGTAAGTGCTGAAGACACACACATACTTACAGACGCATACACACCAGCTAACAGACACACACATTTACTGACAGAGACACAGTCAGCGACAGACATACATACACACTCACTTACAAAACATACACTCTCATTGACAAACACACACTCACTAACAGACATCAAACAGACTCACTAACACACACACACACTCAGTAAGACACACACAGTAACACCCTCACTGACACTCACTAGCAGACACACACACTCACACTCTAACACACACACTAACACTCACTCTAACACTCTCACACACTAACACTCACTCTAACACTCACACTCACTCTAACACTCACACTAACACTCACACACACTAACACTCACACACACGATTTTTTTTTTAAAATGTAATCCCCCCAGCCTCCTTACCTTTTGGAGTGCTGGGGGGATTCCCTGGGGTCCAGTGGTGCTGTTGGGCGGGTGGCCGGTCGGGCAGGCAGGCGGGCGCGCGAGGGAGCACGCAGTGCTTCCTCTTCAGCTCCCTCGCGCGCCGCGTAGGGATGCCGGAGCCGGAAGATGACGTCATCCTCCGGCTCCGGTATCATTGCGGTGCGCGAGGGAGCTGAAGAGGAAGCACTGAGTGCTCCCTCGCGCGCCCGCCTGCCTGCCCGACCGGCCACTCAGTCACAGGGCCAGCCTCAGGGGGGCCCTGGGGTGGTCGGCTCCCGGGCCCCCCAGGCTGCGGCTGGGCCCCCTGATGGGACGGGCCCGGTCGCAGTCGCGACCCCTGCGACCCTGGTATGTACGCCACTGCATCCAGATAGACCAAGACAAACGAGTAAATGTAATCCCTGAGTACATCATTTATGAAATCTTGGAAAACCGCTGGAGCATTGCACAACCCAAATGGCATCACTAGATATTCATAGTGTCCACTTCTGGTATTAAATGCAGTCTTCCACTCGTGGTTTTTCTTGATTCTCACTAAATTGTAAGCACTTCTAAGATCAAGCTTAGTAAATACTTTAGCACCTTGGAGTCTATCAAATAATTCAGCAATAAGAGGAATGGGATAGGCGTTCTTAATGGTGATTTTGTTCAATGCCCTGTAATCGATACATGGGCGCAACTCACCGTCCTTTTTAGATACAAAAAAGAATCCTGCCCCAGCAGGCGAGGATGATTTTCGTATGTGGCCTTTATTCAATGAATCCTTAATATATTCCTCCATTACTCTACTCTCCTGAGGTGACAGAGCATAGACTGCTCCCTTAGGTGGCGTAGCGCCAGGTAGTAAATTAATAGAACAGTCATAAGGTCTGTGAGGAGGTAGAGTATTCGACTGAGTTTTGCTGAATACTTCTTTAATGTCTTGGTACTGTATAGGGATTTCAGGGTTTTGAGTTGTACTAGTGGGTAATCCAATAGTGCCCACTCTTTTGACAAGATTCAATATACACCTTTCATAACAATCCTTACCCCATTCTAATATTTCCCCATTAGCCCAGTCAATATGAGGGTTATGCTTGTTAAGCCATGGAAAGCCTAAAATGATCGGACAGGAAGGGGATGCACTAACCTGAAATGTAATCTCTTCCTTATGTAAGACACCAATGGACACATTAATGGGAAAGGTTTCGTGTGTAATCAATGGTTGTGAGAGTGGTCTCCCATCAACAGCTAGGGGTGTCTTACCTTTAACAAATTGAACGTCAATGAAGTTTCCAGCGGCACCTGAATCCATCAGGGCTTTGCATGAAAAGTTCTTATTTTCAAAGGCAATAGTAATATCAAGGAGAAACCTATTTTTATCCATTCCAGAGGACGTTTCCATTACACCTAAGACCGTCCCCTTAAGGTGTGGTAGTTTTCCGGACGTATGGGACAATTGTTTCTCATGTGTCCTTTTCTACCGCAGTATAGACATAGGCCTTCTTTTCTCCTATATTGTCTTTCTGCTTCCAACAGTCTAGTGACCCCCAACTCCATGGGTTCAGGTTCGGACTGTACAGGAAATTCAGGGACAATAGGTTTGGAGAAGTGGGGTGCCAAAGGCATATTCATGTGTCTGGTCTTGTTTCTAGTAACTTCTCTGGTTCTCAATCTATTATCAATTTGCATGACAAAAGTGATAAATTCATTAAGTTTTTTGGGTAAGTCTTTGGCGGCAATCTCATCTAGCATAGTTTCAGATAGTCCCTTTTTAAATGCAGAGATTAACCCACTATTAGTCCAGTTTCCCTCGGAAGCTAGGGTACGAAATTCTATGTCATACTCCGATATAGACCGGTTCCCTTGTCTGATATGCATCAGGGCAGTAGAGGCGTCTTCCTCCCTGCCTAATGGTTCAAACGTAAGTTTAAATTCTGTAATAAACTCCTGGTAATTGTGTGCCACACTTCTATTACTCTCCCATAATGGATTGGCCCAAGCTAAAGCTTTACCTTTTAATTGATTCATCAGGTAACCAATTTTGGGCCTCAAAATGATACTCTATTTGGTTAAGGAATCCCCGGCATTCTTGGAAATTACCATCAAAATGCAGAGGAGGAGATAGAGAGATAGTTGGTACCTTGTATACTATAGGCGGAGGTACACAAGGCAGAGGTGACACAGTAGGAGCAGCCACAGGTTGCAGATGTGCTGTACGAGTAAGAAGTGTACTGAAAGCCTGGGCAAATTGATCCAAGCGGTGATCATTATCCTCCAGTTTCCTTTCGCAAGCAGCTATGTGCTTACACAATTCTACAGGATCTATGGCCATGTCGTAATGTCAGGATTATAGAATGATCCAGCATGTAGAACTGTGTAACACAGAGAACTGATAGGTAACGTATACCGGACCGGACTAGCGTACCAAAGAATTGTCAGGAATAGCCGAGGTCAAGGGAAACAGAAAGAGACACAACGATAAGGAAAAGCCAGGAGTCAGGGATGCCAGAAAACAGGGAAGTCAAAAACAATGCCAAAGTCAAATAACCAGAATAACCAGAATCAATAACACGCTCTCGGACAACCACAAGGGAAACCACGACAGGGCACTGAGCAGGATGAGAACTGGGCCTAAATACCCCTCCTCTAGGTCTGATAGGCTGTAACCGGCCTTTGACCCCAAAGGCAGTTACCAGATCTCATTTGCATAATTGCTGCTCAGCATTAACCCTTCTGTGTATTTGGTTGTTGCTCGACACAACTTTTCCTGTGTGGACAGTAAATGTCATTAACCACATTTTTGTAAGTGGATGAATACGTGACAGGTGCATTGTGTGTGAGGGGTGCACTGTGTGTATGTGTATGTGTAGAGGATCCAGAGTGTGTGTAGAGGATTCAGAGTGTTTACGAGGAATGTAGTGTGTGTAAATGATGTAGAATGTATAAGGCATAATGTGCATGTGTGAGGGATGCAGTGTGTGTCTGTGATGGGTACTGCGTGTGTGGTGAGCACTGTGTGAGGGGTGCAGTGTGTGTGTAAAGGGTGCACTACTGTGTGCAGTGGTGTATTTAGGATTTGTGCTGCCCTAGGCAGGACGGTGCTCAGGCACCTCCCTAATTAAAATTTTCCCCACCCCTTCCTGTCAGTGTTGCACTTTGACTCACAGACGCCCACTCACTGACAGACGCACACTGACAAACAAGGACATACACACACACTCACTGATTTGACACATTGATAGACACACACTATTACTCAGGGACACACTGACAGACTCACACTCACTGACAGACTCACACTCACTTACAGACACACACTCTGACAGACGCATGCCCTCACTGACCGACACATACACACTCACTGACAGACACACACACATTCACTTTGACGCACACACTGACAGACGCACTGACTGACAGACGCACACACTCACTGACAGACGCACACTGACAAACAGACGCACACACTCACTGACAGCCACACTCACTGACAAACACTCACTGACAGACACTCACAGACACAAACACTCACTCAACACATTTCACAGACAACACACTTACAGACAGACACACACGCACACACACACATTTCCCCCCAACATTCTCACATTATTTATTTATTTTTATTTCATTTTAAATCCACCTGGTAGAGCTGGAGTGGATAACTTACCTTCGGTTCAGTGGGGCTGTTGCGCAGGCAGGCAGGGGGTGGTTAGGCAGAGTGAGGTTATATTCTGGCTCCCGGCTTCATTAAGCGGCGCGAGGGAGCTGAGCAGGAAGAGCTCAGGTAAGCATGCTCCTTCTCTGCCCGCCACCCGCCCCGGGGGGGGCTCAAAAGTGGCCAGCCGGCGAGCTCTTGAGCCCCCCAGGAGATGAGGCAAATAAATATGTTTTTTTTGCCGCCCCCTGCAAAGTGCCGCCCAAGGCAAATGCTTTGTTTGCCTCGTGTAAGATACGTCACTGACTGTGTGTGGTGCAGTTTGTTTGTGTGTCAGAGGTGCAGTGTGTGTGAAGGATGCACTGTGTTTGTGTGTGGTGCAGTGTGTGTGTGATGGGTGCAGTGTGTGTGGTGTGCAGGGCCGCCAGCAGAAATTTTGGGGCCCTGACAAAGCACAAGATCTGGGCCCCCCATGGCCCCTCCCCCCGCCCGGGCCGCCCACGAGTCCGCCCATAGGACTCCTACCTAGTCCGCTGACAATGATGCAGGACTGAATGTGGTGTGTATAGTGGAAGTGAATTAGAATGTGTGTAATGGATGTAGTGTTTGTGTGTATTAGTGTATTTGTGTGAATGCAGAGTGTGTGTTTGTGTAGCGGATGCAGTGTGTATAGTGAACACAGAGTGTGTTTGAGTAGTGAATGTAGTGTGTGTTTGTATAGTGGATGTAGTGTTTGTGTATACTGGATGCAATGTGTTTGGTGGATGCAGTGACTGTAGTGGATGTAGTGTGTGTATAAGACGCAGTGTCTCTGTATAGTGAATGCAGAGTGTTTGAATGTTTGGTGGATGTAGTGTGTATACTGTGAATACAGGATGTTTGTGTAGTGGATGCTGTGTGTATAGTTAATGCAGAGTGTGTGTCAGTGTAGTGAATGCAGAGTCTGTGTCAGTGTAGTGGATGCAGAGTGTGTTAGTGTAATGAATGCAGAGTGTGTGTTAGTGTAGTAAATGCAGATTGTGTGTTAGTGTAATTAATGCAGGGTGTCTGTCAGTGTAGTGGATGCAGAGTGTGTGTCAGTGTAGTGAATGCAGGGTGTATGTTATTGTAGTGAATGCAGTGTGTGTCAGTGTAGTGAATGCAGAGTGTGTGTTAGTGTAGTGAATGCAGTGCGTGTGTCAGTGTAATGGATGCAAAGTGTGTGTTAGTGAAGTGAATGCAATGTGTGTGTGTATGTGTTTATTAGTGTATGCATGCAATGTAATGAAAGATATTCCCTCTCCCTGTTTCTTACCTGGTTCAGGGAGGGGGGGATTCCATCCCTGGTGGTCCGGTGGCATGGTAGGGCCCCCGGCTCCCTGTATTTGCAGAGGGGGCCCAGCGGACTGCAGGAGCACTTTACAGATCTTTCCTCTCTCTAACTCCTGCGAGACGTGGTGTGCGCACTGCGTAACCCGTGGCAATGCTCTAAGTACGTCTCGCTGGAGTTAGAGAGAGGGAAGATCTGTAAAGTGCTGCTGCAGTCCGCTGGGCCCCCTCTGCAAATACAAGGAGCCGGGGGAACCCGCGGCTGCACATATATATAGCGATCATCACTATATATATATGTGCAGAGAGGGAATGTGGGGCAGTCCTGGCCCCCCAGGACCGCCGGGCCTGTGACAACCGTCATGGTTGTCACCCACTGATGGCGGCCCTGGTGGTGTGCACTGTGTGAGGGGTATAGTGTGTGTGTGTGTGTGAGAGAGAGGGGGTACTGTGTGTGTGTGTTGTAGTGTGTGTGTCTGTGGCGCAGTGTGTGTGAAGGGTGCAATGTGTGTGTGTGTGATGCAGTGATGTGTGTGTTTGTGAGGGTGCAGATATAGGCAAATATATATATTGTAATTTTTTTAAAATAAATAATACCATGAATTTAAAATGAACATAAGTAGCTATGTTCAATTTAAATACATCCTTATTTAGTTATGTTCCCCCCTCCATTCTTACCTTTGCCCAGGGAGGGGGGAGATTCCAGTAAAGTGCCTGTGGGACGTTGAGGAAGATCTTTGATCTCCCCACCGGCCTGTAAGGGCACACAGCAGGGCCGGCGCTCGGGTAGCCTTTGGCCATCGCGGCCCACCGTGGCCAGTCCAGGCCTGGATATTTGTTGAAATGGAATGTTGTCAGTATTACCGTTTTAAGGAAGCAATCATTACTGATCCTACACTATCTAGGGAATGCTCCCAACATAACTTAGAAACATGGTTGATGTGGAATGGTGACCGGTGGGCTCCCACTAAAGTACCATTATATTTGGTTGAGAGTTACACACCAAGGCACCCTACAGTTATCTCACCACTTGCCTGCACAATGTATTATTTCTACGTACTGTCAAATAATATGTTTATATTGTTTTGTGACTTATCACTGCTCATTATTTCGGGGCCTGCGTGCCCCTTCTGTTCTCTATTATATCTCTGGGGAAAAAAAATCACAATAAAATATGATTTAAAAAAATATCTATAACTTACTTTTTTATTTTTTTTTAGCTCCCTTGGTGATGTCCACCTCCCGTAACATCATGGAGCATTGGAGACCAAATGCCTCACACATATCCAAACTTCACCATAGATAGAAAAGCATTGAGTCAATGGTTTTCTAAGGGGACCTAAGCGTCACGTGACCAAGTTTTACTCAGTCAGTCCTCCGGAAGCAGCTCTAGTGACAACTTTCATACTGACAGCCATCGGAGGTGGACTTAACCCTGCAATGTAAACATTACGGTTTCTAAAAAAAAATGCAATGTTATACATTGCAGGTTCTAAAGAACAGTGAGTATATTGTCCCTTTAATTAGTAGGAGTGTTTAAATGTCATGCTAACCTCCATAGGCATTTATTTGTTTTACTTTATTTGTACCTGCGAGTAGCTAGTTAGAGTTGGTAAGCTGCCATACTCTTAACATCAAGGGGGTTTTTAACTAGTTGCCCGTAGGTTGCTAGTTCCAGTAGCAGTAGGCAAATAGTTTATAATTTTTAAAAATCAGGTCTGTATTTAACAATCCGATTCCGTATTTCAGCTATTCAGTTTCAGTCTGAAAATCTGGTAGGCATTCGGGGCTATTTGAATGCTGCTGTGATGATTCTCGTGAAGAATGTTTGGATTTTGCAGTCTAAGTGTACCTGAATTTTACTACATGACAGGAGACTTTAGATTTAACTAACTCTCTTTACTAACTCCAATAGAAGCACAAATCAGAAGGGAAACACAGACCAATTAAAAACAAGTAGGAGGTAATATTAAAGCACCTCCTCTTTCGTTGCTGCTCCTGCATCAGCACAGGTTAAAGTTTTGGGCTACTGTACCCCACACTAAATATCAATGTCCTTTATACGTAATTGTTTATTTTTTGCTCTAATCCAATTTAGGTCTCTAAATTTAATCTTCTTAAATTGTGTATTTTATTAGGCTTTTTCTTTTGTCTGTGGTTTATATACCATTACATACTATAATGTCTCTCCCCTCTTGTTCCAACTTACCCTGTCAGCTACAGTGTGCCTTTATATCATTTCATCCTTCTCCCCTATCTCCACTTGCGGTGGCCCCGAATTTTTGCGGTGCCGCAACCCTATTTAAAGTATTAAAAGCAAAACAATGGTGTGATGTGACAAATATATCAATGAGTAAGAATCTGTGGACATGTGATTAGTGCATTAAAGTGCTTACACTGTGGGATTCTTATTATTATGGAACCTTACAATCCACATGTAACATCACAGATATGGAGTTCCAATCTTTCCAACCTTTAATCAATTAAAATGTATAAAAACACAACATATTAAAAAAGCAGATAGAACGTTAAAATACAATATTGTGCTCACGAGCAAAAAGCCACTGAAAGTGGCCAGAATGGCATGTAGACAGGTCTAAAAGACCTCCAATATGAAGCAAACAGATGTTCCCAGCAATAGATTTAATCCCTAGTCCACCTGCTTCCACTGGGTCTGGATCCCTTGCAGTAGGGGAGAAGACATTGTCCTGGTTAATGTTGAATACTAAACTGGAGAATAAGGCTTCAAAATGCTCCCCAGTCCAGACAGGTTTCGTCCTATGGACTTCCTCAGGGTAAAGCTTGTTCCCAGTGTTAAAAGTTCCCCCTTTTAAACACCTCCCATCAGGTTTAATGAACTTCTACACATGTTTCTTGTTTAATAAATATTTCCAATACCAAGAAAATTGCCATCGGATCATATATAGCAACTATTTTAAGCCGCACCCTGGTCTGGACATTGCGGAAAAAGGCCCCAACGCACGGGCTGGTGTTCATCTCCCAGGCGGCCACCTCCTTTAGGTTTGTGTCCATAACATCAAGAGATTCCCCTTGTTCCGCATTGTATATAAATGAAAAACATTGAAGTTCAATGCTGGACAAACACGTCGCGCATGTGCACAGACCTAGAAAGCGAAAGACCTGCTAAGTCCAAATTCATAGTCATTACCTTGGTGGTCTCTATCAAGGAAGAGACTGTATATGACTTTTTCTTAACTGTAGCTCGCAGGTGCTCCAGTGTGCGTTCCCTTAGTGTCCTAATAGTCCGTACTACATTCTGTGCCCCACTTTGGTACTGGAGTAAATAGATGACATTCTTAGTTGAACAATGAATAAAATGTAAAATGTTTGATCTTAAAGGATTCCCCAGTATTATTACTTGTAAAAGTTTTAACGGACCCTGGAAGATGTTTACACAATTTACAGTGGCCACATTTGTAGAATCCATTATGTTTGGGAAAAAGTCCAGTGGCCTGCTTTTCAATATGGGGTACGAGACTGGGTCCTAAAAATGATTTAAACTTCTTTGGCTTAATTTAAATGACTTTGGGTCTCTGTGGTAAAACCTGTTTTAAAAATCATGCAATAGTATTGACCAGCATTTACACAAAGATTTTTAAATTCATTTAAATCTTTGCTTATACTGAGTTCTAAAAGCTAGATTAGAATCACATTGTGTATTATTAGTGACCCTATTAGCCCTAGTAATAGAGTTTCTTTACTGACTCGATATGTAAGTCTCATCTAATACTGGCACTTGTGGCTCTCAGGCCTAGCTTTTTACTTGTCCCGGGTTAATGGACCAAGCAGCCAGCCAACAGGTCCAAAAACTCTATCACTGGGATCCCTGAACAAACCAACCATTATAGACAGTTCCAAAGCAAATTAGCACACACAGCTTTATTTTAACTGGGGACTAGCCCATATGCACATTACATTAAACTTATGGTGACAAATTCAATAAACAACAAATAATCCATTTATATTGGAAAACATGCTGGAACCAATAATAATATAATAACATATTTTAAAAGGGGTGGGTGAAATAATAACTAACTCATAATATGCAAGCCGTGCTATTCAGGTAGTGCATATAGCTGTTTCGAGATCTTTGCAACCAACAGGTGGCGATGTACAGGCTCCACAATCAAATTCCCCTAGTTGATTTTAAAGGGACACTATAGTCACCCAGACCACTTCAGCTCAATTAAGTGGTCTGGGTGCCAGGTCCCTCAGAGAAACTGCTATGTTTACATTAGGGGTTAATGCAACCTCCTGACAGCCGCTAGAGGCGCATCTGCGACACTGGATGCGAAATTCGCATCCAACGTGCAGAACGTCCATAGAAAAGCATTAAGAAATGCTTTCCTATGGACTGTTTGAATGCGCGCGTGGCACTTGACGCGCATTCCGCTCATTTGGGAGCTGACATTGGTGGGGAAGGAGAGGTCACCAGGGCCGAGGGAGCCCGGTGCTGGATTAAGGTAAACTGCTGAAGGGGTTTTAACCCCTTGAGCGCCACGGAGGGGGAACCTGAGGGTGGGGGCACCCTTCGGGCACTATAATGTCAGGAAAACCGCTTTGTTTTCCTGACACTATAGTGATCCTTTAAACATCAACAGGACAAGAGAACACACAAACATTTAATAATGAACAATGCTTTATACACACCCTGCACCTATAAAGAGCACTTAGGGACCTACATAAAGTGTCTCTCTTCAGCCCCCAGTGATAGTAACTACCATCACAATGGCATTTTGTGCTTTCGATGCAGGCACGCCGCCAACATTTTACGTTTGGTGGATTGAGCCAGGGAGGATACGTTTCATACTTTTTATTTTTGTCCCGTTCCTCATGCTTCTTTTTCTTTTCTTACGGATCGTGCAAACAGCAAAATATGAAGCTTCCTGTTATGGTAAAATTTAAGATTATGGTAGCTTTTAGTTTATCTATAATATTAAATTTAGGAATGGCAGGAGGTGTCACGGGGCGCCAGGAGACGTAGACGTGCAGCACTAACTCGCGGGGTGCCGTGTGAATCTTGGTGACCCAGGAGTGAGGAGGGTGACTGACTCTCCTCCCGGTGAAGGACAAGGCAGGCCGCACTTACTCCTGGCCCGCTGGCAAGGAGGGAGGCATCCTTTGCTACATATATGCAGAAAGATAAGTCCTGCGCTCACTCCAAGCACTGGGCGGCAGAAATGGCTACAGTACACATCAGCCCAATATATAGTAAAAACCAAAGAAAAACAAGTTACCTGCGCTCTTTTCTTAATCCCTATGTATTTTTAGGGCTCAAGGAAGCATGGTGAATGGTTAGAGTTAGGACCCACCTACGTCTGCCTTGACGTTGGCAGGTGGGCTCATCCTCTCATGGCTATGGGAGGCAACAAAAAAAAACCTCCATTTGTTTAAAAATTAGGCGACCAAAAGTCGTCCAATGACCCAGAAGTCCCTCTAGTGGCTGTTAATCCTGGATCGTAATTATTGCAGTTTCTCAATAACTGCAATAATTACTGTTGCAGGATTAAACGACCTGTGACTATGCACCCATCCCACTTCAATGAGCTATAGTGGTCTGGGTGCCTATAGTGTCCCTTTAAACCTTTCCTACATGAACCTGCCTTGGTTATCCCCTACCTGCCTGAACCAGTCGTGGTTAACTCTTGCCTACCTGAACCTTTTTTGGTTAACCTTTATTTGCCTAATCCTGTCTGCACTAACCTGGTTTAACCAGCCAAAGAGTGTACTTTTGTTTTGCTGATCCTACCCGGAATACCTAGTTAAAACTTTGCTTTGTTTTGCTGGTCCTGGCCTTGCTTTGTATGGTTTTATCCTTGGGTTTCCAAGTTTGTTATTTGTTTTATCCAATATTCACCCAATTGGGTAAATATTTTCCCTCCCTCCATTGAATTTGCTTCTTCTTTTGCTGTGATTTCTTCATGGTTGATGAATAATATTGTGTTGATATCTCAAAGTTTGTGTGAGTATACCCTGCTCAAAAAAATAAAGGGAACACAAAAAGAACACATTCTAGATCTGAATGAATTAAATATTCTTCTGAAATACTTTGTTCTTTACATAGTTGAATGTGCTGACAACAAAATCACACAAAAATAAAAAAAATGGAAATCAAATTTATCAACCCATGGAGGTCTGCATTTGGAGTCACACTCAAAATTAGTGGATAAACACACTACAGGCTGATCCAACTTTGATGTAATGTCCATAAAACAAGTCAAAATGAGGCTCAGTAGTGTGTGTGGCCTCCACATGCCTGTATGACCTCCCTACAACGCCTGTACATGCTCCTGATGAGGTGGCGGATGGTCTCCTGAGGGATATCCTCTCAGACGTGGACTAAAGCATCTGCCAACTCCTGGACAGTCTGTGGTGCAACGTGACGTTGGTGGATGGAGCAAGACATGATGTCCCAGATGTGCTTATTTGGATTCGGGTCTGGGGAACGGGCGGGCCAGTCCATAGCATCAATGCCTTCGTCTTGCAGGAACTGCTGACACACTCCAACCACATGAGGTCTAGCATTTTCTTGCATTAGGAGGAACCCAGGGCCAACTGCACCAGCATATGGTCTCACAAGGGGTCTGAGGATCTCATCACGGTACCTAATGGCAGTCAGGCTACCTCTGGTAAGCACATGGAGGGCTGTGCGGCCTCCCAAAAAATGCCACCCCACACCATTACTGACCCACTGCCAAACCGGTCATGCTGGAGGATGTTGCAGGCACCAGAACGTTCTCCACAGCATCTCCAGACTCTGTCATGTCTGTCACATATGCTCAGTGTGAACCTGCTTTCATCTGTGAAGAGCCCCGGAGCGCCAGTGGTGAATTTGCCAATCTTGGTATTCTCTGGCAAATGCCAAATGTCCTGCACAGTGTTGGGCTGTAAGCACAACCCCCACCTGTGGACGTCGGGCCCTCATACCACCCTCATGGAGTCTGTTTCTGACCGTTTGAGCAGACACATGCACATTTGTGGCCTGCAGGAGGTCATTTTGCAGGGCTCTGGCAGTGCTCCTCCTGTTCCTCCTTGAACAAAGGCAGAGGTAGCGGTCCTGCTGCTGGGTTGTTGCCCTCCTCCACATCTCCTGATGTACTGGCCCGTCTCCTGGTAACGCCTCCATGCTCTGGACACTACGCTGACAGACACAGCAAACCTTCTGACAGGCACAGCTCGCATTGATGTGCCATTCTGGATGAGCTGCACTATCTGAGACACTTGTGTGGGTTGTAGACTCCGTCTCATGTTACCACTAGAGTGAAAGCACCGCCAGCATTCAAAAGTGACCAAAACATCAGCCAGGAAGCATAGGAACTGAGAAGTGGTCTGTGGTCACCACCTGCAGTACCACTCCTTTATTGGGGGTGTCTTGCTAATTGCCTATAATTTCCACCTGTTGTCTATCCCATTTGCACAACTGCATGTGAAATTGATTGTCACTCAGTGTTGCTTCCTAAGTGGACAGTTTGATTTCACATAAGTGTGATTGACTTGGAGTTACATTGTGTTGTTTAAGTGTTCCCTTAATTTTTTTGAGCAGTGTATTTTACACATGACAATTATTCACTCTTGATGTTGGCCATTTTGATTGTCATGCTCATTTTGATGCCATTGATTGCCGGTAATGTTATATACTGTTGGAATGTTTTAATTTTGAGATACGTTTATTGTGTTTCTCTTTTTGTTTCAGTTTAATCATGGACTTTGATGTACTCCCAGAAATTTGGAAGCTGTTTCTTCGTTCCTGCGATTTGATCAGTAGATTGTTCATTTACAGTTCATTGTTATAGATTCTTGTTTTTTTTCTGTACTGTTACAACTGCTTTCCCACCAAAGAAACGTTGCTTTTAGAATATGCTCTTATATTACCTCTTACTTGATTGGTCTAGGTTTTCTTTCTGATTTGAGCTGTAATTGGAATTAGTAAAGAGAGAGTTTATTGCAAAATATTCTCCTACAGCCTGCTGTCATTAATAAAATTCACTGTAATGTGACTGACAGTCCCTGTTCAAAAACAGTCCACAAAGGTCAGTAACACACACCTAACCATTAAATTGCTAGCAACGTCAGGGATTCCAGAATGACAAAAATCAATGTCAGGAACAAGGCTTGGTCGAAAAACAAAAAGAACCCAGAAAAGAACAAGCTTATGGGACTAGAACCATGAGAGGGTGCCAATCCCAAGAAGATAAGGGCTTAATTGGGACCAAGGCCTAATAACATAACCCTGGTGAACTTGCAATCAAATTTTGATGCCACAACAAGGATGCAAAAAAACTATAAAAAACAATATCACAACCTGCATCATTTTAGGACTCACAAGCTTCAGAATTAAAATCTTGGATTGAGATCTGCAGAATTTAGAGGCCAAGGCAACACCTTGAACTCTTTATGTTCCTCAAACCATTCCTGATCATTTTTTGCAGTGTGCATGATCCTACTTAAAGAGGCCACTGCCATCAGGGAACTCCATTACCATGAAGGAGTGTAAGTGGTCTGCAATTATCTATTTGATAGAGTCCTAACCTCAACATCGGAGGAAAGGGATTTAGGGGTGATTATTTCTGATGACTTAAAGGTAGGCAGACAATGTAATAGAGCAGCAGGAAATGCTAGCAGAATGCTTGGTTGTTTAGGGAGAGGTATTAGCAGTAGAAAGAGGGAAGTGCTCATGCCATTGTACAGAACACTGGTGAGACCTCACTTGGAGTATTGTACACAGTACTGGAGACCGTATCTTCAGAAGGATATTGATACCTTAGAGAGGGTTCAGAGAAGGGCTACTAAACTGGTTCATGGATTGCAGGCTAAAACTTACCAGGAAAGGTTAAAGGATCTTAACATGTATAGCTTGGAGGAAAGACAAGACAGGGGGGATATGATAGAAACATTTAAACACATAAAGGGAATCAACACAGTAAAGGAGGAGACCATATTTAAAAGAAGAAAAACTACCACAACAAGAGGACATAGTCTTAAATTAGAGGGGTAAAGGTTTAAAAATATCAGGAAATATTACTTTACTGAGAGGGTAGTGGATGCATCTTCCAGCTGAAGTGGTAGAGGTTAACACAGTAAAGGAGTTTAAGCATGCATGGGATAGGCATAAGGCTATCCTAACTATAAGATAAGGCTAGGGACTAATGAAAGTATTTAGAAAATTGGGCAGACTAGATGGGCTGAATGGTTCTTATCTGCCATCACATTCTATGTTTCTATCTCTAGAATGGTGGTATGTGGCCACATCCACATGAATGCCTAGCTTTCCCAACAGAACATTACGCAGAGCATAACATTGCCTCAGCTGGCCTGCCTTCTTTCCATAGTGCTTACTGGTGCCATCTCTTCCCCAGGTAAAGAGCGCACACGCACCCAGCCATGCACCTGACCTAAAAGAAAATGTTATTCATCAGCCTTCTTCTATTGCTCTATGGCCCAGTTCTGACACTTACATACCCACTGAAGGCGCTTTTGGCTATTTCTTGAAATGGCCAATAGGAGCATACATCTTCTTGTACTTCGGTTATTAAATGTCTAGACTTCATATTACGCTTGCATATGAAGATTCATAAAATATCCTACAGACTTGTGGGATCTTCCATACACTCTAGTATTGTACTCTCACACATAGACACAGTAGACATGGTGCCCAGCTGGTGAGATAGAAAAAAGCCACAGAAATATTGCAGTGCAGAGGAGGGGAGATTATAAGAGTCATTGCCCTTGGCTGTCCCAATTTTGGTGGGAATTTCCCAAGTTCAGGCTCCTGCCCCACTTCTCCAATTTTGCTTTCTGGTGCCACCACATGGGGACACCAGGTAACTCCCCCCAGCCATCTCATTGTGAGAGCACCTTTAGAAATGCTATGCATTGAGTAATTCGGTGGTGCTCTTTTCATGGTCTGCCCTGAGTGATGCCAGTCAGAAAGCCTGTCAATCATCCTAGGGGACATTCACACTATGCTGACACATCCCGTCACTGGCATTTACGCCATGCTGACACCCTGTCACTGGCATTTACGCCATGCTGACACACCCTGTCACTGGCATTTACTCCATGCTGACACATCCCGTCACTGGCATTTACGCCACGCTGACACCCCGTCACTGGCATTTACGCCACGCTGACACCCCGTCACTGGCATTTACGCCACGCTGACACACCCCGTCACTGGCATTTACGCCACGCTGACACACCCCGTCACTAGCATTTACGCCACGCTGACGCCCCGTCACTGGCACGTCCCTTTAGATTGGGGGTAGGCAACCTTCGTCACTCCAGATGTTGTGGACCACATCTCCCTTGATGCTTTGCCGTGTTATGGGAAATGTAGTCGCCAACATCTGGAGTGCGGAAGGTTGCCTACTGACCCCGTGTCCCAACGCTGGGAGGTAATTCGTGCCCGGGCCGCGTCCTGCGTGGCGGTAGCCAATCTCTCTCCTTCCTATGAATGCGCCAGGGCAGCACTTTCCATGTGACTGGTCTCATCTTTGGGTGAATGCCTGGGTTTGGGGGTGATTTCACCCTCCATGTGTTCAGCCATGGCCCCCAGGGGGGGCAGTTAGTGTTTCCTGGGGGGGTAAAAAACACGCTCGTACCCCAGGCATTGCTGTCACGTGCACGCGCACACTGAACACCCCCCCCCCCCATTAAATATGTTGCCTGGCGCGCACATCACTGCGCATGCGCCAACCTTCTCCCCCAGCGCGGCGACTGGCGCCACTCTCGCACTCTGTCGGCGGACCGAACTCGCTCAGCCAATCCGCAAGCCGGATCTTTTCCACGACGCCCCGCCCACCTCAGGTAAACCCGCCACGCCCCTCCCTCCACCCCCACCTCCCCACTCTGCCGACGCGCGCTCCTTCCCTCACGGCCACCGCCAACACGCTCTCTGTCCCCGCGCTTAAAGGGACCGCAGCAGGCGCGCGCGTGCTCGTGTGTGTGAGAGAGAGAGAGAGCGCGAGAGTGCGCGAGACAGCTCGAGAAAGAGAGAGAGTGGGGGGGGAGAAAGAGACTGCAAGTGACTGCGGCTGCGCGCGCGCAAAAAAAAAAAAAAAGAGAGAGCGACCCTGCAGGAGGAAGAGAGAGAGAGCGCGGGAGAGGAGGGGAGCTAGCAGCAGCCAGCCAGCCCGGTGAGCATACAGGGCGGGGGGAGACACCGGGGTGGGGGCTGGAGCATGGCCGACCGAACCGTGAGACCGGGGGAGGGGGGCAGGGAACCCGGGGGTGGGGGAGGTGAGAGGCCAGCCTGGGGGGGGCAGGGGGTATTACTGGGGGGCAGGGGGGGGGGGTACACACCCAGGGGCAGGGGGGTGTACAGGAGCCCCCCAGATTTTAATATTAGGGTAGGGTGGGGGTGGGTAAATAATGAAAGGGGAGAGAGTAGGAAGTGGGGTAACAAGGCCCCCCCTCACCCCCTATTAGAGGGGCACCCCCTGATCAGGGGCAGGAAATGGGCACCTTGTGAGAGAGACCCCCACTATCCAGTGAGGGGAAGGGGGCATCCGGTAAAACATGTGTTGGTGGAGGGGAAATAACTGGAAAGTGGGAGTGGTAGGAGAGAGCCAGGAGAAATAGAGGAGGGGGTTTGGTTATAGATAGGGGAGAGGATGTGTGTTTTGGGGGCTGGGGGGGGTGCAGCAGTGTGGGATAGTAAGGAGGGCACCTTGGGAGCAGAGGGGGGTGTAATGTATCCAGGTATTATGGCACCAACTCTTTAACATTATTGGGACTTTTTAAATGGACGAGGATAGTGCCAAGGTGTCTTGTAAAAGGCAGTTACAGATGTACAGTTACCTGTGTGCCTGGCAATCTTTATATAGGAATCCGCTTACGTTGATAAATGTGAACAATGCATTGTTTTGATAAGGCATATATTTTTTTTTTACTTTCACAATACTCAAAGTTTATGGTTGTCTTTTGAAAAGTATATTAGAGCTTGTTATATATTATTATTTTATGAATTCTGCATAAACCTTGTGGAAACTTATTGCGTAGCCAAGCAACGCATTTAGAGGTTTTTTTTGTTTTGTTTTTTAATGCCTGCCTTCGGGTCCATGTGATAATTATTGACAGCAGTGTGGGATAGTAATTGGAGGGCACCTTGGGAGCAGAGGGGGGTGTAATGTATCCAGGTATTATGGCACCAACTCTTTAACATTATTGGGACTTTTTAAATGGACGAGGATAGTGCCAAGGTGTCTTGTAAAAGGCAGTTACAGATGTACAGTTACCTGTGTGCCTGGCAATCTTTATATAGGAATCCGCTTACGTTGATAAATGTGAACAATGCATTGTTTTGATAAGGCATATATTTTTTTTTTACTTTCACAATACTCAAAGTTTATGGTTGTCTTTTGAAAAGTATATTAGAGCTTGTTATATATTATTATTTTATGAATTCTGCATAAACCTTGTTACACCTTTTGGAAACTTATTGCGTAGCCAAGCAACGCATTTAGAGGTTTTTTTTGTTTTGTTTTTTAATGCCTGCCTTCGGGTCCATGTGATAATTATTGACATTGTGATGTAATTGTATTATAAAATGTATGTGCAACTAGTTCTGCAATTAGAATGTTCTTTGAATTAATTCAGTCTTTACATTGATATGTTATGATTGTATACGCCATCTCTTCTGATAGGTGAGCATACCCTCTCTCCTCCATGGAAGCCAACTCCTTCTCAGATCATTGTGATACGGAGCCAAGTAATAACGAGCCTTTGAGTGGAGATCTCCCAACAGACACTAAGGTTGGGGCAACAGAGACTGCCACCGTGAGCAGACGCTCTTTAGGGGCCAGAAGAATGGAGTGGGAGGAAAATTCAGTTGATGGTCAAAGTGGAGACACAGTTGCAGACAATCAGGAGCCTGAAAAAGAGCCTCAGGATGATGTGAAAGAGGACAGTAATGCAAAAAACATCAAAAGGGACTCAAAAGCACTGGCACAAGAAAAGGATTCACATGATGTAGACTCCCCAATTAAAAACTCTCCTGAAGCTTCACACCCTAGTCCAAAAAGTGATGAGGAAGAAGACAAAGACCTCAAAGCAGAGCCATCTGGTGACATAAATAGTTCAGAGAGTCCAAAATCAACACATGCAGAGGAAAATGGTGAAACTAGTCAGAATACTCCTGAAAGTGGTGAAAATGCCAGCAGCCTTCCTGAAGAAAAGGCTGCAGGAGAACCACCCGAGACCCAGGCTGACCCACCACAGCCCAGCCAAACTGCCCCAAGGAGAATGAGGCTTCGACCTTCACTTAAACCTCGTACTTCTGCATCCATTGTCATTGACAGCGGTTTGATCTCAGATGCAGGAAAAGCACCACAGGTGAAAGAGGAATCCCCAAAGGATGATTCCTCTACCCAAGGCAAAGATGCTAGAAACGAACCTATGTCCACCACAGGTGTGTGAAATCCCATGACACCCCCACATAATTACTTAAGCTATTTCAAATAAGAAGTCTACACCTCAAGGCAATGCAGAGCAGCATCACACTAATTACATGCTTTTTAATATAATGTTAATTTGAGGAACCACAACTAACACTGTTTTTGTTATTACCTTCTGTATGTTAATAAGAGGCAGAGTGGCAATGGCAATTGGTTACTTGTGAAAACATATCAAAACATACTATTCATAATCAAAGCATATCTATTTCTATTATCGTACACTTGTTGCACGATGTACTCCTGATAGTAAAAGTTAGTAACTCCCAGAAAAAAAGGCTATCACTTAGGGCTACTAAGCTAGGGCTTGACAAATTTGCTTTCAATCAAGGAGCCAGCTAAAAAAAATTAGGAGCCAGTTTTGTTTCAACATCAAAAATACAATTCTTAAAGTGACCCTATAGTCACCAGAAACACTACAGCTTAATTTAGTGACTCTGGTGTCTATAATCTGTCCCTTAAGGTTATTCAATGTAAGCTCTGCTTTTTCAGAGAAAAGGCAGTGTTTACCTTGCTGCCTAGTAACACCTCTAGTGGCAGTCACTCAAACGGCCACTAAAGTGCCTCCTGTCTCAGTGCTGCACAATGTGCAGCACCTACATCCAGCATGGAGGCGGCGCTGAACGTTCCCCATAGAAATGCATTGCTTTAATGCTTCACTATGAGGAGATGTTTATTGGTAATTGATAAACTTCGTTATGGAGATGGGCCAGCTGCGGCGAGACTGGCACTGCGTTGGGAAAACAGGTGAGTAAAAACACTATTCCCATGCGATCGGAGGACAGGCGGACAGGCGCACGCACATCCTCTCACACACTCACAAGATATTTGATACACACACAAAGAATCATAGATGCACACAGACAAATACGTGCATGACAGATAAACACACAGAAAAAAAAATTGAATACATATTTTTAGCCACTCTCCTGTTTCCTACCTTTTGGGTGCAGCAGAGTGGCTTTCTTGGGGTCCAGTGGTACTGGGCACAGCAGCAGACATTGGATTTGTGGGGCTTGCTGTGACTAATGGCAGTGGGCAATTGCTGGTCAAGACTCCTCTCCTCCACATGTCTCGATATCACGTGAAGCTGACTGCGACGGGAGGAAGTGAAGGGATCTGCAATTACTTCCTCCCGGCGCCAAAGCTGCGCAGGAAAACGATTGTGCGGGCGGTCGGGTCTGTGAAATGGGGACAGGCGGTGAGCAGAGACGATTTTACCAGGTGTCCTGCTAGCTTGCTAGTTCTCTTGCGACCTTAGCGCCGGGAGAAAGTAATTATAGATCACTTCCTCCCGGTACACCGGCGCACAGACTGCTACGCAGGGATTGAAATAGGAGTGAATGGGCTGACCAATACCAGGCGCCAGGGCAAAATTATTAGTCAACCTGGCGCCTGGGATTTGTCGAGCCCTGTACTAAATCAAATGAAAAATTTCCTCAAAATTATGTGTTATGGTTATACTCTGAATTTTCGGTAGTGAGGCCATCAATACAGTTGGTGGTTTCTGCACATGCTTAAATGGACTCTCTAAAATCATAGCTATTACAGCTATTTGTAGTGTTTTTATAGAACTATACGTCTGTGTGCCATTCCCTATTTACTTTTTTAGTCACATTGGATTTGATTTAGTTCGAGTTGATTAAAGTCACTAGTCAGACTTGATTTAAATCATGATTTTTAAATGTAAAGACTTATTCTTACTGGATGCTAGCTTTATGTGCAACCAGGTGACGATTTCATGTTTAGAATATTAACTTTTGAGATTAGTTTTAACATTTATAGCAGAATTGATCTTGTTTAATATCATTTGACATACATAGATGATGAACTTATGGCAAAGTGTGCTATCTCTTGTTTAATAGGTTAATCACTCAGGTTTGTAGAACAACTTAAATAGTTTTATTTAACTAACACAATAACATATAGCATACATAGTCTTGCATTTGCCTAAACATCAATGTTTAACTGAAGTAGTTAAACAAAATATCTTTAAAAAAACATAAACTACAATGGTTTTGTCCTGTTACCTGGGTCCATGCCATGCACCAAGTCTTCTCCAATGCTAGCTGATCTCGAGATTCTGCACAGTCATTCATTGGCTGAGAGGGTAAGCTAAGTGCTCTCAGCCAATGCATGACCCACTGTGCAGAGAATGTTAATTGGCATTAGCCAGCCTGGACCTCTTGTTCCAGGCTGGCTAATAACGCACTAATGATGAAGCTAGAGGTGATGTTACAACGCTGACAGCAATAAAACATTATTTTTTTTTTAAAAGTAGTTTCACATGGAAAAGGTGTGGATACAGACTCTAAGCACCATGACCACATCTAATCACTGAAGTTGTAATGGTGCCTTATTGGAGTAACTCTTTTTAAGACAGGGTTGTCAAAAAGGGATATCCCCAGATGTTGTAGAACTAAACCTCCCCTGATTCTTTGCATGTCTTTAGAATGAAAAAGCGTCATGGAAAGTGTATTTTTAAACATTTGGGGATTTACTTTTTGGGCACCACTGCTTTAAAGGAAAGCTATAGTACCAGGAAAGCAAACTCGTTTTCCTGGCACTACAGATTTCCCCTCTGTCAAGGCCCCCTCCCGCAGCGTGTTAAGGTGTTAATAATGCCAACGAGGAAGACCTAATGCGCATGCGCAGCAATGGCCGCGCTCGCATTAAGATCTCCCCATAGGAAAGCATTATTCAATGATTTCCTGAGGGAAAGGCTGACGCTGGAGGTCCTCATGCAGAGCGTGAGGACATCCAGCGTCCGATAACGGACCAAACATCCGTTTCAATTCTGGAAATCCCTCTAGTGGGATTTCTGTCCATTGGAGTGGTCTGGGTGCCAACTCCCACTACCCTTAACCCTGCAACTGTAATTATTGCAGTTCTTTATAAACTGCAATAATTACCTTGCAGGGTTAGCTCCTCTTCTAGTGACTGTCTACTAGACAGCCACTAGAGGGCACTTCTGTGTCTATATCACAGAAAACGTGTGCTATAGCGTCGCCAGACGTCCTCACGTTGTGTGAGGACCTCCAGCTTTGCTCAATTCCCCATAGGAAAGCATTGAAAAGAATTTTCAATGCTTTCCTATGGAGAGCTCGCATGCGCGGCATTAGGTCTCCTCAGCCAGCGGGCGGGATCAGTCTCGCCCACCGGCTGTCGTAAGGAAGGGGAGGAGTGGCGGCGACCCAAAACCACCGCCGATTGTTTTCCTGGCACTGGAGAGTCCCTTTAAGTTCTTTTTCTGAATTTTGTTTATTTTATAAGATCGTTGCTGTGAAAACGTGCATTTTATCTCTGCAGAGATAAATTCAATTAACTTTAATGGAATTAATTTATCAAAATTATTGCAAGAACATTCAGCATCGTGTTACAGAACTAATCCCTATTTCATGTTGAATAACATTTGAACTATGTGTCTTAAAGGAGCACTGTAGCGTTAGGAATACAAACCTATTCGTAGCACAATAGTGTTCTAGTAACTAGTTGGATAACCGACCCCCCAAATGGGCAATTAACTTTTTTGCAGTCACACATCCTTCCCGCCACTCATCAATCCTGATTATCTAAACCTAAGGTTCCCAAAAAGTAGAACCCCAGATGTTTAAAACTGTAACTTCCATGATGCTTTATCATTCTAAAAGCATTTTAGAGGCATGCAAAGCATCATAGGATTTGTAGTTCTACATCCGGGGATCTACCTTTTGGGCACCCCTGAACTAGGCCAATCTAGTGCTTTTCCATAGGAAAACAGAGGTTGGCTAGTGCGCATAAGCGGCATATTGCCTGGCTGCACCTATCTGTATCTCCTTAGAGGGATGCATCTCCATGTGGAGACTCTGAACATCAGACCACCAGTCTCTCTATTAGGTGTCCAAGTAACTGCCATTAGAAGTGGACCTGGGAAGCAATGTAAAAACGAACAAACAAGAGTTACCTGCATTGTATCCCAAATCGCTATGTACATTTAAATAGCTGGAATTTTTTTTTTAGTATCATTCCAATGGCCATTCAAGTGTAAGCTCATCTGCCACGACAAAGCAAAACCTCTTAGGTGACGCCTACATAAATTATTTTTTGTCGGAACAAGTTATTTGGCCTACTACTGTAGTCCATTGGAGAAATGATTTAAAAAAAAAAAAAAATTAATTCCAGACCCCTGAATAGAAAATATTCTTTTTAGAAGATTTATTTTAAATTGTAGATCTGGACCCATAGCCTGCCTCTTTAGCTGCAGTGATAATGTAGAAACTACACTTTTGCTTTATCTAGTGTGATACCCTCCACTTGGACAGTAATGAGCTCAGAGCATAGGGTAACCGTTTAAAAAAAATGTTGTTAGAAATGACTACTGCACATTTGCTATGCTTGTTAGTTTTGTTTTATATTATGTGCAGAATCATATGTGCATTTCAGACATTTAAATAATACAATGATTACGCCACATGTTTCAAATGATTTGGATCTCAGAATTCCATGTTAGTATTATGTTGGAAATTTTTCATCTTTCAATGAGTTCTTTTGATCAGTTTTTCATTGTCCCTCGGAATTAACTAGATCAGCAGGTTCCATGTTTTCAAACTTTATAGTTCCATCTTTTGCAACAGTTATGGTTGAATGAGAGCCTCACATTGACTCATGCAGACTGTCGTACTGGTCCTTTAAACCAGAAGGGCACCATTGACTGGGGAATGATGATCTTCAGTCCACCAATTTGAGTAGCATTAAGGAAGTCTGGTAATGATTGGTACAGTAGACCCTTTTATAACGTAATGTAATGCAAAATGGCGCTTTCTTTTTTATTGAAAAGTTTTACAGTCTTTCCTGATTTTTCTCTTCGGTGTTTTCCATCAGATTTATAAATAGAGAATGAGAAAAATTTAATTATGCATTTTAACATCTGTTTAGCATCTTAATCGTGTTTAAAGGGCACCGGCCCACTTAAAATCTATTTTTTTAATATGATCCTTTTATCAAGTTTTGAAAGGAAATAGATGTTTTTAAAATGAAGTATATGTAAAAAGAAAAATTCATCCTTAGCCATAGTATATGACCGGATCCGTCAGTCACATATATGCATTTTGGGTCAGACAGATGTAAGCATCCATCCAAATAACTATAAGATGCTAGACTGGGAACACAGCTATAGATGATGTTTCTCTAGTGATTTGATCATTACCCAGGTGACAGTTTGTTGAAGCCAAGAATTGAGACCAGTTCCTGGTCTCACATTTAAAACTGACAGAATCGTAAACTTGCATGCTGTCTGATTTTTCTATTGGAATTTCTTATGTCTCACTTGCATGGGCATTTCAGCTCTGACTACCATGTCATTAAATGCATCTAGACCACTTCATCTCAATAAAGTGGTGTGGATGCAGTGGTGCTGTGGTTTTAACCCTTTAATGTAAAACATAAGCATTTTTGTAAAATACAGGAATATCTAAATGAAGGGTTAAACTCTCCTCTAGTGGCTGTCTCCCTGACTGCCACTAGAGGTGCTTTAACCTCTATAAAAGAGTAAAACTTTGTTCTGCAATCAAATTATGATTCTTCTGTGCACTATAGGTTCCCTAAATATTGCTTGCAGAAGAACACTGTATTCACCACAAGAACTACAGCGTAATGTAGTGGTTCTAGGGCATTTGGTCTGTCCCTGTAGGGTCAGCAGTAAAAACACTGCCTTTTCTGAGAAAATGCAGTTTTTCACTGCTGCCTATGACCACCTCTAGTAATTGTTTGGAAGGTAGCCACTAAAGGGACTTCCTAGGTTTGTCCCAGCAAAGATTGCAAAACTGGTGTTCAGCCTCTCCACACCAATGCAGGTCCAGTGGAAGGATGTTTGGCCCTGGCCCGCCTATGTGCGCCGCTTTCTCCCCCGGGAGAAAGCACCGCTAACCCTTTAAGCCTTCACACATTGTTTATCTGGTGCTGATATTCATCAGAGGATTCATAAACTGGTAACTAAAAATAAAGAAGCAAATATCTGAGATAAGGGTAAGCAGAAAGAGGTTAAGTAAAAAAGAAAACAAAATGAACAAGTGCATGGAGAGATGAGAGCACCTGTCTCCTCCGTAGTTCACAATGGAGTATCTCTCTTTAAAATGTGTAACTGTGAATGGTTTAGGATGCACGTTGTTGTATTAATATTTCCTGTGTTTATTTTATTTATTTTTTCCCCTATCTCTTTCAGGCAATGACAAAGGGTCTGGACCATCAAGGGATGCAGTGGTAAGATGCTGGCACACTTTATGGCTTGTGTTTGATTGGATTTGCCCAAAGAAAATGTTTTTTCTCATGGTGTAATTTAATTAACTTGTTGCCCATTTTATATCAGTAAGGAGAAAAAAAATATCAACTTGCCTCTAGAATTCATCACAGTTAGTGGAATTTCCAGACCCTTTTTTGTGAGACTTATCTGGTGAATGTCCCTCATCTGACTAACTGAATGATTGTAGGATTAAAGTAACACTCTAAGTTTAAAAATAAATAAAAAAAAACATCTCTTAGGCAGCCAATTGAGTTGTGGTTTAAGCAAAATGTAAACTTTTCCCTCAAACAGTGTTTTACAATGCTAGGCAAAACAGACAAGGTTTTTGCACCATAGCCACTTCATTAAGATGCAGTTGTTTTGGTGCTTAGTGTTTTCTTTTAAAGAACGCTCCAAGCACCATAACCACTACAACTCTCTAATAGATATGGTTACAGGAGTGCCCTGATGCATCACAATTGTAAACAGTGACACTGTTTTCAAAATTTTGACCTCTTACCTGGGGTCTGATGGGAGCTGCTTCCCACCTCCCCTAACTCTAATAGAGTTGGAAGTTCTCTGTATGGAGCAGCTGCCACTGGTTGTTCAGTTTCCAGTGTGCTATGCGTTCTCTCAATGGATGCAAATCATGAAAAGATTTAACATTAGCTTGATAATGACACTACCGGGGTGGAGTTACACCTCCAGGAGCAAAGTGCTTCATATCGGTATCTGCAGCGTTTCTTACTACATTTCTGTCTCAACAATCTACTTGTCCTGACATATAATAATTACAGATTGCGGCCACTACCTGATGTCATGGACATTGACAGGGTTATTCACTGAAGTCCACATTTTTGTAAATGAAATCTGAATGGAAAACTGAAATTCTCCAAATCAACATTGTCTCCATTATTTTCTTTGGATTTCAGTTGTGAACAGTTTAATGTTTAATGACTAATTCTATGTACATCCCTATAGTGTTTGGTGGCTGCATGTCCATGTCTGGTTTGTGTTGGCTGTGTATGTGTGAGCTGGCTCTCTGTAATGTAGATTCCCAGCCTGCATTATGACAGTGCCAGATTTTTAGGCAGCGATAACTGTACGTTACAGACCACATGCTCCATGTCTCCCCCATGTTCCCCTGTGTCAGCGCTAATGTGTCAGCGCTAATAGCCCAAAATACTCTGCCTGGCGCCTGAACCTGCATGTGCTGAGCGTTGGGTGATAGGAATTCACAACCCCTGGTCCTCATAGTGCTCCATAACATTTTGTGTAATTCCATTAAAGGGACACTATAGTCACCTGAACAACTTTAGCTTAATGAAGCAGTTTTAACATAGAAACATAGAATGTGACGGCAGATAAGAACCATTCGGCCCATCTAGTCTGCCCAGTTTTGGTGTATAGAACATGCCCCTGCAGCCTCACTGCTCAATCCTCTGCCATTTAGGAGTTAAATCCCTTTGTTTATGAACTCTAGTCACACCTCCCTGCATGTGACTTGCACAGCCTTCCATAAACACTTCCTGTAAAGAGGGCCCTATTTAGACTTTCTTTATTGCAAGTTCGGTTTAATTAAGATTTTCTTATCCCGTGCTATGTTAATAGCTTGCTAGACCCTGCAAGAGCCTCCTGTATGTGATTAAAGTTCAATTTAGAGATTGCGATACAATTATTTAAGGTAAATTACATCTGTTTGAAAGTGAAACCAGTTTTTTTTTCATGCAGGCTCTGTCAATCGTAGCCAGGGGAGGTGTGGCTAGGGCTGCATAAACAGAAACAAAGTGATTTAACTCCTAAATGACAGTGAATTGAGTAGTGAAATTGCTCTACACACTAAAACTGCTTCATTTAGCTAAAGTAATTTAGGTCACTATAGTGTTCCTTTAAAATTCCTTCATATATATATTTTCCATTCTGAACATTTAAAAAATAATAAAGTACTATAGATTCACAAAGATGGATGTGTAGCTATTCAATAAAATAAGGGTTTTGATAAACCACTGGAGATGAAGCTGCAGCTCTTGTCTGTGGCTAGATCGAACAACCTATTTTTGGTGGATATCAAAAGTCTAGGCTAATTTATTTCTTCATGGTTAAAGTTGGTTATTGCTTTTGCCTGTGTGTTTGCTTTGGCAATAGACATTTATTTTAGATGATGAAAAATAATGAAGTTAAGAATACAATTTTTCTATGTTCATAACTTTGGGTGGCCTAGTAACATTACAACACTTGTCCAGTATTGAGGTCACATAGTCCCACCCATTGCTAATAATTCTCGTGCTCACATTTCCCACAAGGTGCAAGGCCTGGGTATATTTGACAATGTATCCAAACCTATTGTATGTTTTGGTTTTTTTTTAAGGAGCAAAAGAGGAGTGAACGAGCTCGCCGTTCTGAGTCCCTGAGGGCGGAAGGCTTAGCATCAACGGAGAGCAGTAAGTTTTTATAGATCAAGTCACAGAATTGAATTTTTGAAATCATGGCTGATCCTTGTGTAGTAATGTCTAGGTTTGTAACCTCATGTAATTCTCTAGGTGTTTCATATTGTGTTTTTATGGGTGTAGAGCTTACACGATATTATCTCATACAGTGCAGATTTCAGATGAGGACTCCGACGCTATGGTGGACGACCCAAATGATGAGGACTTTGTACCCTTTCGCACACGTCGCCCAACACGCATGTCTCTTCGCAATCCAATACCACCACGTCCACCCAAGCCAACACTCACCAAGATGTCCTGTGCCAATTGCCGCACCCCTTTGCAGAAGGGGCAAACGGCATATCAGCGCAAGGGACTCCCCCAGCTTTTCTGCTCCTCTGCTTGTCTTACCACTTTCTCAAAGAAGCCTCTGGGCAAAAAGATCTGTACCTTCTGTAAGAAGTAGGTTTATTCCAGGTGGTTTAGTCCTAACTTATTTATTTTTTATATGCTTATTCTTGTTTTGTTTATTTTTAAAGACAAATTACTAACTTTTTCTTATGTTCCTTTATCACACATTTTGGCCTATATTCCACCCGTTTTATTTTTTTAATTTCATTGTACACATTTCAGGGATATACGCAATTCCAAAGATTCTGTGGTGGCTCAGACTGGTGCGGCAGGAAATTTTCAAGAGTTCTGCTCCTCTGCTTGCCTGTCCCTCTTCGAGGCACAGCCACGATCCAGCTCCCAGTCCTCGTCTGATGTCCCTGATATAATAAAGTGCAGCATCTGTCATAAGAGTGGAGAGGTGAGAATGATCCATAACATTTTGGGCTTAGTAGTCCTATGCTACTAGCCAGGGCTTAAGTTACTTGCACTTCAAGCCTCTTATGTATTATTAAGGGACATCCTATGCTATTGACAAGCCCTTGAGGCGGCTCTGTAACTGTCTGGAGTCTTCGCGTAAGTTGAGGGATCCCCCAAAGAGCCTTCTTTTCCCCACAGCCATCACTGGTGACAAAATGTAACTGAGCAAAAGACAAATACTAAGACCAAGTAGTCTCTACTTTATCTCAGCATATCTTTTGACTGTGTTGGAAACAGTCAGTGGGAGTATTTTATAAAGATTTTATATTTATAAAATACTAATTTTGCATGTGGGGTTTACTCGCCAGTGCAAGGTTTGCAGGGATGAATTTCTACATGCCAGGGCTAAAGATTCACTTGCCAATAGCTAGTTTTGAGTGGACAGTTTGAGCTCTGCTGTCTAGGAAGTGTTATGTAAGCATTCTTTGCAAGACAGACAGTTCTGCATTAATTAAATTAAGTCTAGAATTTTTAACATGTTCATGTAATATGTAGAAAATACATTATTGCGGATTGTCGACATTATACTCTGTTCAACCCACCTGAACCTTTTTATAGTGATTTTTGTCCTTCTTACTGATGTAGAGTACTGGACACCTTGTTTTAAGTAATCGACAATTTGAAGGAAATTAAAATATTTAATAATGGTTATTAGAATGGTCCGATGACTCATAGAACACAAAGGCCTAAATATGTATAAGGCAGAGAAATTGGTGGTCGAAACATGAATCAACTCACAAATATCTTGTGGAATGTACAGAACATGATATTTTATAGAAAGAGATTTAATGAGGAACGACAGCCAGGATATTATCTTTATGTGGAGGGAGTGTATATGTATATGCAGGAGAAACATTTTATAGGTCAAAACAAATACTGTTGAAGAGTTTACGTAGTTTCAGAACAGGCCTAGCTGTACCGGGAGCACACTAATTGTCTTTGGGCATGATAGATGTGCCAACTGGTTATTACAGGTGTTATAATCTGTGTTTTACCAGGCAAAACAGGGCCAAAAGTGTCAGGCAACATTTTACACACCCCAAACACACACAGACTTTGTTAAAGGGACACTCCATACACATAAAGCACTTCAACTTGCTAAAGTGCCTTCTGTGTATAAAGTATCCCATCTTAATTGCACTTTGTAAAAGTGCTTATTTCAATATAAAATGGGCACTTTTATTATTTAAATTAAGAAACTCCTCATCTGCTTGAGAGCACCCACCTTCTAATTTAAGTCACTGTGAATACGTGCGCACGCTTCCACAGAGCACTGTTTTACATGACTGCATTCTCGTAACTTCTCCATCCTCTGGCTGCCTACCTTGCTATGCACACAGGCTTCTCAGTGAGGCGCCTTTGGTCATTTCTCAGACACATACTGAAAGCCTGGGAGATATAGTAATGAAAATATGCATGCATATATCTGCTAAATATTGATTTTTATTTTTAAAAATGTATTTATTTTGTTATCCTGCTAAGTGTTCTTTTTTAAATGGGAGTCTTAAAACTGATTTTAAAAAAAATGCTGGTATATTCCATGAGAGTTCTTCAGGTACCCAGGAAAACAACTAACACGAAGACAGATAAACGAATACTTGGTTTTGTCTGGTACAAAGATCACACAAAGCTCTCAAAAAGACACACAACCATTAACAAAAATAGTTGTTTTTTTTTTGTTTGTTTTTTATTATTGCAGGAAACTTTTATAATCTGGGGAGTGGAAAAGAAATTCAGATATTGTACATATTAGATTATATATGCACATGCTTCACACATACTTGGATGGCTCCATGGAGGAGCTTAAAGGGACACTGTAGGCACCCAGACCACTTCAGCCTATTGAAGTGGTCTGGATGCCAACTCCCATCACCTTTAACCCTGCAAGTGTAATTATTACAGATTTTATAAACTGCAGATTTTATAAACTTCCGGTTTCTTAGACGACTTTTGGTTGGCTAAACAACGCTGGGCATCCTCGCACAATGCATGAGGACCTCCAGCGTCGCCGGAATCCCCGTTGAATAATGCTTTCCTATGGGGAGGTCTAATGCACACGCGCAGCCATTGACGCGCATGCGTATTATGTCTCCCATGCCGGCGAGGAGCGTGGGCGGAACCTGACCCTGCGCCGGGGGACATCGGGCCTGGATTCAGGTAAGTGACTGAAGGGGTTTTAACTCCTTCAGCGACTCTGGATTGGGGAGCGGGAAGGAGGGGGCACTCCAGGATGCTACAGTGCCAGGAAAACGGGTTTGTTTTCCTGGCTCTAGAGAATCCCTTTAACATTGCTCTTTCAGTGGGTGGAGATTTATAGATTGATATTTTATAACGAACCCGAGATTGGAACAGAAGTGTGAGATTTATTGAGCAACAATATGGAGTGGTGTTGCATTTGGTTATTTTCTCGTCACATTTTGATATCGATATGCTATTTCTGATGTATGCATGGTTTATATGTATTGAAGTGGTTCACATCAATACATATTGAGTCTGATGTCTCTCTTCTGGTTTTGATTAATAGAAAGAGAGAGTTTTGGGTACACCTTATAGGATATTGCGAATAGGTGTAATTAAATTTTTTATACACCTTCTGGCCCTTATCAGTAAACATTGAAAGGAAGAGAAGGCCAGCTGCCCAGTTTGTATCTCATTATATAAAAATTTAGCTGTAGAGTAAGCAGACTGTAGTAGTTTAGAATTCAATTTGAGGTGGTAATATTTAAAAAAAAATTTTTACTTTTTTTTTTTTTTTAAAGATAGCTGATGAAATGTTGTAGCTATGATTTTGAGAAACTCTCTCTTTGATATAGAATGTTAGGAGAGAAATTGACACTTTATCTCTGTATGAACCCATAAGCAGCTGTTTCCTACAACTTAAATTTTGAAGATTGGCTGTTACTACATGCCTCACGTGACATACTTTTTTTTTTTTTTTTTTTTCTAGATTCAGCATGAAGTGAGCAATGGGAGTGTCATTCACAGACTGTGCAGTGATATCTGCTTCACCAAATTTCGAGCTACCAAAGGCCTGAAAACAAACTGCTGTGACAACTGTGGTATTTACATCTACAACAAAGGTCTACCACTGGAGTACCTGTTCCACGAGGGTCAGCAGAAGCGCTTCTGCAATGCAGCTTGTCTTAACAACTACAAGAAGGTGAGGTGATGGTTCTGATACAATGGTTTGAGGTAAGGGCAGTCTCCAACGTTTCACCCATGTGAAACTCACGTGAGATGAAAATGTTTAGTGTATGTTGGGTACGGGTAGGTCTTCTTATTACAGCATTTATTTTCCTTGCAGAAAAACACAAAGGTTTATCCATGCATGTACTGCAAAACACTCTGCAAAAACTTCGAAATGCTTTCCAATGTGGATAAGAATGGTCGTATGGGCCTCTTCTGCTCAATCTGCTGCATCACCTCACACAAAGTCAAGCAGTCTGGACTGACAGGTGGTAACACAAGATGATGCTCATTATGTTATGTTTACCGTTATTGTTATTTTTAGTGATTTGTTAAAACCAGCATTGCAGTAAGCCCTATCCTAGTTGGTTTCTAAATCTGTCTAGTAATATCGCTGAACATAAATCTCACCGTAAATAATTAGCGTATGATAACAGCTATTTAGAGTTACATAGTTTAAATGTATTGTGATTTACTTTATTCATAAACATGTATCCTTTACACCAGCCTCTTTCTTATTATAGGCTTTCTTTCATTAGCAAAAATACTTCTAGCATTTGTGTAACACTTGAATTTGAAGTAGTGTAGAGAATTATATCCGTTCCTTAGAATCCTTGTAAAGTAGCCTGCACAATGAAGTTCTGTTTCCGCTACTTGCATTCTCATAAGACTCAATGAAGTACCATGCTATTTAAGTACTTAATGGTTGTAAAATCTGAGAATATCATTACTGCATTCATAAGTGTAGAGTTATATCTTTTGTTTTTAGAAGTTGTGAATGCAGATAATGAGTTGGTTACATTTTAATTATATTCTGTATTTTATTAGATGTAACAGGTGGACTCCAGTAAAGTAACACCAATAACATTTCAAACTTTGAAATACTACAATATGATATGGCTTTTTAAAAATAGGTTAATTTGCATCTCTCTATACCAGAGTATTTGCTGTGAGTGCATCTTCCTTTTAGCTCTGCTCAGCTGTACTTGGCTGGTAAAAGCCTGGCAGTTTAAAGGGACACTATAGCGTTAGGAATACAAAATTGTATTCCGTGTCCCTAACTTATTAGGTCACGCACACCTGCAGACATGAAAGGACATATGTCTTTTTTCACTAACGGTTTCCAGCGCAGAGGTTCCTCTGTGCTGACTTGGGCTTCTCCTCCTACGACTTCACTCTAATCGGGGAACCTAATGAGTGGCGAGAATAATAGAGCTTTATCATAGGAAAGCATTGAATTAATGGGGAATTTGACAACGTTAGACCTCCTCATGCAAAGCGTGTAGACATCCAATGTCCTTTCACAGAGTTAAACTCAATTTGAGAGAAGCAATCTCCTCTAGTGATTGTCTGGAAGACAGAACTATTTGAGGTTATATTAACCCTGCAATGTAAACAACAGAAGCGGTCTGGGTGCCCATAGTGTCCTTTTTACATGGGACTGGTGCCTCTTGACTGTGATTGTGGGCCTTTTGTACTTTCTTTTTTCATGTTGAAAAGTTTAGCGATATATTTTTAAAATGTTTGAAGAAAGTGTGATTATGGATTCTTGTGTCCTTGTATACTTGTAGTACCAGCCTTGTGTCTGTTTGCGCGGAGTACCAGCCTTGTGTGTGTTTGCGCGTAGTACTAGCCTTGTGTCCGTGTGTTTGCGCGTAGTACCAGCCTTGTGTCCGTGTGTTTGCGCGTAGTACCAGCCTTGTGTCCGTGTGTTTGCGCGTAGTACCAGCCTTGTGTCCGTGTGTTTGCGCGTAGTACCAGCCTTGTGTCCGTGTGTTTGCGCGTAGTACCAGCCTTGTGTCCGTGTGTTTGCGCGTAGTACCAGCCTTGTGTCCGTGTGTTTGCGCGTAGTACCAGCCTTGTGTCCGTGTGTTTGCGCGTAGTACCAGCCTTGTGTCCGTGTGTTTGCGCGTAGTACCAGCCTGGTGTCTGTGTTTGCGTCTGTGTATGCTCATGCTACCAGTTGTCTGTGTATGCTCGTGCTACCAGTTGTCTGTGTATGCTCGTGCTACCAGTTGTGTCTGTGTATGCTTGTGCTACCAGTTGTGTCTGTGTATGCTTGTGCTACCAGTTTTGTGTCTGTGTATGCTTGTGCTACCAGTTGTGTCTGTGTATGCTTGTGCTACCAGTTTTGTGTCTGTGTATGCTCGTGCTACCAGTTTCGTATCTGTGTATGCTTGTGCTACCAGTTTTGTATCTGTGTATGCTCGTGCTACCAGTCTGGTGTCCGTGTCTGTGAATGCTCGTGCTACCAGTTTTGTGTCCAAGTTTACTATTTTATGTCAAGTGCACATTTTTTTTTCACCAGAATTCAGACTGACTTTAATTTTTTTTTCATTCTAGGTCCTGCTCGTCCATGCAGTCTATGTAGGCGCAGCCTTTCAGAGCCTGCATATTACAACAAGACAGATCGTGTACTCTACCAGTTTTGTAGTCCAAGCTGCTGGACTACGTTTCAGGTAACTTAAGTTAATTATCAGTAAAGCTTATTGTATGTAAGAATTGGCTCGGCTAAGGTGTAGATCTAAAACAAGTGGCAACCTGCTTGACTGTGATTCCATATGACCTGCACTGCCTTCTTTATGAGATGCACTGTACCCTTAAGCTCACCATGAATCTTTTTCCAATCCTTCTTTGTGCTCTCCCCCTCCTTTTTTTGTGTTTGTTTCTGTGTCCTTGACAAGTAAATCAGTGCACAATTCCAGCTCTATATCTCTTTATATAAATACATGTAAGTGTGTGAACTTACTCAAACGAATAGCAAGTACATTTAACACATTCAACTTTTTATGTACTTGAACAGCTAATTATTTTGATTGTCGGAGATTTTCTTTTACTTTGTGGGTGTATTGACTAGCCAGTGAAATGAAAACAGAATTTGCACCAGTTGGTAAAAATCCCCCAGCTTGAGTACTCAGTTCAACGCAGTTCACTATTTAGTGCAAAACCCCTGCTGTTCTTTCACTCTGTCAGACTTAATCTAAAGCTGCTGTAGTGAAGTGTGAAATTAGGCCAAGTTGTGAACACATTATGCTTGTGGGGAGAGAAAAAAATACAAATAACACTGACATTTTTCTTTAAAAGCTGCATTCTTGTGCTTTTAATCGGGCGTAAACTGCTTTGAAAGATGGATTTGTCTTTTGCTTGCTTCTATTGTACTTCTTAAAGTATAATTTATTTATTTATTTTTGCCTCTACATTTACTTCACACATGTTGCACGTTTTTTTTCCATTTCTCCAGATTTCTCTTGCTTGTGTATTGCAGGGTGGATTGGTAGTTATTCCCACTTTGATTTCAAAATGCTTGGACATTATACATGTGATCTTTTCATCTTTTCATTGTGCCTTGTTCCATGAATAAGTGGAATTTGTAAATTTTAGTTAGAAGTTGAACTTTCGTTTGTGTGCTTTTACCATTCACATTTCATTTCTTGATTTGTAAAGGGCTAATTGCGCCACCGGCCCTGTTAACGTCCACTTTAAACTGTATGGTGAGAGCTCTTGACAGTCTGTCTCCTGGTTGTGGACACAATACTGGGTAGTTTGACACTTTCAAGGGTGCAGAATGCATCTTAGATTAAAAATAATGCAGAAATGCATGCCGTCCCTTCTTACATATTGAGCATTTTTCCCCCCAGAAATTGTTGCGCAACCTTTAGGCTTCTCGTTGAAAGCAAGGAGTCTCAACTTGCTATGTCCCTGAGTTGCATGGCTAATGCTTCATTTTTGTCAATATTCCATATTTTCCCATTATTCCCCAGGAACAATCCAAGCACCATAACCACTACAGCTCTTGCAACTTCCCACACATAAGTTATTAAACTGTTTCGGGATGTTTGCCCTGGTGCCTACTGATGCTACCACCTCTGCCCCTATAACCTATTGCACTATAGTGATTAGCAGAGGCATTCAGCCAATGAGCTGGCCTTGGACAGCATGGCTTTGCTCAGTCGGGATAACATATGCCCCTTGCAGGAGCTTCCAGTTCTAGATCTCTAAAGAAGGTGCGGAGGGCACTTGTCAGACACAAGTTAAGTTGTCAAACTGTTCTCAAACCGTTTACTTACTGTAGGAGGGTACCAGGCCAATCCTGGCACCAAAACCACTACAGAGGGGTGTAAAGATTATGGTGCCTGAGTTATTTTAAGGAGTATTTGAAATGACCGCATAAATAAGCTTTACAAAAGCTGTAAGAGGAGACACAAAATTATTCATCATATTTATTACGTTTTGGCATCCATATTGTTCATGTGTTTGTGTATAATCCCCCTTTTTGTGATTTGTGTTTAATTGCACAAACGTTTTTAGACGTCCCAGTGCAGTTTAAAACTGGTCAGTGACCAAAACAATTCATTAAATATATATTGTGTTGTGATCATCTCATAAGACTTTTTAAAAAAAATTTTAGTTACTTGTTTAGTGATTCTTTTTTTTTTTATATATATATATGATTCTTTTTTTTTTTATATATATATATACACACAAATGAGTAAAATGCTTTTTTGCTGAAGTGACAGAGGTGCCAGATGCTTTGAGAATGTCTGTCTGAAATCCTGACCTACCAATTATTATGCAAGTCAAACTGTCTGGTGTCTTTCATTTTATTTTTATTAAATGCTGTCACCTACAATTACTTTTTCTATGTTGTATTGCATATAAAATAGTATTGTGCCTAATAAACAACAACAAGTAAACCTCATATAAGGTGGTAAAAGAACAGAGTGAGAATGGACTGGAAAGAAAATTGAAAGGGGGGGGGGAAAGGCGGCAACTGCAACCTAGGTTAGACATTGTGTTTTGTTTTAAAATTGTCCTTTGTATCACATTTTAGCGCACCAGTCCTGAGGGTGGAATCCAATTGAATTGTCATTATTGCCACAATATGTTCACAGGGAAGCCAGAGATATTGGACTGGCAAGTAAGTCATTATGTGATGGCATGCAGTATGGTTGCCTTTGTGCTTTTGTGGTACCTTTGTTTTGGAGTAATGTCTGGGGGTGTCGGGGGGTGTCTGTCTGTCCTAATTGAGTTCACTGCTGCATGCAGAAAAACAGCTGGGCAATTTTGTTTGCCTTGCCATCCTTGTTAAGCTTTGCATTTATGGTGATGACTGTGTGCTGTCCATAGGACCATGTGTATCAGTTCTGCTGCAAGGATTGCTGTGAGGATTATAAGCGGTTACATGGGGTGGTCTCTCAGTGTGAATACTGCAAGCAGGAGAAACTTCTCCATGAAAAAATACGTTTTTCCGGAGTAGAGAAAAACTTCTGCAGTGAAGGTAATCGGACTGTTTATATAAAGAGTAAAAAAAAAATGTGTGCATTCGGATAACGGAAATATATCTATGTGATGATGTTTTTGTTGGTGGTTTTTGTTGCTGTGTAAACATGGTGTCCCCCCCTTGTTTCATGCTGGAAGTTCTGGTTGAGATTCCATTCACTTTTGGCAGGCTGTGTGCTGCTATACAAGCAGGACTTCACAAAGAACCTGGGTCTATGCTGCATCACCTGCACTTACTGTTCTCAGACCTGCCAACGTGCAGTCACAGAGGAGCTGGATGGAAGCACATGGGACTTTTGCAGTGAAGAGTGCAAGAGCAAATACCTTTTGTGGTACTTTAAGGTACGCTTTTGCGAGAAGGCTGGGTAGATACATTAAAGGGCTAAAACGGGACAAAAGGTGCTGATGTTTGTATCTTTCAGTATAGGAAGGGAGCTGCAGGCCTATGGGATAGACTTTTTTTTTTAAGTGCATTGTTCACGTTGCATTGATTTGATACTGTTTGGCAGGGTAGAAGATTTTTTAGACACAACTAGGGGACTGTTGAACACATTTGAGTTGGTTCTGATAGTGCTGGTAGAATCCCGTCCACTCATTCTGCTCACTCTTTGCCACCTTTTTCCCCTGTGTCATATTTTGTCTGGAGGTAGATCGCACTGCATATTTTATGATTACGCTAATATTGTTCCTCTCTCTCCAGGCAGCAAGATGTCATGCTTGTAAGCGTCAAGGGAAGCTGTTGGAAACCATTCACTGGCGTGGAGAAATCAAGCATTTTTGCAACCAGCAATGTTTGTTACGATTCTACAGTCAACAAAACCAGCCCAACTTAGATACTCAAAAGGGGCCTGAAAGCCTCCTGCATAGTAAGAAAGGTGTGTAAAAACAAAGTAGTGGTAAAAGACCAAAGGAAAAAGATCTGAGAAATGAAAGGTGGGCCTTTTTTTAATCTAACACTTGCTGTTCTCTCTATCTATATCCCTTTTCTCAGGGGCCTCTTAAATGGTTATGTAAAGTATTTTATATTTTGGGAAACATTATTACTTATTGATTTATCCCCTTTCGGGGATATCTGTACTTTAAAATATTTGACTACTTTGTATTTTGACTTTTAAATAATCCTTGCATGCATTTACTTATTGAGAAAATTATTTCCTTTCTCATTAATAGGTCAAAATGCAGGATCCAAAACCCCAACAGCTGTCCAAAACAAAGCAGAGACTAATACGGTAAGAGACTGCAAGTGTATGATTTAGTGAAAAAGCTTGGGAAGTGGTATAAGGCATGCTTTTTATGGTAGAGAAATAATTAAGATTCACTGTTAGGATCCTGGTTGATTTGTAGTCTTGGAACTTATGGGTGAGATAAGTGAACAGTGCGACCAGAAATAAACTTTGACCAGTTATTGGTAGTCGGCAGCGGTATTAGAAGCTTCCTGTGTGTAGGTGTTTGTTATTTGGTCTGTGTGTTGATCAAAAAATGTGCTTATGAAAAAGTAGACAAACGGTTTAGGACATGCGTAGAGCTGGTTGCATATGTTATTACACTCTTTGCAGAACAGAAACTTTCCATACTTGCACATTAAAAGAATTCTAAACCGCCCCAGTCATCTTTATTTTTTGTGTTCATGTCCCAGAATGCCTCACGAAGAGCGTCAGAGAGAGGTGACTCAATGCATGGTGGAAGCAGAAAGCCTGTTGCGGGGAATCGGGAAAGGACAAAGCCTGCTGAAGTAGGAGAGGACAGAGATAGTTTGGTAGGGCTCAGATGTAATGGTGTAGGGGGGGCTTTTACAGAGCGTGTAATCAGCAAATGGCTTTGGTTGCAAAATGAGGAAAAGAAAAAAAAAAAGTCTTTGTTACAGAACTGAAGATTTTGAAGACCCGTTTTCCACAAAGAGGGTAAGACTGTACAAGTGAGCAAACTGTGTGTATGTATTACAGCTTGGCTATTTATTTATCACGTAGGCTTCACCAAAAAGTCGTACTGCACATGCGGCAGCAACCCCTACAACTCCAACAAGTCCTCCTCCTTCTAACCGCAAAAATAAAGCTGCAATGTGCAAACCCCTAATGCAGAATCGTGGAACATACTGTGGGGTGGAGATGGTAGATGGTGATTGTCAGACAGGTGAGATGATGTGAATGCCTGTCATTGGTATTATCCTATGTCACGCTCTACGTAACTGATGGACATTTTGTGTATGTATTTTGTTTAATGTTATCTCATTGTAGATGAAGATTACAAGCCGCAAGTCATAGTGCTGCCCATTCCAGTTCCCATATTTGTGCCAGTACCCATGAACTTATACTCTCAGAAAGTGCCTGTAGCATGCACTATGCCATTCCCGGTGAGTGATGTCGTTGTCTGTTTGTAGATTCATATGGCTATCTAGCTTCACTTCCTACAAAATTTCCACACTACTAGAGAGAGACTAAAAGGTCTGGGGGTTCCGTGGCGCACACTCTATTGGTGAATTTATGCCCTCCATGGCTGAAATTTCACTTGCCAGTGATGAGTTTTATTTTTGAGTCCTGCCTTTTTATTTTTATAACGATTTGTTGATTCCACTTTTTTTTGCTTTTTGGTCACTTTCCTTTCTATTTAAAATAAAAAAAAAAAACAAACAAACCAAAAAAAAAAAAATACCTATTTGCTACCTTGCTGACTCTCTGGCTTTTTCCTTCAACAAATAATCTGTCTTTTGTCATTTGTCACTGTTTCATAAAGTTCTGTCTATTCTGTCAATTGTTTGAACCATTTCTTTTGATTAGCCATTTTTCTACTCTGCATACTCCTAGGTACCGGTTCCCGTGCTGCTACCGACCACCCTAGAGAACACCGATAAAATTGTGGAAACAATTGAAGAGCTGAAAGTAAAAATCCCATCCAACCCGTTAGAAGCTGATATTCTGGCTATGGCTGAAATGATTGCTGAAGCAGAGGAACTGGACAAGGCTTCGGACTTATGTGGTAAGACATGAGTTTTGCTGTGATGCAGCTAAATGATAAATAAAAAGCATTGCTGTAACATTTGGAGTGTGCATACCTGAACATATCTGAAAGTTTTCATTGTATTGTTAGGCAAGTTTATATTTTCTATATCTTGTGACCCTTAAAGTTTGGTTTCTTTCTAAATCAGACCAGCCTTTTTCAGTGTGACTTTTTATCATTTTTTTTTTTTTTTTTTAAAAGCAAGTACATTGTACATGTAATTCCAAACAGAGGAGTCAAGTGCTATTTTGAACGTAGTTTAAAAAAAAAAAAAAAAAAATTATTTCTAGCTTGGCATTACCTGCAAGTAGTTTAGTGTGGGGGACACCTTCTCAATCATAGTCTTGTCTGTCAGATGGGGAATGTCTTTGATTAGCAGAAGTCCATCAAATTGGTGGCACCCCACAATATAGCTAGTCACCTATTACCAAACCAGAAGAATTCTCTTCTATTTCTCACCATAGCTGGCCAAATGGAGCAGGCCTCTGATACTGGAATTGGGGGAAGGACGGCCACTGTTCACATCGGGAATCGCAAGCAGGGTAAGTGGGTCCGTTGCTGTTCTCCAACCGATGCATTTTAGTCACTTGATTTGTGTTCGTCTGCTCACCACAAGGCTTCGTACGTTGGTGAATCTGTATTTCTGACCAGTCAGGTAATGCATTGGTAAGATGTCCTAAAGGACATCTAGGGTTAATTCTCTGACCAAAACCCTATTAAACGCAAAAGGCTCTGTTTTTATTTATTTATAAACTTGGATTAAAATTTACATATATTATTGCCTCTGTGTTGTATCATTGTGTGAATCATACATGTAAGGGAAGCCTTTTCAGTGCTTGTCTCGGTTTTCCTTATTCTCTGGACGCAGCCATCTTTAAGTCCTCATTGGATGGAAACTCTCGCTATCCAACCAAAGGCCACATTTGTAATCAAAATGTACCGCTAGAGTCCCAGATACAATGCAGAAGCACTGGGGTTTTCCAAATGCTTTGAGCTGATATCAGTTGTTAATATTGTACACTGTTGGGTCATCACTTGGAAGCATTGCATGCAATTCAAAATAATATAATGAGGCCATATTACATGTACCTGTGTACATATTTTATTTTAAGTAGTAAAAATGATTGTTTCCCTTCAGTGGAAAATTCTTATTTTTCAAAGAAACAAAGCATCCAGACTGCTATTGAATGGCTATGTAAAGATTTTTTTTTTATTTTTTTTTTTTAAATTTATGTCTGTATTTATGTATAATCCTTCTTGTCTTTTTCCGGTGGATGTTTATTTGATTTTAGATATTGCAATAGCATGGAGCCCTCATTTTAAATCCAACTTTGTGCCATTGTTTTCTGTGTAGTGAATAGTTTACATGCAAGAACATGATTTCACTTACAAAATGCTTGTCTTGGTTACACTGCAACCTATACCTTACAAGTAAAGTACATTTAAACATTTTGAAATTCCTGTCTGCTGCCTATTAGCGCATCATCCATGTCTTGGAAGCTGTGCAAAATGCCCAAATATGTATTTTTGTTTTTCCAATCCTGTTAGTAGTCTAAGTGAGAGGTAGTCTATTTCGCTGCAACCTTCAGATATGTTGTGTGATTGTCTGCTTTTTAAAGCACATGTCCCAGGAGAAGATGGCTATTTAGATATTTTGGCTACTTTATTTTCAACAGACCTATCTTCTCTAATGCTTACCGAGTTTGCAGAGAAGCTTTCCATCTCAATCGAATTATATTAAAATATAAAATTACTCACCCATAGCCAGATGGAGCAAAACCTTGTTAAAAGAAAACATGACAAAAGTGGATTACTTTAAAAAAAAAAAAAAAAAAGCTATTCTGGGCAGTGGAAATTGAGTCCTGGTGAACAGAACTTGATGAAGGTGTTAAGAATGTGATGTAGCCTCTTGGTGTCAGAAGTAGATCACAGAGGCTGTTGGACTGTTGCCTCAATTGACGTGGATCTGTGCAACCAGTACCAATTGGCGCAGCTCCGTGCAACTTGCAATGATTAGTGAAGTCACAGCAAGGCCTCTAACAGTGTAAGCCACAAAGGAGGCTTATTAAAGCACTAGTCCCTGTGTCTGCGTAATGCCCATTGAATTGCAACACATAGGTCAAATGCTGGTTAATTTGAGTTGTTTCCCCCAGCCCCCTACAATTATTCATGTGTAAAGAAGTAGCCCTACTCCAGCCTCTAATTAAACCAATATTTTTACATTGGCAATCCATTTTAATCTAGTGGCTAAAAACTGCAACAGGTGTCGATGTTTATAGAAATTTGTGAAAGAGTAACAACATATTAGCTGCACTATTTCAAGGGGCATCAAGATCATTCACAGCATTATTTGCATCTTCTCTTTCCTACAGAGCTCATTAGTAATCAGAGTGCGGAAGGATTGCTGGAAGACTGTGATCTCTTTGGGCCAGCAAGAGATGATGTATTAGCCATGGCTGTAAAAATGGCAAATGTGCTGGAGGAGCCAGGACAAGATTTGGAGGCAGACTTCCCAAAAAGTAAGATTGTTGTCATACTTGGTGATGTTTGTGCATTCTGCCATCAATAATTCTCCCGTAATACACCCACTTCTTTTTTTAATTTAAATATTATTTTTTTGTTTTATAAAATATATATTTATATAAAACATATGCTTGCATGTAGATTCTTTGGACATTAATCAGAGTGTGGATTTCCTCTTTGACTGTGGTTTGGTGGGATCAGATGATGCATCTGAACAGGAGGCCTCCCGTGTCTTGCGAAAAGTGAGTGAAAATACTTGAAGCAAAAGGAATATGCAACACTAGGGTCATCATTGGTTGCCCCAAAGTGACTTTTTTTTCTTTTCATCTTGCTCTTTCTCAGGGCCCCAAACGAGCACTCCTTTCAGAAAGAGAAAGCTGCTCCAGAGACTCTCTAAGCAGTCAACGGAGCAGCACTGCCCTCAGCTTCACATATGGTGTGAATGCCTGGAAATCCTGGGTGCAAAGAAAGTATGAAGGGGGCGAGCCCAAGAAAGGAGAAGAGATACGATTTGGACGTAAGTATAAGGAATTTGATGTTGGCTACAGGTTGTGGAGCACATTTTTTTTTTTTTTTTTTCCTCCTCATTTGATTAAATCTATGAAGGCGTTTATCTCAAGTCTGATGTGGTTATAATTTATTTTATGTTCCACAGTAAACCTTAATTTGCTATAGGTTCTTGTGTATCACAAAATTGGTTTCATATTTCCCCCCCCTCCCCCCGCCTTGGCTTTATTTGGACAGCCCTGGTCAAGTGTTTTTTTTTGTCATCTCCCCAGCGAAGCCCATGCGGATAAAAGAGGACATCTTGGCTTGCACAGCTGCAGAGTTAAACTATGGCTTAGCACAGTTTGTGAAAGAAATAAAGCGACCAAACGGAGAGCGATATGAACCAGATAGTATATACTACCTGTGCTTAGGCATTCAGCAGGTAAGTGTATTTTGTTCTGATTGCATTCTACACTCTGAACTCCTGATTTTGGCAAGGCTTCTTCCTCTAAACCTCTTGTTTTATGATTTGATGCAGTATCTTCTAGACAATAATCGCATGGTAAACATCTTTACGGACCTGTATTACCTGACATTTGTGCAAGAACTGAATAAGATATTGACGTCCTGGCATCGAAACCTGACTCCAAATAGTAAGCGGATAATATATCAATAACGTATGGAACATTATTTTTGGTACATATAAACCCTGAGTTGTCAGGATGGTTTGGAGTGCTGTGTGTCATTATTTTTTTTGTTTTGTTTTGTTTTTTTGAGTGAAGGGAGGCAGTATTTACAAAGGTTTTTCATTATTTGTATTATGTTTTAGGGCTGATATACTCACGTGTAGAAGAAGAACATCTATGGGACTGTAAACAGCTGGGAGTATACTCTCCTTTTGTTCTCTTGAAGACACTTATGTTCTTCAACACAAAGTACTTTGGGTTACGCACAGCAGAAGAGCATATGCAGTTGTCATTCACTAATGTGGTACGACAGTCCCGCAAATGCACCACCAATAGGGGAACCATGAAAGTAGTCAGCATTCGATACTATCCTCCAGCTCGTCAGAAGAAAGGTAGAGGTATGTACCACTACATTGACATCTGTCCCTCTTTTTGATCTAATTTTTTTTTTTTTTTTTTGCTCCAATTTGTCTTTTTATAAATGTTTGCGCTATGAGACACATTTTATTGGAAAAATAATACATTTTTTTGTTTCTCGACCTCCAAGAAAGCTCTACAAAACGGAAACGTGAGGAAGAAACACCACTACTGGAGCAAAATGAGAACAAGCTGAACCCTCTACGCTGCCCGGTCAAGTTCTATGAGTTTTATCTATCAAAATGGTATGACCAATTCTAAAAACTTTATCTGCTGCTTGCCAGATTCTTTTAACCTTTTGTCAGTTGGCAACTGTGGAACAGAATGCCATTCTTTTCTTAACTGCTTTCTCCTAGTCCAGCATTGTCCCTATTAAGTGTTTGTTTTATTTTTTCCTTCCTGAATTTGCAACATTGCATAAAATAGTTCTGTAAAGCTGAGAAATTTGATTCTACCTAGGAAAAGAACATGTCCTCCAAGCAACAAGAAATGCTGTCCATTGTTTGATTCCTGCTATTCTCTACCTGTGCCAAATTGTGCTGGACAGATATAGTTAACTAGTTAAATGTGTTTAGTTTCACCTGTCACATGGGTGCCTTCTTCACTTCTAGTTGGTCTAAATCTGGACTATCTTAATCGGCTAGAGACTAGGTATCACAGCCTTTCTTTTGGATGTGATACCTAGTCTGGAGCCAATTAAGTGGTAGATTCATATCTTTGTTACATTCTCCGTTCCCATATGCAGTTCTGGTTGCAATAGGGATTTCCTCAAGTTCTCAGCAGGGCAAATTCTGGTGGTGGCTTGATCGATAAGTCTATCAACGAGCTCCCCTTTACTTAATTTTAAATGCATCCACACTAACATTGTCTGCTGATATGGTGCCACAAGATCTACTATGACTCAATTTGTATGTAATTGAATGTGAAAATGTCTGAAGTGTCCAGAGCAAATCCCTCTTTTTGTGCTTCTACAAACCACAAACCTGTATATAAGGGTCTCATTCCGTTGGGAGCCGACAGAAAGGGACTTATGACTTTTCTGTACCTATGCTTTGTTAAACATCCAGCCGGAAATGTGGGGATTTTTAATTTGGAAGTAAACGTGCTATGCATGTCCATTAGACAATATTATAGCTTCTTGGCTGCACTGTGTGAGAGATTTGTTTTAGGTGTCTTTGAACAGTAATATGTACAAAAAAAATTGTATTTGTAGTCTACATTTATATTTTAGTTATGCATTTCATGTTTCAAACAAATGTTAAAGGGACTCTCCAGGCAGCCGTTTTTACTCACCTGGTTCCAGCGCAGGGAGCCTCGTGAAGCCTCGCCCCCTATTTCGTAAAAATTATGAAATAGGCGGGCTCGAGCAGGGAGCAGTCAGATTCTTCCATTTGGAAGAGTCATTGCTCTCTTGTGCGCATGCACGGCATTGACTGACAGCTTAGCTCGCGGTCTTTGCCTGCCCCCTCTCCTCTGCTGACAGGCAGGAGAGAGAAGGCGCGCACACAGTGCCTTCTCTCTCCTACACACGTCAGATGTATTTTAATACGTCTGATGTTTACAGGGCCTTTTTAGGGCCATACATGATAGCAAGTCCCTCTGGTGGCCGTCTGAGTGATGGCCACTGGAGGTATTACTATCAATCAATGTAAATACTGTATTTTCTCTGAAAATACAATGTTTACATTAGATTGCCTGCAGGGAGCTATAGATATCACCTGAACAACTACATTAAGCTGTAGTTGTTCAGGTGACTGTAGTGTCCCTTTAAGATATTTTTCTTTGATTTAAATAGTGAATGTGTTAAGTGCACACAGGGGACATTGCACAACATAATTTTCTCTCCTAGGTGTTACATTATTATTTAAATTCTACTTATCACATAGAATGTGACTGCAGATAAGATCTAGTCTGCCCAATTTTCTAAATACTTCCATTAGTCCCTGGCCTTATCTTATAGTTAGGATGCCGTATGCATATCCCACGCATGCTTAAACTCCCCCACTGTCTTAACCTCTACCACTTCAGCTGGAAGCCTATTCCATGCGTCCACTACCCTCTCAGTAAAGTAATACTCCCATATATTATTTTTAAGCTTTTGCCCCTCTAATTTAAGACTATGTCCTGTTGTTGTGGTAGTTTTTTCTTTTTAAATATAGTCTCCTCTTTTTACATAGCTCCTGGCCACGTCATCTGCTCTCTGTGTTTTTTTTTGTTTTTGTTTTTTTTTGTTTTTTGTTTTGTTACCGGCATGAAATTATAATTTACTGGAGCTACCGCCCGATTGCTGCCTTTGCCCATTTCCATGTATGTGTATTTGCTTTATATCGCTGGTTATTGTACATGATATGGAGGATGTTGGCTGTCTGCAAAGACAAATCTTCAGAGTTTACAAGTTTTAATCCCACTTGTGAATGCTAAAGTAAGAGTTTTAATGTCTACAAACCCAGGGAGTAATACTTTTCTCAAAAATTCAGGAGCTAGGTAAGACTTTCATTTGTGTATAATATATATTATTTTTAGTACTTTCAATGTGTGTTGTTTTAAATTCTTTCCTTACATAGTTGTTCACCTTGGTTGATATATACTCCTGTTTTTCTTTTCTCCCCTTTAACAGCCCCGAGAATCTTCGCAATCGAAGTGACTTATTCTATTTGCAGCCTGAACGCTCGTGTGTTGCAGAATCTCCGCTGTGGTACTCTGTTATAGCAATGGACAAAAGTATGCTTCAGAGTATGTTAAGTCGTATCCTGGCTGTGAGGGAGGTGTATGAAGAGCAATTACGAACGGCCAGTGCGAGTGATGACACAGATTAACTGTTGGATGGAAATAGTCTGTAAATCTTCGCTTTCCACCTACAAGTGAACTTGGTTGAACACCTCATAATCTTACAGACGGACAGTCTGGAGCCCAGCCAAGTGTAGTAATGTGGGCTTTTACACAAACTTGGCCTCAGTTGGTTCTCGGCACTTCCTCCACCCATTCTCTCTCCCTACACTTTCCTGCAAGTTTTTTTGTTGTTGCAGATGAGCTTACAAACATGCCATTTTCTCATCTTCATGGGCTTAATGGAAACAACAGTGTTGTTTGACCCCGCTGCACTTCTGTTCTTTGATGTGTAGGCTATACAAAAATGCAGCAAAGCAGACTAAGAGCAGCAGGTAAAGTGGCTTGCAAAAGAGAGATTGCATCTCTTGCTACCACTCTATGCTTGTGCATGTGACATTATGCACACCATCGCTATTCGGTAGCAACCAGATGGTGACGAAACAGACCTGTAGCTGAAGGTATCTATAGGCTTTTGCTGAAGTAAGATAACTACGATCACTAAAGGCCTGAATAACCCACCAAGTAGCTGAAACTGTTGGCATAAATGACACATGCCCATTTATTGGTTCTTCCTGATAATGTCACAACAAAGTGGTCTGCATTTGTATCAAACGTGGGAATCAGGCACTGGCCAGCAGATGTCGCTATATCTACATATTTTCACAATATGTACTCTATACAAGAACAACAAGGCTGCAGATAAACTCGCTCTGACTGTTGCTAGGACCAGCAATCCTTCAGTGCTGACACTTGCGATCTCCAAGGCCACCCACCCCACCCCTAAATAACTGACCGAGTCTGGTAATTAGGCTTCACAATGGGAGATGTTTTTTCTTTTCTTTTTTTCTTATTTTGAATTTTTTTTTATATATATATATATATATATTTTTTTTTTTGGGTGGTGGGGTGGGGGTGGGGATGTAACCTCTGAATGGGTTCAGCTGCTCAAACATGTAAATATTGTTTTTATGCGCGTGCCCTTTGCGCCCGCCTCATATTCACACTTGTCATGTGCCAGGTCCTGGCAGAGCCCTGTGTGTTGGGAAAATTTCATTGCAAATAAAATGGTTTTAATTCCTTCATATGAATGGCTGGAAGACCCTTAACAAATACAGAGTGTTAATATTGTAATAACTGGGGGGGTTTTTTTGTTTTTTTTTATTTTTTATTTCCATAGTAGAACTGCCTTTACATACAGCTGCCTTTGGCTACTATTCTGTGTTGTAAGTACTCTATATTTCAGACACTTTATGCCCTGTAAGTGTATTTTAGGACAGGCCTGAGCCCACCATTACCGTTTGGCTGCATTATTGTGCCTCTTAATATCATGGACATGCTGAAAAAGCTGTCCCTGTTTTCCTCCCCCTTTTAGACTTTAGACCCTTGAATGCAGAACAACTGCTGCCACAACACATACTTCTCCCAGAATAATCTGCAGGAGCAGCAGTGTATCAACACTACCATCTCAACAGACCTGAATAAACAAACCGACACGAAGTGGCCGCAGTAGGTTGATTGAAGAGAATCCGGATTAAACGTATTACGATGGGACACGCAGTTCTTGGTATTTCATATCGTTATCTGATTATCGTCTGGATTCAGTGAGATACGAGAGGTTATCTTTTCTTACCACACATTTCCTATTTGTTAATAAGGAGAATGCAGGTGTTAGATTTTAATTACTTTAGCACTTAATCACGCACACACTGCCTTTTACACACAGCCTCTCCTATCCACACCCAACTCCTCCTACCTGGTGCAAGTTAATGTGTGTAAGCATATATACTCCTACACATATACAGACACAAAAAGAGGGTTGCAGCAGTATATTGTTTTCCATTCATATTCGCTACATTTGTGTCCAAAATGCTTAAGCACCTTTGAATTTTAATGAAATAGTCTATTCATGCTGTTCACATTTCAGATCGCTCTTCATTATCCAGTTTTTGTGCCAGTGGGTTACAATATCTGTTTCTTGTTAAATTGTTTAAATAGATGCAAAATGGCTGTAGACTTTGAGTTTCGAGGGACATACCACACACCTTTTTTATTGTCGTCATATATTTAGATTGTTCAGGAACCGCAGCATTTCCTTGGTTTTACACCAACATACGCTGAAGCTAAAAGTGAAAATCAAGAAAGAAAATTGCATCCCCTACACGGCTGCTTGTGGCCCGTGTCATTTCCAAATGTCTTGTCATTACACAGATATGTTTGTGCCATGCCAAATAAATTTAGAGTAGGCTCGAATTGAGAAAACAAAAAAAAACACAGGGAGCCCAAAACACTCTATGCTGCAAAAATAAATTTAATTAGTTTTCTTTTATTTCTCCCTCTCTCCCCACCACCACCACCATATATTAAGGTTTTAGAACTTATTGTACAGTCACACTAATGTACTTCTTAAGCATCATGGCCATTATAATGTTTTCTGTGCTGAGTATAGTGCTGTGTGCACTCATAGTACAGCTCCTGCACATTTAAAAGACTGTATTACTATATGAGCATACATTGCTTGCTCACCCTGTCCAAGTAGCCCGTGGCATGGAGCAGTAAATGCTTCCACAAATGTCATATGGAATGAGAGTAATATCATATCTGGACACCCAAGTATATGAAATAAAATGGCATTGATTTGAAAAATTGTTTACAGGGACACATTTTCTAGCACCATAACCACTCCAGTAACGAGAAATGGTTATGATGCTTGGAGGGGCCCATTTAATTCCTGCCGTTCCTTTTGCACCAGACATACAAACACAAATTTAAAAGGTTTTCTTTTTTCTAGTAATATGGTGTTCACCCCTCAACGTACCAAATATGATTCTATAATGGATTTGCAGTGGTAGAGAGATGGAGTGATTGCAAACTCCTTGCTTTTGTAGCATTGTGCTAATTTGAGATTATGGATTTTATTCGTTAACTCAGAAACTGTGGAGAATTGACAGGATAACTGCAAAGTTTGGGCCAAAATATTTGGTCTAAAATTTGCAATCGTTTAAGCAATTCTTCGCAGTTAAAGGGATTATTGAATAAACTCCTATATTTTTGGAATATAGAAAAATGTGGCTATGTTTGATAAAACTCAGCACTCGTGGTCAGCGTTGTGAATTAATTCTGCAGTTTAAAAACTACAGAAAATCAAACTGTGAACTTCTTTGGTTTTAGCAAAGGATGAGATTTATTTTTAGATGTGATTGGAAGGTTACAGCCCAAATGACAAAGGCCTGCAACACATTGCAAAAATAAATTTTAAAAAATGTGTTGCAGGACAATCTTGCAGTCTTTTCAATACAAGTCTGTTATGAAAACGTACATAAATAAAATCTTACTGTTCATATTCTTTGTTTCTTTTTCCCCACAAAGCATACATTTCCTCTATGTTAAATTAATAAATCATACAGAGTTTTATGTTGTGGTGATGTTTTACCAAGGGCTGCCTGACCAGTAGTTAATAACTACTGTCCATTTTATAAACACACCATTTCGGATCTTCGTCTACACAAATACAAAAAAAAATGTTTTTTAAATGTACTTTTATCATTGCCCCCTTTTTTTTTCCCCTTTCCTCTCCCCCATCTACACTTGACTCGCGGTCAACCATACTCTTCCCCAGTTATCATTGGCAGTAAATTTGTGCGAAAATTAGTTTCAATTAGTTCATCTGACTCAAATTCCCTTTAAATCCACAGCCGAATGAATCAGTTCATAAAGAAAATAAACTACTTCCCAGGTAGATCAATTCGTTTGGGTGTGGATTAAAAGAATTTTGATTCGGTCGAACTGGCCCAAACTAAATTTTGCACAAGTTTAATTGGCGACTTTCAATATAGGGGGAGAGGATACTGCTTCTCTGAAGTGTCCAGTCTAGCACTGAAATTAAGAAACCGCTTGGGGAGGAAAAAAAAAAGAATTAGCTAAAATGCCATTTTCATAGTAACTAGCTAACTCAAGTAATGATGCTTAATGTGTGTTATATAGATTTCTTAACTGGTCACCTTATAGGTACAAGTGAGGTAAACACAAATCAAGCTCCTTTACAATAAAACTGGTTCATTAAATAGAATGTTATGAGCATCTTAATATCAATAAGAATGTTATGAACACTCTGAATGCAATAAGACATCGAGTTTGGAGTCTGTTCCCGGTTCCCAAACAATTAAGCAGGAGTTTGTGCTACATTACATGCACTGCTAGTTCACCTGTCTGCAGGTTTCTATCATACTGATAAATCCCCAGGCCGGGATCTGTTGCTACTCTGTCTGCTGTTTCTGCTGGGCATCCTCTGTTTTTCACTTCGGTCCATTTCGCTACTGCTCTCTGATGCTACATTAAGTTCTGGAATCCCATTGCGTTCTACAGCCTGGTTCTCTCGGTTCTGTTTCCGGGCTGCGTGGCTGCTGTCCAGTGCATTGGGAGTGTTCTTATTGGAAGAAATTGGGAATGGAAGAGCTGGGCTGAAAACTGAATTCCGCTCAGGTGGAGAGTAGTGGGGGAAATGTGGAATAATATGGGTAAGGGTGTTGTTTCCAGTTTTGGTTTGTGATTTAGGCACAGTCTCGCATCCAGAGGAGGATAAGCCTTGTCTGCACTTTGTGAATCCCAAGTAATAAATTTCAATCAGATTGAGCAGCAGAGACAAACCAGCAACAGCCAGCATGAAGATAATAAATATTGTCTTTTCTGTGGGTCGGGAGATGTAACAGTTAACTGTATTAGGACAGGGCCAGCGGCTGCAGGTGTAAAGGGGCTGCAGCTGGAATCCATACAGGAAGTATTGTGCTACAATGAATCCTACCTCAAACAGTGTCTTGAAGAGAACATTGAACACATACGTTCGGAGTAGAGCTCCACGCAGGCGTACTTTACCCATGTCATCTTTGATTGGTTGCTTGGTTGGCGTGAGGAGCAGCTGTTTGTCACCCTGCACTTCTCCTTTACTTTGCCTCAATTTCAGTCTTTGTTTATGCTTTTCTTCTAGGCGCACAAGGTGTAGAATATGTCCCAGATAGATCAGGGTTGGCGTAGACACAAAGATGATCTGTAGCACCCAAAACCGGATGTGTGAAATAGGAAAGGTATGGTCGTAACAAACGTTCTGACAACCAGGCTGTTTGGTGTCGCAAGTGAAGCCAGATAGCTCATCTCCCCAAACTTTCTCTGCGGCCGTTCCTAAAACGAGAATCCGAAAAATGAAAAGGACCGTTAGCCAGACCTTTCCCACTACCGTAGAATGTTCTTGTGCACTTTCAAGAAGTTTACCCAGTAAGTTCCAGTCTCCCATTGGAGCGAAGGTCACATTTCAACCTAGAAAATGAAAAAAAACATGTTGGTAAAGGTTTTCTTAATAAACCGAATTCCCTTCTTTCTTACGAGAAAGAGACAAATTTGCAGCAAACGAAACACAATTTTATTACTTACCAGCAGCATCGATGATCTGGCTTACATTTGGGGATTTTGAGGAGGGCCGATACGCTACAGTAGATGAATGCACTAACTTTTCTTATTGACCTGCTTCTTCTAGTCTCCGTCCACCTTATGAGTATTGGATTCAGGCCTGTCATAACTACTCAGAGAAGCTCCCCCTACCTCATCCCTTTTACTCGGTATTTTTAGAATGGACTTTTTTTTTTCTAAAAATAATTCCACTAGGGGGGCTGTTGAATTCCTCTTCCCCACCTCCTCCTGCTTGTCACAATTGTAAGCTTCGTTCTTTTATCACTGTCACAAATTGAGACTATGGTGTCTGCAAGGTAATTTATTTCACCACTTTTGACATATCCTACTTGCAATCCCCTCAAATTTGGCATTTATATTTTTCTAAAAAATATTTCACTACCTCGACATTTTCTCTACATATTGAATTTATTGATAATTGTGAATCTTTGTCAGACACTGTCCCGCACTCTCCTTGAAACAATCGATGTTTTAACTTTCCTTACGAACAAATAAGTAGCCCACTTTGGGATTTCATAATTAGAAAACTGTGTGTTATTTGATTCTCTGTGTAGAGACGTCAGTGTACTCTACACATACAAACAGACAGGAGCCTTCTGTGGGCACAGCCAGCTGACAGACTGCAGACAATCCTTCGACTTACTGAACAAATGTAGCTTGTTGTCACTAAACTCAGCCAAAGTGAATTTCAAATTTTAGCCCAAAATAGATAAACTGATCACATGGATGACCTGGATATTTATTTATTTTTTTAGTTAAATCTCTTCATTTATATTTTCTGTATTTCCATAAGAGGATACTTAGCACAATAATTGTGCCCTTTTTAAAAAATAAATTTTTTTTATAAAGCACTTATCTGCAATTTATGTTTACTTACCATATGGTATGTAAAGCTGTGAGGGCCAGTGCTGTAACTCAGGTACTTGCTGGCAGATAAGCTAGTAAGGTACCAGTGAGTCAGATTCACTTTATCATCATTACAAGACTATGAAAAAAGTAACGTTCCAATGTGCTGTCAGTGAAGCCATTTATCAGCTGATCAGCAGCTGTGTGTCATTAACAGTGGGATCTACACCCATTCCAACATTCTGACAAGTTTAGCAAGGACACATACCAAAGTGACCAGCTCCACAAATGGTGCATGACAGCATTGGGATATTAAAACCGGTCCTGTCATTTATACATGCTCCTTACCTGTTTTCTAAGCTACATGTGTTACATAGCAGATCTTATTCTGTTTATGTATAAGAGGACTTAAAATGTGTCCTATGCTAGCCTACTAACAAGCCCTTAAGGCGGCTCCTTCACTGTCTGAAGTATTTGCATTAATTGCAAAGATCCCCGACGGTGACTGCTCTGCTGGCAGTGCAGTGGCAGAGAGGTGCAGGTAAAGGAGAGTTATTCTTACCTGAAGTAGTCTCTTGTGGCTGCCGCCATCGTCTTCCTGGCGGTCCTATTCAGCTCCACAGCAGTATTCTTGCTCATGTTAGAGGTCTATGGAGGCCAGTGCTGCATTTTCTCTAGCCAGTGCTAGTGATGAGTGGATGTTTTGAACACTTTATATTAAAGGGACACTATAGTCATGAGGACAATTACAGCTTAATGTAGTTGTTTTGGTGAGTATAGTCATCAATCCCTGCAGGCATTTTCATGTAAACACTCTCTTTTCAGAGAAAAGGCAGTGTTTATATTACTGTCTAGGGATACCTCCAGTGGCAGTCACTCAGATGGCCACTAGATGTACTTCCTGGGTTAGTGCTGCACAGTGTGCAGCACTGACGTCCATTGTCTCCACCCAGTTCCACCTTGAGTCAATACATTTCTATGAGGAGATGCTGATTGGCCAGCACAGTGTTTGGCCCTGCCCTCTTGACTGAGATCATTGAATTGACAATCTCAGCCAATCCAATGCTTTCCCATAGGAAAGCTCTAGATTGGCTGCGATTGTTCTGATAATCTCAGCCACGCATCAGCAGACCCATCCTGCACTGGAATAAAGGTGTGTTAAATACATTTTTAAAGGGTGGTGGGGGGAGGGGGCAGCTACCTAAATAGCTGCACTAAAGGATCAGGAATTGTGTTCCTGATTCTACAGTGTTCCTTTAATATATAGATATATGTTGTGGGATTTATTTTTCCAATAATACTGGAAAATGTGCCAACTATGGACAAAGTGGAGCATATACAATGGAGACAGAAAGTTGCAAACTTTAGGCCTCAACCCTATTTTGTCAGCTTGGCTATTTTGGCCTCAAATTTTTAAACATTTTCTTTTTGTCAATATTTTTACATTCCTAATTTATTGAATAACACCTAATGCAGAGTTCTCCCTAATTCCTCTGTGAGCACTCTGTACTGTGTGATTGCAGTTCCCTCTCATGCTGCAGCTTCAGGAACTGTGATCGGTGCTGGCAAAGGACAAGCAGGGGGACCTCACCCTAGGGTCTTTTCAAACCCTGGGGGCCTCCCTGATACTGGGGGCAATTTAAAATCACCTCAACCGAGCGCAGTTGCTCAGCTGCTGTATTTAAATGGCAATATGAAGTGCTCACTTAGAGCGCTGCACACCGAGTACACCCTGCGGGACTCCTTTAATTCAGCTATGTGTTCTGCGATTACAGAAACAGGGTCACTGGTAGACTTATATGAAATATGAGTTTCAGCCGAACAACTTTGTCCAAATGTGTGTGTATATATATATATATATATATATATATATTTTTTTTTTTTTTTTATGGGATGGCAGAATTTTGGGCATGTGATGGTCCAGTTTATCAGAATTTCGTCCACCGAAAAAGAAAAAAAGAAACCAATCCTTGTACTGCAAAATATATTGTGTATTTTATATTCACAAATTTTGCACAGAGAGGTGGATTTTACATGAGCATATACGCAGTGCCTTCCATGCCTAACGCGCCAGGTGTAGGATTTCACTGAACTAAAAGTAGGTGTTAATGTGTGGAAACCCACTAATGCTCTCCGAGAGAATGTCAATGACTGGGACCTCTGGAGCTCCAGCAGACCATGTGTTTATAATGAATGCTCCGGCTCTGCCTCTTGTTGCCTCATAGGAGACTTCTGGATAGTAGTATGTGAATAGATCGCTGGGCACATAAAGCTCCGTCGGGACACCAGTCTTTCCCAAAAAGTGTTGTATGGGTTATCAAAACCTTCTAAAAAGCCCATCACTGGCTTCCTGCATGTACATTGCCTCATGGTCACCACTGGGCTGCGTTTGGTCGCCATTTTGAGAACTTAGTCAGGGAGAGTATGTGCTGCAGATCTCAGGGGACCCACAAATTTGAGTGCCCCCACCGGCGAGAAACTGTACGGGGATCTGAGCAGAGGTTTCAGAGTCCGAGTCAATTACGGGTGGGGAGATCAGCAGCCTCTCCTGCACTCAAGGTCAAATCCACCAAAATTGCTCAGGGATGCCTCCAGGATGTCAAATAAATACACTATATACACAAACAATATGTAATAGTGAAAGTGTGTAGCGCTCAATGATAGTCACTTACTCCCCAGCAATTCTTAAGGGTATGTAAGATGTTTGGGTAGTCTTTTGCCTCCAGGATGATTGCACCTCAGGTCCACAAGATTGGCAGGTGGCCTTAAGCGTTACAGGGCCACTAAAAATCTGAAATACGCATAAAATGTCACACTGCACACAGAGCTCAAATGAAATACGACCACTCAGCATGGCAGTCAGGCCCCCATCCTCCCCGAATAAGATTTATTATCATATCACCATGGCACACCATGAGGTACATATCCATACACCCTATGGAGATTGAATTACTAAAATGCAAAGTTACATATCGATGTAAGGAAACATACCATCCTTAAAGCTGAGTCATCGGCTTAAAAATGATACAATAACCGTTTTCACTCTCCAACTTCTAACCTCTTAGTAAATTTACCCATTCCAGGTTACCGAATGACCTTCCTTTTCTATATTTGCTGATGCACTCTTCCCGCAGAAGGAAACTTAAAACTGCTGTATGTTTTTGCACAATTGAGAAGAATGGAATGGCCAGTTGGCACTGCATGTGTGTGTGTGTGGTCTGTTGATAGTTTTAGTGTGTCTGGGATTTTTTGTGTGTCTGATTTTGCAGTTTACAGTTCCTTACACAAGAAGAACAGGCTCTATCGTCATAACATGCGCATGCATTTATGCTACAGAAATGTAAAATCTCATTATGGCATGTTTATATCCTGCTGATAAGTACTGTATCAGTGCGCATTCGGTAAATACTACATGAGATAGTGACAAACAAGGAAATTGGGTAGAGCTACACAAAAAGCAAATCTTCATTATAACCAAATGGGAGGACGGTTCAAACAATATATTATTTTTATAAAAACGCAGCCTATGATAGCAGCTAAATGTCAATGTAAAAAGGATTAAGATACACAATGAGCAGACGGATTGGGCAAGGTAACAAATGGTTTTAAGAAATTAAATGGACCGCTGACAAGTGTTTACAACCCAAGAGCTCTTAAAAAAACATCTTTATCTACAGTAATAACATTTTCCATGTGTTAAAGGTAAGACCTTTATATTGCGCAGGGATATAAAAATTGGACATTGCACATATTTATAACATGATCGCTATCATCTGGTGGCAAGCTTATAGAAATTAGCCAGATTTCCAAAATGTTCACACAGAGCATCTACAGATTGTTTATTTAATTTAAAGGACGACTCACATCAATTTTTCACTTCTCATTTTTAAATGTTTATTATACTTAATGTAAGTTAATGATATATTTTTTAAAATTACGTATATTGATTTTTCTGAGAAAATGTCACTTTTTTGTATTCTGGTAAAGCAGCCATATTGGGTCAGACTCTATTTCTATCTGACCAATTGCTGCTCGCGGTAAAATTGCAGCAGCAGGAAAGAGGAGCAACAGTTGCTCAGGTAACGGAAGAGTCTAAACCAAAATGGCTGCTCGGCCAGATATAAAAGTGACATTTTCTAAAAAAATAAAAATAAATTACAAATCAATATATATCATTAAAAAAACAAAACATAATTAACTTTTATTAAAGGTTTTAAACTTAAAACAAAAAGAAAAAGTGAAAAACTGATGATGTCCTTTAAATTTAAAAAAAATTCACTACCTGAAAAAATATATAATTTTATTTGTAATAAAGTTGGAGCCTCCTTCTCCAGTTTCCATTTGGACATCCAATCAGGAGTGTATTTAATCGTAGCTTGTATAGGCACCCTGATACGGTTTTATACTGTGTGAGTTTTATTGTATTGGTATTTCCTACATTCTTATATCTATACAGAAAGCACTATCTGTTGTTTTTATATTTTGTGCGTTAATAATACATTTTTGTATTCCTGACGCTACAGTCCTGATGTGACTGAGGAGGAGCCACGATCTCCCCCTCGAGTGATGTCATCCTGGAGGCGTGTCTCCATGATGATTGTCCAATCCAAAACTCCTCATACAGGGACCTTAGAAGCATGCGCAGCAATCGTGAGATACGCCTAAGATGAATATAATGATTCTCTATGGTAGACCATAATGGCACTGCGAATGCGCATGTGACATCAAGATATTTTATAGTTAGATTCCCGGCTCTCATGCCTAGGGGGCTTGGAGGGGTGGATTAAAGCTGTGCTTCCAAGCCTTCTAATTACTGAAATACGGGTTTTGGTGGGTAGGAGGGGGAGAGGGGAAAGAGACTTCAGGCACGGTAACAACTTCAGTAAGATCAAATTCCTTTAAAGGTAAACTATCAATTTTTTGCTTTATCTCACAAACACATTGTTAAAAACGGGAAAAATAAATATAACATTAAAAAGCAGTTCCCCTTCATGTTAAACTTTTAAAAGAAAATTTTAAATAGTTTTGAATTGGTCTTGTGTAATATTTCCTTAAATACAAGACAGGCTCCGGACTTTACTGGCAGTAATCTCTCATCTCCTCTGTCTCTGCTTTTAAAGAATTCCGTAACACGAGTCAAGTGTTGATAAAAATGAGTATGTGCTCACATAGCACAAACAAGTGCTCTCCATAACCGACAATGTGGTATGATCATAATTTTTTTTAGTTTCAAGTAACATGTAAATCTCTTCTCTGAAGTAACTTTAATTATTCCATGGTAGTTTGTTTGTTTTGGGAACTCTAAAATAGGGGTCTCGTTAAAGAAACACACCAAGTGCCATAGGCACTGCAGTACACTGTAGTGGTATATGGTAGATATAAACATATTTTACCCCTGGTAGTGTAGTGGTTATAGTGCCAGCAGTGTCCTAGCGCTTCTCCATTGTAAGAAGTAAAATTGTCAGCTGATCTCTCTCAGCCAATGAGCTAAGCCATGAACTGCAGTAGTAAAGGCCAGTGTCCAGCAGACCCAAAGTAAGAGCACTAATGGCACCACAACCACTACACTACCAGGGATAATATATATATAATATGTTTCTATTCAGCAAAGGGTGGCCAAAGTTGAATACAGACCTTAGAGATAGCTCCGGCAAATGTGCCCTAAAATGGTAGCCGTGGACCGACTTCACCCATAGGCAGGTGATGCACTCACTAACATCAGGACATAACACAGGGAATGACGACAACATGAAACTGGGATGGAATATACCACAACACTATATAGACACTCACAAGCTCTGACCTGCAGACCAGATGTTTTAAGGACATAGCATGCAGTGGTAGAACTACAACTCTCTTTATCTCCTATCTCTCTACTTCCCCTGGAGTAAATAACCTAATTCATCCAATCCTTACCCTCTATCCCTCCGATATGACAGCGCTGAGACACCTCCAGCCAACACACGTAATAATAATTATAATAACTAAGTATTTAACCAGGAAAGGTACACTCAGATTACTTCCTGGGGATGTTACCTTAGCCCAAGATCCAGGGGTTGTTACTATTAACCAAGTTAATGGTACTCATTTTATCTACCTCGGAAGGGCTAAGTCAACCCACCCGGGATTTGAACCTGCGACCCAAGGGTTGAACAGATTTTGATCCCAACGTAGGCATCAGCACTCACAGTGCACGAAGGTTGAACCCACTAAACTACTTAAAGGACCACTATAGTGCCAGGAAAACATACTCGTTTTCCTGGCACTATAGTGCCCTGAGGGTGCCCACACCCTCAGGGTCCCACTCCTGCCCGGCTCTGGAAGGGGGAAAGGGGAAAGGGGTAAAAACTTACCTTTTTCCAGCGCTGGGCGGGGAGCTCTCCTCCTCCGTTCCTCCCCGTCGGCTGAATGCGCATGCGCGCGCATTCAGCCGGTCGCATAGGAAAGCATTATCAATGCTTTCCTATGGACGCTTGCGTGCTCTCACTGTGATTTTCACAGTGAGAATCACGCAAGCGCCTCTAGTCAATGAGACAGCCGCTAGAGGCTTTGGAGGAAGGCTTAACCCATTCATAAACATAGCATTTTCTCTGAAACGGCTATGTTTATAAAAGAATGGGTTAAGCCTAGCTGGACCTGGCACCCAGACCACTTCATTAAGCTGAAGTGGTCTGGGTGCCTAGAGTGGTCCTTTAACACAGGAGTGGGGGGGCTTAAGTATAGTAAGTTGATATGTTAAGCTACTGGTAAACTTAATACCTGTATGTAAAATGTTTCTATTTCTCAATGTACAACACTGTTTTGTCAACAATAATGAAAACCCAAAAATAAAGATTGCCAAATAAATTAAATAAAAAAAAATATGTTTCTATAACCCTGATATCAAACGTTCCCTTTTCATATATCATTAATTTCTTCATTAAATTATTATTGAAAAATAACCCAACTCTATCATTAGTTCAGTGAAGAAGTGTGATTGAAGGGTTATTAACTAATTTGTAGTTTGTTATGAATTCAGAGTCAATCCAAAGTAAATTGTAACCCCAAATTTCTGAAAAATTTCTGACAATTTGCCCTTTAGTATATAGCGCTCTTAATATCGTTTGGGAATCTGAGCTCAAAGATGGCAGACTGATCAAACTGCTATTCTTTGTAAAGGTGAAGTGCATTGCCACAGAGATATTTTTATTTGCAGGGTAAATAGAGATTGTATGATAAATAATATACTGGCAGTTAGATGGATGTGTTCTCCCTCGTTCCCAAGGAGATGTCTCAACCCTAATTAACGGACAAGATGTACTTCCTTTTGCAAGCATGATTGACAGGAATTTTGGCTACTCTAGGAATTTAAAACATTCCTCACAGATGGAAGAAGGGTCCTTTTTTGACCCCTACTCTTCCATTTGGGAATGTAGAGGGATTATATATATATTTACACCGTTTGTCTGGGTTGTTTTTTTAAGCTAGTGTTTATTTATAAATCCCAGCACTTTACTCTGGGTAGACACAACACCCAAATGATTACTAAAAAATACTTTATTCACATCTTGACAGACTGGAACAAAATATTGCGTTGAGCTTGGCTGAGACTTATAGGTGTCGTCGTTTGACTATGGCATTCAGCACGATGACTTTTACTTCAACTATTTAATATATTTAACATTAGTCTTGCCAAAGCCCTCAATTAGACCATTCCCAGGATGAAAGGGGTCTGTTTGCATTTGGAAACATAGTGACCTTTGTCACTGTGACCCAGGGCTTGAACAAAAACATTTAGCTGTGTCTACCAGCATTCCTGCCAACATTTCAAATGGACAAAGAGAGGCACTTTAATTTTAGGGATGTGAGTGGAGGGTGGTGGTCAGAATTGGGGTGTTCAGAGAAACATTAGGTGACTTACTAATAACAATTTGTGACACTAAAATGTAATTTAGAACAAGAACAATGTTTCTTATTCACACAGACTGATTTCTTACCACAGTTGTAATTTAGAGACACATTACTAGTATTATTGCTGTGGAGCTCTGATATACAGAGACACACCAACAATATGGAGCTCTTAGAAAAGAGGGATATATGGATTTGGGCCCAAATATGGACTATCCCTTTAATATAGGGACACTTAGGATGTATATAGTAGAGAAGTCCTACCGAACTGTGATGGGTACCTATTTTAGATTCTGCCCTAGGTTTAAAGAACAATTAAAACATAGTTTAGAGGGAGTTAGTGCACATTTAATACAAAAAGTAACAGTGACGTTCCCCAGCACCCATAGTCCGGCCTCTCTTCAACTGCACAGAAATTAAGCAGTGCAATTCTCAAGTGTAAATCATTTCAATCTGGACTGTAATGACAGACTGAGAGAGACGGTTAATACATATTAAAGGTGTACATGTGTTACGAACATGGGAGCGAAGGAAAGACAGATAGAAGCAAGCAAGGTGAGCTGTGGACAGGGGTAGGTACAGTATATAAAAGTCAGGGTTCAGAGAACTGACATAATTTGGGTGAGACAGCAGCAAAGGTAAGTCATGGTCCCAGTGTTGGTAAGTACAGCACACATCGAGAGTTGCATGCATGCCACACACATAGTGACCATTGTGCCCTAACTGTGTGAAGTATAGTGGGTGTTTTGCTAGAAGTGGGATAAAACATGGAATAGGATCTGGTTTGCTGTGGAAAAAAAAAAATAGTATTGGAATAAAAAATAAATAAATAAATACAAGTTTAAATAATTAGTGTGTAACTGGCTTCTCTCACCATTTATAGTTCCAATGTTGTAATACAAGGATCTCAACCTCTGCGCCCCCGAGAAGTCCCATAGTGCTTTACATTCAATAGAAGGTCAGAGAATCATGGGAGTTGTAGTTCAGCCATGTAGGGGTCCGGAGTTTGACATGCCGGCTGTAAAGACAAGCAAAGCTAGTGAGGTGTTTGAGTCTCTGTTTTGATTAGCACTTCAAAGTGACACAGGCTACTTGAAATGCAGATGCTAATACTCCCCCGTCAGGTCTGCACTGTTACTTACATATGCAAGAGCTCTGCCTGGAGGTAAACTCAAATATCAACGGGGGGATATTCAGGTATTTTCAGTCTCACGTCAACTCTGTAATGTTAATTAAGATTTAAATAATATCACGGATCCTGGTATACTAACCCACCTAACGGAACCATCCTGATCATTCTCTCACACTTATCTTAATCCCTTCAGGACGGAGTCAATAGTGCATGTTCTGATCAAAACAAAACGTAAACAAAAACTGGAATTTGCAATATATGTCTGTTCAACCATAATTCACCGCTGTCACATTAAGTGCACCCACCCGTATTATATATCATTTTGTTCAGGAGAAACAGGGCTTTAATTTATCATTAACTATTCATATATGGAACATAATTTATTATGAATAAAATGTAAAAAAATGTGAGAAAATATATTTTTTTACATTTGTATTTCCATCTGACATTTTAACTGTGAATGTCATAATACTGTTAAGTTTTACTGCAAAAAAATGCACATATTTGTAATCAGCGATGTCTCACGAGTACAACAGTACCCCCCATTAACAGGTTTTATGGTGTTTTGGAAAGTTACAGGGTCAAATATAGAACGTTCCATTTTCACATTAAAATTTGCCAGATTAGTAATGTTACCTTTGAGACGGTGTGGTAGCCCAGGAATGAGAATTACCCCCATAATGGCATACCATTTGAAAAAGTAGACAACCCAAGGTATTGAAAGTGGGGTAAGTTTAGTCTTTTTTAGTAGCCACTTAGTCACAAACACTGGCGAGACCCACGACGGCCATTTGCGCCCCTAGCGGTCGTGATTCACACGATCCACTCAACATTCACTGGTTATATTTAAAGTGATAGTCCAGTTCCAACCATCCTGCATTGAAACATTACTGAGGACATACCTGTAATATAGGTTAACCATTGCACTGCTACTGAGTGGTTCTACAGAGGTGACACCTCTCATTTAGGAGTACCCCCCACTCACACTACTGCCATTCTTATTATAGAAGTGACCCCCCTTACTCTGGATGACCCCCAAGCGGAGCCATATTGCACTCAGTGCAGAATATACCCAAGGGTGACCCCCTTCCATATGGGGCAACCCCCACAGGCTCAAGAGTCGCAGTGCATGCAGGCTCACACCCTGCTATATCATATATATATATATATATGACTCTATGCACGGTACCCACAATACGGCTGGGGTGATCCACACACCTCCTTACCGAGGATGGAGAAAAAAATTTGGCAGTAAACAGGCTCCACAATTCAAACTGTATTGTGTGACCCCCAAATCACACAGGCCCTCCACCCTGGACGGGTGCGGCCCATTTATACGACCGCTCATCCCGGTCGTATAATTGGGCCGCCTTAGTGGAAAAGGCTATTGCCAAACTACTGGTGCAGATCCCAAAAATGGACACTGTCACCGAAACAACCACGGAAACGAAAGAGCCTGCCTTCCCCAAAGAAGCCCCCGCAATAAAGCGGCAATGGAAGGGCGCCGGCTCAGGCACCCAAAAACCAAAAGGCAAAGCTCAGTTGAAAAGGAGCCGTCAGGCAGAAAGACAAGAACCATCCCCTCCACACACCCCATCCTCGGAGGACGATGACCTCAACCCTTCGCCATCACTCGAAATTATGGACGAGTGGAAAGCGGAGGTTTCGCTATCGGAAGACGAACAGTGGCAGGACATCCCAAGGGATGATACAGAGTACGACCAAGACACGTACTTCGGACAGGAAAGTTCCGATAATGCATGGGACCAACGAGAAGAGGGCACCTTCATAGACCCCCAAGGGGCAACCATGTTCGATCCCCGCACAATCCGGCATCCAAGATCGTCAGAATGGGGCTTGCCAGAACATCTGGCCCAGTTCATCCATTTCTGGCTAAGAAAACCGATGGAAAAAGAAGTGAGGGCAAGGCTGTGAGCAGAATGCCCAAGACCCATACTGCCGGACAAAATTGCACAGACCCCAGAATTCGACACTACCGTGTTACTGTTCATGTCCCGCGCGGGCCGAGACCCGCGGAAAGGTATAGAGAAGGGCCTGAAGGAATCTCAAGACAAGCTCCTGGACATACTAGGCCCTCTGGCCAAGATACTATACCTGGCTGACCTAGCCCTCTCCCAGGGCGCCGCATTAGACGCCCATGTTATACGAGAATGGGTGCAACGGGCTATCTGTATACTGGGCAACACCAACACGGCAAAGTGTGCAGAACGTCGCAAGGCAGTGTTGCTGAAAATGGACCCCAAACTAATGGAGCTGGGAAAGAAAGAGATGGGACCACTGGCAAACGGCCAGCTCTTCGGGGACTCGTTTATAACAGAGCTAAAAAAGCATGCGAACCTATTCACTACACTGAATAAGGCACAGACATCCATCAAACAAGTATTTCGCAACACCACACCACACCGTGGGGTTTTTGGCAGGGCTGGTCACCAAAGAGGTCGAGCCACCAGCCGATTCTGGCCCACAGGCCCCAGAAACCAAACGCCTCAAGCGTTCTTCCCATCTTCAAGAACCAACTTCTCATGAGGGTCATCCCGTCCCAGAGGTACCCGCACCCGCGGTCGCGGACGCTTCAATGCAGGTGAGCACTCCAAACATGATGTTTTCACACTCTCATATGACTGCAGGCAGACTGTCTCTCTTTTCACAGGAATGGGGAAAGATATCCTTGGACAACTGGGTCCTACAAACAGTAATGGGCTACGAGATCAGGTTTTCAGACACCCAAGTGCCCACCACCAATAAGAGCGTCGGCACTGCACACCGAACTCATAGACAACGAGATCCAGGCCGTGTTCGACAAAGAGGCGGTAGAGATCGCCCCGGATGATACGGGCTTCTTCAGCAACATCTTCGTGGTCCAAAAGAAGACGGGAGACTACAGACCGGTCATCAACCCACGACAACTGAACGGATTCGTTACCTACCGACATTTCAAAATGGAAGGAATCCATCTCCTCAGAGACCTATTACTAAAACACGACTGGTTCACTCGGCTAGACCTAAAAGACGCCTATCTATCGGTACCGATAGCCCACGTCAGCCGACCTTTCCTCTGTTTCACCTGGAAAAGAATTACTTGCCAATTCACTTGCCTCCCATTCGGCCTCAGCTCAGCAACATGGTGCTTCACAAAACTCATGAAGCCAGTGATGGCACACCTGAGGGGAAAGGGCATCCGTTGCATATACCTGGACGACATTCTGATATTCTGTGAGACTGCATCCAGGCTTCGATCTCAAACGAAATTCATAGTGCAATTACTGGAATCATTGGGATTCATCGTAAACAGAGAAAAATCATCACTCTACCCAGCCACGGTTGTACAATTTCTGGGGTTCGAAATAGACTCAAGAACGTGTACCCTGCGACTGCCCATGACAAAGATTGCGACAATACGGAAAGAAATACGCTGGGTACTTCGAAAAGACTCAATACCACTCCGCCTTCTGGCCAGAATGGTAGGCCTATTATCATCTTCCATACAAGCGATCTTCCCAGTACCACTCCATTATCGGGCCATGCAACGGGCGAAGGCCCACCATTTCAGACAGGAGTGTACATACGACCACTGGATTCCAGTGTCAGAAGAAGTGCGGACAGAACTCTGTTGGTGGCTCCTCCACATGGAGGCCTGGAACGGCAGAGCCAAATTCGGACCAAACCAGGACTTTGTTCTAGAATTGGACGCCAGCCTATGGGGCTGGGGAGCCTACTGCACGCAGTGGCCCGTGGCCCGTGGTCAGAGGAAGCAAAACTCCTACACATCAATTGCCTGGAATTGATAGCGGGCTCCTTTGCGATACGCAGTTTGGCCAAACACATGTCCATACTCTTACGCATGGACAACATATCAGCAGTCCAGTACATAAACCATCTAGGTGGAGCCAGGTCGCCAGCCCTAACAGAAGCGACAAGAGACATCTATCAGTTTTGCCTTCCTTGCAACATCACGATCAGGGCAGAATTCCTACCTGGAGTCAGCAATCTCACGGCGGACTGGTTCTCTCGACATTGGAGAGACAGCAGCGATTGGCACCTAGACACCGCCATCTTCAACAGGGTGAGAACGGTAAGAGGTCTCCTACACAAAGACCTCTTCGCATCACGGATGAACACACAACTACCGATGTATTACAGTTGGCTCCTGGACCCACAGAGCGAAGCGGTGGATGCATTCTTACAACAATGGCCAGCGAAAGGTGCGTACGCATTCCCGCCATTCTCAATGCTGGCAAGAGTCCTTCATCACCTACACGGATCAAGGACATCGTTGATACTGATCGCACCATTGTGGAAGAGCCAAGCATGGTTCCCAGACCTACTAGCACTGTCGCAAGACCATAGTCTTACCAGTGTTCCCACCAGTGTTCCCACTCCTCCTAACGAACCCAGAAGGGGAACCTCATCCACTAATAACACAGGAACGGCTGGAACTAGTGGCCTGGAGTCTTTCTGGGGATCCTGGAACGTCTAAGGCCTATCTCAGACAACAAGAGACCTACTATGGCACTCATGGGCACCTGGCACTAGACGCAGCTACTTATCAGCATGTAATACATGGAATCGCTGGTGCATGGAAAGGGACCTTGATCCCTTTACAGCACCTATATCCTACGTACTAATGCCCGGTGGGCCGAGGCCGGCAGGGGAGATCACAGGATCTCCCCGGCTGGCTCCTGCAGGGCCAGCACTACCCGAGCGCCGGCCCTGCTGTGTGTCTCCATGGGCCGGTGGGAAGATCAAAGATTTCCCTTTACCGGCCCAGAGACACTTCCAAGCGGCCGCTTGCTGGGGTGTGAGGGAGGGAGGAGAGGACCGGCGGAGCTCTATCCAGCAGCTCCGCCTGGTCCTCTCGCGGGATTTTGAGCGTTGCCGCGGTTACCGCGGCAACGCTCAGATCTCGCGAGAGTGAACTCTAGCCTACAGGTTAGAGTTCACGCTCACCACTAGGACCACCAGGGATCAGGCAGCATGGCTCTCCCATGGCAGAACGGATCTCCCCCCCCCGTCCCAGGCAAAACGGTTCCCCCCCTCCCAGGCTAAAGGTAAGAAGGGGGGGGATATAACTTTTTAAAAATTATTATTATTAATAAAAAATAAAAAAAATTAATTTAAATTAAAAAATCACACTCACACACACACATCACCCCCAGACACACACATCACCCCCAGACACACACAGCACCCCCAGACATACACATCACCCAGACACACACAGTACCCCCAGACACACACAGCACCCAGACACACACAGCACCCCCAGAAACACACAGTACCCCCAGACACACACAGCGCACCCAGACACACACAGCGCACTCAGGCACACAGCACCCTCACTCACACACAGCACCCTCAGACAGACAGCACCCTCGCTCACACACACATATATATATATATATATGTGTGTGTATGTATGTGTGTATATATATATATATATATATATAAAGAATAGAGAGATGCACTCTAAGGACTTAAAAAATGAAAAAATAAATAATTTATTCCAGCAGGTATAACATCAAAGTTTGCCGACGTTTCGACCCATTCGGGTCTTTCTCAAGGTCAGTGTACCTGTGCTTACAAGCCATTTATATAGGACATAGAAAGAAGTACTCACCAATCTGTGAAGAACCCCCTGAATCCCTCCGTGCACACCCGGAAGTGAAACCGGAAATGGAACCCGCGATCACATGATCCGTGCATACGTAATAGCATAGTGTTGCTAAGATACCGATGGGAAAAAATAATGATAAGATCGGTATAGAAATGATTATATATCTCACAGATATGCAAGTGAAATGCCTAACATCAATCTATAAGTGTATATATAGAATCTAATTAAAGTGCAAAGTGCATAAATCCACAAAAATGCAACCTAATATAAAAAAAGTGAGCAAAGATCATAAGATCAAATATACTATGTGAACCATATATCTAAAGAGGTGATCCAAAATAAAATATATTATGTTAAAAGCATTTCACCAACCATGTCAAGTTTAGAAGGCATTTAGTTGAAGCAGTCTAATAGCATCAAAAAACTAGCAGGCTAAACAAAAAGAAATAAAGCCATTAGAGTGAAGGCTCCAAGAACAAATAAGGATCAAGAATACATTTAAAGAAAAAAGAGAACATGTGATTATTGAAGAAACATTATTACTAAAGAAACATAGAGAGCACAATATTTTCATTAAGTCCTCTTGGTGTCACTGTGTCCAACCGGTGGATCCATTGTGCCTCACGTTGGAGTAATTTCTTCGATCTGTCACCCCCTCTAGACATTGGGGGGACATGATCAATAGCCGTAAAACGTAGCATAGGAAGTCTATGTTGCATATGTAGAAAGTGTTTAGCGACTGGCTTATCACTGTACTGATCTCTGAATGCTGTTGTTATAGTTGACCGATGTCCCCTTATGCGGTCTCTCAATGTCAAGTCGGTTTTACCAACATACGAAAGTCCGCAGGGACATGTGATCATGTATATCACATGGTCAGTGGTGCAAGTGATATAATGGGATATTTTAATTCTCTGACCGCTGTGAGGATGAACAAAGGTCGTGCCACTGACCATGTGACCACATGTCACACATCCACTGCATTTATAGCAACCTTTCTTGGAAATACTCCCCGGTTTGCGGTAACAAATTTCTGGGTCACTTTTCACCAGAAGGTCCTTTAAGTTTTTATTCCTTCTATAACTGATGACAGGAGGACTCATAAATGTATGAGGTAGTGATTTATCTGAACGTAGTATATCCCAATGTTTTTGGATAGATTGTCTTATTTTCGATGTTCCTGTATGAAAAGTCATGGGAAGATAGATTTTTGGTTCTTTTGGTACCTTCTTAATTTTATCATTCAATCTTTCTTGATTCCATATTTTCAAAGCTTTAGTCTGTGCTATTTGGAGAGTCTGTGGATGATAACCTCGCATACGAAATCTATCCCACATCTCCTCCAATTGAGCTCTTCGTTTTTCGGTTTCAGTATTGTATCTTAATGTTCTTAAGAATTGAGAGACCGGGAGTGATTTCTTAAGTTGTTGTGGATGAAAACTGGAGGCAGATAGGAGAGTGTTACGATCCGTATTTTTACGGTATAAAGTAAATTCCAGTTTATTTTCTTTTTTATAGATGGTGACATCCAAAAATTTAATTGATTTTTCATCAATTTGATGACTCAGTATAACTGGTGTAGATGATTGATTTATCTCATTAATCATTTGTTCCAAATCTAACCTAGTACCTGTCCAAATCATGAACAGGTCATCTACAAACCGATAATAATGTTGGATATGTCGTCCAAATTTTGCCAAAATATGAGCACATTCAAAAATGTACATGAAGGCATTAGCATATGATGGTGCCATTGCTGCCCCCATCGCAGTTCCGGATATTTGCACATAGAATTGATTTTCAAATTTAAAATAGTTGCATGTAAGTGCAATCATTAGAAATTCCAACAAGAATTCAATTGGAGGTCCTTCATATATAGTAGATTTAATCAGGATCTCCCTCAAAGCCTGTACACCCTCCCTATGGGGTATAATGGTGTACAGGCTCTGGACATCCATCGTGACTAATAAGGATGTAGACTCCACATGTGGTGTTTGTTGAATTCTGGACATAAAGTCCCGTGTGTCTCGTAAGCATTTAGGTAAAGCCATAATGCTGTCTTTAATGAAGATGTCAATATATTTGGCAATCGGTTCAATTATGCCATCCCTAGCCGAAACTATGGGTCTTCCTGGTGGTTGTAGTGGGTCTTTATGAATCTTGGGTAATGTATACAGTACCGGGTATCTGGGGTGCTCAACTATAAGATACTGAGCTATATGAGTATCCAAGTACTCCAATTGTAATCCCAATTCAACATGATTTTTTATTCTTTTTTGGAATTTAGCCGTTGGATCAAACGTGAGCTTTGTATACACCGAAGTATCACTGAGTTGTCTCAGTATTTCTTTCCGGTATTGATCGTACGATTGTATCACCGTTGCTCCCCCTTTATCAGCCCCACGGATTATTATATTAGGATCTTGACTGAGGTCCTTCAATGCCACTTTTTTCTTCTGATGAGACAGAGGTGGATTTTTTACAATTTTTTCTATATCCGTTTTGACCGTCTGGATAAATGCTTTAATAGATGAATTAGCAGTCCGAATATCCCTTTTGTTTTTCGTTGGAAAAACATGAGTAGGTTTTTTTGTTAGATGTTTCTTGATCTCGTTACTATATAATATTCTTTGAATCTTATATAATTCAACCTCCGTCTGAAACAAATCAGGCTTTGCAACTGGAACAAAAGAGAGTCCTTTATTTAGAAGTGAATAGTGATCAGAGTTGAGTACTTTATTAGACAAATTAAAAACCGTTATTTCCTCATGGGTGGTTTGCCCATGGGGTTTGTATTTTTTCCAATTTCTTTTCCCTCGTCGTATTGGTTGGCTCTTTTGGCGCCTCTGGTGTTGACTCTTATTGTATCTGGAGGTTCGTTTTGTTGTATACCTCTGCCTAAAAAAGGATCTGGAGTCTGTCTTTTTAAATCTTCTCTGGAATCTGGGTCTGAGGTGGAATCGCCTGAACTGGCATCAATGGTGTTAAATAAAGGTTTGCGTATTTTTGTCCTGGGTCTAAACCTTGATCCATAGTTTTCTTGAGCGCCCCCTAGCCACCTATACACCTGGTGATATTTATAATCATTATTCACCTTCTCCAATTTTTGTTTCTTGAACCGAATCAGATCATGTTTGTATTTATTAATTTCATCCTGGAGTTTGATCATCTGAGTAGTGGCTGTTGATGCTTGTAATGTTATAATATTTGTAGTTTCCAGGTTTTGGATTGTTTGCTTTACAAAAATTAGCTCTTTTCCTACTTCCTCCACCACAATCACCATCCAGTCCAGAGAACATTTATTGGATATCTGCATCCACTTTTTGCAGAATTCCGGATTTTGTCTACCAATTGTAGGTGCATTTCTAACCCTAAATCCTCTTGGTATCCTTTTTGCTCTATGATAGTCTGAGATAAATACACCATGGAGGTCCAAATCCGTTTCTCGTTTCTTTAATTTCAACAAATCATTATATAGATCTTGAACAGTGTTAGTATGTAAAAGATCCTTAGATGTTTGTGGCCATAAAATAGCATTAGCTTGGTCCTCAGATATAGAGAGAGTTTCAGCTGACTCTAAAAGTGCTCCAGCTCTAGCCAAAAAATCTTCCATGGTATGGGAAGAAAGTCTTGAGAAAGAGAGTAGTTCACTATTTAGTGAATATTCCAAAGAGGGGGTGCTCAAGCTGATGCAACATACACCAAATATATAAAAAAAAAATGTTTTTCTTGGCACTCACCCTTTCAAATGTATAGCTCAATATTGCCTAGGTGCAATCCCATGTTGAAAGAATATATAAAGAATAGAGAGATGCACTCTAAGGACTTAAAAAATGAAAAAATAAATAATTTATTCCAGCAGGTATAACATCAAAGTTTGCTGACGTTTCGACCCAACCGGTGGACCCAACGTGAGGCACAATGGATCCACCGGTTGGACACAGTGACACCAAGAGGACTTAATAAAAATATTGCGCTCTCTATGTTTCTTTAGTAATAATGTTTCTTCAATAATCACATGTTCTCTTTTTTCTTTAAATGTATTCTTGATCCTTATTTGTTCTTGGAGCCTTCACTCTAATGGCTTTATTTCTTTTTGTTTAGCCTGCTAGTTTTTTGATGCTATTAGACTGCTTCAACTAAATGCCTTCTAAACTTGACATGGTTGGTGAAATGCTTTTAACATAATATATTTTATTTTGGATCACCTCTTTAGATATATGGTGACACTTCACATAGTATATTTGATCTTATGATCTTTGCTCACTTTTTTTATATTAGGTTGCATTTTTGTGGATTTATGCACTTTGCACTTTAATTAGATTCTATATATACACTTATAGATTGATGTTAGGCATTTCACTTGCACATCTGTGAGATATATAATCATTTCTATACCGATCTTATCATTATTTTTTCCCATCGGTATCTTAGCAACACTATGCTATTACGTATGCACGGATCATGTGATCGCGGGTTCCATTTCCGGTTTCACTTCCGGGTGTGCACGGAGGGATTCAGGGGGTTCTTCACAGATTGGTGAGTACTTCTTTCTATGTCCTATATAAATGGCTTGTAAGCACAGGTACACTGACCTTGAGAAAGACCCGAATGGGTCGAAACGTCGGCAAACTTTGATGTTATACCTGCTGGAATAAATTATTTATTTTTTCATTTTTTAAGTCCTTAGAGTGCATCTCTCTATTCTTTATATATTCTTTCAACATGGGATTGCACCTAGGCAATATTGAGCTATACATTTGAAAGGGTGAGTGCCAAGAAAAACATTTTTATATATATATATATATATATATATATATTTACAGATATATATATATAATATATAAAATAACCCTCAGTGAGTTAACAGACAAAGAAAATTAGAATGTGACGGCAGATAAAAACACCCTCACACACAGCACTCCTCTTACATACACACACACTGCGCCCCTCACACATACAATACGTCCAAATATATATATGTATATATATATATATATATATACACACACACACACACACACACTACAGCACTACATACATTACGCTCCAGATACACGCTAGATCCCTTACCTTATATGCACTCTTAATCCTCTATACACACACACACACAATCTCCTATACACACTCTGGGTCCTTTACACACTAGATCTCCTACACACACACACTGCACCACCTACACACATACTACATTCCTTGTCAGCAAACACATACAACATTCTCTAAACACTCCCTCTCTACAAGCCCTACACACATTACGTCACCTATACACACACACTACAGCCCGTATGCACACACTCGCTACATCCCCTATAACACTATGCCCCCTATACACACACTCTCTACAGCCCCTAGCCACACATATTACACCACAAACACAAATGAAATTGACCTATTTACACAATACCACACCACACTCTACACACACGCAATCCCACAAGCAGGCTCCAAACACATGCACCATACACTTTCCTGGCCCTTTTGTCCTCTGGTATCCCACTTGTTGAGACACCAGAGACAATTTAAAAGCAAACACAGCGCAAGCATGTTATTAAATTTGCTTGCGCTGCGCAGAACAAATACAGGGCCTTTTTCTAATGCCAGAGCTCTTCAGCGCAGCTCTGCGCATTGAACCAACATGCTCACTTTGAGAGGAGGCGTGCTTGTCATTAGTGATGACAAAACACACCCTCTCTGGCCCCGCCCCCTTCTTAGGGGGCCGCTCTGATTGAAAAATGCCCGGGCCTAATTTTTTTCCCAGTCCGGCCCTGATCCGAAGGGAGATCATACTGTTCTATTAATGTTACTCGATCCGCCATCTCGGCAGCCATCTCGGCAGCTCACACCCCGATAAACGGAACACCAGTGGGTCAGAACGCTTTGATATGCCGTCTACTTCGGGGCATCAGACTGTCCAGACCCCCTGACACCGAACCAAACGCGGCCTTATCTCTAAGATAGATTATTATCTCTAAGATTAGAAGCCAAACTGACACTTCTACTATGTTTAGTTTTGTTTCGACGAGTCTCGGACGTTAGAGCCTTTGACGTGGACGGTTTTACTATAACACCAGAAGGAGTTACATTCATGGTGTCTCGCAGGACCAAGACGGACTCTACATCCGTGTCCTACCCCTTTTTTCGGACGGTTCCTCGTCTATGCATCGCGAACACGCTTCTACGGTATGTAGAAGTAACTGATTCTCTCCGTTTTTTTTAGATCGGGTCAGCTACTGGTATCATATACCAAGCCATACAAACCTGTAACTACAACCACGTTGGCTAGATGGGTACGTTGGCAGGTGTAGAGTCGGTTTTCGGGGCCCACTCGGTACGCGGAGCAGCGCCTTCACGTGCATATTCGGCGGGGGCGTCGCTAGCGGATATTTTGCGCTCGGCGGACTGGACTAGAGAAAATACCTTCAGGGTTTTCTATTTCCGAAAGACATCACATGCATCTTTTTCGTTGTTACCGCAGCGTTAAAAATGCAAAATAGGAAGCCTCCTGTCATGTGATAAAATTGTAGATTATGCTAACGTAGTGTACCTATAATCTTAATTTTAATAATGACAGGAGGTGAGTATTTTCCCCCCCATAGGTCTTGGGTTACCCCTCCCTATATACTCGCAGATTTCCATCATGTTTATAATTATTATTAGCACGTTAACATTATATTATTGCTATTGGTATTGTGGGATGTCTATCGATGACAGTTCATAATTGGTATATATTTATAGACATGGCATTGTAGACAATAACCTGCATTTTAATTAAAGACGGTATCATAGGCAGAATGGACTTTAGTTGCAATTAGGAGACATAGTATGTATCTCTATAGAATAGTCGCTTCCAGCAGTATACTGAATAATTAGAGACATATCTATAAGTTTATATGTGGACAATAGTTATTTTCCACCACCTTTCACCTGACTTTTTTTCAGGATAACATGATTCAGGAGTCGGATTAACAGGATCCCTTCAAGTTTCGATCCAAGTTACGGTCGTTCAAGTTAGAATGTTCAAGTTTTAGAAGTTTCATCATATCCCTGACGTTTCAGGATTTACCCCATCAAAGAAAGAGTAATAGACACGCCCATCAAGGACTTATATACAGGCTATGCTGGCCTATGATTGGTTTAAAGTTTTGATTGATTGACTTGTGCTGCTGGAGGCATAAGTAAAGAAAGTTATGCAAAATACTCGCCTCCTGTCATTATTAAAATTAAGGTTATAGGTACACTACGTTGGCATAATCTACAATTTTTACATGACAATCCCAATGTTAGGGTCCTGTTCTGCCATCTAGTGTGTGTTTCCTAGTGTCCTGCTATAGGGGTGTCCACACAAAGCATAGCACAAGAGCATCATTAGACTACACTACTGCAACAGCTCCCCCCGCATGGTGTGCCCTCAGCGGCAGGCAGCTTGGAGTGTATGCGTTTCTGCCCCCTTTGCAGGGCCGGACTACCATATGGACTGATGGAGCTCCTGCTCCAGGCCCATGTCCAAATATAGACCCACCAGTCTGCTACAGGCCAAGGCAAACTAAAAACCCCTGCCGGCCTAAAGAGGGAGCTTGACAAATATCTTACTCACCACCCAACCCAGGTCTTTCGCATGTGTACCACTGTAACGCTCTGAAACTGAAAATGGTGCCGGCTGGTGGGAGCAGAAAGTATGGTTTGCACCTGGATTGGGGTGCAAACTAAATGACTGGACCACTGGATTACCAGGGACAAGCATTCCGTCCTGTCTGGCCAAGATAAAGAAAAGAGTGGGGGGGAATGAACTTTAATTTATGCAAAATATATATTTATTTTTTCTCAATGCCGCTATCCCCCCTGCACTGTCTCTATGCTCCCCACCACCCACTGCGGCCACTATGTCCCTATGCATCCACTACAGATCCTATTACACCTTGCACTCTCTAAAGCCCTAATTCCCCACCCTACACCCACTACAGCCTCTATTATCCCCTATACAGTGGTTGATAACTGTTTAGAAAAAACAAAAGCCTCAAGAGCAATTTTGAAGTTCAGTTGCAAAAACAAAAATAGTTTAGTAGTTATATAAACAAAAAAATGATAATAAAGGACTACGGCGCTTAAAATTCTTATAACCTGGTGCAGCCAAACAATTACCCAAGTGTAGTGGCACCTATTACACTTAAAACGTGATTGTGAAAAGAAGGGTGAAGGTAATTAGCGCTCACAGAAAGAAATATATGTTACCTTGTACATATAGAGATGAATCAAAGTTCTGTTAACCTGATAACCTTTAGCACTTTGTTTGGTGCTGCTCAGCACAGACCTGCTCTCGCTGCAGGTCAGATTGTATCTCCCTACAATCTGACCTGCAGCGAGAGCAGGTCTGTGCTGAGCAGCACCAAACAAAGTGCGAAAGGTTATCAGGTTAACAGAACTTTGATTCATCTCTATATGTACAAGGTAACATATATTTCTTTCTGTGAGCGCTAATTACCTTCACCCTTCTTTTCACAAGTTTAGTAGTTATCCCCATTATTTAGTTATCTTTCAAAATTAATGCAACTCTATTTTCAAAGCCATTTTTCTCTTTCGAATGCTCTGGCCTCAAATTTATAATGCACTCGTCAAGACTCCACTGAAGACTTTTCATTGTAGTGAATAAACACCAATGTTTCTTTAAAATTTAGGTAGAACTGTTCAGAGACACTCTTCTTACATGGAAACTTGAAGAAAAAAAAAAGGTTTGGGAAGCTCTGAGGCTACGTTTAGTTCTTTGATTGCTAACAGCAGGTGCCCCCCACTGCACTGTGGCTGCTTGCATGTCCAGGGCCCATGCTGCTAGGGTGGATATAAAAACCAAGTAACAAAAATATATAACTCAGGTTTTAGAGCAAAAATGGCAGCCATGCTGGTTACACCTGTCAACATTTCAAGTGGGCAAAAAGGGGCATTTGGCTGGCTGTGTGGCCAGGGTCTGAGATGTTCTTAGAAATTCGATGTGACTTTATAAATTGAAGATTATGCTAGCTTTAGTGTACTAATAATCTTAATTTTAATAATGACAGGAGGCGAGTATTTTGAATTAACTTTCTTTACTACTCCATAGCAGCAAAGAACATAGAAAAAAAACAAATGACCAATAAGAAACAAGCTGTTATAACAAGCTCCTCCCAGTGAGGTACTTCCTCTTATCGCAACATCACAAGTCACAAAGTAACAGTCAATCATCGATCAGAACCAGGAAACGTCCAACAAATTTCGAACAGATAAAAATTGTCCGTATAACATCACCCCGCTGTGGGAGGAGGAACGGAGGAGACCCTGTGAATGGGCCCCCCAGAGGCCAGGAGAGGTGTAGCAGGACATGCCCCTCCACCCATGGGGGTGTCACTGGGGGGGACCTCCCCTGTGCCCTACCCCTCTTCACCCCTCCTCCCCATCCACCCTCAGCCTTTCCCACCCCCTCCCCCTCTCACCAACCCTGACTTTTGAACGCAACCGGTAAGCTGCCCCCTCTTCCCCCGGCCCTCACCCCTTCGCCTACCGAACTTTCCACTAAACACTGCGCCTGCACAGCCACGGCGTCCCTGGGAACACATATAGACCCCAGAACAAGCCCCGATCTCACACGTGATCGACGACCAAAAAACTCTGGCTCAATAACACAGGGCCTACGGGATGGGAACAGGAGGCACAACGGGTCTT
>OW240920.1:130843729-130919778 GCA_933207985.1 Pelobates cultripes
CTCACGCAAAGTGTTAAAATCCGTGTAAATGCAGGAAGCGGCACTATTCGCTTTCTCAGAGACAACTACTGGAGGCAGTCTTAAGCCTGCAATACTAACATTGCAGTTTCTCTGAAGCTACAATGTTTTACATTGCATGGCTAAGGGGACAGGGACACGGCACCCAGACCACCTCAATGAGATGATGTGGTGTGGGTGCTCATAGTGTCCCTTTAATTTGTTTGTTTATTGCCATTGTAATGTGGTAGTGTGGTAATTTTAGGCTCAGTTTTTCCATTCTGATACAATTCGCTTCAATGAATAACGGTGTATGAATTGTCAGAAAACCAAATGATTCTAAAGTGAATTCATTATTTTAAAGGAACACTCCAGGCACCAAAATATCTCCCTCTAAATTAAGTTGTTATGATGAAAGGAGGCCCCTGGGGGGACTCTTGCCTCAAGGGGTTAATGCGTTCTTAAATGGTTTAACCCCAAAATTGCCTCCAGTAGTGACCTCAGCTCCCACAAGCTCCCCCCAGCTACCGAAATTTCAGTTTCAGAAAGCATGGAGTGTCTCCATGCAGGGGCGTCGCTGATTGGCTGAAAGAGGTCAGTGACTCCCCATTCACAAAACTGGCTTAGAAAAGGTACGTTTCTTTCCAAGCCAGTTTTGTGAATGAGGAGTTACTGATTAGCTGAGAGCACCAGCTGACCATTCTCGCCCAATCAGCAGCACCCCTGCCCAGCAGCGCTCTGTGGGACATTTCAGAAGATGTATGCAACGCTGGGGAGAGCTTACCTTAAGGTAAGAGTGCCCCCAGGGGCCTCCTGGCACCATAACAACTTCATGTAGATGAAGTTGTCATGGTGCTTTAACTGTCCCTTTAAGCCAAACTGAAAACATGTATAACTTGGAGAATTTTAACTTGGTTATTGTTGCCTAAAATTTTAACTACCACTTGAAATTCCTGGTAAGTTTAATAAGTGATGTCAGCATGTCATGTCATTTCTGGCGCATATAACCTGAAGCCTTAATCAAAAGGAGTGAAGAGTGTATACACTGACGCTTGCATTGTAGGGAATAGGAAAAATAGTGGTTTTGGGGAAAACATCCACGTTGACTATTCCATACCTCCCAACTCCTGCTTCCTAAGAGTCGGGACGCCAGGGGAAAGGAAGTAAATGTGGCGGACCAGTGATGTGGTTGTGTCACTACTGCCCTCTCAGGAAGGGGGAAGGGGCTGCCAGAGTTACTGGCACACCAGGCTGCCTCTCCATCATTTAAGCCAGCTGAATGATGGCAGGACTCTGCAAGGAGCACTGTTTCAGTGCCCTGAACATAGCGCTATAATTATTGGGGGCAGCTGCCTGGTGTCCGCAGAGGGATGATGTCACCTCCGCCCACCGCTACATGCTCCACTTGCAAGTAATGTATTGTGCACAGTACATATTTTGCATGGTACCGGTTAAATCGAGAAGTGCGCAGGGCCAGTGAAAGAGATCTTTTGCACTCCCTGTCGGTTTGTACTGAATCCAGAACTCCGGCTGCATTAGGATGTGTCTGGACACATCCAGAACACCTTGTGCTCACACCTATGGCAGGAACACAAATCTGACCTTAACAAACATTTAAAGACTTATTTCCATCAAGTGAGAATTGCCAGGAATTCAAAGTGAATTTCTAATTAAAATTGCCAAAATAATAACTAATATAACTTGGAGAATTGTTCTATTCCGGGCTACTTTGGTCTGAAGTTCGAAATTCCCTTTGAATTCCTTGAAATGTTCATTTTATTGAATAGCCCGAATAGAATAATAACATTCCACGTCAGCAGGCAAAACGTTTTAAATAAATTTAAGAAACACAGTTTTCAAGGAAACAGCTTTATTCTCATCTATACCCTCCTAACCGTCTGAACCCAACATGGTCTACTCTACACAATCCAATGGGGTCGACTCTACAGCTATCGTTCCACATGTCCACATGGATAATTAAAATAATTAATTAAAGAAAAATAGTGTATCACATTAAAGTGTTTATTCACAAAATGCAAAAATGTGGCAAACTGAAATCTGAATTGCAAATTGGGGGGGGGGGGGGGGGGAGGAGATTTGGCAACATCTATAGTCAGAGCTCTGCTATTTTAACCTCAGTTGTGCCATTTAGATTTTAATTTGCTAAATTTCTGAAACAAATTTTAGTCCATATATTATATAGTACAACTCCACCACCAAGAAACATGTGAGTGGACTATACCCAATCCTTCTCCCAAAATAGTGTCAGGTGCCAAGTTTCTCTCCCTGGAATCCAGTAAAAAAAAAGAATGCACACTAATTCCTTCTACCAATTTGGGAAATATTGTCTCCATTTTAGAGACTCCTTGTACTCATGTGAGTATGAATTGCCAAGAATGTAAAGTGAATTTAAAATTGTAAATCGAAATTAAAACTTTTTGGCCTAAAATTAGAAATTTCCTATGAAGTCAATATAAATACCTGATAATTCTCCTTCTCAGTATTCTGTCTCCTTATCTCTCTTCTATAGAAACGTCCGTGAGAGACGATCATTGTCTCTTTGATTGGATTTACAAACTTGATTTGAGACATTATCTTGCAGGTCGTTTTTTTGACTATGTAGTACATATCAATCTATTTTATTTTCATTATAGCTTATTGTTATATATATATATATATATATATATATACATATATATATATATATAAAAGATAAAGAGATGCACTCTAAGGACTTGAAAAAATGAAAAAATAAATAATTTATTCCAGCAGGTATAACATCAAAGTTTGCCGACGTTTCGACCCATTCGGGTCTTTCTCAAGGTCAATGTACCTGTGCTTATAAGCCATTTATATAGGACATAAGAAGTACTCACCAATCTGTGAAGAACCCCCTGAATCCCTCCGTGCACACCCGGAAGTGAAACCGGAAATGGAACCCGCGATCACATGATCCGTGCAAACGTGATCGTATAGTGTTGCTAAGATACCGATAAGAAAAAATTAATAATAAGATCGGTATAGAGATGATTATATATCTCACAGATGTGCAAGTGAAATGCCTAATATCAATCTATTAGTATATATATAAAATCTAATTAAAGTGCAAAGTGCATAAATCCGAAAAAATGCAACCTAATATAAGAAAGTGAGCAAAGATCATAAGATCAAATATACTGTGTGAAGTGTCACCATATATCTAAAGAAGTGATCCAAAATAAAATATATTATGTTAAAAACATTTCACCAACCATGTCAAGTTTAGAAGGCATTTAGTTGAAGCAGTCTAATAGCATCAAAAAACTAGCAGGCTAAACAAAAAGAACTAAAGCCATTAAAGTAAGGGCTCCAAGAACAAATAAGGATCAAGAATCCACTTAAAGAAAAAGGAGACCATATGATTATTAAAGAAACATTATTACTAAAGAAACATAGAGAGCACAATATTTTCGTTGAGTCCTCTTGGTGTCACTGTGTCCAGCCGGTGGATCCATTGTGCTTCACGTTGAAGTAATTTCTTCGATCTGTCACCCCCTCTGGACATTGGGGGGACATGATCAATAGCCGTAAAACGTAGCATAGGAAGTCTATGTTGCATATGTAGGAAGTGTTTAGCGACTGGCTTATCACTGTACTGATCTCTGAATGCTGTGGTTATAGTCGACCGATGTCCCCTTATGCGGTCTCTCAATGTCAAGTCGGTTTTACCAACATACGAAAGTCCGCAGGGACATGTGATCATGTATATCACATGGTCAGTGGTACAAGTAATATAATGGGATATTTTAATTCTCTGACCGCTGTGAGGATGAACAAAGGTCGTGCCACTGACCATGTGACTACATGTCACACATCCACTACATTTATAGCAACCTTTCTTGGAAATACTCCTCGGTTTGCGGTAACAAATTTCTGGGTCACTCTTCACCAGAAGGTCCTTTAAGTTTTTATTCCTTCTGTAACTGATGACAGGAGGGCTCATGAATGTATGAGGTAGTGATTTATCTGAACGTAATATGTCCCAATGTTTTTGGATAGATTGTCTTATTTTCGATGTTCCTGTATGAAAAGTCATGGGAAGATAGATTTTTGGTTCTTTTGGTACCTTCTTAATTTTATCATTCAATCTTTCTTGATTCCATATTTTCAAAGCTTTAGTCTGTGCTATTTGGAGAGTCTGTGGATGATAACCTCGCATACGAAATCTATCCCACATCTCCTCCAATTGAGCTCTTCGTTTTTCGGTTTCAGTATTGTATCTTAATGTTCTTAAGAATTGAGAGACCGGGAGTGATTTCTTAAGTTGTTGTGGATGAAAACTGGAGGCAGATAGGAGAGTGTTACGATCCGTATTTTTACGGTATAAAGTAAATTCCAGTTTATTTTCTTTTTTATAGATGGTGACATCCAAAAATTTAATTGATTTTTCATCAATTTGATGACTCAGTATAACTGGTGTAGATGATTGATTTATCTCATTAATCATTTGTTCTAACCTAGTACCTGTCCAAATCATGAACAGGTCATCTACAAACCGATAATAATGTTGGATATGTCGTCCAAATTTTGCCAAAATATGAGCACATTCAAAAATGTACATGAAGGCATTAGCATATGATGGTGCCATTGCTGCCCCCATCGCAGTTCCGGATATTTGCACATAGAATTGATTTTCAAATTTAAAATAGTTGCATGTAAGTGCAATCATTAGAAATTCCAACAAGAATTCAATTGGAGGTCCTTCATATATAGTAGATTTAATCAGGATCTCCCTCAAAGCCTGTACACCCTCCCTATGGGGTATAATGGTGTACAGGCTCTGGACATCCATCGTGACTAATAAGGATGTAGACTCCACATGTGGTGTTTGTTGAATTCTGGACATAAAGTCCCGTGTGTCTCGTAAGCATTTAGGTAAAGCCATAATGCTGTCTTTAATGAAGATGTCAATATATTTGGCAATCGGTTCAATTATGCCATCCCTAGCCGAAACTATGGGTCTTCCTGGTGGTTGTAGTGGGTCTTTATGAATCTTGGGTAATGTATACAGTACCGGGTATCTGGGGTGCTCAACTATAAGATACTGAGCTATATGAGTATCCAAGTACTCCAATTGTAATCCCAATTCAACATGATTTTTTATTCTTTTTTGGAATTTAGCCGTTGGATCAAACGTGAGCTTTGTATACACCGAAGTATCACTGAGTTGTCTCAGTATTTCTTTCCGGTATTGATCGTACGATTGTATCACCGTTGCTCCCCCTTTATCAGCCCCACGGATTATTATATTAGGATCTTGACTGAGGTCCTTCAATGCCACTTTTTCTCCCGGACTTAAATTCTGATGAGACAGAGGTGGATTTTTTACAATTTTTTCTATATCCGTTTTGACCGTCTGGATAAATGCTTTAATAGATGAATTAGCAGTCCGAATATCCCTTTTGTTTTTCGTTGGAAAAACATGAGTAGGTTTTTTTGTTAGATGTTTCTTGATCTCGTTACTATATAATATTCTTTGAATCTTATATAATTCAACCTCCGTCTGAAACAAATCAGGCTTTGCAACTGGAACAAAAGAGAGTCCTTTATTTAGAAGTGAATAGTGATCAGAGTTGAGTACTTTATTAGACAAATTAAAAACCGTTATTTCCTCATGGGTGGTTTGCCCATGGGGTTTGTATTTTTTCCAATTTCTTTTCCCTCGTCGTATTGGTTGGCTCTTTTGGCGCCTCTGGTGTTGACTCTTATTGTATCTGGAGGTTCGTTTTGTTGTATACCTCTGCCTAAAAAAGGATCTGGAGTCTGTCTTTTTAAATCTTCTCTGGAATCTGGGTCTGAGGTGGAATCGCCTGAACTGGCATCAATGGTGTTAAATAAAGGTTTGCGTATTTTTGTCCTGGGTCTAAACCTTGATCCATAGTTTTCTTGAGCGCCCCCTAGCCACCTATACACCTGGTGATATTTATAATCATTATTCACCTTCTCCAATTTTTGTTTCTTGAACCGAATCAGATCATGTTTGTATTTATTAATTTCATCCTGGAGTTTGATCATCTGAGTAGTGGCTGTTGATGCTTGTAATGTTATAATATTTGTAGTTTCCAGGTTTTGGATTGTTTGCTTTACAAAAATTAGCTCTTTTCCTACTTCCTCCACCACAATCACCATCCAGTCCAGAGAACATTTATTGGATATCTGCATCCACTTTTTGCAGAATTCCGGATTTTGTCTACCAATTGTAGGTGCATTTCTAACCCTAAATCCTCTTGGTATCCTTTTTGCTCTATGATAGTCTGAGATAAATACACCATGGAGGTCCAAATCCGTTTCTCGTTTCTTTAATTTCAACAAATCATTATATAGATCTTGAACAGTGTTAGTATGTAAAAGATCCTTAGATGTTTGTGGCCATAAAATAGCATTAGCTTGGTCCTCAGATATAGAGAGAGTTTCAGCTGACTCTAAAAGTGCTCCAGCTCTAGCCAAAAAATCTTCCATGGTATGGGAAGAAAGTCTTGAGAAAGAGAGTAGTTCACTATTTAGTGAATATTCCAAAGAGGGGGTGCTCAAGCTGATGCAACATACACCAAATATATAAAAAAAAAATGTTTTTCTTGGCACTCACCCTTTCAAATGTATAGCTCAATATTGCCTAGGTGCAATCCCATGTTGAAAGAATATATAAAGAATAGAGAGATGCACTCTAAGGACTTAAAAAATGAAAAAATAAATAATTTATTCCAGCAGGTATAACATCAAAGTTTGCTGACGTTTCGACCCAACCGGTGGACCCAACGTGAGGCACAATGGATCCACCGGTTGGACACAGTGACACCAAGAGGACTTAATAAAAATATTGCGCTCTCTATGTTTCTTTAGTAATAATGTTTCTTCAATAATCACATGTTCTCTTTTTTCTTTAAATGTATTCTTGATCCTTATTTGTTCTTGGAGCCTTCACTCTAATGGCTTTATTTCTTTTTGTTTAGCCTGCTAGTTTTTTGATGCTATTAGACTGCTTCAACTAAATGCCTTCTAAACTTGACATGGTTGGTGAAATGCTTTTAACATAATATATTTTATTTTGGATCACCTCTTTAGATATATGGTGACACTTCACATAGTATATTTGATCTTATGATCTTTGCTCACTTTTTTTATATTAGGTTGCATTTTTGTGGATTTATGCACTTTGCACTTTAATTAGATTCTATATATACACTTATAGATTGATGTTAGGCATTTCACTTGCACATCTGTGAGATATATAATCATTTCTATACCGATCTTATCATTATTTTTTCCCATCGGTATCTTAGCAACACTATGCTATTACGTATGCACGGATCATGTGATCGCGGGTTCCATTTCCGGTTTCACTTCCGGGTGTGCACGGAGGGATTCAGGGGGTTCTTCACAGATTGGTGAGTACTTCTTTCTATGTCCTATATAAATGGCTTGTAAGCACAGGTACACTGACCTTGAGAAAGACCCGAATGGGTCGAAACGTCGGCAAACTTTGATGTTATACCTGCTGGAATAAATTATTTATTTTTTCATTTTTTAAGTCCTTAGAGTGCATCTCTCTATTCTTTATATATTCTTTCAACATGGGATTGCACCTAGGCAATATTGAGCTATACATTTGAAAGGGTGAGTGCCAAGAAAAACATTTTTATATATATATATATATATATATATATATTTACAGATATATATATATAATATATAAAATAACCCTCAGTGAGTTAACAGACAAAGAAAATTAGAATGTGACGGCAGATAAAAACACCCTCACACACAGCACTCCTCTTACATACACACACACTGCGCCCCTCACACATACAATACGTCCAAATATATATATGTATATATATATATATATATATACACACACACACACACACACACTACAGCACTACATACATTACGCTCCAGATACACGCTAGATCCCTTACCTTATATGCACTCTTAATCCTCTATACACACACACACACAATCTCCTATACACACTCTGGGTCCTTTACACACTAGATCTCCTACACACACACACTGCACCACCTACACACATACTACATTCCTTGTCAGCAAACACATACAACATTCTCTAAACACTCCCTCTCTACAAGCCCTACACACATTACGTCACCTATACACACACACTACAGCCCGTATGCACACACTCGCTACATCCCCTATAACACTATGCCCCCTATACACACACTCTCTACAGCCCCTAGCCACACATATTACACCACAAACACAAATGAAATTGACCTATTTACACAATACCACACCACACTCTACACACACGCAATCCCACAAGCAGGCTCCAAACACATGCACCATACACTTTCCTGTCCCTTTTGTCCTCTGGTATCCCACTTGTTGAGACACCAGAGACAATTTAAAAGCAAACACAGCGCAAGCATGTTATTAAATTTGCTTGCGCTGCGCAGAACAAATACAGTGCCTTTTTCTAATGCCAGAGCTCTGCGCATTGAACCAACATGCTCACTTTGAGAGGAGGCGTGCTTGTCATTAGTGATGACAAAACACACCCTCTCTGGCCCCGCCCCCTTCTTAGGGGGCCGCTCTGATTGAAAAATGCCCGGGCCTAATTTTTTTCCCAGTCCGGCCCTGATCCGAAGGGAGATCATACTGTTCTATTAATGTTACTCGATCCGCCATCTCGGCAGCCATCTCGGCAGCTCACACCCCGATAAACGGAACACCAGTGGGTCAGAACGCTTTGATATGCCGTCTACTTCGGGGCATCAGACTGTCCAGACCCCCTGACACCGAACCAAACGCGGCCTTATCTCTAAGATAGATTATTATCTCTAAGATTAGAAGCCAAACTGACACTTCTACTATGTTTAGTTTTGTTTCGACGAGTCTCGGACGTTAGAGCCTTTGACGTGGACGGTTTTACTATAACACCAGAAGGAGTTACATTCATGGTGTCTCGCAGGACCAAGACGGACTCTACATCCGTGTCCTACCCCTTTTTTCGGACGGTTCCTCGTCTATGCATCGCGAACACGCTTCTACGGTATGTAGAAGTAACTGATTCTCTCCGTTTTTTTTAGATCGGGTCAGCTACTGGTATCATATACCAAGCCATACAAACCTGTAACTACAACCACGTTGGCTAGATGGGTACGTTGGCAGGTGTAGAGTCGGTTTTCGGGGCCCACTCGGTACGCGGAGCAGCGCCTTCACGTGCATATTCGGCGGGGGCGTCGCTAGCGGATATTTTGCGCTCGGCGGACTGGACTAGAGAAAATACCTTCAGGGTTTTCTATTTCCGAAAGACATCACATGCATCTTTTTCGTTGTTACCGCAGCGTTAAAAATGCAAAATAGGAAGCCTCCTGTCATGTGATAAAATTGTAGATTATGCTAACGTAGTGTACCTATAATCTTAATTTTAATAATGACAGGAGGTGAGTATTTTCCCCCCCATAGGTCTTGGGTTACCCCTCCCTATATACTCGCAGATTTCCATCATGTTTATAATTATTATTAGCACGTTAACATTATATTATTGCTATTGGTATTGTGGGATGTCTATCGATGACAGTTCATAATTGGTATATATTTATAGACATGGCATTGTAGACAATAACCTGCATTTTAATTAAAGACGGTATCATAGGCAGAATGGACTTTAGTTGCAATTAGGAGACATAGTATGTATCTCTATAGAATAGTCGCTTCCAGCAGTATACTGAATAATTAGAGACATATCTATAAGTTTATATGTGGACAATAGTTATTTTCCACCACCTTTCACCTGACTTTTTTTCAGGATAACATGATTCAGGAGTCGGATTAACAGGATCCCTTCAAGTTTCGATCCAAGTTACGGTCGTTCAAGTTAGAATGTTCAAGTTTTAGAAGTTTCATCATATCCCTGACGTTTCAGGATTTACCCCATCAAAGAAAGAGTAATAGACACGCCCATCAAGGACTTATATACAGGCTATGCTGGCCTATGATTGGTTTAAAGTTTTGATTGATTGACTTGTGCTGCTGGAGGCATAAGTAAAGAAAGTTATGCAAAATACTCGCCTCCTGTCATTATTAAAATTAAGGTTATAGGTACACTACGTTGGCATAATCTACAATTTTTACATGACAATCCCAATGTTAGGGTCCTGTTCTGCCATCTAGTGTGTGTTTCCTAGTGTCCTGCTATAGGGGTGTCCACACAAAGCATAGCACAAGAGCATCATTAGACTACACTACTGCAACAGCTCCCCCCGCATGGTGTGCCCTCAGCGGCAGGCAGCTTGGAGTGTATGCGTTTCTGCCCCCTTTGCAGGGCCGGACTACCATATGGACTGATGGAGCTCCTGCTCCAGGCCCATGTCCAAATATAGACCCACCAGTCTGCTACAGGCCAAGGCAAACTAAAAACCCCTGCCGGCCTAAAGAGGGAGCTTGACAAATATCTTACTCACCACCCAACCCAGGTCTTTCGCATGTGTACCACTGTAACGCTCTGAAACTGAAAATGGTGCCGGCTGGTGGGAGCAGAAAGTATGGTTTGCACCTGGATTGGGGTGCAAACTAAATGACTGGACCACTGGATTACCAGGGACAAGCATTCCGTCCTGTCTGGCCAAGATAAAGAAAAGAGTGGGGGGGAATGAACTTTAATTTATGCAAAATATATATTTATTTTTTCTCAATGCCGCTATCCCCCCTGCACTGTCTCTATGCTCCCCACCACCCACTGCGGCCACTATGTCCCTATGCATCCACTACAGATCCTATTACACCTTGCACTCTCTAAAGCCCTAATTCCCCACCCTACACCCACTACAGCCTCTATTATCCCCTATACAGTGGTTGATAACTGTTTAGAAAAAACAAAAGCCTCAAGAGCAATTTTGAAGTTCAGTTGCAAAAACAAAAATAGTTTAGTAGTTATATAAACAAAAAAATGATAATAAAGGACTACGGCGCTTAAAATTCTTATAACCTGGTGCAGCCAAACAATTACCCAAGTGTAGTGGCACCTATTACACTTAAAACGTGATTGTGAAAAGAAGGGTGAAGGTAATTAGCGCTCACAGAAAGAAATATATGTTACCTTGTACATATAGAGATGAATCAAAGTTCTGTTAACCTGATAACCTTTAGCACTTTGTTTGGTGCTGCTCAGCACAGACCTGCTCTCGCTGCAGGTCAGATTGTATCTCCCTACAATCTGACCTGCAGCGAGAGCAGGTCTGTGCTGAGCAGCACCAAACAAAGTGCGAAAGGTTATCAGGTTAACAGAACTTTGATTCATCTCTATATGTACAAGGTAACATATATTTCTTTCTGTGAGCGCTAATTACCTTCACCCTTCTTTTCACAAGTTTAGTAGTTATCCCCATTATTTAGTTATCTTTCAAAATTAATGCAACTCTATTTTCAAAGCCATTTTTCTCTTTCGAATGCTCTGGCCTCAAATTTATAATGCACTCGTCAAGACTCCACTGAAGACTTTTCATTGTAGTGAATAAACACCAATGTTTCTTTAAAATTTAGGTAGAACTGTTCAGAGACACTCTTCTTACATGGAAACTTGAAGAAAAAAAAAAGGTTTGGGAAGCTCTGAGGCTACGTTTAGTTCTTTGATTGCTAACAGCAGGTGCCCCCCACTGCACTGTGGCTGCTTGCATGTCCAGGGCCCATGCTGCTAGGGTGGATATAAAAACCAAGTAACAAAAATATATAACTCAGGTTTTAGAGCAAAAATGGCAGCCATGCTGGTTACACCTGTCAACATTTCAAGTGGGCAAAAAGGGGCATTTGGCTGGCTGTGTGGCCAGGGTCTGAGATGTTCTTAGAAATTCGATGTGACTTTATAAATTGAAGATTATGCTAGCTTTAGTGTACTAATAATCTTAATTTTAATAATGACAGGAGGCGAGTATTTTGAATTAACTTTCTTTACTACTCCATAGCAGCAAAGAACATAGAAAAAAAACAAATGACCAATAAGAAACAAGCTGTTATAACAAGCTCCTCCCAATGAGGTACTTCCTCTTATCGCAACATCACAAGTCACAAAGTAACAGTCAATCATCGATCAGAACCAGGAAACGTCCAACAAATTTCGAACAGATAAAAATTGTCCGTATAACATCACCCCGCTGTGGGAGGAGGAACGGAGGAGACCCTGTGAATGGGCCCCCCAGAGGCCAGGAGAGGTGTAGCAGGACATGCCCCTCCACCCATGGGGGTGTCACTGGGGGGGACCTCCCCTGTGCCCTACCCCTCTTCACCCCTCCTCCCCATCCACCCTCAGCCTTTCCCACCCCCTCCCCCTCTCACCAACCCTGACTTTTGAACGCAACCGGTAAGCTGCCCCCTCTTCCCCCGGCCCTCACCCCTTCGCCTACCGAACTTTCCACTAAACACTGCGCCTGCACAGCCACGGCGTCCCTGGGAACACATATAGACCCCAGAACAAGCCCCGATCTCACACGTGATCGACGACCAAAAAACTCTGGCTCAATAACACAGGGCCTACGGGATGGGAACAGGAGGCACAACGGGTCTTGTTGCCGACCGACACGTAGCTGGCTGACACCACAGGAAAACCACGGGGCGACTAGGTAGTTGATACGAGACAGCGGACTATAGACCCGATACATAAGCACACACTACCACGACCTGAGAACCGTGCACTAACAGAGGGATGACCCCAGGTAAAACTATACTCACGGTGGCCAGCCCACAACTGGTACAAACACCACCGAAGTAACTAGATAAGATGCCGCTTAACATGCAAAGTCTCAAAATGGACATAGCACATTAACTGTAACAAGCACAATTTAGTCTAGTGGAACCTCAGGACCGGAAATCTGTCCTAGGTTCTCACTACACTCTGCACAACCCGAAAGCTACTATACTACAGTTTGGGAAAACCTGCTAGAGAATGTTAGTTACGTGTATAGGTTTGGTGTTACGCAATACAGAAACACACGGTTAAAATTGATATGTCGGAATAGATATGTTATCACTCCTACACTATTATGTGAATTTACGATAAAACGAAAATAAAGATTGTCAAAAAAAAAAAATGAAAAAAATAATGTGTCCATATAAAATCCAGCCGGAATGTAGAGAAATCTTCTCACGGGTCTGAATACAGCATAGTGAAGAGTTAAGCTAAAATGAGACCGAGAGTGTTTTAATGGTATATCAATACTTCATATAATGGGCAACTATAGTCTGGCTAACTAGCGATATTACTTATAGAATGTAATAAATACTCACCATAGTCTAACTGATTAACACCATCATTATCGAACATTAACATACCAGCAATAGCACAAATACAAAGTATGTATATCATATATATGAGAACATTTAACAGTGAACTAAACTACACAGGATTGGTGAGAAAAAAAAATTATGAGCCATAGCCTGAATCCCAAGTCCAGGGAGGGAAGAGAAACGATAAGGGGGAAAAATATTCGCCTCCTGTCATTATTAATATTAAGATTATTACTACACTAAAGCTAGCATAAGGACAAGAGCCATTGCGACAAGGCATTAACTGAAAGTGGACCGTGTGGTTTAACATAGGAAATTATTAGTTGCCGAGAGGATGTAGGCCAAATTGTAGTAGCTTCTAAGTAAGCACGTAGAGTTAGTCCCACACAGAGTTGGTGTTCCGCTGGAAAAAAGGGGTAGAAAACCGATGTCGAGTCTGACTTCATTCGTCTCGACACCCGGAATTTGACGACCTCCGGAGAAAAGGAGAAAGCGTCTACATCAAAAGCCCGCACATTGGAAACCCGACGGAAGGAGACTAAACAAAGGAGGAGAGTCAATTTGGCCGACAATTGTCTGAGGGATAGGTTAACATTGGAAGGCCATTCCTTTAGTTATCGGAGAATCTGGGCTACATCCCAGAGTATTTTGGTGCTGGTGGTCTTCGTAGTCTGATGCCCTGAAGTTGGTGACAGATCAGAGGATCCTGACCAATGGGTTTTCCTTGGACTAGAGTATGAGTTGATGATATAGCTGAACGAACAACATTAATCAAACAGTAAGACTTACCTTCCGCAAACAGCCATGCCAGAAAATTCAACATGGAGGGAACAGAGGCCGTAAAGGGATCAAGGTTCCGTCCCACACACCAATTAGACCATGAGTGTAAAGCTGAGAGGTAACATTTCCTAGTTCCTGTAGCTAATGACTCCCAGAGGAAGTCTTTAGCCTCTGCCGATAATTCCTTGGTGCACCATGAGCCCCTGAAAGAGTCCAGGCTACCAAAGATAGGCGTCCGTCTTGGAACATCGGATGTGTATGGTAGGAGGAGAGGGTCCTCGCATGATAGAACTAGAAAGTCCAGAAAACCATGGTTGACTCGGCCATAGAGGGGTCAACAGGAGAATCTTTACATGATGCAGTACTCTTGTGATCATAGCAAAGGGCGGGAGGGCGTATGCGCCTCTGGTCGGCCAATTCTGTAGGAATGCATCCACTACTGAACTCTCTGGGTCCAACTGTAGAATGTTGGCAGAACACCTACCAGGAGACGTAAGGAGAGGTCCATTCAGGGTAGACCTTTTTGCGTCTCGCACCAACCGCCAACTACCAACATTCTACAGTTCGCTACCGGACCCAGAGAGTTCGAAGGAAGAACTCGCTCTCCATATCAATTGCCTGGAATTGCTGGCAGACGCCTTCGCGATACAGAGCCCGATGAAAGAAAAAAACAATTGCTGTATTTTACTGCGCATGGACAACGTCTCTGCGGTTTGTTACATCAACCATCTAGGAGGCACTCATTCCTAAACACTAGCGGATCTTACAACGGAAATCTTCGAGTATTGTCTAACAACATAACACTGATGGCAGAACACCTACCATGGGATACCAATCTGACTGCGGACTGATTCTCCTGGCACTGGCGAGACAGCAGTGACTGGCAACTGGATCCACACATATTTGAGGAGCTAAAAGTAAGGAGAGGTCCATTCGAGGTAGACCTTTTTGCGTCTCGCATCAACCGCCAACTACCATCAGTGTTATGTTGCGCGGAAGACAATACTCAAAGATTTCCTTTGCGAGATCCGCCAGTGTTTGGGAGCGAGTGCCTCCTAGATTGTTGATGTAACGAACCACAGGCGTTGTCCATGTGCAGTAAAATACAGCAATCGGTTTTTCCTTTCGTCAGGCTTGGAATCGTGACGGCGCCTGCCAGTGATTCCAGGCAATTGATATGGAGAGCGAGTTCTTCCGTCATCCATACCCCAACTGTGGCTTATTGTCCAATGGTGGCCCCCCAATTGAAGCCCAAAAATTGTACACATTGTGCTGGAGTCATTGCTGACTTTGTGCAGTTTACGATGAATCCCAGGGATTCGAACACCTGTACTGTATATGCTGTCTGTGACATCAATTGTCGTATTTGTCCAAATAGAATTATATCATCTAGATATAGTATACATCTGATACCAGGTCCCCGAAGGTGGGCCATTACTGGTTTCACAACCTTCGTAAAGCACCATGGTGCAGAGCTAAGCCCGAATGGAAGGCAAGTGAATTGTCAAGGTGGTCCTTTCCTTAGATACCTCAGAAACTGACAACTTTCATCGTGTTCTGGGACGGATAGGTATGCGTCCTTGATATCCAGGCGGGTGAACCAGTCTCCTACTCGGAGACGATATTGATACCTTCCATCTTGAAATGATGGTAAGTGATGTGTATATTTAAATCCCGCAGATTGATTACTCTCCCATCTTTTTCTCCACGAGGACCGTATTGCTGAAGAATCCTCCCGGAGACATAGCCGGTCTTATGGCCCCTTTTTTACGTAGATCCATTAGTTTGAGATCTATAAGCCTGGCGTCCGGCCTTGTGAAGTAGAGCGGACGTGGTGGTGAGGCTTGGATCGGAGTGACTTTGAACTCTATGCGGTAGCCTTGCACTGTCTGTAGAACCAATGCACCAGTAAATAGTTCTGGAAAAAAATACGAAAGGCGACCCGCTGGGGGTGCCATAGTTAAGACAGAAGGTATTATGGTTAAGTAACGGTGTCTTACCTGTCATTAAGTGTCCACGAGCACGTCCACCGCTGCCCAGTGGTGTATCCTGGTTTTGTGCTGCCCTAGGCAGGACAAAACTCAGGCACCCCCTCCCCCCATGCCACCCTCACCCAACCCTTCCCCCCCGCCCCACCTTCTAATTACACACACACATATACAGTCAGACACACACACACACAGTCAGACACAGTCAGACACACACACAGTCAGACACAAACACACACAGTCAGACACAAACACACACACACAGTCAGACACAAACACACAAACACACACAGTCAGACACAGACACACACAGACAGACACACACACACACAGTCAGACACAAACACACACACAGTCAGACACACACACAGTCAGACACAAACACACACACACAGTCAGACACAAACACACAGTCAGACACAAACACACACACAGAGTCAGACACACACACACACACACACACACAGTCAGACACAAACACACACACACACACACAGTCAGACACACACACACACAATCACTCACATTAACACTTTTTTATTTTTTTATTTAACCCCCCCACCAGCCTCCTTACCTTTGGGAATGCTTGGGGGCGGGTTCCTCTTTCTCCCTGGTGGTCCAGTGGCTGCCGGTCGGGCTGATGGGCTGGCGGGCGGCGCTGGGCAGGCGGCTGGCGAGGGAGCACTTCCTCTGAGCTGACTGTTCAGCTCCCTCGCGCGCCACAGAGTGAGGCTGGGAGCCGGAATATGACGTCATCAACCTGGCTCCCAGCCTCACTCTGCGGCGCGCGAGGGAGCTGAGCAGACAGCTCAGAGGAAGAGCTCCCTTGCCAGCCGCCCGACCATCAGCCAGCGCCGCCCGCCAGCCCAGCATGTCAGTTAGCCGCGAGGCTAACTAGGCATTTGCCCTGGGCATTTGGGGGCAGCGTTTTTTGCAAAAATGTCGCCCAAGGCAAATGCCTTTTTTGCCTCGCGGCTAATACGTCCCTGCCGCTGCCCCTGTTTGAACTTTGGGAGTATTGGAACTGTTGACGTGTGCCAACTTCCGGGTAGAATTGCTGTGTCCGTGGATATCAGGGGCCTGGTGGACAAAATCGGCTGGCGGCACAACCACTCTGCAGACCAGCCCAGAAGGTTTAAAATGGCCGCCCGGATTCTCGCCATGCAAAATCCAAGATGGCCATTGAAAAGTCTGCAAATCTGCAATAAGGTTCGCTGGAAAAACCTGTGAACCAAATAAAATGTAATGTACGTTTTTGGCGGATGAAACGGCCCGAACAGGCGAACGTTGCTACATGAACATGTGTGGCGCGCAAACACCTAACTGACAGGAAACCTTAAAAGGCACTTTACGCTCACTGTTGTGGGTGCTCCGTGCTTCGAGGACTCTCCAAAGTGGCGAGTGTAGACACAGAAGGGCTGGAATCTACCCAGACGGGTCAGTACAGTCAGTATAAGCCCCCCCAAAAAATAAACATGTGGAGAAAACTACCCCCATAGAAGTAATCTTAAAATCAAATAACTGTCACAAAGCAATAAAAAGCACATTAATAACAAGACAAGCCAGTGACAATGTGAGACACACAATATTTTGACCTGACTTGTGATGGAGCAGCAAAGAAAGAAGAAGTGCCTTTTTCTATGTTCTTTGCTGTTATGGAGTAGTAAAGGAAGTTAATGCAAAATACTCTCCTCCTGTCATTATTAAAATTAAGATTATTAGGACACTAAAGCTAGCATAATCTTCAGTTTATAGAGTCACATATAATTTTTCAGAACAGCTCAGACCCTGGCCACACAGCCAGCCAAATGCCCCTTTTTGCCCACTTGAAATGTTGGCAGGTGTGACCACCATGGATGCCATTTTTGCTCTAAAACCTGAGTTATATATTTGTGTTACTGGGATTGAATATCCACCCTATCAACATGGGCCCTGGGCATGCAGGCAGCCGCAGTGCAGTGGAGGCACCCGCTGTTAGCGATCAAAAAAGAAAGTGAAGCATCTTCATGTTGTAAAATTATAATTTAGTTGCATAAATTGTTACTAGTAAAAAAAAAAACCCCAATGTATCTTATGTACACAGACTGATTTCTAACAACATTTATTGTAATTTAAAGACACATTAGTGGGAGTTTTATTGCCATGGAGCTCTGTTATGCACTCAGATACACCAACAATATGGAGGCTCTACAACAGCGATGGCGAACCGCTGGCACGCCGAGCCCTCTCTGTTGGCATGCAGCCATAGGTCACCGGTAGGGTGCCCACGTGTCCCGGATCTCCGGAGACAGTCCCGCATTTTAAGAGTCTATCCTGGGTCCCGGGCACCCTCATTCCGGGACACTGTAGTAAAGGTGCCAGTCGGGTGCTGCAGCTCTTTGGCAGATCGGGCCCCTTTAAAGTTGCAGAGAGTGCTGGGAGGAAGCATACAGACCCGGGCTGACAGGACACTGAAGAAGCAACTAAGAGAGGAGGAGGAGGCAGGAGAGAAAGCTCTGCAGCTTCTCCTTCAGACTCCCATTATCACCAGCCAGTCCCAGGAATTAACCTCCCTGCAAATAAAAGGTATGGAAGCAAAGGATGGTTAACAAATGTAAATTGCAATTTTTGTGTTTGTCCATGTGTATGTTTAGGTATGTGTATGTGTGTGTCAGTGAGTATATGTGAGTGTGTGTATCTGTGAGTACGTGTGTGTCAGTGTGTGTGTGTATCTGTGAATGTCAGTGTGTATATGTGAGTGTCTGTGTATCTGTATGTGTGTGGATCTATGTGTGTGTGCCTGTGTATCTGTGAGTGTCAGTGTGTATATGTGAGTGTCTGTGTATCTGTGAGTATGTGTGTGGATCTATGTATGTGTGCCAATGTCAGTGTATCTGTGAGTGTCTGTGCATCTGTGAACATGTGTGTGGATCTATGTGTGTGTGTGTGTCAGTGTCAGTGTGTATCTGTAAGTATGTGTGTGTCTAAGTAGCCAGTTAATGTTCAATAAAAAAACGTTTGTATCAATTAACTCTGTTGTTGTGTTATGTTAAAACAAAAGATGTTCATTAGTTCGGACAACTGTACGAGGTTTTTTTTCTAAACTTAAACCTCAGTATTCAGGTATAATTACCGTGTTGGTTTGTATTGCAGTTTGGGCACTCAGGCTCAAAAATGTTCGCCATCATTGGCCTAGAAGGACAAAGAGGGACATTAGGACAAGATGGATTTGGGCCCAAAATAGGGACTGTCCCTAATAAATAGGGATACTTGGGAGGTGTGGAATTATGCTATGAGTCACAATGGGCCTCCACTAGCGTAACTCTCTCTATGACTAGTTGCATTGTGAGTTAGTGTTAGGGAACCCTTCCTCTGGCTGTTAGACTCTTTGTAGAAATGAATGCAGACAACACAAAAGACACCAGTAGTTATTTACTAAATGAGAATAATGGTGAATTCAAAGTTAATTGATAAATTTTCCAATTCGAAAAATGTATACATACAGCAGAGATATATACTGGACCCCTTTGGTGATTAACTTGCCGTTTGTGTTACCATAAAATATGTGTAATATAGGCAGCAGTGACCAAAGCAATACCAAATAAACCTGCTGGTATATAAAGTACAAAACCATAATATTATTGGGATAAAGCTTTCGCGGGCACACAATTCCTGCTGCCCTTATAGTATGTCGAGCTGGGAACTGCCAAACTCACCATGTTTTCCTGGGCATCTATCAGCTGAGAGACAAGCTGGTTTATAGACTAAAGGGAGAATTCTACGTGAATTTCAAATGTAAGGCCAGAGTAGCCAAATCGGAGCATAGCCGACTTCACGTTGGGATTCACGTTAAATTCTCACATTAGTAAATAATCCTGAAGGTGTGAAAAACTACTCAGCCCTGCAGTATGTAGAATTCATATACTGTAAGATGAAAATCAGAACGTTAATGCTAAGCACGATAGGACAGCACTTTTCATGCAATACCTATCATCCGCATGAAGCATTGATCTCCGAAAACATGTTTTATTTGTTTGCTAAAGTAAAAAATGCCTGGAGGTCAAAGTAAATTTTAAGGCACACTATAGGGTCAGGAATACAAACGTGTATTCCTGACCCTATAGTGTTAAAATCACCATTTGGGCCCATGTGCCCCCTTACTGCCTTATAAAGTTAATAAACGTTATGCGGGTCCACCGGCACAGGCTCCGTCTGCGCTGATCTCAGCTAAGCCAATGCTTTCCTATGGAAAATCATTGGATTGGCTGAGATTGTTAATTCTTATGATCGCTGCCAAGGAGGTGGGGCGGGGAGTCGGAGTCAAACACCATGCTGGCCAATCAACATCTCCTCATAGAGATGCATTTAAACAATGCATCTCTATATGGAATGTTCAGCGTCTTCATGTAGAGCGTCTGAGTGACGGCCACTAGAGGTGTCCTTAGACTGCAATGCAAACACTGCCTTTTCTATGAAGGCCTGCAGACACTGACTGTACTCACCAGAACAACTACGTTAAGCTGTAGTTGTTCTGGTGACTGAAGTGTCCGAAATGGAATCATAGTTGACTCTAGGAATTTTTACATTTTGCTATTTTGGCCCTAATTTAAAATTCACTTGCATTCCAGTCAATTCTCACATAAGTGAATAACCCTGTAAGAGTAGTATTCACAATTTATCACAGTAGTTCCTACTGGGTTCTTGCTGTGATTAATTTATATTTCCTCTGGCACCATATGAGGTCTATATACAGAAGGACAGCATTTATCCATATATATGAAAGCACGTTGTGCGGGAACCCATAGACGTTCTTCCCAGGGCTTTTCATATGGGTGTCCTGGCCAGTACCTCTGGTTCTTTAAATGTAACAATAGGCAGTATCTGTAGCAGATTCCCCCCGCTCCCCCTCCTTGATCTGAGGCTCCAGGGGTAGGCAACCTTTGTCACTCCAGTTATTGTGGACTACATCTCCCATAATTGCTCTTTGCTCTTACAGCCATAATGCTGGCAAAACATCAGGGGAGATATAGTCCACAATGTCTGGATAGCCGAATGATTATAAGCACTGACAATGGGGAACATTGACAAACGAGAGGATGTGAAATAGAGATATACAAACAGTGGAAATATATTACTATAGGTGAAATAGTTACAAAGAGTGTTGTGCAACGAGGTGACATTTGTGGGTTTATGGAATGCAGGAGAATGTACAACGATGAAGAATTAAAATGTGTTTCGTCACATGGTTTGTGTAGGAGAAGAACAGTCATGGAACGAGGGTGGAAGCAGGAATGTGTTCGCGAATAAAAGAACCACATAGGTCAATGATGCAGAAGGTGCGTGGATTGAGAAGAGGAAAAAAAAAACAGGCAAAAGAAAGTCTTAAAAGAGAAGCTATTTATATTTCAATATGTTTTCATTGTATTTCTCTTCCACTATGCACAAAATAATTACAAATTGTAAAATAAGCAAGCATAAATGTGAGTCCAAATATAAATATAGAAGTACACACAGAGGTCTTGATTTAATTATTTTATAAACTTTTTAAATGATCACAATCTGTTAGGAAAACGTTACGAATAATTAATCTGCAGAAGTCACCATTAAGGTCTACAGGAATTTCTGTAGATTTATTATTTTAAACGTTTTTCTTACAGATTGAGATTGTTTGAAAGCCTATCCAAAAGAAGTAAATCGATGCCAGAGTTATCATTAAACAAATCAATATGTCCACCACTCTGACTTCTTTTACAACACGATAGTGATGGTCATTTCTATTCTTCTACCTTGTGTGTCAGTAAGTTAACTAAGGGTCCAGATTCTGTGCAAGACTGGGTTCGTGCCCATGATATGCCACTTCCCTCCTAACTCATTTACCTCTTGGATGGTGAGATGGGTGGCTTTCAGTTGCGTGGCCACAAACCCCCATTAATAGCATTAGGTGTTTCTAATAACCATCAGGGAGCCTTAGATATTTTCTCATTCCCTCATCCCATGTGAGGTGGGGTGGAGGTAATTCTCTCTTTTAAACTTTGGGAAGCTCCAGGTATTGTGCTGTGTAGAATGTAAATTTATTGGGGCCCCTTTAACCGAGCCCTTCCATTTTTATTCTCTGCCCTTCCATATTTAATATTCTTTACCCAAATAATGGTACTTATTTTTCTTCCCCTGACAGGTAAATGACTAAACTGACCCTTCCAGGAATTAAACTTCTCATGCACAGATCTAAATGTAAAAATTACAAATCAAAATTGGAAGTTGTTATGGTGTCAGGTGCTGGCTTACCTTTTAGGTGTTGAGTTCAAAAACGTTTTAATCTCAAAGTCTTCTCTCCCTCTGCCACCTCCAAAATCGTCAAAAAGACAGTCACCAGCTCCCCATTCACAAAATGGCTTTAGAAAAATATGCATGTTTCGCCAGCTGTTTTTTTTATGAATGGGGTGCTATTGAGATTTTCAGAAAGCGGATGTTGGTGGAGAGGGGGGGAGGGGGAAGAGGGGTGAGCAGAGTGAAATGGTGATGGAGAGCAGACTTTAAGATTAAACCATTCAGTGCCAGGCATCTAACAGCACCATAACAACTTAATTTTGATGAGGTTGTTATGGTGCCCAGAGTGTTCTTTTACTAATACTGATTTGCACTCTTGTTTGCTCCCAGAACATACTAGCTCTCTTTTTACTGAGAAAGACACAGACTATTATATCAAGGTAGCCACAAGAAGACATTTAATGTTTTATGCTCAGTTTTATTATAATAATAACAATTCATGTGAATATTAAAACAACCTCAATTTTTGGCAGTATAAACCCAAACACAACCCCCCACCCCCCTCAAAAACGCCCTTTTGTGAAAAGCACCACTCCCCATAGTTATTGAAGAATACTGTGTGAGGCACTGGTGCAGAGTAGACCACTATCAGTGGATGTGCAATCAACATGGCAATGGAATGTCAGAACAGCCAAACGTGGTAAAGATACTTTTGGGCATTTGCCCACAACGACTATTAATGCACAATCACTGGCTTGTCTTGACCAGACATTCAAGACTTAAATTAGTCTTTCACTTGTTCAGTTTTGCTTGTCTCCTTGCTTCCTTGCTTTATTCTATCTCTATCCGTGTATGAAGTTTGTAAACAATCCCATGTGTGGTTTAGGCCGTTGTAACATAAATAGTGATGTCAGCTTGTCTCTGTCTTTTTTGTCCAGAGGTGAGGCCAAAGACAAATCTCTAGGATGTAGAGCAGTGTTCCAGTTTCTCCTGGCTCCCCGGCGCCCGTTTGATAAGACTACCTCCTTTGAGCAGAGTGTTCATCTCATTTTGCCGTTGCTCTTGATCTCCATAGGAGCTATCCTGACTACGACCTCTTCGAGAACAAGCCTTTCCAATGAGAAATATTACTTCGGCCACGTTCAGAATGATACATACCCCGGAGGCAGCAAGCATGAAGACCGTAAAGATGGTTTTCTCGGTGGGACGAGACACGAAACAGTCCACAGTGTTGGGGCATGGATAGGCATCGCACTTAACAAGACGTATCATGTTATAACCAGGGTAGATGAGGTAGAATATATACATAAAGACTGCCTCAAATACGATCCTGAAGATCACACTTATTGTGTAGGTCCACCACAGAGTACCGGAGATTCTGATCTTGTGTTTCTTCACCTCCGCCAATTCGCTAGGGTCTCCATGTCCGGTCAAGCGTAGCAGCCTCTTCTCCTGGTGTTGCTGGTGTGCCACATGCATGGCTACCAAGAGGGCAGGCGTGGCCACAATAATGAGTTGAAGAGCCCACAAACGGATATGTGAGATGGGGAAAAAGTGGTCATAGCACACACTGTTACAACCTGGCTGTTGTGTGTTGCAAGTAAACGCAGACTTCTCATCCCCCCATACACTTTCTGCTGCCACCACAAGGACCATGATACGGAAGATGAACACCACAGACAACCATATCCGTCCGATGCCCGTGGAGTGACGATTCACTCCACTTAGGATCGCGTAGAAGCCTGCCCAATTCATTGCCTCAGGTCTGGGGAGAAAAAGAAATTGGTGTAAAATAAATAGTACATATAACAGTGTTTTTGGGGAGGGCATTATCAGAAAGGACAACTATTTTTGTCTATCTACATATGATCACAATGGCACAATTCCCCTTCCACTTAGTTTATATGTATAATCAGGAAGTACTTAAAGGACATGAAATAAAGTTAGAAAAGGAGAAAGAACTATCCAAATGTCCCCGGCCCCTTACTCTTTCCTCCGAGCCTTACCCTTTCTTCCTCCCGCCACCTTTCCCTCACTTTTTCTTTTGAAGTTATTTCTCTCAAAAATTCGCCATTGATTTTCCTTTAGAATGCAATGTCATTGTCTCACTCTAAAAACCGAGTCATTTTCTCAATACTGCATAACACTCTTGCAAACACACATTCGTCATCATGCTGATAACATATAGAAAATCATTGATTCATCTCAACAAACCATACAAATGCTTCTTACACGTAAAATGCCACGCCACCCTTTATACCCCTATGCTGTACTGAATACTCCCAACTGTCACATTCCAACATAATCCAGGTACGTGTATCATTTAAAAGTGCTTTAAAAAACAATTTATAATCTGTGTGGGTACACTTGATAAGAACGTACGAAATAAAAGTAGAACCAAAAAAATGCAAAGTTTTGCAACTTCTCAAAAACAAGGAAAAATCACCATAAGGGTTAAAGGAGCAAAACTGACTAAAATTATATGTTATGTACTAAAGCATGCATGCTACCTCCCTATGCAGAATTTTTCGAGGGGATCCCTAACTAGTTCCTCTGTTTTGATTAAATGTAAAAAAGAGGGTCCGTCACCCCATCACGCACTGCCTTGCTGCATGCGGCTGATTGGCTGAGACACATGCTGATGCTAACCGTCTGATCAGCTGTTAGGCTGTGAAACGCGCAGTCAGCATATTATGAAATGTATTTGCAAAGATTCTTATCTTTTTTTATTGTGCTTTGTCAGAATGGTCTAGTAAAGAAGCACAATTTATAATCACATATTAACTGCTGTGGCTGGAATATAGATACAATTTAATTGTAATACATCTACACTGGTTACTAGTTTATTCAGCACTGATCAGTGCTCCTTTATGTTGTTATGGCGTGACTGTGGATGTGATAAAAAAAAAATCAGGACGCAAGAGATTACTGAGAACAGACAACAGATCAAGTAGTTTGCCCTTCGGTGGGTCCCTGCTCAGATCTCAAGCTGGTTTTAGCTTATCTTGTGCCATTACGAATGATCCCACCCAAAATGGTGGTCCAGATCCGAAATACAGGCAAGCTCTCTCTGCACAAGAGATAAAGCAACCTCCAAGAGTTGTTATCGACCTTGTCAGTTAGGTATAGCCGATACCCATCTCGGTACCGTGAGCAAGGGGTCCACGTTTGGATTATCCTTTAACTTGGGGAGAGAAATAAAACAGGGTGCTTCACAGGGTAATCCAAACAAGGACCCCTTGCTCACAGTGCCTAGAGTGGTCTCGGTTATACCTCAATGACAAAGCCTAAAATAGTTGAAAAAAAATCATCTGGGGTTGCTGTATCTCTCATGCATTTCAGATCTTGACCACCATTTTTGGTGGGATCAGTCTGATATGCAAATGTCCTAGGTTCTCTTTGTAATGGCACAAGATGATCACTGATTCAATGCTTTCCTGTAGGGAAGCTTTGATGAGCGTGGGGTGCTCACTGCGCATGCACATCAATGCTCCTCTATGAGAAGAATTGGATTTGATCACCACAATGGAGGCCATGCCTCATCTATGATGTTGCAGAAGGTGGAGAGGTAAGCTATGCCGAAGGAGCCCTGGCACTGGAAAAGGGTGACTGGGGGGGGACACCCCTATATAACTAGAGACAGGGACTAACACTTTAGTGTTCTTTTGAAAAGAAAAAAAACAGCAAAAAATGGAAAAAAGAAAGAGAAGGCCCATGATATTGCAAAGGTCAGTGAGTGATGAGGATCAACAACATGAGGATGGACAGGGAGGGCTAATGATATGAAGAAGGACAGGAATGGGGTGAGGAGAGGGTAACATTGGGGTAAGGTGAGGGAGATGAAGATATGGGATGAGGAGGGGGAAAGAGGGGTAAGGGGAAATGGTAACATTAATCTGGGGGTAATAATTAAGTAGCCCCTACATACGTGCTGTCTGGAGCGGAGTGTAAGGAATCAAGATGTAGGACATGTACAATTAAAGCAAGATGCTGGGGAGAGAAGTTGGGGCTTCAGGAGAGAAGTCTTCTATATGTGCTTTGGACTCAAGCCCCAGATATTTTGGGAACCTAAAGGTGGCTATCATTGGCAAAATATAGACCAAGCCTAACTATACAGGCTCTGAGAAATCACAGCTTTCAACAAAGCTAAGAAAACACTTGTTTTGGTTGCAGTAACCCTTGGCTAAACAAATAGTTAAAATAAATGATGCCAATACCTCTATTTCAGTACTGAGACCAAGTTCTCCCCCCCAGCCCGATCCTTCTCTGCTAACGACACTCTCCCTTGCTAAAGGGGAAGGAATGTATGCGGAGGATGGGCCGAGAAGAGGACATAGTGGGAACGGAGTGCGCTGTTCCGTCATTGGACTTGTGTCGCCAACACGCTGTGTCTGCTGATGTCAGACGTCCAATATGCATAGAATTGATATTGGCAAGCCTGGAACTCTTGTTCCGAGCTGACTAACGAGGCCTCAATGATACTGGTGGAGTCAGCAGAGGGGTTAAACTCTGTATGTGCAGAGTTTTATAGTAAAAAAAGCTGCACATACGGACTCCAGACACCATAACCACTTCAAATCACTGAAGTGGTCATAGTGCTTGAAGTCACACTTTAAACATCCTTTTACAGTCCACCTCAGCTTAGGAGTGCTGCAATTATATTGATATAAAGTCCCTACAAGAGATCTCTTAACATCACCCTTGCCTAGCACAGTGCTGATTAAAATAACGCAAGCAGCTGTTTGGCTGTGCTGATGATGTCATTGACAGTCCGGAATAGAACCAATCACAGTGATGTTGACATTCCGAAGCAGAAGGAAAATAACTACATACTTTGAAGATTAACAATGGCGGGAGTGTATGAATGAGTGTGTGAAATTGTCTATTTTAATAAGCTGAACCATTGTACCTTGTAATCACAGTGCAATGCCGTAACCTTCATCACTGGGACCAGCACAGGCGATAAAAGCTCTTCTATCAAAATTATTTCGTAAACTGCTATTTATGACCACTTATTCTCAGGAAGTGATAAAATGAAAATAATAATACCATAATATCCATATTATAATCATATTCTACAGCATAGTACCTGCTAACTGTCCTGGATCGCCATACAGAGTCTTTTATTTATTTTCGCTATAGTGTAACCTACAAATTTTTAATTATACAACAACGCTAGCAAAACCATAACCATCAGAGGTTTTAGACAATGTTCAGCCAGCCATCCTAGTTACATAGTTACATAGTTACATAGCTGAAAAGAGACTTGCGTCCATCAAGTTCAGCCTACCTCACATTTGTTTTTTGCTGTTGATCCAAAAGAAGGCAAAAAAACCAGTTTGAAGCACAATTTTGCAACAAGCTAGGAAAAAAATTCCTTCTTGACCCCAGAATGGCAGTCAGATTTATCCTTAGATCAAGCAGTTATTACCCTACATTGAAAGATTATATCCTTGAATATTCTGTTCTTGCAAGTATGCATCTAGTAGCCCTTTGAACATCTGTATGGACTCTGATAAAACCACTTCCTCAGGCAGAGAATTCCACATCCTGATTGTTCTTACGGTAAAAAAAAACCTTTCCTTTGCCTTAGACGAAATCTTCTTTCTTCCAATCTAAACGCATGATCTCATGTCCTATATATAGCCTATTTGTGAATAGGTCTCCACACAATGGTTTGTATTGGTCCTGGATATATTTATATATCGTTATCATATCCTCTCTGAGGCAACGTTTTTCTAAAAGAGGTTTAAATTTGTTAACCTTTCTTCATAGCTAAAATATTCCATTCTTCTTATTAATCTTGTAGCCCGCCTCTGCACTTTTTCTAGTGCCATAATATCCTTTTTTAGAACAGGTGCCCAAAATTGCACAGCATATTCAATATGGGGTCTTACCGGTGATTTATAAAGAGGCAAAATTATATTCTTGTCCCGAGACAGTCTGTGCACATAGTACTTATTTATCATGTGATAAGAGACTATATAGTAATTTAATATAATTAATCTGTTCTACAAGCTCCTCGCTTCAAAGATCGAAGAAAACGTAATGATACACTGTGACTATTATATTTTATATTGAATATAATGTAATACTGTGTTCGTACAGATTTGTACAGAGCTTCCTACAGTATTTGAGCTGTATGTACACAATGATAGCACTTTTCCTGTACTGTTCCACAGCATGATGAAGCGGTGCAACTAGAACTAATATTTTCATAAAATTTCCTTTTTTTGATCAATTGTGAATTGTCAGAATTAAAAAATAATTTTGAAATCCTTACAATTCACACTTACGTGAAAAACTCCTGACGTGTTAATTTATCAAATTCACTAAACTGTAAGTGTGTTATATCCTATATTACAAATGTTTGGGACTGAAGACAAAACAACTTGCTTTTTGATCCACGGACTGGTTATTCACTAAAGTGAGAATTCAAAGTAAATTCAAAAAGTGAATTTCAAATTTAAGGTCAAGCCATAGCCGATGTCCAGAATTTTTTTAATTCATATTTGAATTTTTGGAATATTTAAATTTCACTTTCAATTCTCACTTAGTAAATAATCCTGCACGTGTTCGATCCCTTACACATACCAAACGTTGAATTATAGTATATCAGTAAGTGACAAATTTGGGCAAGCTGGCTAAAATCTCCGATACAGCGATAATCCCAGTTTGTTTTTTGGTCACTTTGGTTTTTTTATCGTGAACTTTTGGATTTTAAATTTACTGTTTAGTGAATAAACCCCTAGGCCACATTACATTTACAGTTCAGAAAAGGCGCGCACAGAAACTGTGGCATTTAATGTCATAATCTAACACACCCAGATTCCATAAACACACCACTGGCGTACACAGCACGGCTTCCTCCCTAATAATCGATACAAGACGTTGGATAGTTCTATGTAGAAGGTATGAAGTTGGATCTGAATATAGCTCACAGGTTTACAATATATAATCTCTGCACAAACCCAGCGACCCAGGTCCAATAGCAAATACCCAAACCCAGCTCCCATGCTTTACATATTGAATATACAGATGTTTAAATGTTCACCCCATTAATCTAAAACTGAAACTTCTATGCCTTGCACTCATCATGTAATGCAGAATATGTAGTCTGTATGTAATGTGTGTTCTACAGTGCAAACAGTCCTTCACTCCAATATATCTAACACACAGCCTCCACTAACCTTCACCCCCATATCTAACATACAGCCTCCACTAACCCTCACCCTCATATCTAACACACAGCCTCCACTAACCTTCACCCCCATATCTAACACCCAGCCTCCACTAACCTTCACCCCCATATCTAACATACAGCCTCCACTAACCTTCACCCCGATAGCTAACACACAGCCTCCACTAACCTTCACCCTCATATCTAACACACAGACTCCACTAACCTTCACCCCCATATCTAACACACAGCCTCCACTAACCTTCACCCCATATCTAATACACAGCCTCCACTAACCTTCACCCCCATATCTAACACACAGCCTCCACTAACCTTCACCCTCATATCTAACACACAGCCTCCACTAACCTTCACCCCCATATCTAACACACAGCCTCCACTAACCTTCACCCCCATATCTAACACACAGCCTCCACTAACCTTCACCCTGATATCTAACACACAGCCTCCACTAACCTTCACCCCTATATCTATCACACAGCCTCCACTAACCTTCACCCCGATATGTCACACACATCCTCCACTAGCCTTCACCCCGATATCTAACACACATCCTCCACTAACCTTCACCCTCATATCTAACACAGCCTCCACTAACCTTCACCCCATATCTAACATACAGCCTCTACTAACCTTCATCCCGATATCGAACACACCGCCTCCACTAACCTTCACCCCATATCTAACATACAGCCTCTACTAACCTTCACCCCGATATGTAACACACAGCCTCAACTAACCTTCACCCCATATCTAACACACAGCCTCCACTAACCTACACCCTCATAACACACAGCCTCCACTAACCTTCACCCCATATCTAACACACAGCCTCCACTAACCTTCACCCTATATCTAACACATAGCCTCCACTAACCTTCACCCCGATATGTAACACACAGCCTCCACTAACCTTCACCCCATATCTAACACACAGCCTCCACTAACCTTCACCCTCATATCTAACACACAGCCTCCACTAACCTTCACCCTCATATCTAACACAGCCTCCACTAACCTTCACCCCGATATACAACACACAGCCTCCACTAACCTTCAGCCCCATATCTAACATACAGCCTCCACTAACCTTCACCCCCATATCTAACATACAGCCTTCACTTACCTTCACCCCATATCTAATACACAGCCTCCACTAACCTTCACCCCCATATCTAACATACAGCCTCTACTAACATTCACCCCATATCTAACACACAGCCTCCACTAACCTTCACCTCGATATCGAACACACAGCCTCCACCAAACTACACCCCCATATCTAACATACAGCCTCCACTAACCTTCACCCCCATATCTAACATACAGCCTCCACTAACCTTCACCCCATATCTAATACACAGCCTCCACTAACCTTCACCCCCATATCTAACATACAGCCTCCACTAACCTTCACCCCGATATTGAACACACAGCCTCCACTAAACTAGACCCCCATATCTAACATACAGCCTCGAATAACCTTCACCCCATATCTAACAGACAGCCTCCACTAACCTTCACCCCGATATGTAACACACAGCCTCAACTAACTTTCACCCCCATATGTAACATACAGCCTCCACTAACCTTCACCCCATATCTAACACACAGCCTCCACTAACCTTCACCCCAATTTCGAACACACAGTCTCCACTAACTTTCACCCCGGTATCTAACACACAGCCTCGACTAACCTTCACCCCCATATCTAACATACAGCCTCCACTAACCTTCACCCCGATATCGAACACATAGCCTCCACTAACCTTCACCCCCATAGCTAACATACAGCCTCCACTAACCTTCACCCTGATATCGAACACACAGCCTCCACTAACCTTCACCCCATATCTAACATACAGCCTCCACTAACCTTCACCCCGATATCTAACACACAGCCTCCACTAACCTTCACCCCGATATCGAACACACAGCCTCCACTAACCTTCACCCCATATTTAACATACAGCCTCCACTAACCTTCACCCCGAAATGTAAGACACAGCCTCAACTAACCTTCACCCCATATGTAACACACAGCCTCCACTAACCTTCACCCCATATGTAACATACAGCCTCCACTAACCTTCACCCCATATCTAACACACAGCCTCCACTAACCTTCACCCCCATATCTAACATACAGCCTCCACTAACCTTCACCCCCATATCTAACACACAGCCTCCACTAACCTTCACCCCATATGTAACATACAGCCTCCACTAACCTTCACCCCCATATGTAACATACAGCCTCCACTAACCTTCACCCCATATCTAACACACAGCCTCCACTAACCTTCACCCCAATTTCGAACACACAGTCTCCACTATCTTTCACCCCGGTATCTAACACACAGCCTCCACTAACCTTCACCCTCATATCTAACACAGCCTCCACTAACCTTCACCCCCATATCTAACATACAGCCTCCACTAACCTTCACCCCGATATCGAACACCAGCCTCCACTAACCTTCACCCCCATATCTAACATACAGCCTCCACTAACCTTCACCCCATATCTAACACACAGCCTCCACTAACCTTCACCCCGATATCGATCACACAGCCTCCACTAAACTACACCCCCATATCTAACATACAGCCTCGACTAACCTTCACCCCATATCTAACAGACAGCCTCAACTAACCTTCACCCCAATATGTAACACACAGCCTCAACTAACCTTCATCCCATATTTAACATACAGCCTCCACTAACCTTCACCCCGAAATGTAACACACAGCCTCAACTAACCTTCACCCCATATGTAACACACAGCCTCCACTAACCTTCACCCCATATGTAACACACAGCCTCCACTAACCTTCACCCCATATGTAACATACAGCCTCCACTAACCTTCACCCCGATATGTAACACACAGCCTCAACTAACTTTCACCCCATATGAAACATACAGCCTCCACTAACCTTCACCCCCATATTTAACATACAGCCTCCACTAACCTTCACCCTCATATGTAACATACAGCCTCCACTAACCTTCACCCCCATATCTAAGACAGCCTCCACTTACCTTCACTCCGATATCCAACACAGCCTCCACTGCCCTCCACTTCATACACCTAATATTCAGCCTCTACTGTTCTTGACATCCCTTACCGTCCGATCCACAGGAGACATGCTTTACTACTGAGTGACCAACCTGTCCCATAATGAACATCTATCTCTGCAACCCCTCCCCTTGTCTTTTAGTGACCAAGGAATGAAGAAACACAAGTTTTTTGCTACTAATTCTGGGTAAAATGTCACTGGTAAATGCAAAAAATGAGAAAGTGGGTAGACCTGATATAAAGACACTGACAGTATACTAAAGTGAATTTAAAATGTAAGTCCAGAGTAGCCAAACCCAAAGTATAGCTGATTTATAGAATGCATCCAGGTCAACTATTTTTGCCTGAAATATGAAATTAACTTTGAATTCTCACTTTAGTGAATAAGTCAGATTATCTCCACTGTTACTTCTTATGATCTTACAGTATCATTTACAATATTCCATTCTATAACAATTACGTATCAGTGCTGTTTGCCAGTAAATGTTGTCAATTCATGAATTTTGGAGTAATGTTCTGTTCGATATAAAATTAATAATATCAACAATTTTTTTTCTCTTGAAATATTTATCTAAAATATTGCAACTGAGTAATTAACAATAAACTGAAAATCATACGGATCACACCAAAAAATGAGGGGGGAGAGAGTGATAATATGACGCATTATTATTAAGGTGACGCATTATTATTAAGGTGGGGAGCGAACGACTAAACTTACGAAAAGACTCTCCAGTGATAATATCAGTTATTTAAAGGGACTCATTTCATCCCCTACACCACCAGTGATTTACTTCAGACAGCCACTAGGGGCTTCGCATAAAAATCTTTTTTTTTAAAATTACCAGCTGAAAATAATTTATGTACAGCGTCAGCATGCAAGGTATACAGATAGTGGATATTGGGTGTTCTCCCAATGTGTCTCCATGACGACAGAGAAGATTTGGATTGGCAGATTATAACGACTGCCATGCCTGTATTTTATTTCTGCAATGCTTTGCTATGAGAAGTCTTAGATTGGGCAAATGTAATCGATCTCGATGTACTCCATGTAACATCTCGCCATAACTCCTGATACTCCATATATTCTCTCCCTATATATAACCCCTCCTATAATCCTGACCCCCAACTGTTAGCACTCCAGATGTTATGGACTTCATCTCCCATAATGCTCTTACAGACATAATGCTGGCAAAGCAATATGGGAGATGTAGTCCATAACATCAGGAGTTCCATAATATCTACCCCATAACTCAATCTATTGCTCCATAATATCCACCGCCATAACTCAATCTATTACTCCATAATATCTACCCCCATAACTTAATCTATTACTCCATAATATCGACCCCCATAACTCAATTACTCCATAATATCCACCGCCATAACTCAATCTATTGCTCCATAATATCTACCCCATAACTCAATCTATTACTCCATAATATCTACCCCATAACTCAATCTATTACTCCATAATATCTACCCCCATAACTCAATCTATTACTCCATAATATCTACCCCATAACTCAATCTATTGCTCCATAATATCTACCCCATAACTCAATCTATTACTCCATAATATCTACCCCATAACTCAATCTATTGCTCCATAATATCTACCCCGTAACTCTATTACTCCATAATATCTACCCCCATAACTCAATCTATTACTCCATAATATCTACCCCATAACTCAATCTATTGCTCCATAATATCCACCGCCATAACTCAATCTATTACTCCATAATATCTACCCCCATAACTTAATCTATTACTCCATAATATCGACCCCCATAACTCAATTACTCCATGATATCCACCGCCATAACTCAATCTATTACTCCATAATATCTACCCCATAACTCAATCTATTACTCCATAATATCTACCCCATAACTCAATCTATTGCTCCATAATATCGACCCCCATAACTCAATCTATTACTCCATTATATCTACCCCGTAACACAATCTATTACTCCATATAGCTGGCTTCCATATCTCCATATACACACTGGATATACCATTCCCATAGCTTCATGTATTACTACATAATCTCAAAAATATTTCATCCCCCCGATATCCAAGTCATAATATGTTTCACCATCCCCTTCATCGCCGTAGCAAATACATAAACATCGCACACTATTAGAAAGTTATAACAACTTCTACTGAGCCATGTGTCCTACCCATATAGTCCTCCAATTGTTTCATTATTACCTTCTTTTCGTCTCTTCGATTCTTGGTTCTTCGGTGTTTCCCAGTGTCACTGTGCCCTCTGTATAGCAGTTGCTGCCTTGTCCTGTCCTTGTATTAGTCCTCTCTTCCTATATCATTTCTCAATTCTACATTCCCTTTCTTACAGTCTAACTTTTTGATAATGATCCACCCCTCACCTTCACACACCAGCACACATAATAGCTGTCCTTTCACTCTGACAGACACACTGTGGTCATTTATAAAGGGCTCCCTCCATACAGGAATATACAGCCCATTAGCCAGCTATCTCATTACAAGCTGGTACTATTAAAATTTCCATTCACACAATATACAACTCAATACCTAACTGTCTAATCAGGCAACCTTCAGCTCCTTAGCTAACTGTCTAATCAGGCAATCTACATCTCTTCAGCTGTCTAATCAGGCAATCTTCAGCTCTTCAGCTGTCTTATCAGGCAATCTACAGCTCTTTAGCTAACTGGCTAATCACACAATCTGAAGACCTCTAGCTAAATCTTGTAAAGTAATTTAAAGACCCATAGCCAAGTCTCTAATCATACAGATCACATTTGGTTACCAGTGTATCTTGTGTGCTAATCTGTCTCTTTACTAAACTCTATGTACTTGACTCTCTCATCAGAGAATCTGTATCCCCTTATTTAAAAGCTCTCTCATTAGGCACTCTGTGTCTCCAATCCTAGCACTGTAGTCCTCTCTTCATAGAACTGTTTACCTGATTCGCTTGTTAAAAAAAATCTGTTTCTTCACAAAACTGAGTGTCTGCCTGCACACACACAACGTTTAATTCCCTATTTCAGTGTCTATAATAACACACTCTTACACTCAACTTCCACTCTTGGAACAGTCTACACCTCTCTACCTGGCTCTCTAATTATTCAAACTGCCGCTGTCTACTTAGCTCTCTAATTACTCAATATGCAGGGCTCTACCTAAATATCTTATCAAACTCATAAAATGAACCTAGCTTTTTAATTAATCAATCTGCAGCCGTCTAATTCACTCCGCAGCTCTCTATTCAATCTGCAGCTGTCTGTCTAACTCTCTAATTATAAAGTCTATAGCTTACTATCTAACTCTTATTATTTAACCCGCAGCTCTACCTGGCCCTCTAATAGCAGTCTGTTGTTCTCGCTCTCTCTGTCAGTACATTTATCTGAATTTCTCCCTCGGTGACACTGCTAGTTTTCGTCTCCCCCTGTCACATTTCCTCTGCCTTTTTCTTTTTTGTAACACTCTCTCATTCTTCCTGCCACACTCTCTTTCTCTTCTCTGACAGCACACAATGCCTCCTTTCTCGCATTCGGTAACATGTTACCATTCACACTGCTCAGACTTCCGCCCACCGGACAGTCACAATGCTCCATTTTCCCTGACGGGACAGAGGAATCATAAAGTAATTAGCACAATCCCCCCCCCATACACCCTCATTGGGTCAGCCTTTCTTGGCTTTCACTGACTCGTGATGGCCATTGTGTCAAAGCCCCCCTTAATACATATTCCCCAAATGACCGTCGTTCGTCCCACTTGATCTGCTGGGTTGACGTTGACTTGACTCTATTCCCCCCCGGCGGATGTTAGATGCAGACGTTGACAATGGCATATAAATTGCAAAATAATTCCAGTATTACTGGACAAAAATTATTCCCAAATTTTGTCCAACCAGCCCACCGCAATCTAAAAAAAAAAGGATCATATCTTACCTGAATTCTAGAGCACAGGTAGTCTCAGGCAGGCACCAATAGTGCTTGGCACCAAGCGGTCACAGTCAAATGGGCAGTACTTTGGTACTGATCTCACGAGCTGCCTCTTGTTATTCTGACCCTGCATTTCTTTCTGGGACCTTTATACCTCTGGCTGTTAATTAAACCGCTTCTAGTTGAGATAACACAGTGTCCCCCCATGTGTACACAACTCTATGGGCGTGACTTACGTGTGTCACTTATCTCGAAAAGCATGAGACATAGAAAAGAACAAACTGTGTCCACAACTTCCCCCACTCACAGACCAGCATATATTATATAATAAGAAGCATTTGATTTATATTGGAGCTTGCTATCATGGACTTTGTTTAATGCTGGGGGGAGAGGCAAAAGTATACTCTCTTAATTTGTAACAAATATTTCTGGTACTCCCTTTGGAACTTGTTATAAGCCTTACCCTAAAATACCATCACCACAGGAAAGTTCACAATAAATAAAATGCTTCTAAATGAAGACATACACAATACATACATATCTAGAAATTCTTGAGCAAATACGTTTTAAAGAAACCAGTCATTACATTTGGTAAAGAAAGTGTCTATAAAGTCACCACTACTGGGAAATGCTTCCACACCGATGCCACAGTGTAAGTGTCGGCGTCATGGTGGCAACGTCAAGTGAGTTCATTGTGAAAGAGCAGCCTAACTTTGACCCTGGCCTCTTCTAACGCATCTCCATACATTTCATTTAATTGTAGACTAACAGCTATTATCTGAACTGTGATTTGTCAAGAAATCAAAATGGAATTCAAAGTGATTTAAAACTTTTAAGCCAATATAGGTAAACTGAAAACACGACAGTATTGGAGAATTGTTCTATTTTGGTTATTTTTTTGTGCATGTGTGACGTTGGCACTGTGTGTTACATATGTGTATCGTATGACTGAGTGGGATGTATGTGAGGTTTGCTATGATGTGGAGGAGGAGGGGCATTGGCTGTTGAAGGATGCATGTGGCAGCCCCCCACTTTTTTAATAAAATGTAAAAAATAATTTAGGACGGCCTAAGTTTTTGGTGGTCCAGTTTGTATCCCCATAGTATCACTAGTGGTCCGGTGGTCTGCACCTCTGGCTCTGACTCATTTGCAGAGTTCTGACACTGCAAGGGGGCATTTAAAGTGGTGTGCATTCTTCTGGTATTAAATAGCAGATTAGCAAGCACCCTCAGCCTGGTGCCCCCCCAACAGGTGAAACAGCAGGCACTGGCTGTTACCGTTACAACCCTGGTAGTTCCGCCACTGACCCAGTATAAGAAAGTGATTTATGTACCAAATTCTATGCACCAACTCAAAGCAAACCCAAACCTCCATTATACAAAGGATATACTATATATCCTAATTTTTAAGGCCAGTAAATCTCTTTTTTTTATTTTTTAGGTAGCCAATATTTCTATGAGTAAAGCAGCTGGAATTAATAGGAGACATTTGATTATAGAATGACTAAGGACCCGAAGCATTTGGCTCTGATTATATCCCCAATGCCAGAACGAGCATGAATCACATTACTCAGTCTTATACTTTGCCCTAATGGTGTTGACTTCTATGCCAAAGACGGATATGGTATCAATAGTTTACGATTCAACTCAAGTTTGAAAAGTCATTCTGAGAAAAGCACCCAAAACTGTAGCTGTAGGCTTAGGGGGACTTAGGGTGAGGAGAGCTTATGGTTAGTATTAGATGGTCTTTAGAGTTAAGAGAAAGTTAGGTTAACGGTAGCTTTGGATTAAATGGCACTTTGGTGTAATGGGTCACCTAACTGTACGTCCCTCCAACACGTAAACCCTCTAACCTTAGTCACCCTTACGCAACTCAAGCTCTAAAAAAAAACACACACCCTAAAATGCAATACCAACCTAAACTACTCAACCCAAACCTTACCTTAGTGGGTTCATTTTAACGTCCACTATTGTATTGTGTTGTGTCACAATTTGTTACCCATGGTTGCTATTAGAACACTTGAGGTTAATTAAAATCACACTTGCTGCCACCCCCCAATTATACACACTCACAGAGACAAACCCTAGTAAAGGCACCACACTCAGAGACACAGAGATACATAAATATGTATCCAATTAATGGATAAACCCACGTTATGCACTCAAAGATAAACACAGATAGCTATACACACACCACCAGATAGACACACACACACAGATAATGATACACACAAAGACACAAGCCAGGCACAATCACATACTATCAGAAACATACATATGTTGCCAGACACAGGCGTGCACAAGTCATGTAAAAAATTAAAAAGGGTTAGGAGCAGGTAAGCACAAACAGTTAGGGTGCAAGTTAGGAGTAACCAACCCCCAATAGTTACAAAAACATATAGCAAGATACATAAAGAAGTCTCACTGTAGACCATATAAATCACGAACATTCTCTTTATTTAATTTAACCAATAAAAAAAATATAAGGTTCATAAGTGAAGTGCTTCAATAATGATATGTGTAACCTAGTCACAATCAGCATTCATTGTCATATTCATACAATCCAACAAGGGTGAATGCCCATCCACTACCGGGTATCATATATAGCCCAATTTCTTTTTCTAGGGACTATATATGACGCACGGTAGTGAAGGCTCGATCACCCTTGACAATGGCTTTACAGCTGAAACATTGGTCATTGGTTTTGTTGCTGTTAGAGTGCAACTTTTTATAAGCTGATGTATACTTATACACCTGCTGGATTGTAGGAATATGATAATATATGCTAATTATGACTCGGTTACACATATTATTGAAGCACATTTTTTAAAACTAAATTAAAGATTTTTTTGTATAAGTATATATGATGTACAGTGGGATTTTTTTTTTGTATAGTGCATAGGTAGCATGCCAGATGTGCCCAATGTGTCCTACATACACTGAACAAATTTATAAACACACAAAAGGTCTATATCTCTCAAATATTGTTTACAAATCTGTCTAAATCTGTGTTAGTGAGCACTTCTCCTTTGCCGAGATAATCCATCCTCCTCACAGGTGTGGTATATCAAGGTGCTGATTAGACAGCGTGATTATTGCACGGCGTGCCTTAGGCTGGCCACAATAAAAGGCCACTCTTAAAATGTGCAGTTTTACTGTATTGCAGGGATCCGGGGGAGGTGTCCAAAAACCAGTCCATATCTGGTGTGACCACCATTTGCCTCACATCTCCTTCACATAGAATTGATCAGATTGTTGCCTGTGGAATGTTGGTCCACTCCTCTTCAATGGCTGTACGAAGTAGCTGGATATTGGCAGGACTTGGAACAATCCAGAGCATTCCAAACATGCTCAATGGGTGACATGTCCGGTGAGTATGCTGGCCATGCCAGAACTGGGATGTTTTCAGCTTCTAGGAATTGTGTACAGATCCTTGCAACATGGAGCCGTGCATTACCATGCTGCAACATGAGGTGATGGTCGTGGATGATTGGCACAACAATGTTCATCAGGATCTCATCACGATATCTCTTGCAGATGAGCTTCCCTGATACGGTTTTTGACAGTTTGTGCAGAAATTCTTAGTGGCTGGTCTCAGACGATCTTGGAGGTGAAGATGCTGGATGTGGAGGTCCTGGGCTGGTGTGGTTACACGTGTTCTGCGGTTGTAAGGCCGGTTGGATGTACTGCCAAATTCTCTGAAACGCCTTTGGAGACTTCTTATGGTAGAGAAATGAACATTCAATTCATGGGCAACAGCTCTGGTGGACATTCCTGCAGTCAGCATGCCAATCACACGCTCCCTCAAAACTTGCAACATCTGTGGCATTGTGCTGTGTGATAAAACTACACATTTTAGAGTGGCCTTTGATTGTGGCCAGCCTAAGGCACACCTGTGCAATAATCATGCTGTCTAATCAGCATCTTGATATGCCACACCTCTGAGGTGGCTTTTTAGTGTGGCCAGCCTAAGGCACACCTTAGATTTAGATAGATGTGTGTACAATATTTGAGAGAAAAAGGTCATTTGTGTACGTAGAAAAAGTCTTAGATCTGAAAAATGGGGGCAAAAACAAAAGTGTTGCGTTTATAATTTTGTTCAGTGTAGATAACAGAAAACATATTTAATGTAAAATCGACATACACACTACCAAACACACATACACACACACACACACACACACAAACACTGCTAGGTACATACACACAATCTCAGGCACATACTCGTATAATTAGATTTTTTAGCCTTCTTTTTCTGCAGGAAGGTGACTGCCCTGGGGCTCAGTGAGGATCACTCCTATGTGGATCCCTTCTTGGATTGGGAGGAAGTGATCTGACATCACTTCCTGCTGACACTACAGCGCTGGGGGAGTACAGGGTCAGGGTGCATTGTACAGCCTGGTAAGGAGACAGCTCTGCTGGAGTTCCGCAATGCGGTCTAGTTAGAGGGGATATTTATCTCCCCAAATGGATCACATATTGTTACTGGGCTCCAAAGAGAAAGATAAAAAAAAAAGAACTGAAATTAAGAAATGGCTGCAAAAAAGGCAGATCCTTAAAAGCATCTTTAAAAATTATTATTTTTTTTTGTCGTTAAAACACTTTGCTAAGCAAAATAGTTTTGGGAATTGTTTGATGTTTAGTGTATTTCAGCATTACTTTTTAGTGACTAATGGACACAATTACAACATTGATTTTTTTAAATTCTGGTAAATTTAGTGATTGTCTTGAGACAATTAGTCCTCAAATCACTCCAATTCAAGCAGGCAAAAATGGGTCCAGGCATAACATGTTAAAGCTAGGCAGCTATTTATTGCAATGTTTTGGTCCACAGTCATGACCTTTATCAAGGCTTTTCTTGGCCTACTTAAATTGATTATTAGGGGTTGGGACCATTCCAAGGTCTGAAGCACTTCTTGTATACAGTTATGTATTGCCTAAGAGGAAAAATGTATATTTTCAAAGAGTAAAATACCCTTCCCTGGACTTCCCTTATCCTTATCCAAATCACTACAAATGATTCCACCACCACTCAATTTACTTCTGCAAAAATCAGACCTTCATAAAAGACCCCATAAATGTTAAATACAAATTGGTCTGCCGTACCATTGAGAAGTGTACACTAGAGCAGGAAGCATTTAGAATGGTTTTCATGAAGGACACAGGTCAAGGGTCAAGTTTCTGTCCCTGCACTTACTACCACCTGCTCGATATCCATTACAAACGATATCTGTGTATAGAGTGTTAGTCACCCTCCATCATTCTGTACCCTGGTGGATGTCAAGCTATTTCTTCATGATACTAATGTTGCTGAAACTCAATCCCGCGTTTACGCTATCAGTGGTATCATTGAGGCATTTCCGTAGAAGAATCTTTTCATTTCAGACGGTTCTTTTCTACTAATGGGCTTCCAAATATTTCGATCTTCTTTGTGTTACAGAAATACTTTCCCTCACCATGGGCTGGATTTGACGCTAGCTTCCAAGAAGAAGGTGGGTGATATCCAAACTCAAAAAAAAAAAAAGGGCATGCAGAAATGGTCACAACAGGAGATCCAGCAATTATTGCTTCAATATAAAAATGGATTCCATTGTCCAGAAAGACATGGTCAGGTTAGTGTTCCATTCAAAATGAAACGCGTTAAGTGATTTGCGGCTGTAACCTGGCCTTTGCTTTCTGCATGGCACTTTTGTATTGGAGTAATAATTCCTGGATCTCCTGTTTGTGCATCCTTTTTTTGTTTGATTGGATTTGATATTGTAAGGACTGGCCGGTCTCTAGCGGAGAGCACCAGTTCCAGGAAACCTGAAGTTACACCCATTTAATGTGAGTTGTTCCACCCCTTGGAACTCCCAATTGATTTCATATTTAACTTTTTGGATCTGGTGATAGTTAACAATATTCATCAAGACTCCGTTAAATCTAAACCCAAAGGCTGGCTAAGCATTTTGAGAACTACGGTAAGCAGATGTCTGATTTAAAAGGAATGGTAGCCTCCACAAAAATTAATGTTACAGATAAAACTGATGTATAGAAAGAAAATGGTGTAAAGGGTGACAGTGTGAACTTTATTTATATTAAAGAAATACTCTGTGTGGCATGACTACTACAACACGCTATAGTGACTATGGTGCAAGGAGTGTCTTGATGACCTTTCAGAGTAAGTAGTAAAAGTTTGTAAATAGTTTGACAACTTCCCTGCGTCCACCAGTGCCCGGCGCTGGTCACCACCTTCCATGGAGCCAGTAGATCCTGCCAGGAGCCATGCCTGTTCATTGGCTAAAGGTGTCAGCCTATGAGCTAAGCCCTACGTCACTGGGGGAGGTAACCAGCACCTGGCAGATCCCAGAAAAGTTGTAAAATGCTTTGCAAATGATTTAAATACTTACAGTTGAAGGGCGAACTGCAGGGTTGATAGTACTTGGAGTGTTTGTTTGAAGAAGAAAAGCTAAACACGAAAAAAAGCTTAATTTTGATTTTAACCTAACTTTGAATCAAATTACTCCTACAAAGGCACCTAAAACCATTTAGTGTTAATAAAATCTAACTCCTGTGATCACATTTTGCATGGAATTAATTGTGATAGGGAGCAGGAAAGCAAAGGAATTATGGGGCTGTGATTCCCAAAATAGCATCCATACTTCCCTCATCCTTTCTGTGTGGCAGAGATAACGTTACTTATGTTTACAGCATATTTCAATCTGAAGAATAGTGCAAAGGGTACACTGTTATTAGGGGGAATGAAAAATCACCACAATCAAAAATATATGTACATAATAATTTATAACAAAAATGACTTTCTGAATAATAGCAACCTTCCCTAAAATCCTCTATAATTTAAAAGCAATAAAATATATACATATATTTTTATTTGCAGGGGGAGAGGGGTGTTGGGAAATATCACCGTTATTATAATGCCATCAATAAGGCAAAGAGAGCTGACCGTTCTCTCGACACAACTTGCTCAGCAGAGCCGTAAAATATGCATTTTTCATAAACATTCCTGAATAAATCAAATAATCTAACATTCTCCTCGATCCTGCATTCAATGCAGGCTTAAAACAGTGTGGTGAAGATGTGTCCAACTAAAGTTTACAAGAATCCTAACAGTTTGGTAAACAAGTTTAAAGCCCACATGTATGAGTTGTGGCTAAACTTGACCTAAAGGATACTTCTGTTCCCTGTTTGTGTCTGCCAGCAGAGGAATATATCTCCTGGAGACTTACAACTCCTGTTGGCTAAAGGTCAGCAACTTACCGTGCGCTCATATTCTCCGATGACAAGCCAGCTCTCTTCCTTGGACTCCTTAGTGGAAAAGAATCTGAACAGAGACCCAAACTTGTGCCGTTACAATGGGGGATTTTACAATCGTCTTGGAACAAGTCCAAGTCATTACCACAGCTGCACCGGATGAGTGATGAAACAGTTTGTAGTGAGCTGTTAGATGATCGTACTTTCAAAGAATTATTGAATAATCAGGAATTTAATTTTAATTCATTATATTTTTCTTTTTGGCAAAAACAGATTTGGCGATGGTTAAGTGACACATGCGGATGATACGTACTATGAGAATTTATTTTAGGGTACCAAGAAATGGTCTAAAAAAAAAGCATATGAGTTTGCTTTGATCACCAGAAGAACTTTCACAGAGATTTTAATTATTTTTTTATAATTAGTAAATGGATAAACTACAGCAGCCATGTCACAACACTAATAATTATAAATATGGACTACTTTGTGTTAAGGTAAAATCGGATGTTGAAAAAACTCGATGAAAGGCTGAGAATACAGCACTGACATAGCATTCTGGCAGATAAAGTGTCATAATAATTTTTCCCAAAACAATCGCATAAACAAAATTCATCCAACCTGAATCGCCACGTGGACGAAATCCAATTTGATCTAAGTAATGTTTTTTTCCTGATCAATTCATTTAGATGAAACATATTTTTCGCATACCATTTTCCAAACTTTTGTTTGAATTCTTTGATTAGGATATTTTTTCACCCCTTTTTATTAGTTGGTCTATGTCTTATCTTCAATATGCTAAACACTTTTGCATTCTCTAAAATTTGTTGCTTTTAAAGAGAACATATCTGAAGCATATCAGACTGGTTCCACCCATACGAGCAGTCCAGATCCGAAATGCCAGCAAGTTCCCTCTGCACAAGAGATCCGACAACCCCAGACGATTATTTCAACCTTGTAAGGTATCATCAGTGAAGTATTGCTAATATCCCTCTAGGCACCGTGTGCCTACCACTCAAATCATCGTTGGAATAATCATGTTGAATTTCATTCCAACTTCTTTTTCAAATATCTTAGTATAATAATTTCACCAATATTATTATATTTATGTATCAAAATATATTTCACTCCTAATTAAAGCTAATAAGGATCTGATATACTAGGATGGGTAATGTACACTTACAAACAAAAACACGGACACCCGTGAAAGAAGTGATAAAACACAACAACTTAACTGAGAGGTACACAGCTTCCCAAGGTTATTTCCCAGCTGATAACCTTATAGCAAAACAGTATGATTGATAGGATATTTGGGATTCTGCTGATGCACCTATAATAGAGGACAAAACATAGTGCAAATATTGCTACACACTATAAAACCACTAATAAAAAATATGCACTCACATATTCCAAAGAATATAAGCGTATTTAGGGTGCCTCCCCCTAAGTGTAAAAAGGGGGGGTTGTTCTCCTTTAATTCTCCCGCCTCAAGTGATAGCCAGTGGGGTATCCAGGTCAGCGAGAAGATCCAAGCAAATGCAACCAAAGGAATACTTCAAAGGCGATTTATTCACTTGTAAAATTCAAGAGGTGTATAAAAAATACATAAAAACAATATAAGAAAGAGATGCTGGTCCTACGCGTTTCGTCCTTATACAGAAGGACTTCCTCAGGGACCTCTTTCAGCACAAAATTCAATCACCAAAATTACAGAGAATAAAAAAAGCAGGATGCTGTTTTTTATTCTCTGTAATTTTGGTGATTGAATTTTGTGCTGAAAGAGGTCCCTGAGGAAGTCCTTCTGTATAAGGACGAAACGCGTAGGACCAGCATCTCTTTCTTATATTGTTTTTATGTATTTTTTATACACCTCTTGAATTTTACAAGTGAATAAATCGCCTTTGAAGTATTCCTTTGGTTGCATTTGCTTGGATCTTCTCGCTGACCTGGATACCCCACTGGCTATCACTTGAGGAGGGAGAATTAAAGGAGAACAACCCCCCCTTTTTACACTTAGGGGGAGGCACCCTAAATACGCTTATATTCTTTGGAATATGTGAGTGCATATTTTTTATTAGTGGTTTTATAGTGTGTAGCAATATTTGCACTATGTTTTGTCCTCTATTATAGGTACATCAGCAGAATCCCAAATATCCTATCAATCATAATGTACACTTACGTTTGATGGTTATGCCATTGCTAAAATTATTTGGAAATGTGCAATAGAAGATTCATAATCATTATCATCACATTGGGCGGAAACATAATACGTCCTTGAGACATAAGCATGCATCTTCTAGAATAGGGATTCCCAACCCAGTCCTCAAAAACCCCCTACCAGTTCAGGATTAAGGGATTACTCGATTGTGTTTAAAGTATTTTTTCTTTCTTTCTAAAAACACCTTAGACAGAACTGGGTAATCCCTAAATCCTAGACTGTAAGGGGGTACTTGAGGACTGTGTTGGGAACCACTGTTCTAGAAGATGAAAGGTCTAAAAATATTGTTTAAAGGTACTTAGACTAAATAGTAAAAAAAAGAAAAAGAGCAAATAGTGACAGAGGGAATTAAAAGAGAGGAAAAGAGACTTCAAGATGGACTGTATACGCAAACTAGAGGCCCTACATAGCTATTATTTTCCCGACGATATTTCAAATTTAGTAAACCATTGTTAAAAATTAGATTACTGGGTGCGAGCAACACTCTTTAAATATGAAACGTGAATGCATGATTTTTTTAGCAATACTCTATTGACATGGCAAATTTAGCCTGTCTCCTTTTAACAACATCTCTTATATATTTTGCTCTAATCACTGTCTGAGTGAAGTAAAAAAAAATCCACAAAATCTAGTCCCTAATCAATGATGGACACTGTAGCTGCGTGTACGAGGCATACTGCTTAAAGGATTTGCATGATTACAGATGCATGCACAACTTCTGCAGGTGGTTTTGTAATATACAGTATGTAGGTTATGGGTGTGACTGGATGTGTTCGCACGTAACTGCGATGTGACTGTATATGTTGTAAGAGTGTGACTATATTTGTGATATATGTGTGGGTAGGAAAACATGACTCTGTGGGGCTAAATGGACAGGTGGTTGGCTGTGTAGGAATACAGATAGGTAAGTTGATGTCTAGGTGTGTTAGATTATGAGGTCAGGTAGATGAGCATGTTTGGAGTGTTGTTGTAGGACTAGTCTTATGATTGGCTAAAATCCCTGCAAACTTACTATTTCTGAGCTACACATCAATAGTCGCACTCCCTCTACCCTGTGTTTTGCACTAAGCATACCAGTCTTTTCCCATCTTACTATTTCTGTGACCTATATTTGATTTCATATAACAGAGAGTTGTCACAGCCATGAGTCTTTAGTTAGGTCAAAGACCTAACACCACACGCACCACAGTTGGGTCACTGGTCCATGGCCTGGTGGCCAGATGCAGACAGAGGGAGAGAAGGAGAAATCTGAGGAACTGTTTAAAGCTGATTGGGATTGGTGTAGCTTATACCATTTCTCATTGCACTCAGGTTAATTGGCCAAATGGCTGTGATGAAAAACATTAGGAACACAGGAAGTTCAAAACCACCTTCAAACCGAGAACCCATGCACCCACTTTAGCTCACCTCTGTGTAATTGGCAGTTTTAGGACCGTATCTTAAGTGTCCAGAGAATCTACATCCATTATAGTTTTCTGTTTCTGTTTGATGGATCTGACCTTTGTCTTTTATTTTTACTAAGAACTCATTGACTTAACATGGACCTATACCAGTCAAGTAATTTTCAGACATACTTCTGTTATGATGAAGTTAGCATGCTCTTACGAATCATTCTTGGAATTATTCAGTAACCTGTGAACTGAGGAGAACTGACGAGGGAATTGCAAATTTTGCTACTAACTTGGCTATTTTACCTGATCTACTTTGGCCTAGATTTGGAATTCTCTTGTCAATTGCCAACAACCCTATAGCCAGTCCCATAACAGCCAGAGGTTAGAAAAAAACAAGTCATCTAGACTTTCTACTTGGTTGCAGTCCTATAGCTGCTAATAGCTACTGGATTTGTGCACAAATGTGTTTCAGCTGGTACGAATGAATCAAATGCCTTTTAATCTGTGCCAGAACAAATTGATCTGTCTGGAATGTACCTGTAGATCCATTATGTAAGACTTCACAGGTGAATATCCAGATAGATCAATTTGTTACAGTGCAGATTAAAAGGCATTTAATTTGTTTGTATCAGCTGAAATGCATGTGTGTGCAAGACTAATTGCAACAAAGCTATTTTTAACAATAACTTTCTATGTTTAATATTGATCTGTGGGACCGGTTGAGTACTGGTTTGTGGGACTGGCTAAAGGACAAATATGTCCTCTACTGCTTCCTCTCTCCCCTAACTCCCATTCTCCGTAATAAACTATTTCCCCCAGGACTCACACCCAGACATTACGCTCACTATGAAGACAGAGACATTGCAAGACTGGGACACTTATTTCTGAATGGCAAAATTATCGAATTTGCAGAAATCCCAAATCTCACGACCCTGGCAACATTCGATCACTTTCGCTATTTACAACTCCATAGCTTAGCATCCTCACCTGTTACAAAACAGGTAGGAACCTTCCCACTGACCACCTTTGACAGGAGTGCCTGTAATTGCCTACCAGGAAAGGCCAGATCTCTGACTTATAACTGTCCATAGCCACTCACCCCACCAAACTCTCACTACCATACACAGCAGCCTTGGAAAATGCCCTCCCAGAGAACCCACAGACTGGGCGGATATATGGGAATCCACAGCCTCAATATTTACCAATATTGTTCATATCATCAAATTGTGTGATGCACAAGAAACAGACCTACAAAATATTATTTAAATGGTATTTAACCCCTCAGTGGCTAGTAGTTATGCAACAACTACCCTCCAACCTATGTGGGAAACAATGTGGTGAGATAGGCACCTTCCTCCACTACTAGTAGAACTGTCCTAAACTCAAACCACGGTTGGCAACCATATCAGCCTTACTCTATAGAATATTAGGTAGGTCTGGAACTATGGGCATTCTTATTCTTAAAACCCATTGACCCATTCCTGAGAAAAGAAAAGAAACTTGCAGCTGGAAAATTCCCTCCACCCAAACGATAGTCAAAAAAATCCATAGCCACTCACCCCACCAAACTCTCACTACCGTACACAGCAGCCTTGGAAAATGCCCTCCCAGAGAACCCACAGACTGGGCGGGTATATGGGAATCCACAGCCTCAATATTTACCAATATTGTTCATATCATCAAATTGTGTGATGCACAAGAAACAGACCTACAAAATATTATTTAAATGGTATTTAATCCCTCAGTGACTAGTAGTTATGCAACAACTACCCTCCAACCTATGTGGGAAACAATGTGGTGAGATAGGCACCTTCCTCCACTACTAGTAGAACTGTCCTAAACTCAAACCACGGTTGGCAACCATATCAGCCTTACTCTATAGAATATTAGGTAGGTCTGGAACTATGGGCATTCTTATTCTTAAAACCCATTGACCCATTCCTGAGAAAAGAAAAGAAACTTGCAGTTGGAAAATTCCCTCCACCCAAACGATAGTCAAAAAAATCAGGAAAACCTAAGACCTTCCGTGATGTTCTCATGCCCCAATTGCACAAACTATTTAACGACTTTAGGGGGACTGGGGTGCCAGGTGCTGACATGTCATTAGCAAATATAGTATTGTTACCCAAACCAGACGAAGATCCTCTGCTGCCTGGGTGTTACAGGCCTTATAATTCATAAACCAGGACATGAAGATATTAGCTAAGATCCAGGCGGACAGACTTACTCCATATTTAAAGTCCCCAATAGACGCAGATCAAGTGGGGTTCATACCGGGGAGGCAGCTCTACGAAAACCCGCGCAGAAGCATCAACCTCATATGGAAACAAGTGACCACCAGTAAGCCAACACTAGTTGTCTCTATAGATGCCGAAAAGGCGTTTGACAGAGTCAAGTGGCCATACCTATTCACCTTGTTGACACACTTAGGTTTCCCGAACGAATATATCACGGCGGTAAAGGCTATGTACAGCAATACTACAACTAGTGCCAAATACATAATGGCACTAGACAGGGATGCCCACTGTCCCCCTACTGTTTGTCCTGGTGCTAGAACCCCTCCTACAGGCGATCAGGCAGCACCCTAACATACATGGAGTCAAGGTGGGTGGACAGGACTTTGTAGTTGTAGCTTACGTGGATGATGTGCTCTTGACGTTCATAAGGCCCGCAGAATCTATGGCTGTCCTCAGAGGGATACTTGCCAAATAAGGGGATATATCAGGGTATAAGGCGAACATGTCTAAATAGAGCGCACTCCTAATAGGTATGGCGGAGACGGACATTGCAACGGTACACAGCGCACATAATATTCGTATAGAGCAGACCTCCCTAAAGTATCTAGGGATCCAACTCACTGAGGATCTGGGATCTCTATATAAATGCAATTATCTACCTTTATGGAAAACACTAAAACATGGACCAGTGGATTGATGAGCCCCTAACTTGGATAGGGCGGATTCACTCAGTAAAAATCAATGTCTTACCGCGAATTCTTTTCCTATTTCAAGCACTGGCAATACCCCTGACTAGGGCTCAACTCGCACCCATACAACAGATGAAAAACAAAAGGCATAGGATATCCAGACACGTGCTGTACCGCCCAAAAAAGAGAGGTGGATTGGGCCTCCCTAACCTCTTCTTCTATTACCTAGCGACACAAATTGTGATGTGGCATTCTCCCCTGGATTAGAGAAAATGGGTGGAAATAGAATCGTTGGGCGCGGATCTACCCCAATTCATAATATGGGTCCCTAGGGAAGATAGGCGTATGGTCCAAGTTACTTGCCTTGCTATCCTAAACTCTATTAGATTGTGGGACTCCTATGGGCTGAAATATGGTCTCACAACCTCCCCCTCCCCCTCCCCCCTCACACGTGTGCTACGTAACAGAACCTTTAGCCCAGGTATGGCAGCACGGGATTTCAGAAACCTGGAAAGAGTGGGAATTCATTGGATACACCAGTTCTACCAGGGGGTGGAACTTATTCCATTTGATGAGCTCAAAAAGGACATCACTTTACACCGTCCGATTATTTCGGTACCTACAGGTCAGAGACTTTGCCAGGCAGTCTTGCATAAAAGAGGGCGCGAAACGGCCACTGACGTTCTTTGAACGCTTATGCATATCTGACATTATTCCCAGGGGCCTGATCACATTACTCTACACCCACTTTTGCACTTAGACAGGGGAATGGGGTGGTCTACCAAACACTGAACAGTGAGGAAAAGATTTGTGAGAGGAACTGGAGGGGGTAGAATGCAGGAGATCTGTGAGGCTAACAGCACGACATCCGTATGCATCACCCTACAGGAACAATCGATTAAGACGATGTTTCCGATGGTACACGACCCCGGTCAAACTATATAAAATGCACAAATCCACAACTGACGTTTGCTGGAGGGACTGCAGGGATAAGGGGATGTACCTACATATGTGGTGGGAGTGCCCGCATGCCAAGTCATTCTGGAGGGCTATTAAAACTCTATTAAGCGATGTGTTCTCCAGAGCACCGGAACTTGAACCATGGGTATATCTTCTAAATACCAAAGGAAAAAGGTTACCTGCGCTCTCTCCTTAATCCCTATAGGGAGTTAGCAATGCAAACTCATCCCTATAGGGATTAAGGAGAGAGCGCAGGTAACTTTTTTCCTTTGGTTTTTACTCTATGTATTAGCTGATGTGTACTGTGGTTGTGGCTGCCGGCCAGGAGTGATGGGAGTGAGCGCAGGACTTTTCTTTTTGTATATCTTCTAAATAGATCAATCGACGGGTGAACCCGTAGGGAACAAATGTTGCTACATAAAATCACATTGGCGGCACGGCGTGCTATAGCATACACATGGCCTAACAGGAACTGCCTCACACTGCAAGCGTGATAAACAGAATCAAAGAGATTCTTCTGATGGACGACCTGACAGCTAGTGTGAGGGGCACTACTAAGGCATTCCACAAAATATGGGAGCTCCTCCGCCGGCCCCCTCGCCCCTTGCACCTCCGGTGCCCCCCTCCCCGTCGCTACCCCCCCCCCCAGTTTATTTTACTCTTCTCTCTTCTCTGGCCCTCTCCTACAAGGCTCCATTTACTATATGTATTAGCATAAACTTCCTATATATAAAGTTCCTGACCTTGAAGGGATGATATATAATATTGTTATGCATTAATATGAAGATTAGAGTCTTGGACCAGTATGACGTTGCAATTTTATCGGAGACCCTTACCTCAGAGTCTGCAGTACGCCGACTTTATATATAGATTCTAAAATGTGTAGTCTCTGCTCAATACTAACCAAATGTCCTAGACCTAGGATGTCCATCTTTTATGCTTACGACTTAAATCACAACTAATTAAGCTGGTATATAGATTTATTGTCAGGACATAAAAATGTGCATTGTTATTTTCATGCCTTGCCTACCCATTTGGAAGTACATTGTTAAAATGTATGTACATGCTGTTGGGGCATGGCAGGCCCATTTGTAGCTGCTTTTACTATGTGCACGAAAAAAATAAAGAATTTTAAAAAAATTTAAAAAACTCAGGAAAGACATTTCACAAAATACTGGACCCTTGGTTGGATGGAGACACTTTATTACTTTGGTAAACATTACACTAATGGAACCCATATTCTTATACCACAACCTAAATAGGAAGGTAACATGTAGACTTGCCTCCCCTTACCCCTCCTTCCTATATACCCTATCTATTTCCTCTACCCTCCGGCGAGTATTTCTTATCTTCAGACTTTGAAAGTGCCAATAACCTGTAGACGGGAGGCTGACCGAATGACATCATCAGATGAGAAGGTGCAAAAATACATGCACGTTACCCCTGACACAAAGCAAATGTAAGCAAAAAGCCAGGACACTAAGTAACATATTAGTTAAGCTCATGACACACTTGAAAACGAGAGAAATCTCAATGTATCGTTCCTGGTAAAATATTTTATAAATAAAATAAATAAATGATTACCCTTTTAAACAGAATCTTTAAACAGAAATACATATTTATGCTGATATAATTTTGTATATCTATGTATCATGGAAGTTTATTCACTAAGCTACTTCAAAATTTTTATTGACTACACTGATGTAGTAACTCACCAAGGGATAATTCACCAACCCCCATCACTTTCAGCCAATCCCCGCCATCTGGGTTGGCTAAAACCGACATTGATAATTTGACTTGTGCACCCCTTTCAGTTGTGTTGAACAAATCTGATGCCTGCTAATCTATGAATGATTTATCCATTTCTTCATCCATAGATTGATAGGCATTCAATTTGTTCAAGGCAGCTGAAAAGCATTTGTGCGCATGTCTGTTTCAATTCTGCACTATTAATGTGGGTGAGAAGGGGGTGATCGCCTTGTGCTTGAGTGAGCTATGGATTTACATTTTGCTTTAAATGGTAACACAAAAACCCAACACACAAAGGGGTTGATTTATATATCTAAAAAAAAAATTGCTGCATTATCACGCCAAAATTTTCACATTTTCTGTTTGGGCCAATATTTTCCGTCATCTGCGATATGTGGGAAAAATCGGTCCTGTGTCTGCTACTGTACCGAAATACGGCTACTTTTGCTTATATAAACTGACAGAGGACCACCATCTTAGATTGTAAGCTCCTTTGAGCAGGTTCTACTTCTTGTGTCTGTCAGCTTTACATTGTCTGTCTATATTTATTGCCTTTTATATACCCTACCGTATAATTGTAGAGCACTGACAAATTTGTTGGCGTTGTATATGCTAATATTAAAGGAACACTAAAGTGTTAGCAATGCAAACTTGTATTGCTAATTCTTTAGTGACCCTATCCTTATAGATACAGTGGCGTACCTACCACGGTCGCATGGGTTGCAGCTGTGACCGTGCCCATTGGGGCCCGGCCGCAGCTGCAATCCCTGTGACCGTGGGTTAGTCAGAGGATACAGCCCTTTCACTTGTAAGGGGCCCAGGCCACCAGGGGGCCCCGCGAGCCTGGGCCCTCAACATGCACACGGACCCAGAGAGATCTCCCTCCCTGGGTCTATGCAGAGTTTGCGCAGCAGGAAGGTTAAAGAGGCTCTCTGGTTTCACCTCTGTGGCTGGTTGAGTCCTGGCTTTCAGAGCGTTGCTGCGGTAATCACGGCAACACACACAGTGCATCCCAAACACATACACATACAAACACACACACACAGAAACACACAATGCGTCCTGTGCACACATACAGAAACAGACACTACTTACTTTACAGTAGTGGGGAGAGAATGACACACATGGATGGGCTGGGATGGAGGGAATGACACAGATGGGGGGAATTACACACATAAAGGGGCTGAGACAGAGGGAATGACACACATGGGGGGGCTAGGACGAAGGGAATGACACACATGGGGGTACTGGGACATAGGAAGTGACACACATGGGGGGGCTGGGATGGAGGGAATGACACACATAGAGGGGCTGTGACGGAGGGAAGGACACACATGGAGGGGCTGGGACGGAGGCAAAGACACAAATGGAGGGGATGGGGGGGATGAGATGCATGGACACACACACACACACTGACAGACACACACACATTGACAGACAGACACACATTGACAGACTGACAGGTGGGGAATGGGCCACATGGGAATGCTGGGGGTGGTATGAGATGCAAATAGGTGCTGGGGGGGATGATATGCATGGAGGGGCTGGGGGAGGAATGAGTCATATGGAGGTGATGGGGGTGGATGAGACTCATGGAGGGGCGGATCAGGCGCATGGAGGGATTGAGAGGGGGCCCAGGCAATTTTCACACCAGGGCTTAGTGATTTCTAGTTACGCCTCTTTTCAGGTACCAATAAAAATGAAGATGTTTAGCGGACGCAAACCTCTGGAGCTCCGGGACAGAGTGAAAAATATAGCCGCACACCCGGAACACAAGAGCCCACAGGCGACAGCCCGACGTACCCTCCAACAGAGACGGCCATGGGGCGCAAAAATAGGAAATATCAGCCACCAGCGACCCCGAGAATGCCGGACATAAGGCTCTCCTTTGAGAGGCCCACAGCCGCGACCGCGGCTCCCGCCAAAATGGCGCCCGCGGCCCAGGCTGAAGAGGAGGCCTCAGAAGCATCCCAGGAGGAGGAAGACATTGCCACCTCACCTGAACCGGGAGAAGACTACCCAGAAACGGACTCTGATGAGGACGCCTCCCCAGTAACAAAAGGTGACATTAAAAACCTCCTGAAAAACATAAGACAAGTCTGGAAATCGGACCTGAAAGAGGCCCAGGCAGATATAGGAGACCTCCGCAAGAGGATCTCTGAAATAGAGAATAAAGAGCAGTCTCGGGAACACCAGAGGCAGGACACCCGCAACCAAGTAGAGGACCTGGCCACAAAAGTGAAGAAACTCACCCGGTCGGTGACCGCTCTGGAATCCCGCCACAGACGCAAGAATGTCCGCATGCGGGGAATACCGGAAACAGTGAGTGAAGAAGCCCTGCTACCCTTCACCCAGAGATTAGTGGCCTCGATGGGGTTAAAGAATAAAGATACCGAGGGGATGGTGGTCTCTGCGTTCAGAGTCCGGAAAGCAGCAGCGGCACCTCAAGAAGCATCGAGAGACACAATAGTCATCACCAGAGACATTGCGGTGAGAACCGCTATCCTCAATAAATCCAGAGAGATCAAGACGTTCCGACTCGAGGGCTGCTGCGTGACGATCTATGGGGATCTCCCCTTCGAGGCGCTGGTGGCGAGGAGACAACTGGCACCAGTAGCCAAGAAACTGAGAGAGGCGGAGGTCCGGTACCGCTGGGGAGAAGATGGAACGCTGAACATCCAAAGGGGAAACGAGACACTTACCATATCTGCTGGGGAAGACCCCACAGCACTCTGGAAGACCTTGAACCTACCAAGCAAAGACCCAAAGAACACTGGCGTCTGATTATGAGCGTGCCAACAACAGTCGACAGAGAGCCTGCGGGCAGAGTAGCCCTATAACAAGGACTGATCCTTTACTTGCCTTACCCCAGGCCAGGCTACATACCTCACAGACCACACATGACGCATATAGTCAGCGAGAGAGACAGCCCCACACTAAGATGGACTGAAAGGCAATCCATGTCACTCAGTCCCCCAGACAATACCGGACACACTACTAGACGCAGAACCACATAGCCCTGTCGCCCATCACGGACAACACAGATACAATGGCACCCACAGAGAACGAACAACACAAGACCACACAAAATAGACACACATGCACACTCACAGGAGACGAGAACACACACCAGACTACAACAAGACCCAATTGAGGGTAATCTGAGTGACGTCTATGTAAGAGCAACAGAACTCTAAAAAAAAGTATGACTTATAAAAGAGGCAAAAGTATAACGCTTACCTCTATGATATACTCTGTATCAGTTGTATCTTTTGATAAAAATACTCAATAAAATACAAATTATAAAAAAAAAAATGAAGATGTTTTACAGCCAGTATGACAGCCACCAGAGGTGAATTTAACCTATTTAAAAAAAAAAAAAAAAACTGTATTGTTTTACATTGCAGGGGACTTTTGTTGCACTTTAATAATTATAATCTACAACATCTATTGAATGTTGCAATGTTACTTCTGCCTGCCCTCTAGAAGAAATTCCCATATAAGACCAATGGTTTAGCAGAATAAAATAAATCCAGGCAGTGGAGGCTCAGTTGACCTCCCTGAGAGCTGGCTTCCATGGCTCAACTACTTGTCTCGATAGATGGGACGGGATGGAGGGCATCTGTGGTGGAGATCGGGACGGGGGAGCCATTGCCTAACAACCTTCTTTCTCTTGCCAAATTCTCTTAGAGGTGCACTATAGGCACCCAGATCACTTCAGCTCATTGAAGTAGTCTGGGTGCATTGTCCCATGTCCCTTAACCCTGATCATGTAATTATCTAGACAGCCACTAGGGCAAGCATGGCAAACTCAAAGGCTAGCACGGGCAACATTAACAAGGTTTAACTTTATGTGGGCCGGAAAAAAATAAAACCTTAAATTTTGATAGAAACGTAGGTTTGTTTTGAAAAGTACAGTATATAAAAAAACAGCATCCTCCTCTACTAAACCCCAGTCCCCCCCTCTATACTAAATCCCAGTCCCCCCTTCTATACTAAATCTGAGTCCCCAACTGTACTAAATCACAGTCTCCCCCTCTACACTAAATCCCAGCACCCCCCTTTATACTAAATCCCAGCACCCTCCTCTACTAAATCCCAGCCCTTGTTTAAAAAAAAAACAATATTAGCCAACAAGCAGACTCCACTCACATTGCCGCTGCCAGTATTGGACTCTGGAGTCCAGCCTCTAGTATACCCCAAATGGCGCTGTCCGCATCCTGTGCCAAGCGGATCCTCTAGCTACTCCTTGAAAACCTGTGAAGGTGGAGCACGTTGATGTCACATTGGAATGTGACATGGCGTTGCGTGCCTCCGTGCACCTCTAGGTCCTCCACTGTCCAGCCACGGCCACCGCAAAACACTGACCAACACACACTGACAGACACACACTCACTCTCTGACAGACACACACACACTGATAGACAGACACACATGCAGACAGACACACTCTCTAACAGACACACACTATCTGACAGACACACACACACTGATAGACATACACACACAGACAGACACACACAGACAGACAGACACACAGAGACATACAGACACAAACACACAGACAGACACACACACACACAGACAGATAGATAGACACACACACACACAGAGACAGACACACACAGAGACACACACACACACAAAGACACACACACTGACAGACACACACACAAACACACACAATCACAGAGAGACACACACACACTGACAGACAGACAGAGACACACACAGACAGACACTCACTCACTGACACACACAGACAGACAGTGACAGGCAGACACTGACAGACAGACAGACACTGACAGACAAACACACACACTGACAGACACACACTGACAGATACACACACACTGACAAACACACACACACTGACAGACAGACAGACACACACACTGACAGACAGACACACTCTCTGACAGACACACACAAACACACACTGTCAGACAGACACACACACACTGACAGACAGATACACACACACTGACAGACAGATACACACACACAGACAGACATACACTCACTCACTGACAGACACACACACACTGACAGACACACACACACACACAGACAGACAGACAGACAGGCAGATACTGACTGATAGACAGACACACACACTGACAGACACGCACACACACACACATACACACAGACAGACACTGACAGACAGACACACACACTGACAGACACACATGCACTGACAGACACACATTTTTGCACACACTCACATAATTTTATTTATTTCTCCCTACCTCTGGGAGCTGATGTGGGGCCTCTACCTGATCTTCTCTTGGGAGCTCAGTCCTCCTGCTCCTCACGCACGCAGTTTAGTGATGCCGGGTGCCAGAATGACGTCATGTTCCGGCACCACTACAGAGGGTATGCGCGAGGGAGCAGTGAGGAGCAGAAAGACTGAGCTCCCTCCCTTCCGCCAGGGACCTCTCCTCCCCAGCCGGGTAATTTTGGCAGAGTAGGCACCTGCTCACCCCACTCTGCTTTAGTAGGCATGGCAAACTCGAGGCTCACTGGGCCTCAAAAATATTTATTGTGGGCCGCATGTGGCACGTGGCGTCCGAGTTTGACATGCTTGCACTAGACAGAATTACGGGTGATTAGGCAACTTTTGGTCCCCTAAATGATGCTGGATGTCCTCACGCTATGCATGAGAAATTCCAGCGTCACCAGAATCCCCATGGGGGGAGGCCTGACGAAGGGGGAAGTTAAAGTTCTTGGTTAACAAGTTTGTTTTCATGACACTATAGTTTCCCTTTAACCCAACCTTTCGTCCATCTACTACTCCTGCATTTCTTCACGCTAATACTTTTACACTAGACATCACTGACGATTAATAGGGAACCCTGTAGACTTTCAATACTGACATTAGTTTTAGGTGCCGAGGTCCGGAAGGGACACACATTGATACAATGTACGTGACATAGCCAATGTGAATGATCAATGTATCAGATTATTCATTTATTTATTTGATACACTAGTTGATAATAATTACAAATGTACTGTTGTTATTGTAGTAGTGATGAGATGGCATTGTACAAGTATTATTAATTCTTTTCTGTATATCTGGTGAAAATTTAAATAAAGATTAAAAAAAATAATATTAAAATTTGCGTAAATTTCACAATTTACTCTGTAAACTTCTCTGGCTCTTACAAAGTAAGTTTCACTCACATGGTGGGTCTTGCAAAAAGTTGTAACTGGGGCAAAGTCCACGGCAATTGTAAATTAGGGATTAATTTGTAAAGTAAGGCAACAATCTTTAAACCCCCAGCTCGCAGCAAACAATGGCAGAGGGAGGGAGGGGGTAGGCAAGTAACTATTGACTAGACTGCATTGTGTGATAAAACGTTTTCTACACACATTCCAGAGGTGGACTTTGTAACCAATTTTACGTGTTTTACAGAAAAAAAAATGGATTTATACAATATTAAAATGTTACTAAAAAATAGCTATTTCTGTGAGGGTTGTTTATGAAAGTGTGAATTGTCGAAAATTCTAAGATAGATATTTACTGAATCAAGGTAATTCGAAGTGAATTTAAAATTTAAGGCCGAAATAGCTAAACTTGAATAATGCTTCCAGTAGGCTATGTTTATAGTTCTGCCATTTTGGTCTGACACTTAAACTTGGCTTTTAGTTTGTTTTGAATTCTTGTTTTTTAGTGAATAACCTTGCAAATGTCTCTCTTGCATCAAACAAGATGGATTGAGTACATTTAGGATGTCAGTAAATATAAAGTTACCAGACTTCCTGGTGTTACTGGGAATGCTCCTTTTTCGAAGAGCTGTCCCGGTGTTCTGCACTGCTGGTAATTCTGTCCGACTGGTGCGGCTGCACCAGGACCCACATGCTGTTTGGGCCCATCATGTGTCCTTCACACTTATGGAAACTCATTGGGCGTCTCCAAACAAAGGCCCCTACTGGGCACCGTGGCCCGGGCCCATGTCAGATGGTGCTCGGAGGAAGTGAGAGCAGATCACTTCCTCTCATTTAACAGAGAGAGTCGCGCTTGGGAGGACTGGATGGAGAGAAAGAGTGCAGGCACACCAAGGAAGGAGCAAATTCCCAGCAGCTACAGACACCCATCAACCTCAGCCAGCAGGACCAATGGACCCCAGGGAAGCCACCCTCCAGCCCCCAAAAGGTATGGAAACAGGAAGATGGCAAAACATATATAATGAATGATGTGTGTTTGTATCAGTGTGTGTGTATCGGTGTCAGTGTGTGTGTGTGTCAGTGTGTATGTATATCTATGTCAGTATGTGTCAGTGTGTATTTGTGCATATGTGTATTTGTGTATAGTCTGTTTATATATCTGTTTCCACAAATGGGATGTTACACCCCAAGCACACTCGATGCCATTCTTGGTGATACTCAAACTGGTCCCAATTTTAACTCTAAAAAGTATGGTAATCTTAAGTAGATACAATGCTTGCAATGCCCCTAGAGCTATTGACCTGCCAGCTATGTGCAGTGGAATGTGCAATATTCAGGCCACTATATTATGTGCACCTCCCTGTTCTGCTCAGCAAAAACTGCAACACAGCAACTTACATGGCAGTGACTGAATTTGTAATGTATCAGGATCATAGTTGATCCAGCACACAGAATAGTATCACACCTAGGACTAAGGATAACGTCTAACCAGACCTTAGGATGGCCGGACTTAATGTACCTGAGAATAGTCAAAATACTTGCCGAGGTCAGGGACACAACAATGAGGAAAGGCAGAAGTTAAGGAAACCAGAAGTTAGGGAAGTCAAAACGAAGCTAAAGTCAAATACCAGAAAAACGCAATTAGGAGCACACTCTCGGATAACCAGCTAGTGGAAAACACAACAGGGCACTGACAGAAAGGTAATTTGGATTTAAATAACCCTCCTTAGGCTGTAATTGGCTGTCTCCGACCTCTGACCCCAAAACGTAGGTGTCTATTACGTGACGCCGCACGCATGTTGGCACCATCTTTGATGTGGACGGAGGTAAGTCTCCTATTAAAACTGGATCCACGGAACCGTAGCGGCCGGCGTCTCTAGGAACGCCGTACTCGCTGGGAACCGGAATAGAAGGAGGTCGGGCAGCGGTTTGCCGCGACCAAGGTAAGTATGAGATTTTTTTCTGTCGCTGAGGCCACTATGTTTCAGTGCGGCCACACCGGCAGAATCGCGGGTAGCCGTGACATAATGTACGCAGATTGTATACATATGGTTAAATGTTTTATTTTTATTGTTGCTCGGCCAAACATTAGAATAGAGAAGAAGCTGGGTCTAAATGACTGACAGCAGTACGGCAGGGGTCTCACATTATCGGTTACCGTAGTCCAGCTTTAGGGAACCTTCGGCACTCCAGATGTTGTGGACTACATCTCCCACCTTCTTTTGGATCAACAGCAAAAACATATGTGAGGAAGGCTGAACTTGATGGACGCAAGTCTCTTTTCAGCTATGTAACTACGTAACTATGTAATGCCCTTATAGCCATGATGATGGCAAAGCATTATGGGTGATGTAGTCCGCAACATCTGGGGTGCCGAAGGTTGCCTAACGCTGCCAATTTACAATACTACGCTCACACATTCATACGTGCAATGATGGCTGGTCCGCAGGTGGGACAGTGCCACAATAAAAAATGAATACCTTCTGACATGATCAGGAGTAATGATTAGGGTTATTAAGAAATCATATGAAGTGCATCCAGGGCCAGCCCGTGCATTGGTCCAAATGCGGCCATGACTCCAGGTGGCGGCACTTTCACAGGGGTGGCATATTGTCGCCCCTGTACTTTTAAGAAATCTGCTGTATTTGGCCCAGGTTGCCCATTTGCATATATAGCGTGAGTATCGCTATATATCTGCAGTACCTGGGCCTCTCCTTTCTTCTTACAATGAAGAGAGGGCATGAATTAGCTACCCTCATCACTTTGGGTGAAATACAGGGGTAAATACTGGGCTTGAAAATTAAATTATCTGTTATTTCTGCCTGGGTCGTCAGATAGTCCCTCAATATATAATTAATAAAACAATATAATTATATGTTAATAATATATAAAATACATTTAGAATCAAATATGTATATGTGCATATTTTATAGGGAAGGGAAAGTAAGAGAGGATGCACAAAATGAAAAAATAGGCTATGTGAAAGTGAAACTCTGGCTAAATGCAAGTAGAAAGTGGACTATGAAGTATTGAAACACAATGCTAAGATAGTGAAACCAGAAAATACAAGACAAGAACAGGTAAATTCCCCAAAAAAGAAAAGTAACAGTAAAGTAAACGTCGATCTGTAATTAGTGCTAAATACAAACATGTGAGAGCTGAGTCGATCACCAAAGTACCAAACGTACAGACACACGTGTGTATACAAATAAAACATAATGATTAAACCAAGTTAATAAATATTTAATCATGGAGCACCCCCAAAGCATAATGTTTCCACCTCCATGTTTGATGGTGGGGATGGTGTCCTTGGGGTCATAGGCAGTATTCCTTCTCCTCCAAAAGTTGATTTGATGACAAAGAGCTCGATTGTGGTCTCATCTGGCCACAACACCTTCACCCAGTTCTCCTCTGAATCATTCAGATGTTCATTGGCAAACTTCTGATGGGCCTGTACATGTGCTTTCTTGAGCAGGGGGACCTTGTGGGTGCTGCAAGATTTCAGTCCTTCATAGTGTAGTGTTTTACCAGTTGTTTTCTTGGTGACTATGGTCCCAGCTGACTTGAGATCATTAACAAGATCCTCCTGTGTAGTTCTGGGCTAATTCCTCACCGTTCTCATGATCATTGAAACTCCACGAGGTGAGATCTTGCATGGAGCACCACACCGAGGGAGACTGACAGCTATTTTGTGTTTCTTCTATTTGCGAATAATCGCACCAACTGTTGTCACTTTCTCACCAAGTTGCTTTGCTATGGTCTTGTAGCCCATTCCAGCCTTGTGTAGATCTACAATCTTGTCCCTGACATCCTTGGACAGCTGTTTGGTCTTGGCCATGGTGGAGAGTTTGGAATCTGATTGATTGATTGCTTCTGTGGACAGGTGTCTTTTATACAAGTAACAAGCTGAGATTATGAGCATTGAGATAGGAGCACTCCCTTTAAGAGATTGAGGGGTACAGTATGTGTGTGTGTGGGGAGAGGCGGGGCAGTGTGTTGGGGGCCAGTGTGTGTATGGGGGGGCTATGTGTGTATAGGGGAGTTATTGTGGGTCTGTAGGGGTAGGAGGGTAGATAAATATAAAAGTTTTTTTTTTAAATTAAAAAAATAATAATTTTCATATCCCCCCTTCCTTCTTACCGTTGCCTCGAAGGGGGGACAGTATTAAACCCTGGTAATCCATGTGATGAGAGTAAACTCTAGCAGCTCCTGAGGCTAGGGTTCACTCTCGCGAGACTCAGGGTGTTGCTTTGGTAACCGCGGCAATGCTCCAAGCTCACAAGCAGAGAACTCGGCGGTGCTGTAGGTTAGAGCTCCCCCGGGTCCTCTCCCCCTCCCCTGCTGGATGCAGCATTTCGGTGCCAATGGGCCAGTGAGGGAGATCCTTGAGGCAGGGGCGAGTGAGGCACAGTTTCCAGTGCTTTGATCATACCATCAGGAAAACAATTTGCGGCGCCCCTGTGTGCCTGTCCTGGGGCGCCGTGGCACACAGTTTGGGAACCGCTGCCTTAGACACAACTGGGTAATCCCTTAATCCTGGACTGGTAAATGGGGCATAAGGACTGTTTAGTGATACACAGACACACAGAAACACACAATGACACACCCTCCAGTTTTCTACTTTTTGGTTTCAGCACCCAAATACCTCAGTATTTTCCTAATACTCACTGATAACAAACTACTTTGAAAAAGTTCTGTGTACATCTTGAAGCAAATAAGAATTATCTTTCATTTCCCTTCCCTGTAGTAGTGATGGTGCCAGGAGTGCTTCCTGCACCCTATTTTATCTTGGGTTCCTTTAAGTGCCACTACCAGCCTTCAGTACTAACACTGGAGACCTGAAAGTTTGCCAGGCACTGCATAGTGGTTATGGTGTTTGGAGAGTTTTTTTCCAATAAAGGAACGGATACATTAATCTGTTGATTTTCCTCGTGCAGTATATGAATACCACAAACCGCAGGGAAGCACTTTTTATGTGCAGCTCCTTAGCATGAAATTGATAGGTACCCCAAAAATATGAGACACGATAATTCTCCGTTGTTCACTGTGGTGAAGGGGACCTCGCCACTGGTTTTTGGAGGGGACTGATTGCCAGCCTCATGCCTTGGGACTATGGCCCCTGGGAGATTGGGCACTTTAAAAACAGCATTCGGGGCTTATGGATTTCTATTGGACTGTGTATGGCCCTTGTTAAACTTAAACCCAATGGCGATTTTATTCTGTTCGTGGGATCTGGGCGCTGTTCGGATATATTGAGCGCTCAGATCCAAGCTATCTGGGGATAGGTTGAAAGTGGGGGTTCTGTTCAGTATGATAGGAATTATGTATTTTTATGTGTTTTTACTGTTGTTGTAAATGGAGATATTTTCTGTATGCTGGAGATAATTGGCTTACCACACCAAAGCCATGCTTGCAGTTGGTCAAAAAGGGATTTCCAACTAACTTTTGAACCACTGGACCAATTTGTATGATTTTGACATATGTTTGTATTTGGAGTAATGTAATGTAATGTGAATGTGATGTATACTTTTAAAGTTATGAATATTGTGTAAAATTGTGTATTTTCCTGCCTGTGATAATTACGTCAGCCCATTATGTTCAGTAATTATATCACAGGCAGAGGGGAGGATTTTGTGTGTAATTGCTGGGAGTGTCTGAGTGTATTGTACGTATTAATTGGTTGTTCTGCAAAACCCTGTGGGCAGTACAATGTGTGTAAAATGTGCATAAAAGCAGAGTGTTGGATTAAAGCTTCAGTTCTACTTCACCCTCAATTTAGAGTGCCGTCTCTCCAACGGAGGTACCCAGTCGGGGTGCCCGTCGATCCGTTACATTGGTGGCAAGCGATGGAATGGCGTCCCAGTGCGAGGTAAAGCAGCTCTGAGACACCGTTTGTGGATTTACAAATTGAGGGCGACGCTAGTGTTCATACAGCGTCCCGGTCTACAGAAGGATTTGGGAAAATATGGTTCGTTGACCCCTGGGCAACACACACACCTAAGGAAGAGAGTGAATTGGAATAGAGAGATATTGCCTGGAAAGAACTATGGTACGATGCCCTGGAGGAAGTTCAGTATCAACGGCAGGAACGCATTCCTGGTGTTACATACCAGTTAGAGGAACAAATGGCCTGGCGGATGCAGCTTCTGGGAGACCAACCCAGGGGGGGAACGGGTAAGACAACTTGAGTACCTTGTCGAGAGGGAACTGAGCCTGGACGCCTCATACCGGGCACTTTGGTGGTGCACTGTCCAGCCAGAGACGTGGAGGGCAGAGGGCATCCCGCCGGAGGGGGAGAACTACACTAGCCCTTGCCTGTTGTGGAAGGCCTTAATGGAAGACGAGGACTTCGGCAGTCCAGCAGAGTCACGGTACTGGGCTATCCATCATTACCGGGGAGAGATGTTACAGGGCCCGAGATCTATTGGACTGGGAGAAGACCTCCACTGTTTCGTTGCCATGGAGCGAGAACTGGAAATTGACTATGTGGAACTGCTAAACTTAGTTCGGCCGCAGAGGACGCAGAACAGGAAAGCTGGGTGGCAGACCCAGACCTGCCAGCCTACAACTGGGAAGACGTGGCTGAGGTACCCCCTGCTTCACTACCAGCTACAGAAGTAGAGGATCTCATAGACTGGTCCTGGAGAGACCACAGATGTTATGTTATGGTGTCTGCTGGAGTGCTGGAAATCCTCAGGAAGCGCTAGGAGCATCCTTCAACGGAGGTACCCAGTCGAGTGCCCGTCGATCCGTTACATTCACCCCAAAAATGCACTACTTATAGTGGAACAATTGCCTTATCTATTAGAATGTAGCTGGATCTATTGCCGAATGCTCCGTTTGGCTTAGTGTGCCCATTAGGATACTTTAGTTTCATTTTATTGCTTAATACTTTTTCCACTAAATAAACTCGTTCTTTTGCCCTTTGCTTCTTCTAAAGAAGCAATGCTTTACCCTTCTGTAAGTTAGGAAAATACAGATTGTAATAGCCCAAATCAGGTAATATCCTGCCTGTTACCGACTAATTAAACTTTTATCTACATAAAAGATATTTTGAGCAATGAAAATATTAACCCTTAACATACGCCATTAGAGTATCTTTCAAAATGTAGAAATGATTTGCTGTGTTTCGTATAGATGTGCCAGGTCTCTAGTAATCCTGGCATCGCTCGCTGTACACACTGAATCAAGTGAGATGGTACGCAGAGATTAGACAGAGCAAACATTCAATGGGAGGCACAATATTCATTTACTTTGTTTCTTTAAAGAGCCTGTTCACATGTTCGACATTGCTGCCAAAATTCTCTGGCAAAGCCAAGTTTCATTCATGATGAGGAAGGGGCATATTGAGTTTCCCAGTGCTCTGTGGTTCAACATCTGGGGTATGAATACATGTCTTCACTGACGTTCAACATAAACAGCATGGCCTCAATACTGAGTATATATAATATATTAGAATATATCTATACCCATGTTATATGTTACATAATGTTTCTGTATTAGAATGTATCTATACCCATGTTATATTTTATATAATGTTTCTGTATTAGAATGTATCTATACCATGTTATATTTTATATAATGTTTCTGTATTAGAATGTATCTATACCCGTGTTATATGTTACATAATGTTTCTGTATTAGAATGTATCTATACCCGTGTTATATGTTACATATTGTTTCTGTATTAGAATGTATCTATACCCATGTTATATTTTATATAATGTTTCTGTATTAGAATGTATCTATACCATGTTATATTTTATATAATATTTCTGTATTAGAATGTATCTATACCATGTTATATGTTACATATTGTTTCTGTATTAGAATGTATCTATACCATGGTATATGTTACATATTGTTTCTGTATTAGAATGTATCTATACCATGTTATATTTTATATAATGTTTCTGTATTAGAATGTATCTATACCCGTGTTATATGTTACATAATGTTTCTGTATTAGAATGTATCTATACCCGTGTTATATGTTACATATTGTTTCTGTATTAGAATGTATCTATACCCATGTTATATTTTATATAATGTTTCTGTATTAGAATGTATCTATACCCGTGTTATATGTTACATAATGTTTCTGTATTAGAATGTATCTATACCCGTGTTATATGTTACATATTGTTTCTGTATTAGAATGTATCTATACCCATGTTATATTTTATATAATGTTTCTGTATTAGAATGTATCTATACCATGTTATATTTTATATAATATTTCTGTATTAGAATGTATCTATACCATGTTATATGTTACATATTGTTTCTGTATTAGAATGTATCTATACCATGGTATATGTTACATATTGTTTCTGTATTAGAATGTATCTATACCCGTGTTATATGTTACATATTGTTTCTGTATTAGAATGTATCTATACCCATGTTATATTTTATATAATGTTTCTGTATTAGAATGTATCTATACCATGTTATATGTTACATATTGTTTCTGTATTAGAATGTATCTATACCATGTTATATTTTATATAATATTTCTGTATTAGAATGTATCTATACCCATGTTATATTTTATATAATATTTCTGTATTAGAATGTATCTATACCCATGTTATATTTTATATAATGTTTCTGTATTAGAATGTATCTATACCCGTGTTATATGTTACATATTGTTTCTGTATTAGAATGTATCTATACCATGTTATATTTTATATAATGTTTCTGTATTAGAATGTATCTATACCCATGTTATATGTTACATATTGTTTCTGTATTAGAATGTATCTATACCCATGTTATATTTTATATAATGTTTCTGTATTAGAATGTATCTATACCATGTTATATTTTATATAATGTTTCTGTATTAGAATGTATCTATACCATGTTATATTTTATATAATGTTTCTGTATTAGAATGTATCTATACCCATGTTATATGTTATATAATATTTCTGTATTAGAATGTATCTATACCATGTTATATTTTATATAATATTTCTGTATTAGAATGTATCTATACCATGTTATATTTTATATAATATTTCTGTATTAGAATGTATCTATACCATGTTATATTTTATATAATATTTCTGTATTAGAATGTATCTATACCATGTTATATGTTACATAATGTTTCTGTATTAGAATGTATCTATACAATGTTATATTTTATATAATGTTTCTGTATTAGAATGTATCTTTACCCATATTTGGTGGACATGCCCACTTATAACTCCCTTTTGGGAAAGAATTGTTAAGAGAATAAAATTGCTGGGTGATACAGAATTAGAAATGAACCCTACCCAAGTATTCATTACCTATTTTATATTTTATGTAATGTACCTGTATTAGAATGTATCTATACCCATGTTATATTTTATATAATATTTCTGTATTAGAATGTATCTATACCCATGTTATATTTTATATAATATTTCTGTATTAGAATGTATCTATACCATGTTATATTTTATATAATGTTTCTGTATTAGAATATATCCATACCATGTTATATTTTATTTAATGTTTCTGTATTAGAATGTATCTACACCATGTTATATTTTATATAATGTTTCTGTATTAGAATGTATCTATACGCATGTTATATTTTATATAATATTTCTGTATTAGAATGTATCTATACCATGTTATATGTTACATATTGTTTCTGTATTAGAATGTATCTATACCATGTTATATTTTATTTAATGTTTCTGTATTAGAATGTATCTACACCATGTTATATTTTATATAATATTTCTGTATTAGAATGTATCTATACCCATGTTATATTTGATATAATGTTTCTGTATTGGAATGTATCTATACCCATGTTATATTTTATATAATGTTTCTGTATTAGAATGTATCTATACCATGTTATATTTTATATATTGTTTCTGTATTAGAATGTATCTATACCATGTTATATGTTACATATTGTTTCTGTATTGGAATGTATCTATACCCATGTTATATTTTATATAATGTTTCTGTATTGGAATGTATCTATACCATGTTATATTTTATATAATGTTTCTGTATTAGAATGTATCTATACCATGTTATATGTTACATAATATTTCTGTATTAGAATGTATCTATACCATGTTATATGTTACATAATGTTTCTGTATTAGAATGTATCTATACCCATGTTATATGTTACATAATGTTTCTGTATTAGAATGTATCTATACCCGTGTTATATGTTACATATTGTTTCTGTATTAGAATGTATCTATGTTATATTTTATATAATGTTTCTGTATTAGAATGTATCTATACCATGTTATATTTTATATAATGTTTCTGTATTAGAATGTATCTATACCCATGTTATATGTTACATAATGTTTCTGTATTAGAATGTATCTATAGCCATATTTGGTGGACATGCCCACTTATAACTCCCTTTTGGGAAAGAATTGTTAAGAGAATAGAATTGCTGGGTGATCCAGAATTAGAAATGAACCCTACCCAAGTATTCATTTCTAACACACTACAACCACTCAGGGTATACGAAAGATCACTTACTATTAGGTTGATCAATGCAGCTAAGATTCTAATTCTAAAATACTGGAAATAAACAAATACTCCTTCAACTAAAGAATAGCTTAATGTAGTGGATGAGATGTTCGAATTATAACAAATAAGAAACATAAGCAATGTATAAAGCCTAGAGCAGGGGTAGGCAACCTACGGCACTCAAGGTGTCTTTGCACGGCACTCAAGGCTGCTACAGCCAAACAGGCTCCGGCCTATCAGGAGTCCCAGTAAAACTTCAGATATCTGCTAATACGAAAAGGTGGTGAAGGACAATCCTCAATTTATGCATTGCAGCACATAGAGTAAGTGATCTCAGAGCACTTCATTCCAGCACTTATGAATAGGAATCCACACAGTAGTAGAGCAGCTCGCAGTTGCTGTTGCAGCTCCTGTCCTTGACCTGTATCTGGCCGGCCTGGTCCCCACTGTTACCCAGGGAAGCCGCCCACACTGCTAGATATACACAGAAATGCAGAATAACCCTCCCCTTATACAAATAAAACGGACAGCCCACACACAAACATACACACAATCCGCACAAACATAACCCGCTAACAATCCACATACATGCACACAATCCCACATGCAGCCTCTCACATGCAATAACCCAAACAGCCCCCACACACTACCAAACACACAATGTGACATATCTATCCACACACACAATTCCACAAGCAGCCCTCATACACAGCCCACATTCATATGTATCATTCACACTCATGAACATATACAATATAATAGCTAAAATACACACAAATACAATGATACAAAGCAATTACATTAAACATAACACAAGCATACGGCAGCAAACACACTTCAATTTAAAAAAAATAGGACCGGCACGCTACGGGATATCACAATCCTATATCGGCACAGTGTTGCTAAAAGGTTGCCTACCCCTGGCCTAGAGCATAACAAGAGACAGAGACCTTGGTTTGAATATATAAGGAATTCAATTATAGTAACATTATGGGAAGAGGGGAGGAAGTTGGGGGATTTTAGACGATAAATGTTGTGTATTTTTTAATTTTTTTATACACTGAACAAAATTATAAACGCAACACTTTTGTTTTTGCCCCCATTTTTCATGAGCTGAACTCAAAGATCTAAGACTTTTTCTATGTACATAAAAGGCCTATTTCTCTCAAATATTGTTCACAAATCTGTCTAAATCTGTCTAAGTGAGCACTTCTCCTTTGCCGAGATAATCCATAAAAGGCAACTCTAAAATGTGCAGTTTTATCACACAGCACAATGCCACAGATGTTGTAAGTTTTGAGGGACCGTGCAATTGGCATGCTGACTGCAGGAATGTCCACAAGAGCTGTTGCCCGTTAATTGAATGTTCATTTCTCTACCATAAGCCATCTCCAAAGATGTTTCAGAGAATTTGGCAGTACATCCAACCGGCCTCACAACCGCAGACCACATGTAACTACACCAGCCCAGGACCTCCACATCCAGCATCTTCACCTCCAAGATCGTCTGAGACTGGCCACCTGGACAGCTGCTGCAACAATCAGTTTGCATTACCAAATGATTTCTACACTGTCAGAAACTATCTCAGGGAAGCTCATCTGCATGAGGTACCATGAAGAGATCCTGAGACCCATTGCTGTGCCATTCATCCACGACCATCACCTCATGTTGCAGCATGTTAATGCATGGCCCCATGTTGCAAGGATCTGCAGACAATTCCTGGAAGCTGAAAACATCCCAGTTCTTGCATGGCCAGCATACTCACCGGACATGTCACCTATTGAGCATGTTTGGGATGCTCTGGATCGGCATAAAGAACAACGTGTTCCAGGTCATGCCAATATCCAGCAACTTTGCACAGCCATTGAAGAGGAATGGACCAACATTCCACAGGCCACAATCAACAACCTGTGGCCTGTCGCCTCTATGCGAAGGAGATGTGTTGCACTGCGTGAGGCAAATGGTGGTCACACCAGATGCTGACTGGTTTTCGGACTCCCCCTCACACAGATTTTTTTCCTCTGTGTATATATGTCCATGTGTATGGTTTAATACACATCACATTTTTTTTTTGCCTTTCCCGTCGCCATTTTGTTACTATTTTTTGTTTCCCCTTAGGATTAATAAAGGTAGGGCTTCCTTGATATGTGTATTTTTCCGATCTGGACTTTTAGTCCGTTGTTTCTTTCTGTTTTTCGCTATTTAGTGGGTTATTCCCACAACTAGGAGAATAATAAAGCCCTCCCTTGATCGCACTAAATACTTTAAGGCTACTGGTCTCTCATGAATGAATGGTAAGAGAATTATGTATTTGTAATTTGCCATTCTAGATACTGATACAACTGCACTGCTAAATACTTTGGCGATATGCAACCTTGTACGTCTGCTTGATAAACGTATGAGCAGAAATGCCTTATTGACTCAATGACGCATGGCTACACATCGGATGAGGTGGGTAATAGTGATAATATCGACAGTGCAATGCACTAACATCTTGAGACATGGGATGTGATGTCTGATGAAACTGTTGCGTAGACTGTAGGTGTGGTGAGCTTCCCAAGGAAGGTGTGAAGATAACAACACTGACTTATTGAGGTGTAAGGTTAATTGTAGAGTACCAGGCAGTGTGATGTGTGCATAGCATTGCAGCACAGTTATTATTAATTGTAAAAAAAATTTCAGGTGTGAATTCTGCCAAAGAATTTTTAAACTCAGTGACTGGGTCCGAAATCTGGAAGGGGAAATCTGTCACTTCTGAATAAAATTGGGATGTTTTACATCTGTAGAAATATCAAATTTCAAATGAATAAATTTTTTACATTGGTTTAAATGATTAATTCCAACCAAAAGAGTAACCCTTCCTAACCCTCACTCCCTCTAAAAAAAATACCAAAAACAAAACAGAGACATACTTCTGAGACACTACGCTTGTCCAGGGTTAACTAGTACAACATCCCCCCGCATCATGCCTGTGTCACCTGTGTCCCACTCAGGCCTGGATTGGCCATCGGGCACACCGGGCAAATGCCCGGTGGGCCGCGATGGCAGGGGAGGTCACAGGACCTCCCCGGCCGGTCCATGCAGGGCCCAAGCTATCTGAGCGTCGGCCCTGCAGTAGTCCATGACGGGCCGGTGGGGAGATCAAAGATCTCCCTCACCGGCCCACTTGCACAGACATGCGGCTGGGGAGGGAGGTAGGGAGGACCCAGGTCACATCAAAATATTTGACACATCAGAGCTATTTTGGTAGCATATATTAGGCAGGTTGCTTTAATGATGTAGGTGATCAGGATATTAAACGTTTGGATAATTTTGTTTTATTTTTTAGCAGCTTTCTTTTTTTCTAAGAATCACAAGTGATGGAATGGTACCTGGGTCATAAAATGTGATGAGGGCTACCAGCTCATGCAGGAGAGAATGGGTATGTACTTATTCTGGCACACACGTCTTCCATCTCCCATCACACTCACAGTGCAATGTTAAAATGGGCTGCCTGTATGGTTGTAATGCATGGACACCCATTCATGCGTCGTTTGGGAAGCACACAGCCGATGGTGCTAGGACCCCGTGGCTCTCAAGGTTCCACCATGGGCGTGATGACTGCAATGAGGACACCCGGGACAATGCGGAGACAGGTGGACATGGGTTTTGAAGGTGTAGAGGACCTTGGCATGCTGGCAACACTAGTAGGCAGGTGAGACCCTGTCCATTTATTTTCTGATTGGTTGTCTTGTTTGTTGGATAAAAATACTTTTCTTAGTAAAAAAATATATCCTAGTACATAATTACACATGACTCAAATATGACTTTTTAATGGACACTATATTGACTATTGTAGTTGTTATGGTGCCAGAATGACCCATGCCCCAAACCCTGGTTCTGTGTCAAAATGATTTTATGGTTTCTGACACAATCCAAGGGTACATGGGTAATTTGACCTTGTCCCCTTTACTCGCTTAATTTCTGAAACTTTACATCTGCATTAGCAATAACAGTCCATACTCTAACACGCTCAGCGAGTGAATGCCATTCAGTTTGAACAAAATTGGTATTGCCAAGTGCAATTTCCACGCTGCAGTGGTTATGGTGCTCAGAGTACCCCTTGTTATAACAAATCATCTTCCCATATAACTCTGTATAACATTAGAAGAAACAGTCTCCAGGCTCTCCTACCAAGAATGAGAAATTTAAGAATGAGTCAGAAACCAGTATCCTAATTTTTAGACATGTCACAGTAAATTTGGCAAATATCAAATTTCTGGGCTTTAACCCATCAGAAATGTGCAGACCGTTGGAAGATATATAATTTTTTTCTTATGAGTGCTATTTTGCATACATTATTATGAATGGACCATTGTATGCATTGTTGGGGGGGGCAGAGGGTGGAGAGATCCATGTGACTACATTTGCAATTCTGATCTCCCCAGCATTCTGTTAGAAATCTTTATCTGTGCTGCGTTTATTATGCAGTATATGTGTAATGGATGCACATAGTCTGTCCTGAGTCATCACCAGGTGCGAGATTTAACATTTCTGTTTTAACTATAACTGGAACACATAAATGGACTATGTGAGGCTAGTCTTCTGTTGTCGGCGCAGGATGTGAAAGTCACAGCCGTTCTGGTTGGGTCAGTTTGTAATGGAATCAGATACTCGAAATCCAATCTCCCAGAATTTAAAATGTCTTTGTTTTCCCTAACCCTAATTCCCAGACCAAGTATTCAAATCATGTAAGAACGGTTTGATAACTTACCTGGGGTTTGCAGGGAGCCTGTCGCAGCCACCCTTAGAGCCATAGGCTACTGCCAGGAGTTTCTGTTAGATCCACTGTGCTAAGCCCTGCCGTGCAGAGTTGTCTCATTAGTTGAGAGCATCAGTTGAGCGCATGCAGCCCTTTCAGGCTTCGCTCAGTGACAGAGCTTCCTGTCGGACCACGGGTAAGTTATCAGACCTTTCATAAATGGTTTGATTGAGTAGTCTTGGCACCATAACCACTGCTTTAAATGCTGGGAGATGATGGGGCGATGCCGCTGCCATAGAAATAGTACAGAACGTTTGTGCAGAGCTGAGGTTAGAGGGGCCGGGGGAATTTGGGATTAGACGGTAAGTACCTGCTTTCATGATGAACTAGAATGGAGATTCCAGAATGTGCAGCCTTCTGCATGAGGTACACAACTGCAATGCTTTAGAGGGACACAAATTGTGCTGAAATACTTTATGTGTGAAGAGTAGTGATGTCGCGAACCCGAAATTTTCGGTTCGCGAACGGCGAACACGAACTTCCGCAAATGTTCGCGAACCGGCGAACCGCCCGAAACGCCATTGACTTCAATGGGGAGGCGAATTTTAAAACACACAGGGACTCTTTCTGGCCACAATAGGGATGGAAAAGTTGTTTCAAGGGGACTAACACCTGGACTGTGGCATGCCGGAGGGGGATCCATGGCAAAACTCCCATGGAAAATTACACAGTTGGTACAGAGTCTGGTTTTAATCCATAAAGGGCAGAAATCACCTAACATTCCTAAATCACAATCAATATGGATTGACACCTGACATATGACATATTGACACCTTGACATATGGATTGACACTTGTCCTCAGAGCCCCTGATGCACACGGACACAGAGCAGAATAGAGACTGGTCCCCCTACATAGGGTCACTTGGCAGATATGGATTGACACCTGTCCTAAGGATCCCTGATGCACACTGACACAGAGCAGAATAGGGACTGTTCCCCCTACATCGGGTCACTTGGCAGATATGGATTGACACCTGTCCTAAGGTTCCCTGATACACACCGACACAGAGCAGAATAGGGACTGGTCCCCCTACATCGGGTCACTTGGCAGATATGGATTGACACCTTGTTACAAACTGCTATTTGTAACGGGCCCTTTAAATGGCAAATTGCCCTGCCTCCCTGGGTTGTGGAGAAGCCTATTTGCCAGCCTCCTCCCGCATGACTATGGCCCCTGGGAGATTGTGAAAATGTATGCACTTTATTTGGTGTGTATGGCCCTTTAAGACTGTCGGTGGGCATATTGGGGCTTATGGACTCTTTATGTGACTGGTGCTGGCCCTTTAAACACCTTTTTTGGGACATCAGGAAGATTGGGACACTGCCCCTTTAAGGTCGTGTCCCCAGACTTGTTGGGGACACTGCCCCTTTAAGACGGTGTCCCCTGTGTCCCCAGACCTGGTGCAAACCCTTTGTGCCTGCCTGGCTATTTCCCACTTGGTTCAGTAAATGGTAAATTATTTCAGCTGCAGAGACTAAGTCCCATTCAGCGATGGGACTTAGTCTTTTTTTCAACCGTTTTTTTCAGCCTTATTTCAGCTGCAGAGACTAAGTCCCATTC
>OW240920.1:130919878-130958911 GCA_933207985.1 Pelobates cultripes
ACTAAGCATGCAGCTTGAGAATGAATCTTAAATGGATGCTGTCCAGTAGGTGGGAGGGTCTGCTAGGGAGGGTGTGCTGCTAATTGGCTGGAATGTGTCTGCTGACTGTGAGGTACAGGGTCAAAGTTTACTCAATGATGACGAATAGGGGCGGGTCGAACCGCGCATATGTTCGCCCGCCGTGGCGAACGCGAACATGCTATGTTCGCCAGGAACCGTTCGCCGGCGAACCGTTCGGTACATCACTAGTGAAGAGTGTGTCCTCTTTTTTTACAAAAAGTGCAGATAAAAGTAATTGGCACTCTTAGAATTTATACAAACATTGCAAAAAAGTGTGGAGAAGTAGAAACGTTATTTAATGTCTCCTCAGAGCTGGATTTTATATTAGGCAGAGTAGGCACTTTACAGGCCCATGCCTGATGGGGGTGCCTACTCTGATAGTAGTAGCCCTCACCCTACCACCTGCCCGGTGTCTGTGGTTTGCGGACCAGTACAAATGCTCTAGGACTATTGGTATTCAGTCTGCGTCGGCCTGATTTATTGGCGTACAACTTACAAATACAGATTTGTTAAATAGAGGAGATAAGTAAACATAAAAATCCAGAGAAGTGACAATCCTCCTTTAATGCTGATCTCTCTAAATAAATAAAAATGTCAACATTTGTTTTCTTACTTTAAGACAACCTTTTATCAGACCTGCCTTTTTTCTGTGCATCAACCCTACATAGATTTGCTAGGTTGGATAAAGCTGGTGCTTTAAACTGGTTCTATCGCCACGTTTCACTCAATGAGTTTTTTATGAAGATGAAATACTACTTTAAAGGGACTACATTGTATTACGTGCAAAGTCCAGGCTGGCAAATGCTAACAAAAGGTGTTGCCTACACCACCAGCCTTGCAAAATATGCAGACACCCAAAAAGTGACAGAGCTGCTTTAATAAATTAGTTAAAACAAATATATTATTCTATTTAGAACATTCACTAGCTCGAAAGCATAACAAAATTGATTGGGGCAGTGGTGGTTAACAAAATTGATTGGGGCAGTGTCGGCTCTAGACTTCATGAGACCTTAGGCGAAGCTCATACATGAGGCCCCCACTAACACACAAAGTGAAAGAAAAATAGGGGTTCCATTGTGTTTCTATAAGAAGCTGTAGCTATATTAAAGGGCAGGCTTGCAGAGCTGAATACAGAGGGCTAGTCTCTGTATTCATTGTTCAGAAGCTTGCAGTGTCGTGGCTCCCTGTGCCGCTGCATTGTGAGCTCTCTGATTGTAGTTATGGTATCATTTGCAAACTAAATTAATTTGCAATAAACACGTTAGTGAGTGGGAGGGTGACAGTGTATGGGGAGGCTGTGTTTCAGTGACTAGCTTCCCCATACTATACCTTTCTCCCTTCCTGGTGGTCTGGTGGACCATCTTACGGTCTGCAACTCAGCACCCGACAAAGCTGCAGACCAGAGGCTGTATGAACTCTCTGCCCCACTGGACAGGCTGAGTGGAGCGGCCCTGCACCTGGCAGCACACAGGGCAGCCCCCAGCCCTCTCCTGGTTTCAGGCCCTGGGTCATGGGTTAAGAGTCAAGTTACGGTGCCCCAGTGAGCACAAGTCCTTAGATCACTATCTAAATGAAATAATTAGGAACCACCTCTGGACTGGGGCATTTCCATACCAGTGTTTCACTTTTTAATTGATATATTTCTTGTAGGGTGGGGGCTGCAGTTAGTGATTTAACAACGGAAGAACAGACAAATAAAGAAAAGAGAGAGAGAGAGAAGAGGAGGGATGGAATGGAAAGTTAACCCTCTCTTGGACTGGGGTGTTCCACCCCTTGATTTCCTTGAGTCTTGATATTGTTTTGTTCTTGGGGTGCTGAGATAACAACAGCAGCTTGTAATTTACTTTACTTTCAAACCATTTTTATTGAGGAGAGAAAGATGATAAACAAAGTATGTTGAACAAGAATTAAATTGGACACTGAAATAAGACCACAGACTCCAAAAGTATACCTTCTTCCCCGTAACTGCTCACCTCAGACAGTGAGTTAATTAGAATAGTAAGTGGCGTAACAATTGTGTGTTGTTCCCGCAATATCTTGTGAAGATACAGATTGGTATACTCAAACTCTAATTCTTGTTACTATCGTTTTATATCATCGTCCAGTGTATTGATAAAAACTTGCCAACTCTGAAAGAACTTTTTTATTTTTACGTTATCTCTTTGTGAGTGTGACTCTACCCAATCCATCTTAACTGCATAAAGATGTTTAAAGGACCACTATAGTGCCTGGAAAACATACTCGTTTTCCTGGCACTATAGTGCCCTGAGGGTGCCCCCACCCTCAGGGACCCCCTCCCGCCGGGCTCTGGGGAGAGGAAGGGGTTAAACACTTACCTTTCTCCAGCGCCGGGCAGGGAGCTCTCCTCCTCCTCTCCTCCTCTTCGACTGAATGCGCATGCGCGGCAGGAGCTGCACGCGCATTCAGCCAGTCTCATAGGAAAGCATTCAAAATGCTTTCCTATGGATGCTGGCATCTTCTCACTGTGATTTTCACAGTGAGAAGCACGCAAACGCCTCTAGCGGCTGTCAATGAGACAGCCACTAGACGGCTTTAGAGGCTGGATTAACCTATTTATAAACATAGCAATTTCTCTGAAACTGCTATGTTTATAAAAAGAAAAGGTTAACCTTAGCTGGACCTGGCACCCATTAAGCTGAAGTGGTCTGGGTGCCTAGAGTGGTCTTTTAAGGCGTACGGCTAGTATTTCAGATTTGGACAGCTCTTTCGGATGCTTTAAAGGAACACTCCAAACTCCTAAAGCACTTTGGCTAGCCAAAGTGTTTTATGTTTAAAGAGTGTGCCTTTCTTTTCATTTTACAATTAGTGCAGATTACAATAGAAATTGTCACTTTTATAAACTAGCTTTGTTCCCTCGAGTTTTTATTTTGTTGTATTTGGGCAGTGGAGTGTCACTTTAGCTTTTCTGTGATATAGTAGTGAAAACCAACAGGGACTCGGTTCCCTTACTATATATGCAGAGAGAACCGAGTTCACACACTTTTACTGTGACAGAGAGAGCACTGCTTAGAATACAGTAGTATTTATACAGATCACTGAACATTTTCAAATTGCAGAAAATTAACACCTTCATTTTTCCTTACTCGGCTTTAAATCCCAAATGTTCTGTATATAATCCTGTGACTATACCTCCACATGAGGCTATCACCATTTTAATATGGTCACAACCGCACTCCCTGCAATGCATATTGCTAAGTCACTAGCGGGGGCTGCACTTATTGTACCAGAACAAATAGTACACACCTTTCTTGAATAGGTTCACAATGACAAGAAAAAAAAATGCTAACTCAGGCGTGGAACCTAGCCCACAATGAACCTGATACTTGCAAGATTTTCAGAAAACCCAGACAATATTAGAAATCGCAATGCTCCACCTGCAGGTCGATGCACACATTGCAGGAGGTTTTATAAAGAGGGCTTGCAAGGGATGGATTTACTAAACCCTAAAAAGGGTTGATTCACTAAGGTTCAAATTGAAGCAAATCAAGTGAAAATTGCAAAATGAGGCTAAAATAGAGCAGCTTAGATGAATGAGAGAATTTATCCAATCAGCAAGTTTTCTAACTTTGATTTAATTGATAAAGGTCAGAGTTTACTGAATAATCTTGAAAACTGGAGTGAACTCAGAATCAGATTACTACATTTACGCTAAAAGAACCAAGTTGTGGATAAAGGGGAGGTGGAAAATTTTCCCCTAATATTTTCAATTTGATTTTCCATTAACTCAAGTTCTTAATTAGTGAATAATTTCCCTTGTCTGAGTCAGGACAGATGCATCTTAAAATATTTAGAAATAATAGCATGACATACACTACGGGTGCTCCAAAAGTAGATCCCCAGATGTTTTAAAACTACAGCTTCCATGATGCTTTGTCATTCTAAAGGCATGCAAACATCAATGAAGGTGTAGCTCTACAACATCTGGGGATCTACCTATTGGGCACACCAGTTATAAACAGGGATAGGAAACTCCAGATGTTGTGGACTACATCCCCCATAATGCTCTTACACCCAGAATGCTGGCAAAGCATCATGGAAGGTGTAGTCCAAAACATTTGGAGTGCCGAAGGTTGCCTATGCCTGCACTATAAACTAAGAATGGGGGGGTCAGCTAATTTTGTATTTCACCTATATTCTGTTCTTTCAAGTCACGTGATTTTGTGACGCACAACATGAAAAACAGTTCTTTGGCCTTAACTAGAAACTAATTCTGAATTAACTTTGAATTTTCACTTCAGTGAATTACCCTGACCGTCTCTGGAGAACTGAGGCAATGAAATGGACTTATGAATAATTACAGAGCTTCTCAGCCCATTTATTAGTCTTTTAAAGTATGGGTAAGCATGTTTAGATGCCCGGCGGTGCAGCGTGTTATCAGGGCTTACATGTTCGCTAGTTTGACGTGCCCCGTTTACAGACAGCAAGCTCGTACTGATGATAATTGTGTCACGTCCATGCCCACCCGTCCCCCATCTAAAGGTACCAGGTTTGGATTTTAAAGGACCACTCTAGGCACCCAGACCACTTCAGCTTAATGAAGTGGTCTGGGTGCCAGGTCCTTCTAGGGTTAACCCATTTTTTTATAAACATAGCAGTTTCAGAGAAACTGCTATGTTTATGAATGGGTTAAGCCTTCCCCTAATCCTCTAGTGGCTGTCTCATTGACAGCCACTAGAGGCGCTTGCGTGCTTCTCACTGTGATTTTCACAGTGAGAGCACGCCAGCGTCCATAGGAAAGCATTGTAAATGCTTTCCTATGCGACGGGCTGAATGCGCGCGCAGCTCTTGCCGCGCGTGCGCATTCAGCCCAGGAGGAGGAACGGAGGAGGAGAGAAGGAGGAGAGCTCCCCACCCAGCGCTGGAAAAAGGTAAGTTTTTACCCCTTTCCCCCTTCCAGAGCCGGGCGGGAGGGGGTCCCTGAGGGTGGGGGCACCCTCAGGGCACTATAGTGCCAGGAAAACGAGTATGTTTTCCTGGCACTATAGTGGTCCTTTAAGCTAGATTTTGCAGTTTGTTGCACACATTGTTGAACATTTTGCAATGTATTAGCATTCCTATCCTGTTAAGGTATGTATGTAGGTTCTAGTTTGTTTAGAACAGTTGGTATGTGGCGTGGATAATGTGTGAAAGTGTGCTAAGATAGTGGTTTACATTAATTTGGTATATATATATATACAGGTAGTTCCCGACTTTACAAACTAATTGGTTTTGAAGCCTTGTTCATAAAGTGAGAGTTCATAAAGTGAGAACTAATTTCCCATAGACACAATGTAATAAACACAGGTTCCGTTCCTGACCAACACATTTTACCATTGAAAACCTAAATTATTAAAGGACCACTCTAGGCACCCAGACCACTTCAGCTTAATGAAGTGGTCTGGGTGCCAGGTCCAGCTAGGGTTAACCCATTTTTTCATAATTATAGCAGTTTCAGAGAAACTGCTATAATTATAAATGGGTTAAGCCTTCCCCCTAATCCTCTAGTGGCTGTCTCATTGACAGCCACTAGAGGCGCTTGCGTGCTTCTCACTGTGATTTTCACAGTGAGAGCACGCAAGCGTCCATAGGAAAGCATTGTAAATGCTTTCCTATGCGACGGGCTGAATGCGCGCGCAGCTCTTGCCGCGCGTGCGCATTCAGCCAGCGGGGCGGATCGGAGGCGGAGAGGAGGAGGAGAGCTCTCCGCCCAGCGCTGGAAAAAGGTAAGTTATTACCCCTTTCCCCCTTCCAGAGCCGGGCGGGAGGGGGTCCCTGAGGGTGGGGGCACCCTCAGGGCACTATAGTGCCAGGAAAACGAGTATGTTTTCCTGGCACTATAGTGGTCCTTTAAGTAAAAATACAAAATGAAAGCATAGCAAATACATGTATGTTGTATGAATTTTAAAGGCATGCATACCATATTGAAATCTTCATCAAATTATCATCAATCCTCATACTATTCAATGAAGAGACATGCTGCACTTTTTGAATGGGGGCACCTCTCTTAAAGGACCACTATAGTGCCAGGAAAACACTTGTTTTCCTAGCACTATAGTGCCCTGAGGGTGCCCCCACCCTCAGGGTCCCCCTCCCGCCCGGGGAAAGGGGTTAAAACTTACCTTTTTCCAGCGCTGGGCGGGGAGCTCTCCTCCTCTTATCCTCCTCCTCTCCACCCATTCGGCTGAATGCGCACGCGCGGCAAGAGCTGCGCACGCATTCAGCCGGTCTCATAGGAAAGCATTTACAATCTACAATGCTTTCCTATGGACGCTCGCGTGCTCTTACTGTGATTTTCAACAGACAGCCGCTAGAGGCTTTGGGGGAAGGCTTAACCCATTCATAAACATAGCAGTTTCTCTGAAACTGCTATGTTTATAAAAAAATGGGTTAACCCTAGCTGGACCTGGCACCCAGACCACTTCATTAAGCCGAAGTGGTCTGGGTGCCTAGAGTGGTCCTTTAAGCCCTCCTACTTATTCATTTTCTTAATTATCAGCTTCCCCCTTTCCTTTATCACTTTTCTGTTACTCCATTTATTTTTACAGCTCTCAAACTTTCTTCCTTCTCCCCTTTTTAAGGCTTTCCAGCCCTCCTCCTGCTCCTTACTATTGCTGCCTGCCAAAACATGGCCCAATGGCAAACACACATACACACACAGACAGCTATGTCAAACACACACAGACAAATCAAGTACAATCTCTACTCAATAGCACACAGTGCAATGATATTACAGGATCTGTAATGTATGCCCATGAACGCACGAAAAGAATACAGTACAATCTAAATCTGTTTTTTAGACTTCCCTTTATCTTCAGGAACTGTGTTCCTGAGCCTCATCTCTCTTCTTGTCTACTCCTAACAACAAATTCTTCTTCTCTTCTTGTTTGTGCTCCAAAGCACTCTCCTCGGTCCTGATCTGTGGACCATTGACACAAAATGGCGGTGACACAAAATGGCGGCACATCCAGAAAAAAGCTCATAAAGGCGGGAGTTCATAAAGCGAGAGTTCATAAAGTGAGAAATGCCTGTATATATATATAATTATTTGACTTTTAAAGGAACTTCTCAAAACAGCTACTGAAATATAATTATATTGAAGGCTTAAAGGAACTCTTAAAGGAACACTCCAAGTGCCATGAATCCTAGGTGCGCCCCCCAATATAAGTAGTGGTATGACTTCTCACTTGGGGTCCACCAAGCTCTGCTCTCCGCCTCCACTAAAGCCTGCAGAGAGCTCAAAAGGGAACATGGCCTTAGAAAGGGACCTAAGATATGTTTATTCTTTATTTCTTGGTTTTTGGAGAGATCTGATATATCTTACTCCATCCAAAAACAGTCATTTTGGTTGGAGTAATACTTTAAGAATGTTTTCTAGTCTGCTGAATGTAGAATTATTTTTAGAGAAATTTCTTCTTTTGTTTTTATTTTGGAAGAAGAATGAAAAATTAAACATTTATCCTCTGTAAATAATATGCTACATTTTAATTACAACTGCAAAATTGCCAGAATTAATTTAAGTCCTGCCGGGGATTGGATGACTATATCACATTCCCAAACATTATCCAAACTCCAAATCTGGCCTTCAAACATCATACGTGGTATTTTGTGGACAGCATCAGTGGAGATGTCCAGAGAATGGAGTGTCGAAGGTTGCCCGCCACCACTGCTCTAACCCACAGGTTACTGTAATGGGTGGTTTCATTCATTGTGAATCTGTCTTTTGAATTAATACTTTAACACACAGGGGAGAATAGAGGAAAATCACTGCTGAAATATAGCCTTAATCACATATACCGTTCAAGGTTTAGAACAGGCATCGCGCCACCCAGGGCATATAGATGAAACTTTTGTGACAAAAATGTGGTGGCATAGGTTTTGCTAGAATTATCATGGCAAACCGAGCCCAGATTTGCCTGCATCTACAATACTTACTAAACTAGGAATAATACTTCGTTAATTTAAATGTATAATTTTTAAATGTGGCAGCTCAGTGTATTGTTAATACTGATATAGACAGATAAAACCAATCCTGTCGGGGAACTATTGTGTGAATTAGAAACTTTTTAACCAACTCTCTCATAATCACACCTCTCTGTACATTTATCTTTAGTCTGAAGGGATTAAGAAGGAATCTCTGGCCTTATCTCGTATAATAAAATGCCTTGTTTTTCTTCCTTTGATGCTACCTTAAACTCAAATGATTCTTAGAATTTAAGGGTACGTAAAGTGCTATTTAGCAAACAGAAGTAATCAAAGAACTTTAAAAGCAAAGAGAGAGAGAGATATTTGATTCTTACAGCCTTGTTTGTTCACAAACGTCTTTTGTGCTTCTTGTTTTTTTCTTTTAAGTTAAATTTTGTTGTTGTTTGTAAATGCTTTCTTGATAAAGGAGATTACAATTAAATAAAATAAATCCGCCCCTACATTAAATCTTGTAGTCTTCAGTATTGTACACCACTGGGCTGAAAATCCATCTTGCTCCTTTCAGATTACGATAAAGTCACTAACAAAATGATAATTTTACTACATGACAGGAGGAGAATATTTAGTGATAAACTCTCTTTACTAATTAAAAAAACTAGTATGAGGTGATGTAAGAGCATGTTCCTAAAAGCACCTCCTCTTTCATTGCTGCTCTTGCATCCTCACTGGTCAGAGTTTGGGCTTCTTTAGCACTAAATATTGATGTAAATTACACTTTGAGTCCTCATCTATAATCCTCTGTGGGACCTTTATTGCCCACTGGTGGTTGGGCTACACACTTACTGCTCCGCAGACAGTACACCTATGACATGGACCTGCGTAATAGTATTTGGACCCACTGCCCTGACTTTAACTGGGTCTCTTCTGGGTGAACCTAAGTTCTGAAGCCAGGGTGGCAATCCTCTGTTGATTGAAAGACTCCCGCTGCAAAAGACGAGCTGGAATCAGAGTGATCAGAACGCGATCCGAACACCTCAGCCACACGGCACTAGTGGGCCTCCCAACAGACACCTGGCCATTCCAAGGATAAGGAACGGAATGGCATAGAGCAGCACTCCTGATGATTGACTCAAATTCCCCTGACCTTGCCTCTAAGGAACTGGGACCCCTGGCCAATGGACTTCTGTTTGGCAAACTATTTCTGAAGGAGCTTAAGACATGCTCTTGTATTACCTCCTACTTGGTTTTGATTGGCCGATGTTTTCTTTTTGATTTGTGCTATTACTGAAGTTATTAAAGAGAGTTTACAGCAAAATATTCGCCTCCTGACATTACTAAGATTAAGATTGTAGGTATAATCTTTAATACACTTCTAAAGTTTGGCTGGGTAGGATTCTGAACACATTCTTCAAATGTTAGATTAGCTACAATTCTATGTGTTGAGATCCAATAAGATATGCATGGTGTATGCAAATATTTGTACAGCAATAATGACATATAAAAGGTTCAGTCTTATACCAACCATAAACTCATTAAAAAACAAAACAAGGTTCTTCCATATCCTCTTGTTGAAATGTGGTGGGAATAGTCTCCTTTATGATGATCATAAAACAAACTACACACGTTTCCAGTGTTGTGTTTCAATTTTCCAAAGATAGTTGAAGGGGACCAGGAGAAACTTTAAGGGACACTTCAGACCCCTAAAGCAAGAGCTTTTTTTCCACAGCAGATTTCAATAGAAATTAGTGTTTTGATAGATTACCTTGTTACACCCCCTGGTTGTAACACGATTTCCCCAATGTGACTAGGGCCTCTTTTCCAACCAAGTGAATTGCTTTCAAAATCCAGAGACAATTTTTAAAATATTACCTTTTACCTGTTTTTTAAAAAAAAACCTTCCTATATTTCAGGCTATAAAAGCATTAGATTATCACACTCATAATCAAAAGATGCATGCCTGTAAGGCTATAAGGTGTCTTGCTGGTCCGCTAATCACATGGTAACCTGATCCGGCAGACAGAAATTTTTCCCAGTCCCTGATGAACCCTCTAATCTCTCCGCTGCCCTCGCTTTGTGCATGTACCATTTTATGACGCAGCACACGTGTGCCAAAGTCATAACATCACCGCCCCATCACATTTTGGGGATGTGCTTACCTTATTAATGCCACCAACCTACAAAAACAGCAGTTTTCCAAAAACTGCACAGTCCCCAGTTGTGGTTTCTTTTTCACCCTATAGCACTTTTTTTCTGTTTTGAATTCTAATTACTGATCCGACTCTTCACTTGACCATTCTGTACTCTGGAACTCTGACCTGGCTGTATCTTTATCTGATTTCTGGGGTCCCTTGATTCTGGCTTGTCTTGACTTTTCTGTCTTTCGGTCTTACGTGAAGCCCGGCCACCTCTAAGGACCGTCAAAACTCCTATTTACTGAGGGTATATTCTGTGTTCTTGGGTTTAATATGTACTTGTCCATGACAATGCCTTATAAAGATGCATAACATTTAGCTACACTAATTTAATTGTACGACAAGACAAATAAAGCAAGCTGGGGGACCAGGGTAACATGCAGAATTGATTTTGTTAAGCTTCGTTTAAGCCATTGAGCGGACATTTTATCCACATCACACCAGATGTGATTAAAGAAACAAGGTGATTGAATGGTGTTGGTGCTAGGAAATTTCTCATTCCCAATTGTCATTGACACAAACAAGAACAGTAAAGGCTGGTTCATAGGGACAGGTGGAGTGGTGCCCCGAGTTGTTGTTGTTACAAAACAATAAAATCCACTGACCTTATAAGGATCATGGTCGTAGTTTAGCAACATCTAGGAAGCCTGGTTTAGAGATGACTTGACTAAACTCATAATAGTACATGCCGCCCAGTTTGATGTTTTCTTAGAAGTAACAGCTCTACTTATTGACTGGCAGAACATTCCATTTGCAACTCTGCTACATGTACAAATGCTGTAGGTAGAAAATCTAAATCATGTGAATTATGCACACTGCAGGGAAGCTCTTTTCATGTGTTGCTCATCACTATGAAGACATAATGTGTCTAAGAATTATTATTAATATTATATTATTGACATTTATATAGCGCCAACAGATTCCGTAGCGCTTTACAATATTATAAGAGGGGGGATTTAACTATAAATAGGACAATTACAAGAAAACTTACAGGAACAATAGGTTGAAGAGGACCGTGCTCAAACAGGCATACAGTCTATAGGCGTCATGGCAGAATTGTCAATCCTTCTCCCATTCCTGGCTATATCATGAGTTCTATAAATTGAATACAAACTCCAAAGAATTAATGTTTAAAATGGAATGAGGCAAACATTTTATTTTTTGTTGAACTAAGTTGCATATGCCCACCCAGAATCCTTTGCAGTAGTAACATCACTGCAAATTTGAGATTTCTGTGGGAAAAGCAAGTCTTATGGTTTGTCTGGTGTGCAGATTTGTGTTTAACAATGTATTGACTATAGATTAATTCAGACAGACAAAAAACAAAACAAAACAATCATGCGGACGTGCTCTGTCCTGATGTCACATCTCAGGTCAACTGAGGTTAAAATTAGGTAAATAAACCTGTGGGTTTATTTATATTGCAGGGCTCAACAGCAATAAAAAAAATCTTGATAATGAGTTTTAAAATACAGCAAAAAAAAACCCTAAAAAACTGCAATTGCTTTTGTTTGTTTAAAGGAGTACTCTGGCCTTGCTGTAAGTGACTGTCTTAACAATTAAACAGCTGGGTGTAAGTAGGTCACAAAGTCATTTAGAAGTAGATAAGGATCCCAACATGTTGTCTACCTGCTTGTAACAATATCTATGCAATACCGAAAATAAAGAATTTATAAAAAAAAAAAAAAAAAAGAAGTAGATAAGGATCCTTCCATTATACCTGGTCTCTGGCTGTGAATGCCATATATATGCCAGGGAGCTACTGGTCTGTGGGTACTAAAGGGGGACTTATTGGTATAAATATATATATATATATATATATATATATATATATATATATATTGTCAGGACTTTTCAAGAGTGAATTGTCAGGAATTAATTAGAAAAAATGATCGCCAAGACTGCTATGTTTTTAATATGATAATTTTGACGTAAATTTTAAAATTCGCTTCAAACTCCCAGCAATTTGTCTGACCTTTTTCCATTCTTGCCAGACCACCATGTTTTTGTGGGGTCCTTTAATTTTGGCTTCTGTCCAATAGGAGGGCTACTTGGCTGTATTTGGATGGCGTGGTCCCCCTCTGTAAAAATCAATCAGGGATGTCCTCATAGAAAAGTCCACCATTAGCCCCCCTGTTACCCTAACACACCATGGTATCACTGGACATTATCCCCTACAGTACATTGAACATTAACTTATAAATGACCCCCAAAAATAAAACACACAAACCCTAACCTAGCAGAGTTAGCAGAGAGGTGTGAATTAGGGGACCTTCTGTTTGTGGTTTCTTATGATGTCATCAAAATCCCCTGATTAAATTACTTACTCACACACATTTATTATATTGATGTGAAAGTACCATTTTCTGTGTTGCAAATTCTGTGGTTGCATGCAGTCCGACTGCTAGAAAGTGTGACTCAATTTTCAGCTCAACTATGGGTAAATGTACGATGCTTACAATTACAAAATGTATACATAATGGATTATGTGGTTGAAACTGTTCAAAAGGTACTTTTCATAACCAAAATAACATTTATTTAAATTTTTTATTTTTTTTTACACACTGTGGGGTCATGCTCCTAAAAAGTAACTCATACAGCTTGCATTCTCAAACTACAAGAATGGTAATGTGTCAAGTTGTTATGGTGTCTGCTTTGAATTCTCACTATGGTATACAACCTAGTTTTGACTTTCTGTAACGTTTCCCCAATTAGCTCTAGTCGTTGACAGATTTGCAATTTTTGGAGCATCTCCAAGTATCGCAGTAATATTTGCATGAGGTTTCAAGGGAGAACGGTGTCCAAAAGAAGTTTTTTTTTTATTGGTATATAAGATATATCTGTCATACAGGTCTAAGAAAAAAGTAGTGATGATTGACAATTAGCATGAATTCTGAGGATTTCGTTAATACGTTACACTAAACTTGTAAGTTTATATTCAATAAAACATTACAAATCAACCAGAACTTAATATTTTCTTCATGCGATGCTCGGTTTTATTTTTAAATGTATATTAACCCCTTAAGGACACAACTTCTGGAATAAAAGGGAGTCATGACAGAATATTTCCGTCATGTGTCCTTAAGGGGTTAAAAAAATAATGAACAATTCAGCTGCAGTAAAGGCACAGCCAAGGCACACAATGCAAATGAGAACAAAAATGAAAACATTGTTTCAGTGTATCCACTTCCATTTAGTATGTACAGTGGCTGAAAAGGGCAATATTTATAATCTATATTGGAGGCTCTCAATCAGAGGATGTGTGTGTGGATTTCTAAGTTTAATTTTATTTTCCAGACCTCACAAAAACATATTTGCGAACTATAGAGGATAAGTAAATAGAATATTAAAATCCAGAAAGTGACAGGTCCGCTATAAATATTGAAGAATTTTTTTTATTTTTTAATTGTTGCCCGTACATTAACCGAGTGTCCAGAATGATTGGGTTCCAAAATGGCAAATAATCAAGAATAGAGACACAAATTCAGATGCTCAATACAGTGCTAGAACAATCTAAATAAAATGTTATCGTTCGGCAAACACAAACCACAACCACGTCTAGAGTGGTAACAACAAAAAGTTCAGTTACAGTCACCATTTGTTTTAGGTTTCATTTTGCCATTTCTATTTCACTTCACTACAATTCAAAGTTTAGAGAATAAGCCTGCACATTTAAGGCAAAGGCAGAAGAACGTCCACAGGACAGCGAAAGGTGAAGGAGTTAAAATTAAGTGGATGAGCATTAATGGGTGTTTGGGAAAAAATTTAACTGGACCACAAGAAAACAGGGGCCAAATCAAACTGGATTACAAAACGTCTTATTAAACCCAATCAAGAGGCAGAAAAGAAGATCCATACCCAGTAATCCAGTTAGTGATTTTATAAATACGTACAGAGAGACCTTCGTTTAACCTTTTACCTAGCCTAAAAGAAAGAGATTGGACACAGGAGTGTTCCTTATTAAAAGCTTACTTTAGATTAACAACTAGGTTAAAATAAATAAATATATTCAGTTATTTAACCCCTTCAGGACGGAGTCAATAGTGCACGTTCTGATCAAAACAAAACGTAAACAAAAACTGGAATTTGCGCTATATGTCTGTTCAACTGTAATTCACCGCTGTCACATTAAGTGCACCCACACTTCTTATATATCATTTTGTTCAGGAGAAACAGGGCTTTAATTTATCATTAATTATTCATATATGGAACATAATTTATTATGAATAAAATTTAATAAAATGTGAGAAAATAAGATTTTTTTTTTAATTTGTATTTCCGTCTGACATTTTAGCTGTGAATATCATAATACTGTTGGGTTTTAATGCAAAAAAAGAGACACATCAGCAATGTCTTACGAGTACAACAGTACCCCCCATTAACAGGTTTTATGGTGTTTTGGAAAGTTACAGGGTCAAATATAGAACATTCCATTTTCAAATTGAAATTTGCCAGATTAGTAATGTTACCTTTGAGACGGTGTGGTAGCCCAGTAATGAGAATTACCCCCATAATGGCATACCATTTGAAAAAGTAGACAACCCAAGGTATTGAAAGTGGGGTATGTTTAGTCTTTTTTAGTAGCCACTTAGTCACATGCCACTGCAACGGCTTTAAAAGCCAATTAAAGTGGTTAGGCATAGAACGCCGTAACGGCATTAAGGGGTTAACTTGTTTTAATAAGACCTAAAATTATAGTGGATCACAGAGTAGAAATACTATATTTAAAAGGTATTTATTTCTCTTAACAAAGGACTATTTGTTTTTACATATACTAAAAAGGACAAAAATGGGAAATGGTCTTGAAATAATAAAGATATATAGTTTATATAGGACATGGATTCATCCAAATTTGGGTGGTTCTGGAAATTGATTGAACTCTTGAAATCCAAGCAGAAACGCAGACGAATCATGAACCGAATGAACATGTTAGCATGCGATTCGCTGTCTAGAATTCCGCTTGTGGCACCAAAAAAAAAAAGAAAGAAAGAAAGAAAAGATGATTGAGGGCTACAGGACAATCACTAAATGTTGATTCTATTCACAAGTCCAGTGAGAAATAAACAATATGAGGCACAATTGGACCAGATATGCAGTGAATTTTGGAGCATCCAGAACCGACTCAATACCTTCCACTCACGAGTTGAGTCTGAAGACTGAGCTGCTGCATCAGGGCACCAACCCTGTTCTAGACTGAGGGCCCATCTGGAGGTACAACCACCCAGTCACCAACTGCCCAGAGTGTTCTCCACTGTCTGACATACACACGGGCCCGAAACCCAACTTTCAGAGACAGAGGGTCCTTGGAGCAGTGGCAAATGCTCCCTCTACGACCTGGGTTCAGGGGGGAGTGGAGTCCTGAAGCAGCGGTGCAATCACAGATCCTAAGCATGCAGCACGATACCAACATCGCGTTACAGCTGGAGATATCTTACCTGGCAAACAGTCGGAATGTCTTACAAAGTGTACCTGTGGCATTGGATGAAGGCCTAAAGATGGAGGTCCTGCTTATCCACACATACTACCCTGTTGCTGGCACAGGATATTCCTTACTTCTTATCTATTAATATTAAGTGCCTAGTAGCCAGCAGCATCAGAGCTCAAGTATTACTTATATATAGCGTGTTATACCACAATCCTTTTTATTATGCTTTTTTCACCTAGCATATACCATGCTTTGTACTCTTACTTAATTTGTTCTTGATTCATGCATATGTCTACCTACTCCTGCCTACTATCTTACTTGCTTAGATTTAGACATGTCTGCTTAGCCGGTTTGTTTTACTCCAAAAAAAATTAACAAAAAAAACAAGGCCTTTCTAGCTCAGAGTGAAATGTGACGTGTTGCACTGTATACCATATATGCATACCACGCTTTTACTCTCTGATGTTATTACCTTTGTAAGTCTTGCTATCATCACAATACAAGAAAGATTGACAAACAATATGAGCAAGAAAGGAAGAGCAGAAAAAAAAAATATATATATACACATCTCCTGCTCCTCCTGACACCACCTTTATTGTCTTCCCTCCCCTCTTTATTCATCCCATGCATATCCATCCTTTCTCCACCAACTCCTTCTGAGGCCTTCAAACACAAACTCTCACCCCAGACAATTCAATCACACCCCCACCTTCTCCTTTCTATCCTTCTGCCCATGGCAGCTGGAGAGGTCTCTCCGAGCCCTGGAACATCCTCTGCTAATCTACTTTGTGCCAACACCAGAAACCCCACCATATAACTCTCCCTCTAGGTCCTCCTTTCGTACTGCCATCAGGAATGCATGCTTTTTTTGCAACATCACTAAATTAATCACTGTCCATGACTAATTAATCACATATTACCTAAACTTACTGGCATTAACAGAAACATGGCTCTCTGCCTCTGACACTGCTACCCCTGCCTCGTTATCATTTAATATTTCATTAACTCCCACCCAAGACAATCTGGTAGTAAGTGTGGCGGGGTAGGGTTTCTTCCCACCTTGCATTCTTTCTCCTCATTTGAAGTTCACTCAATTCACTTGTTCAAACCCATCTCTATAAACCTTGTTATTTACCTCCCACCTGATTTCACTCTTCTTTTCCTGGACCACTTTTCTGCCGGTCTTCCTTACTTCCTTTCAAATATTATTCCATTCCTAATATTTGGGCATTTCATTGTTCCTACCAGGTTACCATTGTCCTCAGTAGACTGAAAAGTACTTTGAATTGTTTCCTCCCTCTGACTAATTGGGCTAATTCTCCCATGTATGCACTTGGCAACACTCTTGTTTTTATTTTATTTTTAGATACAAGCACGGTTTCTAATTTCTGTAACACTCCTTTTCCTCTCTCAGGTCACCACCTCTTCTCTTTTGATCTTAACTTTCCTCAACTCTGGAGAAATCAGAATTCTCTTGACCTCCAGCAACTGTCAGTTGATGTCCATTCCATCCATACCTTCTCCTGCAACTCCAACTGTGGCAAACTAAGTCGACCCACAACCTACAGAAATACTCTCGCTTTTTTACGGCTTCTCCTGGTTTTTTTCTTTATCGGTTACTTTTTCTCACTTAATCTCTGAACCAAATAATGTGAAAACGCTCCTATCAGTGTATTGCAAAATATATGCTTATTATACTAGGTGTATATTTTGCAGCACACTGATTGGCCTATTTTCACTCCCTCTTGTTTCATATAATTTGTTTCTGAATCTGTTTTTTGGCAGCAGAGTCAACATATGGCTGAAATGCAGGAGTCCCATAAAATTTTCTAATTTTTGGGAGAAACCTGAACCGAATTTTTTCACTGTGAACATGTCTAATATTATGCTGCTTTCATGCAGGACACATAGAAATGACGAGACCTCCTCTGCTTCAGACTGTCAAAAAATAGAGGTGGATGCTACCATCTTGTGTCACTTGATTTTTACGATGTATCTGCATAATATCTGATATGGATAACGTGTCGTTATCAAAAACAAATAAAATAAAAAAACTAGAAAAGCTACAATTTCTGGGGAAATTGTGTGAAGTGTTCTTGCCTCCACCAGTAGTCTACAACTGGAGTGGGCGGAGTAACTGGGTGGAGTGGCTTGAGTAACTGTTGTGTGGTTGGAGCAACTGTGGAAAGGTTGGACTGGGCAGAGTAACTTTATGAAACATTGATTAGCTGTGTTATTGTAACATTGTATGTTACTGTTTTTCTGTTACAGGTATAACGAATTGACTACCATAGAAATACATTTATAGACGGGGGAGGTACTTGAGGCCCGTGAATGGGATAAAATATTCCTACTCACACACAAAAGCTCTATTAGCTCAAAATTCCAGGAGATGAGCTATAAACTACTAACCACCTGGTACCGAACCCCTGACATACTGCATCGCATGAACCCGGACAATGACGAAAATTGCTGGAGATGCGGAGCAGAGAGAGGCACCATGATCCACATATGGTGGACCTGCCCAGCCATCGTCCCATTCTGGGAGATGGTAAACACCAAAATACGAGAGATATCAGACCCTGAGCTCCCACTTCAACCCCTACCCATGCTACTACATCACACCAGCATTTCGCTGCAAACATACAAAAAATCCCTCACTAGACACCTACTGACTGCAGCTAAATCACTGATACCCACCCTGTGGAAAAAACCGACTTCCCCCACCTTCCAACAATGGGTGGATAGAGTGGGAGAAATACATTCCATGGAGTCCATGACAGCAGCCCTCCGGGGCCATTCGGAGAAATGCCACCTAACCTGGACCCCCTGGATCCTATACACCGCGGCAGCAGGCTCAGCCTCATGAAAAACTTCGCTCCGATAAGTTACCGATGCCCTCTCCCGCCTTACCTCTAATCTTGCTTCCTCTTTTCCCCAGCTAGACTGCACCCGCCACCCCACCCCATATAACCCCCTCAGCCTCTTGACTTCTGCTTGACCAGACCACCCCACACCACGTACTTGACTGAGACATTTAATCCAAGAGAACATATACAGATGTTCCATACCAAACACGGATCCACAGAGGGACAGCAGATAGAACTCACAAAAGCGATATTAAGGGACAGAAACACACAAGATACCCTAAACGCCCAAAAATCTAATGGCCCATAAGCTAGATCCACCGCACAATAGACCCCACAGCTTTTAGCCCCAGAAGCAACCCAACAACACACATGCAATACCACCTGCTAGGCTCGCACACCCGCGGGACATATCTCTTACTCATGCTCCCCCAACCACAGAAAAGAACATTCCTTACAGGGCTCGTACACCTGGACACAGGTGGGACGGGACAGGACACCCCAGCCACAACATTTGAAAAGCCCTAAACAAACCCGCCGGGAAGCCCCGCCACAAACAGACCCACCCACACATACAGCCTCTACAAACTTGCACTTAGATGGGCCCCACACCCCTCCCACGAATATCACGCCCTGAGCTGCAAGAAGTCCCAAATGGTTGGGGGTATGAGAATATCAAAGACATAGGACACTCACAGATACAGAACAGGTCGAATTGCACTCGATAATGGGTATACCCACAGCTCTCAACTACTGTGTGATCTATAAACACGGAAATGGGTATTGTTATGCTATTATGGATATCTATCACTGCATTGGTGCAATACAAATAACTGTTTGACTTCCCACCCTTTTCCCTTCTGTACATCCATCCTTTCAAAATTGTAAAACTGAATACATAAATAAAGATTGTCAAAAAAAAAAAAAGAAATACATTTATTAAATCTGATAGTGCTCACTTTTTTGTTATCAAAACTGTAGGAATGACAGCAGTTTAGAGAATGTGTTTCATCTAGCAGCCTCTGTGTTCCGGAACACTCTGCTGGCTGCTCACACACCTGGGTTCCTATGGCAACTCACTCTACAGCAAGGGCAGAGAAGAGTGTTAAAAGCAAACTGCTCCAAATTGCTCACTTGACTGGTGGTTGCCATCTTCAAACGGTCGTAGTTTTATAAACTATAAATCATACAATGAAGAGCTTTATATTGTGAGAATCACAAGATCCAGACCTACATTTTGATGCATAATATGTCTCTGAAATATTAAAAATGAAGGCACAGTCGCAGTTTAGAAATAGCCCATCAAATCTGAGGTGGCTAGAGTGGAGGTGTCAATGAATGTCAAAGGACGGTCATATTGTAAAAACTATCAGGACTATGGCTTAGCCGTGGACATGTTTAGTGGCAGCAGGGATAGCTGAACATTTTGATATAAGATTTGTGTAGGTGGGCTTGAAAATAAGGGAGTGGTGGCAGTTTAGAAATCATGTCCTGATTTTTCAGCTCCCACTCTAGCTTTTGTCAGCTCCCACTCTAGTTTTGAACATTCCGCCATTCATTCCTATGGGACCAATTTCGCCACAAAAACGACGATATTTCGTGAACCATTCGGCAAAACGTTCCACAAAGTTATAGCACACAGATCGGGAACAATCCGCACGTTCCGGTATATTACTGTTCATGTAGTGTAAAAACTGTGGGAGGAGTTAGGGTGGTAAATTTGGCTATAATAAGAATAATAATATATATGTGAGATAATAGTAAGTGGTCTTGCAATGCAAGAACACTCAATAATAGGTGGTGGATGTGTCTTTCCCCTCTATTCACTGGTGAGAGTAAATGGCAAGATAGTCGCAAAGTAATTATATAATTTTATTATGAGTATTAGTACATCATTTTCTAGGATCAAACACGGGAATGCCTTGGCAGGTGCTTGGAGCAGGCTTTGGGGGAAGATCGAGTCCCTAGGAGTCGCACAGCATTGATTTCCAAGGCAGAGCAAGTGAAATCTAGAAGAAAAAAGATATTGTGAACCTTTAACTAGGTCCCTCCCTCCATCCAACTCACAAAACATGAACGCTTGAAGTTGCACAGCCAAATTATACATGCACAAACACACTACTATCATAGAATCTCCTGCATCAAATTCATTCCTAAAAATAAACTTATAGACATTTTACTATGCTAGATCCCTTACCCACAGATGACCAGGAGTCCATCATTCTCAGTATGTTTGGAAATGAGAGTCGCCCCGCGGCCTTTTGTGGTGTCTTCATTAACAAGGGATTGTTCTCCTCCAGTTTACTTGGACCTTCATCAGCTGATTGAACGTCTGCCAATACACTGCTCTGGCTCACACAGACACCACTGCTACTCCTCCAACCGAAATATGCAAGAGAATGGAGGCCGCAAAACATTGGGTTCAAGATACCCTGAATGCAGAGCAGGCTTTTGTTATTTTGTTTTCTGAATCAGAAAAACACAATTCGCAATGGTATACAAAATAAATGTACACATACTAATGCCCAAATGATTAAAGGGCCCATATATCACACTTCTATAGACTGAAAGGGAATATATCTTGGTCAGTTGTAGGCAACCTTCGGCTCTCCAGATGTTGTAAACTACATCGCCCCCGAAGCTTTGCCAGCATTATGGTTTTAAGAGCATTGTGGAAGATGTAGTCCAAAACAACTGGAGTGCCAAATGTTGCCCATCCCTGATCTAGGTTCATGAAGCGGGAGTCATTAGGCTGTTGTACTAGAACTCACACATGATTATTCCATAAAATATAAATACTGTAAATTCACACTTTATTGAATACACCAGATATTATGTGCTGCTTGTAAAATGCAGACAGTGCATCCTGTACAACATGGCTCAAGATTTTATTACTTGCCATTTGCGGGCAGATATTCTCCCCTGGTTAGTGGGGCCGTGGACCCTCTAGGCTTCCACTGGTGAGTAAATTGTTGGCCCATCTACAAGCGTAGGAGATGAAATATTGATGGTATACTACTAGGTCAAGAGGGCCAATGTTACCAAATCCTAGACAAAAGCATAATGGTGTTGGGACATGGTACAATGTATCAGTTTCCATTATTGATCTTAATTTAGGGCTACTAAATTCTACTGCGCTTAATGTACTCAGAAAAAGCAATTTTTGTAAGCATACTTTCATTGAAACCAGACAATTGAAAGGGAGGTTTCAAGCACCATTACCACTTTAGCAACGCGAAGTGGTCATGGTGCAGCGTTTTGCTGTGAAAAGATGCATTATAGCTTTTAACCCCTCTGCAGCAGAAGGTGTAACTCCCCCTCTGGCAGCGTCATCGTGGCGTCATCACCCAGCCCGGAACAAGAGTTCCATCCTGGCTAATGTCAATTTTGTGCAACTTTCATTGCACAGAATATCACTCATTGTCGAAGAGTGATCAGCTGACACTCCCAGCAAATGAAGAGTGACGGCCTTGGCTCCAGGCTTCTGTAGCTCTGCTGAAGCCAGGAGTGCGTCACAAGACCACCAGGGAGCCTCGGAGCCGTTTGGTGACTCCTGTAAGTGAGGAATCTATCGAAAGATTTCCAAATTTTTCTGTACTCCACTGTATCACTGAAGTTATTTTTCCATACAATATATATACGGTATATATATTTTGAGGCTTTGTTATGAATTTCAGCCAGCAGGGGGACCTTTGCTTTTAGCCAGGAAAACCACAAGGCTTTTTTAAGCTGTGTGCAGCTGTCAAGTATGTGTTGGACTGATTCAGTATTTATTTACAGAACATTAACACCATTAATTAGGTAAAAATTGTGCTTATGTAACCACATCAAACCATCACTGAATTTATACGATTTGAAGAACACACATTTAAGAGATCATAATATTTCAGCCTAAAGCAACACTCCAACCACAAAGCATTTTAGCTTGCGTATAGTGTTTTATATGTGAAGAGTTTGTCATTCAATAAAAATTTGCATGTTTATAAATTATTATTTTTTACACTTCCCCGACTAGCAATCAGATAGCCAGTCCCGTTTCTTCCAGGTGGTATAAAGCCCTAGAGCTAATCGCAAGAGGCAGGCAACTGTCCAAAACACTGGGTTGCAAAGATTTCTCAATGATTAGTAATGAAGCTCATTGAGAATTCTGTGATTTGACAACCATACAAAGTCTGTGCTGGGGAAGAAGGGGAGGGGTTTTCAGTAGCTGCAGAACTAGATCTGCAGCTATTGTAAGGCATGGTTTCCTATATTCCCTAAAAAAACATGCAAAATCAATTACATGCATATTTTCTTTGGGGGTACATCTACTATTTTTTAATAGACTGTACTGATATATATGTTTGTGGGACAGGGAGGTATTGCAAATGTTAATACCGCACTACTGAGCTGCTAAAATAAAAGATTTGGAGAATCAAAAAAAAAAAATGCACAATATTTGTAATTCAAAAGGCAATTACTTGTTTAATGAATAACCTTGTGAACCTGTATCAGAGTAATAAGTGCATATCACACCACGGCACACAAAAAACAAAAAGCAAAGAAACCCTGTATGTTTGTGGCAGGTAGCGGACAAGAACTCCTGATCTATAAATATATACTTACCGTAATGATCCAGGCGGTCCGAGCTGCCACTTGTAACTTGTGCGGAGGTTCTGAGTTTCCCCACATCTCCAAAAGAAACATTAAGAAATCACAAAACACGTTGGTAATCCAGCTGTGGGAAAATGATGGTCATAAAATATATAACAAGGGTCCAGAATAAAGCAATACAGCACACAACATGACAAGGGCCTAACGTACAGCCCAACAATGAACTTAACATCAGTAGCAGACTGTGCCAAGAAAAATATAATAATCCGTTGTATAAAGGGGCATTGAGCAGAAGGTGCAGAGCTTTGGAAATACTTTGCTGGGATCCCATTTGTCTAGGTTTCTTAGTCCCTGTAGACTCTAGTAATTTAAAGTATGGGCATAGGTTACTGGCAAGGGTAATGTTATAAGAAGATACACAGGTCTTGCTTTGTTAATAGTCAGAAAAATTGCCTACCAAGCCATTGGAGATCTGGACTGTCCTAGGATTGTAATCCACCCAATGGTGGAGATCTGTCTCTCTTACAGCTCCAAATCTTTTCTCCCTCCAGAGTCTGACTGCTGGGTCTGACATTGTATCTCAGCTCTCTGGATCTGCGTGTAGACTTAATGGAGGCAAGGACTGTGGGGTATGTATGATTTGGCGGTGAAGGCTGTTCTCTCAGCACATAATATCTAACCAATAATAATTGGATTGGTGGGATTTTGATATTATTATTCTATATACTTTGTTACAGCGGCACTGATTAGTTACCATTATGTTGCATTCAGCATGATACGTACTGTACACATAATATTTCTGCATTATTGCATGACTTGATATGGACTCATTTAGGAGAAAATGAATGCAGTATTTTTAGCTTCATTTATTTATATTTTTTCCATTTTCATGATTACTATTAAATTTTTTTTTTTAAAGGGTTATTGGGGACTGTCCTTCCCAGATCAATCAACAATCATATTTAAATAAGATCCAAAATGAAGACTGCATACGGACAAGTCCACATGCGGCAAATAAAAAAACTGTTGCAGTAAGTCTGGTGTGTAGCTCCATCTTTGCATTCCATACATTGTAAGGACCAGATGGAGCCCAAGACACCACACACAGCAAGACGATTAGTGGAGCTCTATTTACATTCCCTACAGAAACCACTTTAAAGTGTATTCGCAAAGGCAGTGGGACCTACATAGATATATTGTAATAAAATGAATGTAAACAAATGGTGGGATAGGTAAGGATAATCCTAGAGTAAGTGAAAGAAGAATTATGAAAGGAGTAGAATGGGTGAAATTAAATAGGGAGGAAGACATAAGGTGCAAGGTGGTAAGGGGGGTAAATAAAGGACAGGTAACTAGAATGAGACCAAAAATACAGTTCTTCACCACCTGCATATCTCAAATTGGACTTTAAGATGGCCTTATTGGGCCTGTAACCTTGAGAAACCAAGTTTACACAACGATCCCACAATTCCCAGATAAATATGCAAATGAACACAGACAGGCATTGAGTTTTATACTTCATGCTAAATTTCTGCAGATATCCTTAGCAATTTTGTTTTAACACAGGCTTTTCTTTTTTTTTTTTTTTTAAAAAAATAAAAAATTCCCTTTTTAAAGTTGAGTAAGTTTGTAATTTTTTCCCAGCTGGCCAATTAGAGCACATTCTTACCAGGCTACGAAGGTACCATTTATTTGCAGGAGCCTCTTACACAAGCTGCGTTTTCTAAACCTTTCATTACAGGTATAAACTCCACACTGCATCCGGAGCACAGTGGGCACTGAAAGGCATTTAAAAAGAACATAGAATAAAGTATGTGAACAAATGATACAGAACTCAAAATAAAACTGAATTAAAGGCTAGGATTACATGCAGATAGGGGGAAATAACCGTTTTAAAGGACTAGCGACAAACAAGAAAGTTTTTCTCTGGCTTTATGGTATGCTTCTTGGAAGCTGGTTATCCTTTGTGTGAACATACAATGAAAATGTTATACATATATAAAGATGTGTAGAGACAAAAAGAAAATCAAACACTCCATAATGATTAATGTAAATTGCAAAATAGAATGACAGAAAGACAAATCGAATATCTGCCAATGAAGAAACTCCTAGAAAGCCATTTAATATATGCAAATAAGTTATAAATAGTGATGTCCCGAACGGTTCGCCGCGGACTCATCATTGAGTAAACTTTGACCCTGTACCTCACAGTCAGCAGACACATTCCAGCCAATCAGCAGCAGACCCTCCCTCCCAGACCCTCCCACCTCCTGGACAGCTCACTAAGAATGCAGCTTCACAATGAATGTAAAATGGATGCTGTCCAGGAGGTGGGAGGGTCTGGGAGGGAGGGTCTGCTGCTGATTGGCTGGAATGTATCTGCTGACTGTGAGGTACAGGGTCAAAGTTTACTCAATGACGAGTCCGTGGCGAACCGCTCGTGAACCGTTCGGGACATCACTAGTTATAAATTCATATTTCTGTATGGTTCCATAAGGTACAGCCGGCTAACTTGTACATAGCATTAAAACTACATACATGGACATTGATTTTGCACCGGAATGGATGGAGCAGCTATCTGGTTTAAATCAGTGGGGATCCACACATATCACAGGCCTGGCACACTGGACCCAAGGAAATGCACTAACCCTCAAGGGACTAATGGAAAATTAGAAGATCTTCCCTGACCCTCACAGTAGCCCTTAGTGTTGCTGGGAGCATTCAGTCTGCACCAACAGCAGTTGCAGACCATAGACAACCATCACTTCAGGTCAGGAGTGCTGGATCAAAGGCTGAACCAAGAGGGATCACACAAAACTCACATCACCCCTATCACAAATCCTTCATGATTACCATTACGGACCTGCTCACACGCCACGTCATACAGGACAGAGGTAGGTCAACGAGCTCAGTGGTAAGACAGAGGAACAGTGGCATTGCCCAGCCTGCGCAAGCTTTATACTGATCAGTGTTGGCAAGGGGGGAGTAAGTTTTTAGTAGATGGTCTATATAGATTTTTAATTGGTTCCGATGCCAACAAAGCATGATGGGTTTTGTAGTTCAACAATATTTAAAGTAAGGATGTTGGAAATCTTGATTTTGGTTGTGTTTAAAAACAAAAACCACAAACACACAAAGTTGCCAATACACATTTTAGAAAATACATTTAGATAGTCCGTGTAAATCCATATACAGACCTTTAGACATGGCTTTTTTCAGGAGCAGTGGGCTTCCACACAGGGCAAGCATGAGAGGAATATACACTAGGATATCATGGAAGAGAATAAGACCATTCGCAGAATTACACCTGGCGAAAAAAAAAAAAAAATCAAAAACGGTCATCTCCTCTCACCTACTTATAACACTATAATATTATCTACATGTTGATTTATGGTGGCCACATTTCCCTGCTGCTATTCATGGGTTGGCATTTCAAAAATAGGAGAGCAAAATACAGGTTTCAAGTTGAATGCCCAATTACAAAATTTATTTTTGAAAACGTTTCTCCAATACATTATGCTGGTAAAACAGACCAATCAATGCCCACCTGTACTGTCTTATTCTTTGGATATTCAGCTGCATTGCTCATTGGAGAGAAGGCCAGCTGGATGGGGTTTAATTCCATCTAGAGATTGGGTTTGGGCTACTAGTGGTAAACGGGGTAGCCATTAGCCCGAGCTGATGGACACAACCTGGTGAGGTGCTCACTGGAATTAGTAATTAGCCTGTAAACGCACAGCCTAGTAAGCCGTAGTGATTTAGCTCCACTAGTGGCTGTGAGATAAAATATCTGCTCTGCTGTTATAGGGTAAACAAACACAGACTTACTGGTCAAGGTATTAAGGCTGTATATATGAAAATTATGGTAGAAGCACAAAACATATCTTGGGATTTTTGATTAAATACGAACTGAGCATTTTCTTACATTTCGGTGCAAACAGAGTGGAGATACTCTAATCTACGAAAGGACACCTTTTTGTATATATTTTTTTCAATAGATGTTAACTTTTATGTCATTACGGTCTGTAAAATCACCCATTGACACCTGTCTAACATGATTATTAGAATCATACTAGCATCCAGAAGACATTCTGGCAACAGACTAGAATTATGGTATATAAAATTATATATCTCAAACAGCTTGCACTTGCCAGTTTTGAGCTTAATTATACAGGTGCACAGATTAGGCAAGGGGTAGGTAACATTTAGCACTCCAGATATTGTAGACTACATCTCCCCTGATGCTTTACCAGCATTATGGGTGTAAGAGCATTATGGTAGATGTAGTCTACATCATCTGGAGTCCTCGAAGGTTGCCTATCCTTGCCTAGGCCATCACAAACCATTGCCAAGTGAGCAATCTTCGGACTTACTTTATTGAGTGATACAGTAACATATTGTAATTGTTGTTTAGGTTACAGAAGATACAGTTTAGGTTATGTGTATTGTTTTGGCCAAATAACAGTGGAGAAAGGACATTTTATATAAGTGCAATGGTTCATTTGTTTTATTTTTTTGTTGAAAGTCTAGGGATGTACATTAAACAAAGTGTAGGAGACATTCAGTAAAAAAAACAAAACAATTGTATAAAAACGATAACAGTTGCTGCAGTCTGCACTAGTGCAAGAGCCAACTAAAATAGTTTAAGGAAAGAATTGGAAAGCGCTATATGGGTTAAGCCATGCATTGGGATTGAGTTTGTCATAGAATTTATCCTAAATCAGGGGTCAGCAACCTATGGCACTCGAGGTGCCTTTGAGGCTGCCAGAGCCAAAGGAGTCCCTAGTGCAAACTGAGTGGTGATTGCAGGTGGTAATCCTCAATTAACACATTTCAGCAATTAGAGGAAGTGAGGCCTCTACCTCATACAAATAATACAAAAAGACCACACACAAACACACACAGTCCCCACAAACAACACCACTGACAATCCACATACACAACTCCAGAAGCAGCCCCACACATACACAAACCAAACACAGTTACATATCATGTACACACACACACAAATTCCACAAGCAGCCCCTATACCACAAACATCTCATGAATGTATATTGTACACATACTCACAAATACATTACAAAGCAACTACAGCACCCAGAAATAACACAAGCATTAAATGGCAACATCCACAGTTCAATTAAAAAAAAGAAAATAGGACAGGCACGCCATGGGACTTCAGAATCTTGATTTGACACAGTACGACTAAAGGTTTGCCTACCCCTGTCCGCCCCTGTCCGAACTTAAGAGGAAAAAGACATACCTGTCCTCATCATTCATAGGAATCGTAATCATCAGAAGTCCTTGGAGACACAGAAGGCTGGAGACCCCCCAGCACAATAACGTATACAGTCCTGACAACCTGGGGAACCAAGAGTTTTAAAATAGATATTGTAGCATCAGGAATTGGGCTACATCAATTTAATAAGAAAACCAAGTGGAGCGCAGACAGAAAAAATGTATTAAAAAAAATGAAGATTATTAAAAATATTAGAATTGGAGCTGCAGTTAACAAATAGGGAAACCCAATAACCTATTCGACAATACAAATGCAATAAAATAAAGTTAACCATGCTTCCTATAATTAATGCAGATAAGAATTACATTCAGTAAATTAAAAATAATGTTCAAACCTAAATAATTTTACAGAGTATGAGTCAGAAGGATGTTATTGCACCAACGACTAATACGCTAAGTGTTACAGAAAAGGCAATGGGGGCCCCGTATAATGATAATTGCAGAAATCACAACTTACCCCGCAGTATTTATTGGCTATGCGGTAAGTGGGCTTATAGAGTATTACCCTGCAACTGGAAAGGAAGCGGTTATCTAGGGCGAGTATTGCCTGCCTTTACAATAAGAAATGATCCACCTAAGGGAAGACTGAGAAATCGAAGAGATGTGAATATTAAAACCACTACAACTAGAAACATAATTCGTTCCATTTTTTTCCCCAGGTAGGAGTGGGATTGGCTTTAACTAAGATAAATCAAGTAGCCGAAGTATTAGATAATGCCTTGAATTATTCTAATGATGCCATCTCCAAATTAAATTAGAATTATGGTCTTCGAACAGAATGGCCTTGGGTTATTTTTTAGCATCAAAAGGAGGAGTGTGTGTCTTAATTAAGAGCAATGATGTGTATTCATCAAAGACAGAAGTGGAAACATCTATAATCGGTTAATGATAAATGGGATCTATTAAATCTTGAAGGATTGCGGAGTTCACTTGCAGCAAATCTGGTGACTGGTGTGATTGTAGCTTTGTTTGTTATTTTATGTGTATGTTTTCTTTCTTCTAATTAAGGCGCTGATTGTAAAGTGTACTGGCACTAGCCATGCATTGCCTTTGTTGGAAAGTGAAGAATTCCCTAATTTAAAAGACCGCGAAACTCTGCATAATGCAATGTATGAAGATTCACATGAACAGAAATCAATGAACACAAGGATCACTTTGCAATAAACTCCATCTGGTCACGGAACAGATTCATTAACAGGATCTGTTCAGAATAAAAAGGGAGGACTGTGAATGTTGAGAAAGTGTCTTAGCTCCACAGCCGCCATCTTATTCTTATATCAGCCACGTTTGCCCTCTGTGTGACTTTGTGTGCTTGAAGGGTTAAGTATGCACATGTCTGGGCTCTTTGCTCCAAGCATTTTTATAGGAAACTGGTTTATCTATTCAATGATCAGAATGGAACTAGATAAAGGTGGGTTATCACGTTCGGGTAAATGGTCAGAAGTGATTAATTCAGAAGTAGACGGAACTGACCATAGCAGGATGAGTAGATTTAGAGGCAATCTGGAAACAAAGAAAAAACGGAGTCCTGCGCATCCAGTGTAGTTGTGCCCACCCAGGTGCTAAGGCAATTTATTAGAGGATACAGTACAGATAGCAGACATATCGGGCACAAGCCCTTTCTCAATGCTAATGGACATGCTATCTGTACTGTGTCCTCTAATAAATTGCAGTAGCACCTGGGTGTGCACAACTACACTGGATGCGCAGGACTCTTTTTTTTTTGTTTGCGGTTCTACACTGCTGGGACTAGTGTGGAGCTCCTGCAGCTCAGGTCTAATCCCTTTTGTCATTATGCTGTTCCAGGCACGTAAGCTGTGTTGTTTAACGGTATATAAGATTTATGTTTTTCATATAGAGGGAGGGCAGTCTTCTTTGACACTCCTTGTGCACAAGAAATAAAGGAGTCTCTGCTTTTTCAACTCTTGTGTTAAGAACCTGTGTTTTACGTTATTGAGTATTTCACAGAAGTAAGATTAGAGATTGCTCGTATGAGTGGATACATTGTTATATTTTAGCTGCAGAAACATTAGGCTTTTATTTTATAAGACAATACGTTGAAAGAAAAAATGCAGATGAGATATAAAATCCCAATCACAAATGAGGCTGCAACACCGCGTTTTGTAGTATGGTTGGTATCAGGTAGATTCTTAGTGCATAGATAGGCATCGTGAGATCATATTGTTAATAGGGCTTAGATCCTGGTGCTAAACTTTTCCCAATCATAGAAAATATCTCACATTATAAATACAATAGTCCACACACAGGGTTGAGTCCCTATTGTTCATAGAAAAAAAAATGAAATGGAGGATATGGAAAGTATGAAAAAAGTGCACATTTATTGGTATAAAAAAATAAAAAATAAAAAGGACATAAACAAATGGCATTAGATTGTCATGGCAGCCCTTATTAGGTACTCCGGGGTCCACACAGGCATAATATATTATATAGATGACATAGCATAGCAAAATAGCATAGATATCCAAGCAAAAGAAACAAGCTTTGCAAAAATAGGACAGATGAACGAGAGGAATAACAAATTGTCGCAATACCTGCTACTGCCAGACAACGGAGAGACCACCCACATCACTACCCGAAAAACCAGTGATGCAAGTACCCTGGACGAGTTTCGCAACTCCCTGGTGCTTTCTCAACATCTTATTTTATAACCTTCATATATTATACGTCAAGTGATTTCAGATTTCCAACTACATTTATAATTACCTGCGTGAGGGGGTCGGACTGAGTAGTTGAACAACTTCCAAAGAGTAAAAGAAGAAGGCCCAGAACAGTACACTACAGAAGAAGTGAATCCAGGTCTGCATTTAGAGAGAATGAAAACGCAGAATTAGCATTAGTGAATAGGCAATACCTTAATTCTAGGGGGCAAAGACTGGGTCACCTACATATTGCACACATTGTGAAAGGATACTACATGATATCATCGCATTTTCTGCTTTCAATAGAGCAGAGTTTGGAAGGAGCAGGAGAGACAATCTGCCCCACCAGGAGAAGACATGGAGTGCAGCTTCCAAAATTCCACTCTCTCTCCTAGTGGTAGTTAATAATTTACAAATGATGTGTTGCATGCCAACAGGCACAAAGCATTGTCAATCATCTTCATTTCAGATATCCGCAATTTAAACTGAAGGGGAAGAGGGCACTAGACAATCATATTGTCTTGTAATGGTCAACCTTTGGTGCTGGAGCTGTGGACCTCAGTGTGGTACATGTAATCAGACCAGAAATGCTTTAGTGTGAAAGGTCAGTAATCATCAATAGGGATCGACCGATATTGATTTTTTAGAGCAGATACCGATATTCTGTGAACTTTCAGGCCGATAGCCGATATAATTTGCCGATATTCTGTACATTTACCATTTTGGAAAATGAAAACTATTTCTAAAGGTAAATGCACAAAATATACATGCCATGTGTAGAGGATGCAGTGTGTTTAGACCGGGGAGCTGTGTGTGTTTGTGTAGTGTGTGTGTAGTGGATGCAGTGTGTGTTTGTGTAGTGTGTGTTTGTGTAGTGTGTGTGTTGTGGATGCAATGTGTGTTTGTGTAGTGGATGCAGTGTGCATTTGTCTAGTGTGTGTAGTGGATGCAGTGTGTATTAGTGTAGTGTGTATATAAAGAAAGCAGAGTGTTTGTGTAGTGTGTGGGTAGTGTGCGTAAAGTGAATGCTGTATATACTAAATGCAAAGTGTGTGTTTGTGTAGTGTGTGTATATAATGAATGCAGAGTGTGAGTGTGTGTATAGTGAATGTAGTGTGTTTATATAATGCAGAGTGTGTGTGTTTGTATAGTGTATGGATATAATGCAGTGTGTTTGTGTAGTGTGTTTATATAATGCACACTACACAAACACACTGCATTATATACACACACTATGCAAACACACTGCATTATATACACACACTATGCAAACACACTGCATTATATACACACACTATGCAAACACACTGCATTATATACACACACTGCATTATATACATAGTGTGTTTGTGTAGTGTATGTGTATATAATGGAGTGTGTGTTTGTATAGTGTGTGTATATAATGCAGTGTGTTTGTGCAGTGTGCATTATATACACACACACACACTATACAAACACACTGCATTATATAAAAAGATATGGAAGGGCTGCGCCAAATAAGGGTAGATAGTCCAGTAAAGTATTGCTAGGGTGCCAATAGATGGTCTAGGATACTTGATAGAGTTCCTCTGTGGATGTGTCTGGTGTAGACCGTTCCGTATATGTAAATACAAGAGAGGTAGAGGCGACTAATGGTATAGTATGAAAGTTCAGGGTGTGATAGGTAACAAAAAGTAAAGAACTCACATTCAGGAGAGCTATGGCCAGCTCTGGTGTGGATTGCGTACAGCGGTATAATCCCCGCTTATGGGATATGTAGGGAGGGGTCTCCGTCAACACCGTCTGGTAGTCCAGAGCTCGAAAAAGAAAGACAGAAAGCAACAATAGTGCTCTCAATTTTGATGTGGTTCAATGTGCAGATAAGAAGAGGTAAAAAACTCACATTTGAGGGAGCTATTTCCAGCTCTGGTGTGGATAGCGTACAGCGGTATAATCCCCGCTTATAGGATATGTAGCGGCGATACGTCTGTCAGCACCGTCTGGTGTTCCAAGGCTCCAATATAGAAGAATAAAAAGCAGCAATAGTGCTCTCAATTGTGATAAGTTAAGAGAGTAGTAGAGAAAATAAAATAATACTCACAAAGATAGAGCAGAGGTACTGCTCTATGGATAGGCGCCGGTGGTATGATCCCCACCTAGGATTTCTTGGAGTACTGGAACTTTAAAATTGCCAATGGAAGTAAAAGTAACCAGGAAAGGTTAAAATGCCAGGAATAGGTAAAAACAAAAGTTGTTTAAAGAGCATAAAGAGTGCAATAAAAAGAGGATTGGTACAATAAAGTAGCCAAAAAACTTTTATTGATCTAAAATACACAGTAAAATACAGAATTAATAACCATAAGCGTGTTTCACCATAAGTGGCTTCTTCAGAATGGGATAAAAGTAGTAACCTGGCAGGGGTTGTTTAAATAGGGCTATGTTAATTTGAAAATTGCGCCAAAAGTGTAATTGGCCAATCAGAGACAATTTTTAAAATCACTTTTCAAAATTAGGATTCAAGAGTATGGGAGTGATGTTATAAAAGTATGAACTATGCACGTTCAGCCAATGCCCACTGGGTTTACCGGACTGTCCAGCATGTTGTTGGTCATCCAGGCGGCAGCTCTCTCGCTTGGTAAGGGGTTGCCCAGCCTAGGGCGGCATGGGGGGAGGCTTGGAGGTGACCACATTGGTTTCGGTATGTTGCTTAGGACTGGTCGTGGTGCTTTGGGACTTGGTGTTTTACGGCAGCGGGCAGGACGTCTGTCCGCATCTCGGTGTCTCAGCCGGTAGCGTTGTTTCCGCAGCTCGCGTCGCCTCCGTGTGAGTGGAGTAGTGCGGGATGTTTGTCTGCTTGTAGGCAGCGTCTCAGGCCTCTCCATGGTGCATGCTTGGTCTCCCTTGTCATGCGCCTGTGTGGCTTTCACTTGCCTTGCCCTGTCGAGCAGCATGGCCCAAAAGTTGTCAAATATGGCTCCCAGAGTGTTTGTTGCTGTGGCTTTAGGGCTTACGGAATCAGGCTGCAGCAGTGTCCAGCCTCGTGTTGCAGAGCTTGGTGCCTCCGCTATCTTGGATATCTCTGGCGCCATGTGGCTTGGGAGTTCTGCAGGGTTCACAGGAGCGTCTGCGCTTAAGGCAGCCTAGGTACTCGAGGACTGGGATGACCCCCACCGGTCCACAGGGAGGGGGGGAGGGGGGGAGGGAAGTGGTTTGAGAGTGCCCCTTTGTCAGCCAGAGAACCGAGAGAGCAGCCGTCTCTTCCCGGCTCCCACCTGCACAGGCCACCGGTCTCGATTTGGTCTGTCTCGCACCGGAGTCCCAAGTGACGGGTATCCCCGGGTGCAGTGCAGTCTCCTTGTCCCGAATATTGTGTTCAGCAGTCGGTGCGCTCGGGTGGTCGGGTGATAAACCCAGAATCTTAGCTTCAGACTCGGGAGCCCTCACAATGTACGTCTGGTCCGCTTAGTAGTCAGGCTCCGCCCCCCCTTCAAATCCATTTTAACCACCAATTTTACAAAAGAAACCAAACCTACTTTTAATTCCTTTATGCCCAATGCCAGTGGCTTTTATAAATGTAAAAGATGCATTGTAGGCAAAAACACAGACCCCTTCGTCCCTTCCAAAACCACCAGTTTTAAATCTAATATCACCAACAAAACCTATAAAATTAAAGATTTTATCAGTTGCGATACCAAAAATGTCATCTACTTGTTGGAGTGCCCTTGTGATCTCCAGTATGTAGGGATGACCACAAGAAGTCTTAAAGTGAGACTGAGTGAACATTGTAGAAATATCAAAAAAGGCTACCTGAATCACTCAGTCTCCAAACACTTTTGTACACATAACAACGACATAAGACACCTTAAATGCATCGGCATAAAAAAATGTATAATACCATGGAGAGGTGGTAACATTAAGAACATATTAGGTAAAGCTGAGATGGAATGGGTTTTAAATCTCAAAACTCTTACCCCATCTGGTTTAAATGTTGATTTTGACCTGTTTAATTTTATTTAAATTCCTATATACAACCCTTATCTACATGCTTTTATTCTTTATGTCTGGACCTAACCAACCCTCATAATAATAATAATCTTTTAAGTTTTATTTTTTCATCTATGCCTTTCCATTTATGTATCTTGTATTCTGTGTAATCTTTAATTTTATCTATTATTTTCATTTAACATCTGTATTATTACTCTGGGGTATAATATAACCCCTATTTAAATCATTATGTTTGGAATTATATTACCCCCTTTTCATGCATACTCCATTTACATATATCTCTGTATCTCTGTACCTTTAAACCATCTATTTTTTTTTTGGTTCTTTTAATGAACTTTAATCAAACCCTTTTTTTTTTAACTTTAATCAAACAACTTTTTTTTTTTTTCCTCCCTTTCTTTCTCTTTAAAAACAACTTTCTCACTCTAGTTTTCACATTTAAATAATTTAAATGGACTCATCACCTTTATAACATCACTCCCATACTCTTGAATCCTAATTTTGAAAAGTGATTTTAAAAATTGTCTCTAATTGGCCAATTACACTTTTGGTGCAATTTTCAAATTAACATAGCCCTATTTAAACAACCCCTGCCAGGTTACTACTTTTATCCCATTCTGAAGAAGCCACTTATGGTGAAACGCGTTTATGGTTATTAATTCTGTATTTTACTGTGTATTTTAGATCAATAAAGTTTTTTGGCTACTTTATTGTACCAATCCTCTTTTTATTGCACTCTTTATGCACTTTAAACTATTTTTTTACCTATTCCTGGCATTTTAACCTTTCCTGGTTACTTTTACTTCCATTGGCAATTTTAAAGTTCCAGTACTCCAAGAAATCCTAGGTGGGGATCATACCACCGGCACCTATCCATAGAGCAGTACCTCTGCTCTATCTTTGTGAGTATTATTTTATTTTCTCTACTACTCTCTTAACCTATCACAATTGAGAGCACTATTGCTGCTTTTATTCTTCTATATTGGAGCCTTGGATCACCAGACGGTGCTGACGGACGTATCGCCGCTACATATCCTATAAGCGGGGATTATACCGCTGTACGCTATCCACACCAGAGCTGGCCATAGCTCCCTCAAATGTGAGTTTTTTACCTCTTCTTATCTGCACATTGAACTACATCAAAATTGAGAGCACTATTGTTGCTTTCTGTCTTTCTTTTTCGAGCTCTGGACTACCAGACGGTGCTGACGGAGACCCCTCCCTACATATCCCATAAGCGGGGATTATACCGCTGTACGCAATCCACACCAGAGCTGGCCATAGCTCTCCTGAATGTGAGTTCTTTACTTTTTGTTACCTATCACACCCTGAACTTTCATACTATACCTTTAGTCGCCTCTACCTCTCTTGTATTTACATATACGGAACGGTCTACACCAGACACATCCACAGAGGAACTCTATCAAGTATCCTAGACCATCTATTGGCACCCTAGCAATACTTTACTGGACTATCTACCCTTATTTGGCGCAGCCCTTCCATATCTTTTTGTATCTATCCACCGAAGGACCCGAGGGGTTTTCCTTCATTTGGGTTGCTGCCTACCTTGACTAATTTTGTGATTACTAGCGCTGAATTCTTTTTGTGTTTACACTGCATTATATACACACACTATACAAACACACTGCATTATATACACAGTGTGTTTGTGTAGTGTATGTGTATATAATGGTGTGTGTGTGTGAGGGGGCATTTTTTATTAAATTATTATTTTTTTATATTTTTTATTTTTGTTGCCCCCTCCTCTCCCTGCTTGTTACCTGGCCAGGGAAGAAGGATATAGCATTCCCTGGTGGTCCAGTGGCATTGTTTGAACTGTGGGGAGCGGGCAGCAAGCACTTACTCACCTCCCAGCAGTTCCTCCAGCTCCCCAGTGTAAGTCTCGCGGCCAGCGTGCCGCGCGGGTCTCGCGAGAGTTACACTGGGGAGCTGGAGGAGCTGCTGGGAGGTGAGTAAGCGCTTGCTGCCGCCCCCCCCAGGACCGCCGGGTTTGTAATGAGCGGTCCTAGGAGGTATTATCGGCAAGATCGGTAACTGAATTGGCCGATACCCATATTGCCAAAAATACCGAATATCGGCCGATTATATCAGTAAAACCGATAATCGGTTGATCCCTAGTCATCAACCTTGCCCTTGATACATCATTAGATTCAAAAGAGGGGAGGAAAAAAATAAAATAAGGATGAGGTAGGTATCAGATGCCCATGAAAGCTCAAAGGAATGGAGACAGAATTTGGAGTCGATAGAAGGAACAAAGTGAATAGATAGAACGTGTAGTAAGTGAACAACAACTAGGAGACTCACTGAAATCAATATGCAGAGCGTGCGAGCCTGCCAAGCCGTCTGGTCAGAGATGAAATCTGGCACGGAGAGCCACAGTACAGACAGCAAAAGGATACCTGAGAAGGGTTAGAAGTCAATATTCATTAAGATTGAAATACGTATACTTAATTGTTTTAGAATGGTTTGACTTCTTACCTGCTTTCTGCTGAGTGCCCCTCTCTTGCTACGAGCTTCTGTTACCTCTCCTGAGCTACGCCCTGCCATGTATGGGTAGCTCATTGATTGAGAATGTCTGGCTTGGCTTAGGTAAAGTGCTGCAAGCTCCAGAAGAGATAGCGAGATGCACCCAGCATGCCGCAAGTAAAAATTCAAAACGCTCTAAAAGCGGTTTAACTACTTACATTGTGGGGTTAGGATCAGTGCACTCCTGAAACCATAACCACTACTGTGCTCTGTAGTAGTTATGGTGCTTAGAGTGTTCCTTAAAACAGAGGTGGATAGAAGACATGTGTAGCACATCTGTATTGCTGTCAAAGTATGGTATTCCAAAATACCTAACATGCAGGTGTAAACTCTGCTCCGCGTAGGAGCACAGAGTGTCAGCTGATATGCTCAGTCAATCATGGCCAAAAACCACACTAGCGATAAGGAGAGTGAAGGCCAAGACACGGGAGCCTGGGGGAACTCAAGTTGTGTCAGTTCACTCAAATACTGTTTGACCCCATAAACATTGCAATGGGCTGCAGTGGTTACGCTGCTTAGAATCCCCTTTTAAGTCATGGAATCCTATTCAGCAACAATCTCTCAATAAAATGAATATGTAAATGAGGACAAAATATCACATCATTTCACCATATAATTTACATCCAAGAAACACAGCTTTATATATACATATATCCCAAATACACTGACCTGCTGGCATTAAGTTTTTCATACTGTGGGTCACAACCCCACCTAGTGGCCTATACTGTTATTACAACTCAAACTCCAGACAACTTTCTAAAGCACTGAATACATTTTAAATGTTAAAAATTTAAAAGGGGCACGGTTTGTTTGTAAACTTTGCTTAAGTGGAAATTTAAAGGGAATCTCCAAGCACCATGACCACTTTACTGATTTGAAGTGGTCTTTGTACATGGAGTCTGTATGATGAGCGCTTTGCTATGTAGCACTGCACATACTGAGTTTAAACCATTTAGAAACATAGAATGTGACGGCAGAGAAGAACCATTCGGTCCATCTAGTCTGCCCAATTTTCTAAATACTTTCATTAGTCCCTGGCCTTATCTCATAGCTAGGATAGCCTTATGCCTATCCCACGCATGCTTAAACTCTCTCACTGTGTTAACCTCTACCACTTCAGATGGAAGGCTATTCCATGCATCCACTACCCTCTCCATAAAATTGTACTTCCTTATATTAATTTTTAAACCTTTACCCCTCTAATTTAAGACTGTTTTCTTGTTCTGGTCGTTTTCCTTCTTTTAAATAGAGTCTCCTAATTTACTGTGTTGATTCCCTTTATGGAAGCGAATTAGGGATAACAACACACGAAAAGGACTTGGGAATTGTTATAGACAACAAACTATGCAACAATGTGCAATGTCAATCAGCAGTGGCCAAGCCCAGTAAGGTATTGTCATGCATGAAAAAGGGCATTCATTCTCAGGACAAGAATATCATTTTGCCTCTTTATAAATCACTGGTAAGACCCCATATTGAATATG
>OW240920.1:130959011-131062866 GCA_933207985.1 Pelobates cultripes
GATCGTAAATTGTAACTTATAAAAGACTGCTTTTTTATATCGTCAAAAGCCTGTGAACAGATACATAGGAATATAAACTCCCAGACATACAATTTGTAGCGGATGGCCCTGTGCTGTCCTGAACAATTCATGTATTTCTATGCATTTGTGTGAAAATGGCAAAGTCTATGTATTTGATGTATTGGATTCGTCTGAATGTTAGGTAGTTTCATTCCCTTAGTTTATTCGAATGAAACTACCGAACAGTCAGACCTCCCATGTGTGAAGTGTGTTCTCAATTATCCGTTGCAACATTGTTGCGAACGGGTAATTGGCAAGTGAAGTAGCCGTCCTTTGTTCTCGGGGGTGGCCGCCATTCGAAAAACGAACACGTGGCGGCGGCCATTTTAAAACTCCCGAACAGCGGTGTTTTGCCGTCGAGTGTCTGGAACTCAAATCGGACACTCGACTAGGCGAACACCGCTGAAACCTCCACAAGCCCGGTCCGTTCGGTTCCTAACTACCGAACGGCCCCTCGTTCGGTAGATAGAAAGAACCGAACGAGGGGATTCAGGCGAACCCTCCCTAGCCTCTATAGCTAGAGGCTTTCGTGCAGTTTGTTCCCTTACTCCAGGACCGACCGCAGGGCCCATTCGCATGGAACCGCATTCAGCTGTCTCAGTCAGTGCGGTCGGTCATTTTATTCCCTCCATAGATTTCCCGAACCCTGGTCTGATCTGGGTGATTTTTGGATATGTTGTTCACCCAGATCAGGGCTATCAGGGGGTGTAGGATTTAAAGGGGTACCCCTACGTTTAGGGGTACATCCAGAAACGGGGGGAATTACTGTACTGGAGAAGGGGATTATGATGCTGGCTGAGGGGAGGAGATGTGTGGGAGGTTACCAGGACAGGATTGGCTACTATACTAATGATTGTAAATCCCTCCCTTGCATGGGAGCATGCTTTAAAAGGACAGTGTGGATTAAAGCTTTCAGTTCTGCTCCTGAAACTGTGTGTCGTCCAGTTATTGGGATTGCTGTTGGGATATTGCTATTTATTTTACCTGCTGGAAACCTTGCCTGTGGATTTACTATTTACTTGTTCCTGAGCTTCACTTGGATTATAAGCGGAGATAACCTGGGGAGTATTGCATCTGCGCTACACAATTATTACAAATAAATGTATTCATTGCTAATAAATAACTTTAAACAATTTGTAAAGACGAGTAGATATAAAAAGATAAATTTGAATTCTATTGTATTATAGTAGACAAAAAAAGGAAAATATTGTTCAGTATTAATCAATAAAAAAAATAAAAATAAAAAATATATATATATATATATATATATATATATAAATAATATCAACACATTAGATAACACAGTAAAAAAGGAAATGGAAACATGGTTCTCATAATCCCAGTTGCTAAAATTCATGCATCATGTTGTTTATAAAATGGGCTGAAAAAGAGACACGTAGAAAAAAATATTCCAAGTTAACATAGGAAATCTTTGGTAATTCCCAACAGTTCCATACCGGAACCAAATGAAGGAACATATACATTTTTAGGGAAATATAATAAACTAAGCTGTCTTAGTTTAAACAAAGTAAAAGAAAAAAAAAATAGAAAAACTAACAGGATTATTTAATATGCTGCGTACTGGGAAAAATGATTACAGAGTTGAAAAGTTAGTGAGAAATAGTTAATATTAGGTAAACTCTTCTGAATAAAGCAAACCAATGCATGCCTTTGCCACTGTCTTGTGAAGTCACAATATAATAATAATATATATAAAAGAGACCTGATTATTTCCGTATTTACAGTTAGAATTTTGATTATCGTATTACATATGTTATGGTATTGTATCAGTTTGCCAGTTCAATTTACCCCACAAATTCATATCAATTATGAAAGAACAGAGTGTGAGGTATGTCATTTTTTTTTTTTGTATTATTCAAATGTCATTGTTTCAATAGATTAAGTGGGGGTACAAAAAGCAAAAAGGGTCAGAGATTAAAGCAAAATACAATGGTACAAAGTTTGCAATCATACAATAGTCTTGTTCAATAGACATTTAACCCCTTAGTGACCACGGACATATCAGGTACGTCCGACAAAAAAAAAAAAAATGATGTTGAGGCATCCTCCGATACCTCCCCTGACTGCCGAGCCACTTCCAGGTTGCTCAACGTGGCGCCCGGCAGTGAAGAAGAGCATCGGAAACCATCATGCAGGCTTCCAATGCTCTGCCTGTGTGCTGAGTGCCTGTGTGCAGAGACCCCACACTACCTCGGATGTACTTAGTACATCCGAGGTATTCCTAATTACTTGCCCGATATATATACACAAAAAACAAATACAATTTGTATCTTTTAATACGTTTATTGGACTAACAGAATTTTTTAATGACAAGCTTTCGGGAGAACCTGCCTTTCTCAAGTCTAAAGCATTCCTGAGCAAGACGACACATAGAATTCAAAGTTGAGTTGTGAGTTAAAGCGACATGAGTGCAGATAAGACACAGGTTTGTTAGAAAATAGACACAAAAGAAAACAAAAACAAGCAGACAGTGCAGAAGATGGAACACTTTATACATACACACACACACACACAAATATGTATATGCAAACGTATAAACACATGTAGATAAACACAAAAAGAATTCAGTGCTAGTAATCACAAAATTAGTCAAGGTAGGCAGCAACCCAAATGAAGGAAAACCCCTCGGGTCCTTCAGTGGATAGATACAAAAAGATATGGAAGGGCTGCGCCAAATAAGGGTAGATAGTCCAGTAAAGTATTGCTAGGGTGCCAATAGATGGTCTAGGATACTTGATAGAGTTCCTCTGTGGATGCGTCTGGTGTAGACCGTTCCGTATATGTAAATACAAGAGAGGTAGAGGCGACTAATGGTATAGTATGAAAGTTCAGGGTGTGATAGGTAACAAAAAGTAAAGAACTCACATTCAGGAGAGCTATGGCCAGCTCTGGTGTGGATTGCGTACAGCGGTATAATCCCCGCTTATGGGATATGTAGGGAGGGGTCTCCGTCAACACCGTCTGGTAGTCCAGAGCTCGAAAAAGAAAGACAGAAAGCAACAATAGTGCTCTCAATTTTGATGTGGTTCAATGTGCAGATAAGAAGAGGTAAAAAACTCACATTTGAGGGAGCTATGGCCAGCTCTGGTGTGGATAGCGTACAGCGGTATAATCCCCGCTTATAGGATATGTAGCGGCGATACGTCCGTCAGCACCGTCTGGTGATCCAAGGCTCCAATATAGAAGAATAAAAAGCAGCAATAGTGCTCTCAATTGTGATAGGTTAAGAGAGTAGTAGAGAAAATAAAATAATACTCACAAAGATAGAGCAGAGGTACTGCTCTATGGATAGGCGCCGGTGGTATGATCCCCACCTAGGATTTCTTGGAGTACTGGAACTTTAAAATTGCCAATGGAAGTAAAAGTAACCAGGAAAGGTTAAAATGCCAGGGATAGGTAAAAACAAAAGTTGTTTAGCTGCTTGTTCTCCTCAATTATGTCCATCTTTGACTTTAGGAATAATTATGTTATTGATGTTAACAATGTATTTGATTCTGAACCTACAAGACCCATTAGCCCTGTACCCATCAGACACCACACCTTAAACCAACAAGAACTTTTCATAAAATTAGAAAAAGCATTAACATCTGAAATTAAACTAAAATGGGAAATAGCCACCATGAAAAAATACATAGAAGAGCAAATCACTCCCCGAGGCTTAAGATTGCTCAAACTCCCTGCCTCAGATCAAGATGACTTAGAATTCATGGACGAGTGGTACAGTATACTTGAACTATGCACATTCGGACTCATGGAAACTCTAGTCACTAAAAAAAGTAAAAAATTGTCACTACTAGACATAGAAATTAATGACTTAAAAGAGAAACTAATGCCATTTATGGATACACGTGTATACAGACAAAACTCTATCCTTATTCAAAGCAAAATAGAAAAAATAGAAATGGACACCAAACACCTCAAAATCAAGAAATATATTAGAGACAAACACGACTACGCAAACAAACAAGTGAGGACATATCACTTAAACAAAAAATACATTTCTGACAACCCTCCTCACATTGAATACTCCTCTGAACCATACAAATATGACAGATCTCATCACCAACAAATTGCACCCAAACCCTCATACCGACCACCACAACACCACTACCAAGGACACAGACCCCCTACCGGTCTCCCTTCAAACCACACACTTATAGAACTAACCACTACCACCACCAACCTACCTCCAAGCCATCCTACTCTCACCCTCCCCAACACTTACCAGCACCCCAAAGATATCGCAAAACTTCATATAAACCACCACGATCACCCCACTATTACAATGTACCTGAACACTCACCCAAACCCCAAAGACCCCAATACGCAAATAGTCACCAACAATATTCCAATTTCACCCAATCACCTACTATTCCCAATCACCCAAATCGTTTCCAATTACTGTCACTTGACTCAGAAATAGAAAACGAAGATCATTTTTTAGAGATTCGCACCCACCCAAATTTAACAGCCAATACACCTTACCCTCCACGAACAAAAAAAAGAATTTTAAGCCCAGAGGTAAACGCAGCGGCGGAAGAGCACAAAAGAGAAAGGCTAGACAGACCGTAAACCCTTTAAACACTTCCTACAACGGTATTTTTAATCTGTCCAACAAAATCTTATCCGCCACCCAAATATCCGTCCTTAATAAAGGTATGAAATTTGCACCGACTAACCCTTTTAAATCTTTCGAAGCCTTTTTAGACATCAACAAATTTGTTCGCAAAGCTACACTAAAGAGATTTTTTAATGACAAATTACCCACCACAACCAATTCTCCACCCCCCATGCCTAATATCAATAACCCCAATAACATCAACACTCACTGCAAATCTGCACCCCTCATCATGTTCGAAAAACTTGTGTTAAAAGACTTTGAAAAAATTAAATATAACAAATATGACTCACACAACCTCACCCATGCCGAGCGCAACACACTGAAACAACTACAAGAAGACAAAGATATTGTCATAAAGCCGGCAGATAAAGGAGGTGGGATCGTTATCCTATCTAGCAAGATGTACATAGATGAGGCACATAGACAACTACATGATACAGAAACATATAACAAACTACCCTCTGACCCCACCCCTACCATCCAAATCACCCTATCCACTTTTTTACAAAAAGGCTTGGATTCTGGCATCCTAACCAAAAACGAATACAACTATCTTAACATCAAATACCCTAAACTCCCTGTCATATACTTTTTACCAAAGATACATAAAAATATTAATAACCCCCCTGGCAGACCCATCGTGTCAGGGATAAATTCCCTACTCTGCAATCTGTCAGAATACATTGACATACTCCTCCAACCATCCGTTAAATTAATGCGCTCTTACCTAAAAGACTCTATGTCACTACTACGTTTTTTAGACAAATTCAAATGGCAAACTAATTACATTTTAGCTACTTGTGATGTCCAATCCCTATACACTATTATACCCCACCATATAGGATGCCAGGCAATCAGAGAAATTTTAACTAAAGAAAACAGAATCCCCCCTGCCCAAATAGATTTTATTTTAGAAGGTATTAATATCATTTTAACCAACAACTATTTTTGTTTTTTTTGGTTTTTTGACTCCTTTTACCTACAAAAACAAGGCACTGCGATGGGTACAAGGTTCGCGCCAAGCTATGCCAACCTCTTTATGGCCGACTGGGAATCCACGGCCATATGGGGAAGGCACGCTTGGTGTACGATCCTTGTAACATATTTTAGATATATAGATGATTTGTTTTTTATCTGGGATGGCACAGAAGCTCTTTTTAACTCTTTTATCCACCACCTCAACATCAACAATAGAGGCATTACCCTAACCCATGAAACAAGTAAGGAATCTATTAATTTTTTAGACCTCAACATCTTCATTACAGACAACACCATCCACACCAAAACATTTTTTTAAAAAGTCTGCGTCAACACAGCTATCGAAAGATCTAGCTGCCGTTACAAACCTTGGTTGGAAAGTGCCCCTCAAAGCCAATTCCTTCGTCTCAGAAGGAATTGCTCCCAAATAGAAGATTTTAACAAACAATCAAATTATCTAAAAGAAAAATTTATTGAGAAAAATTACTCACCAACCCGCCTCAACACCATTATAAATACCATCACCAAAAAAGATAGAGCAGACCTCCTAACTTACAATACCCAACCCACCACCAACACCATGCCCCTTCCTGTTATTTTCAATTTTAATAACAAAAGTGGCCATGTCAAAAAAATTATCAAAAAACATTGGCACCTCTTAAAAGAAGACGAAATACTTAAAAATATTATACCTGACAAGCCTAATGTTGTCTTTAGAGGTGCCCCAAACTTCAAATCCATTTTAACCACCAATTTTACAAAAGAAACCAAACCTACTTTTAATTCTTTTATGCCCAATGCCAGTGGCTTTTATAAATGTAAAAGATGCATTGTATGCAAAAACACAGACCCCTACGTCCCTTCCAAAACCAACAGTTTTAAATCTAATATCACCAACAAAACCTATAAAATTAAAGATTTTATCAGTTGCAATACCAAAAATGTCATCTACTTGTTGGAGTGCCCTTGTGGTCTCCAGTATGTAGGGATGACCACAAGAAGTCTTAAAGTGAGACTGAGTGAACACTGTAGAAATATCAAAAAAGGCTACCTGAATCACTCAGTCTCCAAACACTTTTGTACACATAACAACGACATAAGACACCTTAAATGCATCAGCATAAAAAAATGTATAATACCATGGAGAGGTGGTAACATTAAGAACATATTAGGTAAAGCTGAGATGGAATGGGTTTTTAATCTCAAAACTCTTACCCCATCTGGTTTAAATGTTGATTTTGACCTGTTTAATTTTATTTAAATTCCTATATACAACCCTTATCTACATGCTTTTATTCTTTATGTCTGGACCTAACCAACCCTCATAATAATAATAATCTTTTAAGTTTTATTTTTTCATCTATGCCTTTCCATTTATGTATCTTGTATTCTGTGTAATCTTTAATTTTATCTATTATTTTCATTTAACATCTGTATTATTACTCTGGGGTATAATATAACCCCTATTTAAATCATTATGTTTGGAATTATATTACCCCCTTTTCATGCATACTCCATTTACATATATCTCTGTATCTCTGTACCTTTAAACCATCTATTTTTTTTTTGGTTCTTTTAATGAACTTTAATCAAACCCTTTTTTTTTTAACTTTAATCAAACAACTTTTTTTTTTTTTCCTCCCTTTCTTTCTCTTTAAAAACAACTTTCTCACTCTAGTTTTCACATTTAAATAATTTAAATGGACTCATCACCTTTATAACATCACTCCCATACTCTTGAATCCTAATTTTGAAAAGTGATTTTAAAAATTGTCTCTGATTGGCCAATTACCCCTTTTTCGCAATTTTCAAATTAACATAGCCCTATTTAAACAACCCCTGCCAGGTTACTACTTTTATCCCATTCTGAAGAAGCCACTTATGGTGAAACGCGTTTATGGTTATTAATTCTGTATTTTACTGTGTATTTTAGATCAATAAAAGTTTTTGGCTACTTTATTGTACCAATCCTCTTTTTATTGCACTCTTTATGCACTTTAAACAACTTTTTGTTTTTACCTATTCCTGGCATTTTAACCTTTCCTGGTTACTTTTACTTCCATTGGCAATTTTAAAGTTCCAGTACTCCAAGAAATCCTAGGTGGGGATCATACCACCGGCGCCTATCCATAGAGCAGTACCTCTGCTCTATCTTTGTGAGTATTATTTTATTTTCTCTACTACTCTCTTAACCTATCACAATTGAGAGCACTATTGCTGCTTTTTATTCTTCTATATTGGAGCCTTGGATCACCAGACGGTGCTGACGGACGTATCGCCGCTACATATCCTATAAGCGGGGATTATACCGCTGTACGCTATCCACACCAGAGCTGGCCATAGCTCCCTCAAATGTGAGTTTTTTACCTCTTCTTATCTGCACATTGAACCACATCAAAATTGAGAGCACTATTGTTGCTTTCTGTCTTTCTTTTTCGAGCTCTGGACTACCAGACGGTGCTGACGGAGACCCCTCCCTACATATCCCATAAGCGGGGATTATACCGCTGTACGCAATCCACACCAGAGCTGGCCATAGCTCTCCTGAATGTGAGTTCTTTACTTTTTGTTACCTATCACACCCTGAACTTTCATACTATACCATTAGTCGCCTCTACCTCTCTTGTATTTACATATACGGAACGGTCTACACTAGACACATCCACAGAGGAACTCTATCAAGTATCCTAGACCATCTATTGGCACCCTAGCAATACTTTACTGGACTATCTACCCTTATTTGGCGCAGCCCTTCCATATCTTTTTGTATCTATCCACCGAAGGACCCGAGGGGTTTTCCTTCATTTGGGTTGCTGCCTACCTTGACTAATTTTGTGATTACTAGCGCTGAATTCTTTTTGTGTTTACACTGCATTATATACACACACTATACAAACACACTGCATTATATACACAGTGTGTTTGTGTAGTGTATGTGTATATAATGGTGTGTGTGTGTGAGGGGGCATTTTTTATTAAATTATTATTTTTTTATATTTTTTATTTTTGTTGCCCCCTCCTCTCCCTGCTTGTTACCTGGCCAGGGAAGAAGGATATAGCATTCCCTGGTGGTCCAGTGGCATTGTTTGAACTGTGGGGAGCGGGCAGCAAGCACTTACTCACCTCCCAGCAGTTCCTCCAGCTCCCCAGTGTAAGTCTCGCGGCCAGCGTGCCGCGCGGGTCTCGCGAGAGTTACACTGGGGAGCTGGAGGAGCTGCTGGGAGGTGAGTAAGCGCTTGCTGCCGCCCCCCCCAGGACCGCCGGGTTTGTAATGAGCGGTCCTAGGAGGTATTATCGGCAAGATCGGTAACTGAATTGGCCGATACCCATATTGCCAAAAATACCGAATATCGGCCGATTATATCAGTAAAACCGATAATCGGTTGATCCCTAGTCATCAACCTTGCCCTTGATACATCATTAGATTCAAAAGAGGGGAGGAAAAAAATAAAATAAGGATGAGGTAGGTATCAGATGCCCATGAAAGCTCAAAGGAATGGAGACAGAATTTGGAGTCGATAGAAGGAACAAAGTGAATAGATAGAACGTGTAGTAAGTGAACAACAACTAGGAGACTCACTGAAATCAATATGCAGAGCGTGCGAGCCTGCCAAGCCGTCTGGTCAGAGATGAAATCTGGCACGGAGAGCCACAGTACAGACAGCAAAAGGATACCTGAGAAGGGTTAGAAGTCAATATTCATTAAGATTGAAATACGTATACTTAATTGTTTTAGAATGGTTTGACTTCTTGCCTGCTTTCTGCTGAGTGCCCCTCTCTTGCTACGAGCTTCTGTTACCTCTCCTGAGCTACGCCCTGCCATGTATGGGTAGCTCATTGATTGAGAATGTCTGGCTTGGCTTAGGTAAAATGCTGCAAGCTCCAGAAGAGATAGCGAGATGCACCCAGCATGCCGCAAGTAAAAATTCAAAACGCTCTAAAACCGGTTTAACTACTTACATTGTGGGGTTAGGATCAGTGCACTCCTGAAACCATAACCACTACTGTGCTCTGTAGTAGTTATGGTGCTTAGAGTGTTCCTTAAAACAGAGGTGGATAGAAGACATGTGTAGCACATCTGTATTGCTGTCAAAGTATGGTATTCCAAAATACCTAACATGCAGGTGTAAACTCTGCTCCGCGTAGGAGCACAGAGTGTCAGCTGATATGCTCAGTCAATCATGGCCAAAAACCACACTAGCGATAAGGAGAGTGAAGGCCAAGACACGGGAGCCTGGGGGAACTCAAGTTGTGTCAGTTCACTCAAATACTGTTTGACCCCATAAACATTGCAATGGGCTGCTTAGAATCCCCTTTTAAGTCATGGAATCCTATTCAGCAACAATCTCTCAATAAAATGAATATGTAAATGAGGACAAAATATCACATCATTTCACCATATAATTTACATCCAAGTAACACAGCTTTATATATACATATATCCCAAATACACTGACCTGCTGGCATTAAGTTTTTCATACTGTGGGTCACAACCCCACCTAGTGGCCTATACTGTTATTACAACTCAAACTCCAGACAACTTTCTAAAGCACTGAATACATTTTAAATGTTAAAAATTTAAAAGGGGCACGGTTTGTTTGTAAACTTTGCTTAAGTGGAAATTTAAAGGGAATCTCCAAGCACCATGACCACTTTACTGATTTGAAGTGGTCTTTGTACATGGAGTCTGTATGATGAGCGCTTTGCTATGTAGCACTGCACATACTGAGTTTAAACCATTTAGAAACATAGAATGTGACGGCAGAGAAGAACCATTCGGCCCATCTAGTCTGCCCAATTTTCTAAATACTTTCATTAGTCCCTGGCCTTATCTTATAGTTAGGATAGCCTTATGCCTATCCCACACATGCTTAAACTCTCTCACTGTGTTAACCTCTACCACTTCAGATGGAAGGCTATTCCATGCATCCACTACCCTCTCCATAAAATTGTACTTCCTTATATTAATTTTTAAACCTTTACCCCTCTAATTTAAGACTGTTTTCTTGTTCTGGTCGTTTTCCTTCTTTTAAATAGAGTCTCCTAATTTACTGTGTTGATTCCCTTTATGGAAGCGAATTAGGGATAACAACACACGAAAAGGACTTGGGAATTGTTATAGACAACAAACTATGCAACAATGTGCAATGTCAATCAGCAGTGGCCAAGGCCAGTAAGGTATGGTCATGCATGAAAAAGGGCATTCATTCTCAGGACAAGAATATCATTTTGCCTCTTTATAAATCACTGGTAAGACCTCATATTGAATATGCTGTGCAATTTTGGGCACCTGTTCTAAAGAAGGATATTATGGCACTAGAAAAAGTGCAGAGGCTGGCAACAAAATTCATAAAAGGAATGGAACATATCGGCTATGAAGAAAGGTTAACAAATTTAAAACCTATTTAGTTTAGAAAAACGTCGCCTGAGAGGGGATATGATAACATTATACAAATATATTCGGGGCCAATACAAACCATTGTGTGGAAATCTATTCACAAACCGGACTTTACATAGGACACGAGGCCATGCGTTTAGACTGGAAGAAAGAAGATTTCGTCTAAGGCAAAGGAAAGGTTTTTTTACTGTAAGAACAATTAGGATGTGGAATTCTCTGCCTGAAGAAGTGGTTTTATCAGAGTCCATACAGATGTTCAAACGGCTACTAGATGCATACTTGCAAGAACAGAATATTCAAGGATGTAATCTTTCAATGTAGGGTAATAACTGCTTGATCCAAGAATAAATCTGACTGCCATTCTGGGGTCAAGAAGGAAGTTTTTTCCTAGCTTGTTGCAAAATTGTGCTTCAAACTGGGTTTTTTTTGCCTTCTTTTGGATCAACAGCAAAAAACAAATGTGAGGTAGGCTGAACTTGATGGACGCAAGTCTCTTTTCAGCTATGTAACTATATGTAATGTTTCTATCATATCCCCCATGTCTCGTCTTTCCTCCAAGCTATACATGTTAAGATCCTTTAACCTTTCCTGGTAAGTTTAATCCTGCAATCCATGAACCAGTTTAGTAGCCCTTCTCTGAACTCTCTCTAAGGTATCAATATCCTTCTGAAGATACGGTCTCCAGTACTGTGTACAATACTCCAAGTGAGGTCTCACCAGTGTTCTGTACAATGGCATGGGCACTTCCCTCTTTCTACTGCTAATCCCTCTCCCTATACAGCCAAGCATTCTGTTGTCAAAAGTGTAATTCTACCCACAGCAACATCACTGGGCCATCACGCCACAACCTTCCCATGCTACGCATGTCCTGCCATTCCAACGAGGTAGTGTGATTTCTGCTGGGTAGGATCAGGGCTTTAGCTCCATTTGTTTTTTATCTTGGGTGAGGGCCAGCACAGCCAGGGCTACTCCAACTAGAGTTACCTGATCCACCATGTTTTCAGGGACACATAGCATGGATACATATTGATAGGCAGCACATGAAAAGGGTTGCCCTGTAGTATGTAGAATTCAGAAGGTGTATAAGATTAAATAATTAGGCAATGAAGAATCCTGCAGAATATGTATTATACATAGTGCAGGGCAACTCTTTTCCTAAATATGCCAAAATTATACGTGTCCATGAAAACATGATGAATCTGTTAAACCCAACTCTAACCAAAACCAGTGTTTTATAAATTCCTAGTTTTTTTGGCTGGAGTAATCCTTTACCCTCTGAACTCTATTAAAAGGAACACTCCAAGCACTATAGCTCGCTGTTGTGGTTATGGTGCCCCCTCTTATAAGTAGTCAAACCATTTAAAAATGTTTTGACTTTTTTCCCTGGGGTCTGATGGGTGCTGCTCCCTGCTTTCAACTACTAGCGATGGAGTGCAGTGCAGGGCTTTGCTTATTCGCTGAGAGCGATCATGTGATGGTCTCAGTCAATGCACTAGTCCAGCGCCGCAGGGTTTAGCAGGGCTCTCTATTGTGAATAGATTAAAGCAGTTTGACTACTTACAATAACGCAACATATGTAACATGCAGAGTGAGGGGGAAAATGTATTTACATTTTCAGATACAAGCCATTTTATCCACTGCTAAGTGGCCTCAATGCTTCAGTGTAAAGCATTCAGGCGGACCCGTCAAAAGCACTCACTGCTAACCTGAAATTAGAGCCTCTAATGCTAACCTGGCAGAGGGAATGAGAAAAACACTACTATACAGATTCACATCTAAAAACACTTGAAATAACCCATTTCCTAGATAATCAGTCTCACAGTTGCTACAGAATATTGACTGTGCAGTCATACTAGCATTAAAGCTACAGGCCTTTTTCAAATGACAATATTATTATTTATATAGCGCCAGGAAAATTTCGTAACGCTGTACAATGGGTGGACTAACAGACACGTAATTGTAACCAGATGAGTTGGACACACAGGAACAGAGGGGTTGGTGGCCTTGCTCAATGAGCAGGAGTGGCAGGATTTGGCGATCGACTGGACATGAGGGGGTGAAGAAGAGGTCGGAGTCAAAGGGAAAACCTGGGCAGCGAGCCTGCGAGGTAGAGGTGATGGTGGCGCCGTTGAATTGGAGGGAGACAGACATGGGAGTAGCAACACTTGAGGGAGGAAAGACCAGAAGTTCTGTTTTAGACAGGCTGAGTTTAAGGAAGTTAGCAGTCATTCAGTTGGAAATCGCAGAGAGGCAGTCCGAGACACGAGTCAAGATGGATGGAGAGAGATCAGGAGAGGACAGGTAGATTTGTGTGTCATCTATATAGAAATGATAAATGGAAGCCAAAGGAGCTGATAAGTTTACCAAGGGAGGCAGTATAGATGGAGAACAGTAAGGGACCAAGGACAGAACTTTGGGGAACGTCAACAGAGAGGGGTTGGGGTCAAGAGGCAGAGCCAGAGAAAGAAACACTGAAAAAGTGCTGGGAGAGGTAGGAGGAGCACCAGGAGAGAGCAGTATCTTGTAGACCGAGATTATGAAGAATGAGAATAAGCTGTTGATAATCAACAGTGTCAAAGGCAGCAGAAAGATCAATGAGAATTAGGATAGAGTAATTGCCGCGAGATTTAGAAGCGATTAAATCGTTAGATACTTTGGTCACAGCTGTTTTAACAGAGTGCTTAGCGCGGAACCCAGACTGAAGTGGGTCAAGCAGAGAGTTGGATTCGAGGAAGTCTGTCAATCTTGCATTCACAACTCTCAAGGATCTTGGAGGCAAACGGCAGTAGCGGTAGCGATATAGTTGGATGGGGAGTTAGGGTTACGGGTGGGCTTTTTCAGAATTGGCGTTATGGTTGCATGCTTGAAGGGTTAAGGAAATATGCCAGAGGAAAGAGAGAGATAAAAAATTTTAGTGAGAGGAAGAGCAAGAGCGGGAGACAGATAGCGGATGAGAAATGAGGGAATAGGATCAAGGGAACAGGTGGTGGGGCGGGAGGACCGGAGCAGAGCAAAAACCTCTTCCATTGTAGTAGGTGCAAATGAGCATAGAACAATGGAGTGAGTGGGGTTGGGTGATGTATTAGAAGGGAAGGGAGAGAGGTTAGAGATCTCTTCCCTGATTGTAGAAATCTTCTCAGTGAAGTGAGTTGCAAAGTTTGAGGCGGACAGGGTGGTAGGAGGAGGGGGAGCAACAGGGCGAAGGAGAGTATTAAAAGTATGAAATAGGCATTTGGGTTGGCGGGGCAGTGTGCTTATGAGGGTGTTGAAGTAATTTACTTTTGCAGAGGAAAGAGCCAGAGTGTAGGAGCGCAGCAAAAATTTAAAGTGGATGTGCAGAGTGAGACTTTCTCCAACCACGTTCAGCAGTTCTAGAACATTTTTGGAGATATCGGGTCAGCTTTATGTGCCAAGGTTGTCATTGGAAACTCTTGCTGCATTTAAATGTAGGAGGTGCCATGATCTCTAGTTGAGAGGAGAGAGTGGAGTTGTAGAGTGAGGTTGCAGAGTTAGGGCAAGTGAGATTTGAGATGGGTAAAAGGAGAGTTTGGAGTTTAGTTGAGAAATGCTGGAGATCAAGGCAGTGGAGGTTTCTGCGAGATTGGAGAGTTGAGGGTGGTGAAATTTTGGTACGGGTATGCCGATGTCAAAGGTCAGCAGATGGTGGTCAGATAGAGGAAATGGAACATTGGAGAGATTGGTGAAGATAAGGTCAAGAGAATATGACGTTTATCAAACTAAAGCGTCCCTTTTGCCCCCACCTGATATTCTATGGGTGGGGACATATTTATTAAACAGTGAGCAGCCAGTGACTACTCACTGTTAACATACCAGCATTGCTGGGGTTAAAGAACAATTCGCTATAAAGACCCCTTTGCATTAAGCTGGGGCCAGCAAATTAGGAGGAGGAGCCTAGATTGGTCCACTTGTTAATAATGGTGGATTGACATGTCACGGTCCACCTGTAAACAGTGTATGGGAATGGTGGGCAACCTTTGTTCTACATCTCTCCTGGTGCCGCTTCGCCAGCATTATGGCTGCAAGAGCTTTCTGGGAGATGTAGTCCACAACATCTGGAGTGCCAAATATTAGCTACCCATGTGCTATAATAATAAATCTGGAATCATGTCAGTGTCTGCCAGGATCCCACCTGGGGTGGCAATAGTGGACATGCCTGTGTACCCTTGACCGCCACCCGAGGGCAGGGCATGGGGACTGTAATATAGCTAGGCGAGTGACATCCCACTACTTCAGACATCAAAAATCTTTCAAGCAATCAGCGTCATATTTCAATCATCCTGCAGTGCTTGGCCAGACTGAGATGCATTTACAACTCTGGCTCGTTTTGTTTTGTAACAAAAACTCTGACATTGTTAAATATTAGGAAGTGTCCAGTCTTCATCTGAATAATCCCATGCAGCAGGGGTTCCCAACCCAGTCCTCAGGTACCCCCTACCAGTACAGAATTTAGGGATCACCCTGTTGTGTCTAAAGTGTTTGTTTTTTTCTTATTCTAAAAACACCGTCGACACAACTGGGTAAACCCTAAACCCTGGACTGTTAGGGGGTATTTGAGGACTGGGTTGGGAACCACTGCCATACAGAATGAATAAACACAAAGATTGAATGCAAGGAGGTCTTTAAAATTGTAATGTCTATAGGTCTACTACCTTGGGGTTCCTTGCGACCTCCCAAAGTAAGGCACACATCCCTCAGAGCAAATTTGGTTGGACAACAACAACTACTGTACTGGTAGAGATAAACAAGTTGCAGTTATGACATTTGCACACAGACTGAAGGAGGTGAAAGATTTTAACTTTCACAATATAATTTTTACCTCCATAAGCATTAAAGGTTCATGAAATCTCTTGATTGGGGCAAGCTTGTAGAACACGGACTTGATTTTGCAATTATAACTTGAATTATGGAGTTCTGCATACAAGTGATCATTGGATATCCACTCCCAGCAAGGTTGGATGAATTTACACTGGATAAAGCAGAAGTGTAATTTGTGCATTATCAATATGGCTGTAAAGGGAACAGGCCATTGGTGTTAGGTTTATCAAATCACTCAATGATGATTTGACAGATAAAGAAGGGACTGTACCAACAGACGTCTAACACCATAACCACTGCAAGGAGCTGTAGTGGTTATGGTGCTGCTTTTTAAATGTCATATAATAATGTAATATTCCATGAGCATCCTCCACAACATTGAACCATGAAATAATAAAATAATAATAATCCTAAATATTACTGCCTAAGCCCTAAACAAACAATATTCTCAATTAAGCAAACATGTAAAAATACTCTAATATACTGCTGTCACAATGGAATCCACTGTAAACTGGTTTCTGATTATTCATCAGTCGTCAACTCACACAGAACTGCTAATTACGTATTTCTTTAATCAGCACACATCCAGATACCTGTGAAATAGAGGTGATACTCCCCAGCAGGAGTGGGGACGTTTGCTGTGAATATGTAGAATTTAAATGAAGCAGGAAGGAAATAAATTAAGAACAGCTCCCAAAGGATCTGCTACTAATAATGTAACTCCCTGTGATTTAACAAATTACACACTAATTCTACCGCCCAACCTGGTAACAGAGTTTTTTCAGAAAACCTGGATCTGTGGAAAGTTCACAAAGGGAATAGAACGTTTAGGCCAAAATTTCAGAAATGCAATATATTTTGGCAATTTATGCTAACATTTGCAATTCTCTCATCCATTAATAACTCCCCATTTAAAGCACCAGTAAAATAAGGGGAGGGGGGGAATCTGACAACCCCATTACAAGTACTCCCTTTATAATAGATCATTGATTTCAATCTTAAAGGCTATAAATTATGCACATTACAGGGCAGCCTTCTTCGTGTGTTACCATGGACACCGATTAATGATCTGCTTAAAATACAAATATAATGGACCATAGCTGCCTGAAGTCCTGAATAAACATTCATCTGTGGAAGTTCCAAAAGCATTTTTGTAAAAGTCGAAGCAACATATTTATTCTGCAACATTCTATGGAATGAATTACAAAGTATCACAGTCTAGATGTAACAGTTTCTAAGCAGGGATCACCCCCTCCCTTCCTCCTCCCCACCTGCAGTTCCCAGGAAGCTGGGCAGGCGCACTTTGCCACCTATCCTGACAGCTCGGCTCTTTTTCTGGCCATGGCTAAGGCAGTAGCAGAGCCCCATGCCCCCAATACTGAGCACCCCACTGCAGGCACACAGTACATGGTAAACCCGGGGGCTGAATCCCAGCACCAGATCTGTCCCAGGGTCTGGAGAAGGGCAGCACATGCGAGGCAGGCGCACTGACGCCATGTATCAAAGACTGCGTCAGACGCAAACTGGATTCTGGGCAAAGGTGGAGGTGGGCTGAAGGGGCCCCATGTAATTTCAGAGCAGCTGCTGCTTCCGCTGTCCTGCTAATTGCTATCACAGTGATGGCTGTATAGTACAATCTCAGACATTGCTGGACTCCAGCTATCCAGCACTATAGTTCTTATTATTTATTGGCATTTATTTATAGAGTTTATAGTTCAGTCAAATTGCAGATCATCAGCTGTTGAAGGACTACCAGTCCCATGAAGCTTTGCCAGCCCCAAGGTTGGCAAAGCATAGAGACAGGTGGCATCTGACCTGATTCACACAATAAACTGTACAAAAGTCATAAAAATCCAGGAACCAGAAGTACTGTAATACATTCTCCTCTTGTATCTTGTGTTAATTGTTCATGTTACCAGGCTATTAAAGGGGATTGTCCGTTAATATATATGGGTATTCTTCAACCTCATCTATCTAATGTTATTGATATTACTGATGTTAACCCCATTAAAACATAATAAAGAGATAAATAAATAAACTGTGTAAATGTCAGTTATGAATAACCATCCCTTGTGTAAAATACTCATTTACAGGGGTTTTAGATCAAACCAAGGGTGACACATGAATTGATCAGAATTCTAATTGATCACTAATGGGATTTCATCCCTTTACCCCAGCCATTTAGTAAGCAGATCATTATTTATGGTTTTATACATTTGCCAGCAGGTCTCCCAGCCAGCCAGGACTTTACTGCCCTCTTGTTATGGACTACACTTCCTATGACGCCCAGCCAACCTTTGTCCCAGCAGTTGGGCAATAATGCACTAGAGCCGTGCCAGGACTAATCATGGCGGCCGCTGCATCACTGCCCTTCCTCGCAGTGACGTCATCAAAACGCGCCATGCTCTGTTGTTGTGTTTTCAAACCTTATTCAAAGCACGGGATTTATAACTTCCCTCGAACGTGGGCGGCCCGCGATATGTACCCACCTGGCCCTGCGGTAAGTGGGCCGCGTGCTCAGAGACTGCGGTTTATCGGGTGCTTTGGGGCTGGAGGCTCCGACAAAATGGCGCCTGTGACGGAGACAGGGAGAGCAGCCGGCCGTGTGGTCTCTGGTGCTTAGAGCTCGGTGTTGTCTCCTTCCTACGTCATGTCGTGCGCGCACCCAGCTCGGGGAGGAAGATGGCGGCCTTTGGGATTCTCAGTTACGAACACCGGCCGCTAAAGAGACCCCGACTGGGACCCCCCGACGTCTACCCGCAGGACGCAAAGCAGAAAGAGGTAACCATGGGAGACAGGAGAGCAAAATGGGGGTCAGAGGGGGGAGGGGGCATTATGGGTAAATGGACAGGGTCTAACATGGAAATACACAGGGAGGACTGGGACACTGAGGGGCATTGTGGGTAAATGGACAGGGTCTAACATGGAAATACACAGGGAGGACTGGGACACTGAGGGGCATTGTGGGTAAATGGACAGGGTCTAACATGGAAATACACAGGGAGGACTGGGACACTGAGGGGCATTATGGGTAAATGGCCAGGGTCTAACATGGAAATACACAGGGAGGACTGGGACACTGAGGGGCATTATGGGTAAATGGCCAGGGTCTAACATGGAAATACACAGGGAGGAGTGGGACACTGAGGGGCATTGTGGGTAAATGGACAGGGTCTAACATGGAAATACACAGGGAGGACTGGGACACTGAGGGGCATTATGGGTAAATGGACAGGGTCTAACATGGAAATACACAGGGAGGAGTGGGACACTGAGGGGCATTATGGGTAAATGGACAGGGTCTAACATGGAAATACACAGGGAGGAGTGGGACACTGAGGGGCATTATGGGTAAATGGACAGGGTCTAACATGGAAATACACAGGGAGGACTGGGACACTGAGGGGCATTATGGGTAAATGGACAGGGTCTAACATGGAAATACACAGGGAGGAGTGGGACACTGAGGGGCATTGTGGGTAAATGGACAGGGTCTAACATGGAAATACACAGGGAGGAGTGGGACACTGAGGGGCATTATGGGTAAATGGACAGGGTCTAACATGGAAATACACAGGGAGGACTGGGACACTGAGGGGCATTATGGGTAAATGGACAGGGTCTAACATGGAAATACACAGGGAGGACTGGGACACTGAGGGGCATTGTGGGTAAATGGACAGGGTCTAACATGGAAATACACAGGGAGGAGTGGGACACTGAGGGGCCTTATGGGTAAATGGACAGGGTCTAACATGGAAATACACAGGGAGGAGTGGGACACTGAGGGGCATTATGGGTAAATGGACAGGGTCTAACATGGAAATACACAGGGAGGACTGGGACACTGAGGGGCATTGTGGGTAAATGGACAGGGTCTAACATGGAAATACACAGGGAGGACTGGGACACTGAGGGGCATTGTGGGTAAATGGACAGGGTCTAACATGGAAATACACAGGGAGGAGTGGGACACTGAGGGGCCTTATGGGTAAATGGACAGGGTCTAACATGGAAATACACAGGGAGGAGTGGGACACTGAGGGGCATTATGGGTAAATGGACAGGGTCTAACATGGAAATACACAGGGAGGACTGGGACACTGAGGGGCATTGTGGGTAAATGGACAGGGTCTAACATGGAAATACACAGGGAGGACTGGGACACTGAGGGGCATTGTGGGTAAATGGCCAGGGTCTAACATGGAAATACACAGGGAGGAGTGGGACACTGAGGGGCATTATGGGTAAATGGCCAGGGTCTAACATGGAAATACACAGGGAGGAGTGGGACACTGAGGGGCATTATGGGTAAATGGACAGGGTCTAACATGGAAATACACAGGGAGGACTGGGACACTGAGGGGCATTGTGGGTAAATGGACAGGGTCTAACATGGAAATACACAGGGAGGAGTGGGACACTGAGGGGCATTATGGGTAAATGGCCAGGGTCTAACATGGAAATACACAGGGAGGACTGGGACACTGAGGGGCATTATGGGTAAATGGCCAGGGTCTAACATGGAAATACACAGGGAGGAGTGGGACACTGAGGGGCATTATGGGTAAATGGACAGGGTCTAACATGGAAATACACAGGGAGGACTGGGACACTGAGGGGCATTGTGGGTAAATGGCCAGGGTCTAACATGGAAATACACAGGGAGGAGTGGGACACTGAGGGGCATTGTGGGTAATGGCCAGGGTCTAACATGGAAATACACAGGGAGGACTGGGACACTGAGGGGCATTATGGGTACATGGCCAGGGTCTAACATGGAAATACACAGGGAGGACTGGGACACTGAGGGGCATTATGGGTACATGGCCAGGGTCTAACATGGAAATACACAGGGAGGACTGGGACACTGAGGGGCATTATGGGTACATGGCCAGGGTCTAACATGGAAATACCCAGGGAGGACTGGGACACTGAGGGGCATTATGGGTACATGGCCAGGGTCTAACATGGAAATACACAGGGAGGACTGGGACACTGAGGGGCATTGTGGGTACATGGCCAGGGTCTAACATGGAAATACACAGGGAGGAGTGGGACACTGAGGGGCATTATGGGTAAATGGACAGGGTCTAACATGGAAATACACAGGGAGGAGTGGGACACTGAGGGGCATTGTGGGTAAATGGCCAGGGTCTAACATGGAAATACACAGGGAGGACAGGGGCATTATGGGTAAATGGACAGGGTCTAACATGGAAATACACAGGGAGGACTGGGACACTGAGGGGCATTGTGGGTAAATGGCCAGGGTCTAACATGGAAATACACAGGGAGGACTGGGACACTGAGGGGCATTGTGGGTAAATGGCCAGGGTCTAACATGGAAATACACAGGGAGGAGTGGGACACTGAGGGGCATTGTGGGTAAATGGCCAGGGTCTAACATGGAAATACACAGGGAGGACTGGGACACTGAGGGGCATTGTGGGTAAATGGCCAGGGTCTAACATGGAAATACACAGGGAGGACTGGGACACTGAACATGGGTAAATACTAACATGGGGAGGACTGGGACACTGAGGGGCATTATGGGTAAATGGCCAGGGTCTAACATGGAAATACACAGGGAGGACTGGGACACTGAGGGGCATTATGGGTAAATGGCCAGGGTCTAACATGGAAATACACAGGGAGGACTGGGACACTGAGGGGCATTATGGGTAAATGGCCAGGGTCTAACATGGAAATACACAGGGAGGACTGGGACACTGAGGGGCATTATGGGTAAATGGCAAGGGTCTAACATGGAAATACACAGGGAGGAGTGGGACACTGAGGGGCATTATGGGTAAATGGACAGGGTCTAACATGGAAATACACAGGGAGGAGTGGGACACTGAGGGGCATTATGGGTAAATGGACAGGGTCTAACATGGAAATACACAGGGAGGACTAGGACACTGAGGGGCATTGTGGGTAAATGGCCAGGGTCTAACATGGAAATACACAGGGAGGACAGGGGCATTATGGGTAAATGGACAGGGTCTAACATGGAAATACACAGGGCGGACTGGGACACTGAGGGGCATTGTGGGTAAATGGCCAGGGTCTAACATGGAAATACACAGGGAGGACTGGGACACTGAGGGGCATTATGGGTAAATGGACAGGGTCTAACATGGAAATACACAGGGAGGACTGGGACACTGAGGGGCATTATGGGTAAATGGACAGGGTCTAACATGGAAATACACAGGGAGGAGTGGGACACTGAGGGGCATTGTGGGTAAATGGCCAGGGTCTAACATGGAAATACACAGGGAGGACTGGGACACTGAGGGGCGTTATGGGTAAATGGCCAGGGTCTAACATGGAAATACACAGGGAGGAGTGGGACACTGAGGGGCATTATGGGTAAATGGACAGGGTCTAACATGGAAATACACAGAGAAGACTGGACTTTATCTACACAGGGACGCTGAGAGGCAGTATGGGTAAATGTACAGGTCCTAACAAGTAGGTGAACAGGCAAGACTAGGCTTTATGTGGACTGGGACACTCAAGGGGGGGGATGATGAAAAGGGGGAGAAAGACCAAACCATGGTGGGAAATTAACATAGGGAAAGGGTGACTGGGATATAGAATACATGGAGGGTAAATGATTGCTGAAATCCCTGACGGGGCAGACCATTAATTTAATGTTTCTCTATAATATGGTCAAATTGCTATTGTAGAATGCAAAGGTTATTCATTTAAGCTTAATTTATTGGTGGGGTTATACCTATCTTACAATGCCAAATTGCCATAAAGGAGCTTGGTTGGCAGGATGAGGTCCAGCACCTGAGGGGTCAAATATAGCAATGGTTATATACCTGACAGAGGAGGTGTTAAATATCTGAGGTGCAGGTCTGATTGGTAGGATGAGGTCCAGCATCTGAGGGGTCACATTTAGCAATGGTCATATATTGACAGATAAGGTTAAATATCAGAGGTGCAGGTCTGACAATGGGGACTTTAAATGTGTGTTGTGTGTCTCTGATAGGGGAGGATATATGTGCTTCCTTCAAGAAAGGGGCTAAATGTAGACAGGGTTAAAGGGCAATTCAATCACTCTACCAAAGAATTGGGAATTGGCTAACCTTATATTGAAATAAAATACAACATAGTATAATCCAATAATGTAAATTAGAATGTGATTGATGAAATAAAACTCATAAGATTGTGGTAAACAGCTTCACATGGTGCCTCCTCCAATTCAGTCCTGGCAGGAAGGTGTTAACACAATGGATCAGACTCTGGGAGGGAAGGGGTTAAATGTTAGAGGATCTGTGTGTCTGTCAGGGAATGAGTGAGCAGCAAAGTGGCTTGTCTCTGACATGAAAGGGGATATATGTTGGTTCTCTCTGCCATACTGGAGGCTAAATGTGAATGGGTCTGTCAGGCTGGACTTACAGTTAAATCTGTAGTGTACCTTTCCTGTCAACAAGGGGTTTAAATGTCAGCTTGCAATGGAAAGTCGATACATTTTAAATGTGGATTGGGGCCTTGGGTTATACCACTTTCTGGTCCTTGATTAATAGGTGGCACAGTGGTAAGACTCGCGCATTGTACAATATACTCTAAAACAACATCTGAGTTACTCTGTGCAAATTCATTTGGGGCCGCAGGTTGTGGTAAGTGCAGGCCATTTTGTATTGTAGTGTAGACACGGACTAAATCACATTTTCTGTCCCATACAATGCTCTAATAGGCAAGAGGAAAAGCGTAGGACGTGGATAGGTTGGTTTTGAGTATTCTATTCATTGGATTGTTACTCTTTATGGTTTTAAGCCAAACTAGGTAGGATATTTGGTATTGGCAGGTCTGGGGTTTACATACCGCTGAACATAAGTCTTACCAACAACCAATGTTAAAAAGCTATCTGCAATTCACAGAATAGCAACACAACAAAAAAAAACCCAAAAAATGTGGCTATTATCTATCACCATCCACACAGTAGCAAAATGTTTATTATTTCCATACATTAAATGTGCTACTTACCTAACCAGTTTGTTGTTTAAATAAACATGGAAATACCTTTTAATATTGTTGACTGACATAAATTTTACAAAATGTTTTTTAAATCTTAGTAAATAGATTGGTGGCTGAACATGCTGGGGTTAGTGGTAATATAGAATGAACGATAAGTAGGGAGAATAGAACACATTGCTAATTAGAATGTGTCAGAGGCCCTCTCTTTAAAAAAAGGCTGATCAATTTATAGATTTTTTTTTTTTTTTTTCCCACTTCTGAATACTGTTTAAGAACAGTAACTGGGGATGGTGAGACTTGAGTCTGACTTTAAAACAGTCTTGCTGTATCCTGGATGAATGAGAGGAATAGTACATTTGTATTTCTAAATTGTCTGTCTATGCTGCGGAACTGCACTGTGGATATGCAAACCATACTTAAATAAATGCAAACAAGATGTGATAAAGGCCCTGTTCGCTGGAATGGACAACCCATATGAAGGAATTGTTGTGGTGCTTAGGGAGGGTAGGGCACGCTGTAGATGTTAGGGGTTTATAGCTATAGACTCCATTAATGTTTAGTTTGTGTCTGGAGTGTCCCTTTAAGTGTGAATAAAATATTAAAGAGACACTTCACGCACCATAGCCCCTACAGTCTACTATAGTGATTATGCTGTCCGGCACTGTAGCCGTAGACACAGGGCAGGAACCAGCTTCGTCATCAAACCGCTGTAAAACAGTTTGAAATTACTTTGGCTGTGCGCCAGGGAACTCCTAGAACCATAACTACTACAGCACTCTTTAGTGGTCACTGTGTTTGGGGAAAAAAGCGCAAATATATATTTGCCATTTAGATTCAAGTAAGTGGAATAGCTGTTGGCATATTGTTCAGATCTCCCCCAAACCGTTTCGCTTGCTATTTTGAGTTTTTGATCCTTTTTAATCACTGTAAACGATTTCCCTGCATTCACCTGTGTTCATTCGGTTGTGTCCTCTCCCTGCTCTTTAACTACCTTTGAATGTTTCGTTTTAATTATGTGTTCGGGAAATGTTTTTCGTTCTACCGAACAGAGACCACCCTGGGTAGCAATCAGAATTTGGAACACCGAGTAACCACTCGAAAAACCGCAACTTAATTGAGTGCTTCTAGGTGGCCGCCATTCGGCATACGAACACGTGATGAGAACAAAGGATGGCGGCCATCTTAAATCTTCAGAATGCGGTCAGCGGGACTTACTCGTGGGTTGCCTGGAACTGTTTTTGGCATGGCAATCACACGAACGTCCGGTCATTATGGAAGTCCCGTCTGACCTATTTCCACCCATAGTATCAAACCGGCGTTCGGGAGTTTTAAGCTGCAACATACCTATGGTAGTTTTCATGTAATTCTGCGCGAACAGAGACCAGCTATTGCTACTGATTTCATGGAAATCTAAATCGGATACCACCACATGGTGAGCCGGTCAAACTTCCACACAATGCGACACGGAAACTACCGAACTGATTTTCGTGAAATTTGGATGTGTGACTCCCAGTATCCTCAGCTACCCAGGGATATGGTTTATATATTTCTCTGTTATGCATAAAGTATTTTTCTTAAAATGTTGAAAATTGTAATGGCCAGCAGATAATTGAGTTTAGTATGTTGCTGAAACTCAATTATCTAGCCTGGCCTAGAGGAGGAGTCTGTTACTGTATACATTGAATGCCTGTTGCTTCCAGTAAATCAGTCTTGTTCCAGCATTAAGCTTTGGCTCATGTGTGGATACCAGCGATTTATTACTCTGTGGATTACTGGGTGATTTTATTTTGATGGGAAGAAGGGAATACTGGACGGTGATACAGTTTACTACCGTCACAATCACAGTTTCCCAAAATTTACAGTTGTCTTTCCACACAATTTTAACCATTGATTTCCTAATATTACAATCTTCTTTAACACCTTAAGGACCAAACTTCTGGAATAAAAGGGAATCATGACATGTCAGACATGTCATGTGTCCTTAAGGGGTTAAATTCCCTAACAGTGGTATTCAGCAACGTCCTCATTTATCATTTAAAAGCGCTTTTGTTATAGCTATGAACTCTTATCAATTAGACCTTGCCTTTACATAGGAAATCTAAATAAAGGTTTTGAACAGGGACTTTATCAAGATGATATACCATATTTTATTAGTCACTACATACCTATACTTTCCACTGATAGAAACATTACAAGATCTAACTAGGTGGCGGTGTACCTACAGCTGTGGAATAAGGCTAGAACATTCTGTTTTTCTGTTTTTCCATCATGGAAATATTTCCTTTACATGGTTCAAAATATTATATTATGGTACTTCTAAATGTGTGAAAGCCCATGTGTGATCTGCAAAAAATTTTTTTGCCAGTCGAGCATTGGTGATTTGCAGGTGAAACTTATTTATGAACATTACATTATTTGTAACATTGGAGGGTTTTATTGGAAATGTTAATTATTGGACCCCCTGCTCTCTATTAAATAAAACATTAACATACATCAAAATTGTGAACTCCAGGTGTCATTTGATGACTGGGGCTCCTCTCTTTCATTGGGTCCAGAATTTGCAGCTCCAGACTGACCGATGCCCTGTTCACTGCGCTTCAAACAACTATCTATTTATATAGATATTTAAGTCCCCACTGCTACAATGCAGTGTGAGCAGGGCTAAATCCCTGCAAACACCTAGGAGTCGAAGGTATCAATTGATACCTGGGGCTCCCCTGTGTCAGCTGGGGCTATTTTTAGTGGCTCCAGACTTTTTGATAAGCTGCATTCAGCATGGCATGCAGCCTCTTCTATAGGCATGTAAATGTTTATAGCTAAGGTTACCATATCCACCATGTCTTCAGCGACACGTAATTTTGTCATATTTTGAAAATGCATGAAGAGGGCTGACCATACCAGTATGTAAAATGCATTCTGCAGGATTCTTTATTGTATAATTACTTGATCTGATACACCTCTTTTGAATTCTACATACTACAGGGCAACCCTTTCGATGTGCTGCCCATCAATATGTATACGTGATCTGTGTCCCTGAAAACATGGTGGATATGGAACCCTAGCTAGATCTTGGTGTGTGGACGTTTAAACCCTGCTCATACCAGGGAGTCGTAGGTATCATTAGATACCTGGGGTCTCCATTAACAGCTGAGGCCCTTTTTAGTGACCCCAGACTGTCAAGCTCCATGCTGAGCACCAAGTGAATTTGGCATATAGCACTTTCAATGAGGATTTGTAGCAAAGTAATTTGAGCAGGGTTAAATACCTGCTTACATAAGGAAGACCTCCCCTCGGTCAGCTGGGGCCATTTTAATGAGCTGCATTCAGTGATGAAACCCAGCACTGAATACAGGTATTTAACTAAATCTAGAACACCATGGTTGAGTAATCTAGCTCAGCCACAGTGATTCCTTTAGTGGATCTGGTGCCTGGGACACCGCCAGGGTCTCCTTCCTTCCCTAATACCAATTTTCTTTTATTTAAAAAAAATGATAAATGCTTTTTGCTAGCTGCCCAGCACCGTCACAATGCATTGGACATGCTATTTTCAGGAAGACAAACATCTGCCTTTCATGCAGGGTTCAGATTAGGGCCTGCTAGAGAATTCCTCTTCTGACATCAGCAGGGAATCATTTGAACATTATTGCTAGGGGTTGGGATTGAGATTATAATTATGGTTAGGCATAGGATTATGGTATGGGTTAAGATTGAGGTGAGGTTAGAGTTAGAATTATATTTGGAATTAGGATTTGGTTTAGAATTAGGGTTTGTTTTATGTTTAAGGTTTTAGATTGGGTTTAAGATTACTTTGCAACAGATGTATTTATGAGATGTTGCTCAATACAGTGGGACACATAAGATTTAAAATTATCATAAAAAATACGTTTGTGTAAAAATTGAAAGAATAAAAATTGGAACCAGAACATTTGAAGAAAAGAAAAAAAACAGTGAAAAAATTGCAACTTAATAAAGCTCAAAATATATCAAGTGAGAGTCCCCATGGTGACCATTTTTGGAAACTAATATGCATTTGGTGATTATTTGAAATCCGTGGGCTACCAAAATGCCCCAAAAAACTCACCATGTATCAATTTTTAGTTTGCCATTTTTTGAAGAAATGCCTTCTTAAACTTTGAAAAAAGATTGATGCTAAAATGGCTGTATAATTAGGCTCAAAATATACTGTGTATTTTCAGTGAAGGGAACTGCACTCCTAAATAATCCAAACTACCTCAATGGTGCTCCAAGCCTAGGGTCGCCCCCAACCCCAAGTAACAGGATTCCAGCAAATCAAAGAAAGCCCAGGCACTCAGTGAAGTGAATTTAACTTTTTAATCACCATCTGTGACCTTTATCATGCCATCACTAAATAGAAAGTCACTTGACCTGAGGAATTCTGAGTGATCAGACAAAACCTGTTGGTTTAGCTATGTGGACTATCTGACACTACATAGTAGAGTGGTTCCATACAGGGAAGTATCCTGCGTTCAGCGATTCCCTGGAGTGGTTTAGTGGGCGCTTTTGGACAAGCAAGTATATCTGGGCACCTTAAATAATAACTAGCAGGAACAGGGGAATTAACAGACCCAGACAGGAGTGGTGGATATTCTGATTAATACACAATTTACATACAAGGACTCTGGGTGATTTTAATACAAGGTCTGTAAATGTGAATATTTTGCGCATACAAAGAGTTCTGTGTGTAGTCTGCAACAGATGATATTTTACTATATGTACTCTTTTATTTTAAAGGGACTGCTCAATGAAGCAGTTTGGTGTATAGGTCATGCCCCTGCAAGCTTACTGATCAATTAGAGTTAAATCACATTGTTTATACAGCCATAGTCACACCTCCCTGCATGTTAAGTGCACAGCCTTACTAAACACTTCCTGTAAAGAGAGATCTAATGTTTAAACTTCCTTTATTGCAGTCTGTTTAATTTATTTTCTCCAGCTTTGTTAATAGCCTTTCTACACCCAGCTGGAACCTCCTGTGTGTGATTAAAGTTTACTTTACAGAGCAGGAGATAAAAACTTCTAAAGCAAGTTAACTTCGGAGAACAACCATTTTTCCATGCAGGCTGTGTAAGTCACTGCCAGGGGAGGTTTGGCTAGTGCTACATAAACAGAAACAAAAGTGATTTAAAACCTGAGACTGCATTAGTCTGATCAAAAACTGAATAATTACCGTATTTTTCGCTCCATAAGACGCACTTTTTTCCCCCTCAAAAGTGAGGGGAAATGTCTGTGCGTCTTATGGAGCGAATGTGAAGAATTACTTACCTGTCTTGGAGCGTGGGCCGGCTTCACAGCGCGCTCCACGGCCAGGAACTTCTATTTCAGGTTCCGGTTTCCGGCGGGACTGAAAGGAAGTGCACACTCAGTGTGCACACTTCCTTTCAGTCCCGCCGGAAACCGGAACCTGAAATAGAAGTTCCTGGACCGCGGAGCGCGCTGTGAAGCCGGCCCACGCTCCAAGACAGGTAAGTAATTATGGGACAAGGGGAGGGGGAGACACTATGGGACAAGGGGAATGGGACACTATGGGAGAAAGGGAGGGGAGGAGACTATGGGACAAGGGGAGGGAAGGAGACACTATGGGACAAGGGGAGGGGGGGAGACACTATGGGACAAGGGGAGGGGGACACTATGGGAGAAAGGGAGGGGAGACACTATGGGAGAAGGGGAGGGGAGGAGACACTATGAGACAAGGGGAGGGGAGGAGACACTATGGGACAAGGGGAGGGGGACACTATGGGAGAAAGGGAGGGGAGACACTATGGGACAAGGGGAGGGGGGGACACTATGGGACAAGGGCAGGGGGGGACACTATGGGACAAGGGCAGGGGGGGACACTATGGGAGGGAAAGTGCACTATGGGACAATGGGAGGGGGGACACTATGGGATCAGAACACTAATGGACAAGGGGAGGAGGAGTTAAAGAACACTATGGGACAGGGTAGGAGGGGTTAACAATCACTATGGGACAGGGTAGGAGGGGTTAACAATCACTGTGGGACAGAGGAAAGGGGGGTTAAAGATCATTATGGGACAGGGGAGAAAAAAAAATATTCTGAACAAACTGTCCCATAGTAAGAAACACTATGGAACAGTTTGTTCAGAATATTTTTTTTTCTGGGTTTCCTCCTCTAAAAACTAGGTGCGTCTTATGGTGAGGTGCGTCTTATGCAGCGAAAAATACGGTAAGCAAAAGTTGTTTTTGTGACTATTGTGTCTCTTTAAGGGAAGATTTTGTGGAAAATAAAATACTTGTCTTTTATGCAATTAAGTGTCATGATCAGCCTGTTGACTGTTTAATTTTATGAACAGAAGAGTACATAGTGAACGCACATTTGCATTCAGGCAGAAGAGGAAGTGTGGCATCTTCCATTGTCGTGTAAGACTGAAGGTGCAGACTTATTGCAATAATTTTATTTATTTAATTAAGTGCATTTAATTGTTGTTTTTTTTTGCAGGTTATTGTAGTTGTAAGCAGCTGTGTGTAGGGACATAGAGATTAAGACCTCCCTGCGTCATACCTTTTGCAATAAGCATACATTTCTATGGTTCTTTGAGGATTCATTGTAACACTGGCTTACTGTAGTTGTTGCAATACATTGAGTCTGTGTGTGCTGTCCTTCTGGTTGTTGATCAGTTTTCCAGTAATTGTGGCAAAAAAAAAAATTAAATAAAGGAGCCGTTACTGCCAAAACTCCACCCTTACCAGGGAATGTCAGTCTAACTTACTCATTATGGAGTTCCTGTCTGCAAAAAAAGCTATTCAGTATGACTGGGCGTGCAGTGTACAAAAAATATATAATTTTTTCAGTGCCCTCCCTACAAAACAGTACGTAATCTAGCTAATGTTACTGGCTATAAATCATTGATTTATGTGCATGGTAGGGGTTTGTGGAAGTAGTAGTTTAATTGTCTGCTTTCTTTGGTTGTAAATGGGGGAGGATGTCACTTTACTAATACCCAGAAACACATCAGCCTTTGTTCTCTAAATAAATTACTTCTGCCAATCAGCGTTTGGCATAGATCTGCTCTGATTTGATTGTCCCCATGATACATACAGACAGTGATTAAACCCATCACACGCATATACAGGCAAAGATTACATTGTGGCTTGTATAAGATTAAGGACACATGAGCAACCTGTATTTGGGATTAGGACCTATCTTGTTGGAATACATTGAGCAGCTGGAAGTCGAAGGCCTTGTTTGAAATCTCTGCACTTGTGACAATAAATAGCAAAATTAGGCTCTGTGCAGCTCTTTGCTTCTGAATTGGTATAATTTCTTGTGGAATTCCATTACTTCCATTTACTTTTCCAGTAGCTCCTGTATGGCAATTCTGAGTGATGCAATCCTTGCTCTAGGGTAGGTAAGAGATGGATCGTAGGCATTTTGGGTCTGTTCCATTTATAGTATGTGTGATTCAAGAAGAAACAATGTCCACATGTTGCTTCAGGTGTGACCGTCATTGGTATAATAAGGGAGCCAAAAACAGAAAAAGTAAAGTAGTCCAGTATGGACTGTATGGCTATATCCGTATATATACACACTCCCATCTGCCAGAACTTCTTGAGCTCAGGTATCCTAGTATTGAGCAGAACAATTCCTGCTCCGGTGTGTTTATCTTCAGTAATAGTACAGACTGGGTGTCTTCAGGAGTATTGCAGGCAGCTATAGTGAACACTGTAAATAGATCTTATATAAAGAGATTAGGTACCACTTACAGCGTCCAGAGAACTATAATGTTCAAATTGACTTGCACAGGTGGTGCCACCCCCACCAGGGATATAGGTGGTGTGCGGCGTCCCAAGGTCAGCAGGAGACAACGGTCAGGATAATAAAATCCAAACTGAATGGCACATTAATGCTATTCAATAATGAATGCAGTACTGGCTGCGGGATTCACTTGACAGTGATTTACATTATCACGGTTTACAAATAGTTTGCAGCAATGAATGATATACTGGCTGGTTATTACTCTTAAGTTGAGGAAGGGTATGGTAGCCACTGAGAAATAACGTTCATTGCTTGCAGTACATGAGATATTACAACTGTGAGGCACATGTTCTTTAATGAAGCCATTTTATGTAGATCAGGTTGTTGGTTGTAGTTCCCATTAGTTTTCTGTGCTAAACTCCTGAGATAGAATTTGGGGCAACTGTAGCCAAAGTATCTCTCAGTACTACAAGCTAGCTGTGCTCAGTCCTGTTACTAGTGCATAGTGTGAGGCAGATCGATATAAAGCCTTCATCTCTCATACCCTGCCAGACATAGTTCTTGTTAAATTTATTAAACCAACACTCCAATCATGTTAAGAAGCAGCACTACATTAAGATGACACTCTGTATGAGACCTCTTTGTTGCTTTCAACATTATTAGAATAATAGTATATGAATGAGGCCCATTCCGTATGCTAATTCTGTCTGTAACAAGCTTAGAAAGCTTTCAAGCCAGTTCATTTAGAATTGAGCTGATGTGACTGATTTCTCATTTTTCTGGGCTAGGCAGAGGTAACTTTGATCTTTGTGTAATGAATAGCTCAAGATAAAAAAATTCAGCTACATCTTGACCCATCTCTGTGCTTTCTGAACTCCTTTTGTTTATAACCACGATGTATAGTGTCTCTCTCGTGCAAGGCTATGGGTTGAATCCAGGAGATATTCATTTTTCCCCCTCTGTTTATTTAGGATGAACTAACAGCATTGAATGTGAAACAAGGATTCAACAATCAACCAGCCGTATCAGGAGATGAACATGGCAGCGCCAAAAATGTTAACTTTAACCCTGCCAAGGTAAATCACCTTTTCCCATAACCCAGCAAATGACCGCTCTGCCTTCCAATGGCCACCATGTACACACCTTTCCTCATCCCATGTGCGTTTTGTTCACTGGTCCCCAAGATTTGCAGCCTAATTTTTTATTTTTCCTGCTACTCACTTGGTTCATTTCTACCCCTTCCCCACAACCACAGATCAGTTCGAACTTCAGCAATATCATGGCAGAAAAGTTGCGATGCAACACTCTGCCAGATACTGGTCGCAGGAAACCACAGGTTAACCAGAAGGATAACTTTTGGCTCGTGACTGCTCGCTCGCAGAGCTCCATCAATAACTGGTTTACTGACCTGGCAGGAACCAAGCCTCTGACTCACCTCGCCAAGAAGGTAAGTGTTCACAGTACTTTATCCTGCTCTGTCTGTCTGTGATTGTATAAAGGGATGTTTGTGTATGCACCCGATGACTTTCGTCTGTGTGATGTATGTGGCAGTGATGCTGTATTTAGGATTTGTAGATATTATTTAAATGTGTGTTATATGGTATTGTAGGTGCTGGTATTGGACGTGTGTGAATGCTTCATAGTGATATTTCAATGCACTAGAATACAACTCTTTATTTGGTGTTGTGCTATCGTATGTCTATGCCCATTTCACCCACTCTTTGTATGGTTACTGTATGTGAACTGTGTTTTTATAGGAATGTAAATATGTGTTTACGCTTAAATAACCTGTTTTTCTGCGATGATCAGGTGCCCATATTCGGCAAGAAGGAGGAAGTGTTTGGTTTCCTAGCACGTTACTCTGTGCCTGTGATGAGAGCAGCCTGGCTCATTAAGATGACCTGTGCCTATTATGCAGCCATTACAGAAACCAAAGTAAAGAAAAGACATGTCATGGATCCTTTCATAGGTATTGATTACTCAATTTCTAAGGGCCCAGGTTGCACCGTGAGTGCTACAAGTAGGATTTCAGTGGATTGAGTCATTCATTTATTTGCTCTCTGCAGAATGGACACAGATTATCACCCGGTACCTGTGGGAACAATTACAGAAAATTGCTGAGTATTACCGTCAGATTTCTGGAGGCTGTGTCTCTACTCCTGGGCCAATGCCACCAGAGATAGAACTGGCACTAAAGCAGTGGGAATATAACGAGAAACTTGCCATGTTTATGTTCCAGGTGAGTGACTGCATTTCTGGTCACTGTGTGTTGTGCTTAACATTCCCCACCTCATGTGAATTCTGGGAATCCTTCTTCCAGCCTTGTGTGTATTAAAATGAGATTATGGCTGTCAAAGATTTGAAGATACACTACAAATTGAAAATAGAGCTAACAGAATACAATTGATTATTATTTTATTATTTATATAGCGCCATCAGATTCCGTTGCGCTATACAATGGGATAACATGGCAGATCCAGGACATTGCATTATGCTTTCTGTTCGCAGCGTGCACAGACAGACACAGGCATAAAAATCAATGCACGGGAATAAAATGTGCACTGAAAGTCACGTGTGCTGGGAGTGCAAACAGTGGTGATTGGTGACTTTTTAAGTTGGTGGGGCGCCAGACTTGACACAGTCGAATACACATGTATTCGAAACTGTCCATAAATATTGTTAATCAAGAATAGGAATAAGTCTACATACCTCCAAATACGTGGACGATACCATATATAAAACTTATAGATATATTCTTATTAATGAGTAAAATAAATAGTCTCTTTTAGGCCAAACGAAAATTTAAACTGCAATACAGAGTAAAGCCACAAGATGCCGCTAAAGGATATTACTTTAATAATAATAATAATTATTATTATTATTGCCATTTATATAGCGCCAACAGATTCCGTAGCGCTTTACAATATTATGAGAGGGGGATTTAACTATAAATAGGACAATTACAAAAAACTTACGGGAACAATAGGTTGAAGAGGACCCTGCTCAATCGAGCTTACATTCTATATTTTAACAAATATTTAACAGTAAATTTAAAAATTGATTTAATAGGAAAAAAACATACATTGAAGCAGATGTATTTGCATTAAAATTTTTAGTTATGAAATATTCTCATGAGGAGATTATCCTCAGGAAAAGAATGTATAACTGAAGTAAAATTATATTAACTTTAAAATATATATAAAATAAAAAAAGCATTTTTCCCAGTGGCCAAGCTGCTTTAGTGACAGGCACCCACTATTGGAGTCACTATTGTGCCTTTTTGGGGGTGTCAGGAGAGCTGGGGAGTGAACCCGGCAGCCGTTTTATGCGGTGGTAAAGCGTTGCCTGCTGCTAGTTTTAGTAATCAAAATACAGCTAAGGAGGGAACCAGGAACAATGTGAGCACGGCAGCAGGCACCTGGTGTTACGATGCCTGCCGCTAGGTTTGATAATCAAAATGCAGCTGAGGGGAGAGCCGGGAACACTGTGAGCACAGTGACAGGCATCCAGTGTTAAAGCAGTGCCTGCTGACAGTATTCCTGAGCACAGTGCAGTGTCAATACAGTGCAGTGTAGTCAGGCTGGTAGTCTGGCATGTTTACTAAGCCTGTTTTGTTGTCCCACCGATTTGGCGCCCTTATGAGTTCCATTAGGGAACAATAGGGGGCTGCCGGGCAGCCAGTGACGGTCGGTGAAATAGAGTACTTTACCCTAATAACAACAGAGGGAACTACAGTAACAATATTTAAAGTGACAGAACACATTTTTATCACACACATGTTTTAAAAATGCTTGTTTAAAAATATAGTTTATTTTCAATAAAAAAAATAAAATTCTGCAAGAAAATCTAGTGGGCCGCTGCCTCTATGGATAAGCATTTACTGGGTGCAACTAGCCCCAGCTCACAATTAAAAATATCTCAGTTTGTGCAGTGTTTGAAGCGGAAACACTGCACCTCCAAATTCCTACCTCTAAGACAATTTCAAATAACTGAAGTGGTCTTGGTGGTTGAAGTAAGCCTTTCAGGGTTTAATTCATAGAGTTCTGTGAATTTAGAAAGGGAGGTTAAGAAATCTAACTGATTATTTGAATCAATATATAGGATGGGATGTTGGATCGCCATGAGTTTCTTACCTGGGTCCTGGAGTGTTTTGAGAAGATCCGTGCTGGGGAAGATGAACTTCTGAAACTGCTGCTCCCCCTTTTACTGCGTGTGAGTTACGAGTACTAGTACACTAATTGTGGGTTTCGTACAAATCACTTACCTTATTAATCTTAACTTGTCTGTCCCCAGTATTCGGGTTCTCTGGTTCAGTCTGCATACCTCTCCAGGCGTTTGGCCTATTTTTGCACAAGGCGTCTAGCACAGCAGTTGGAGGGCAGTGGGAGCCATACCGGACACCTCCTGACAGCACAGACGGGCAATGCTCTTCCCCCAGCTCCTGCACCCCCTCCTCCTTCTGGGTCTGCCCCTTCGTCTCCTTTTAGTGATCTTCTTCACTGCCCCCAGCATCGGCCCCTGGTATTTGGGCTAAGCTGTATGTTACAGGTACTGTTTCACTTTTTGGTAGTAATTGTCTTGTTCACATAGGTGTCTGCTTTTTGCACATGGAGTCAAAAAGTTTTGGTGTATGTGTTTCTCGCCCATGTATTGCGAATTTGACTTTCCTCTAGGATCAATCATACTGTCTTTATCCAACACCAAGCTTGAAGAAGTTTAAAAATGCAGGTGTTTCAAATTGTTCTCTCTTTGCAGAGCATTGTCCTTTGCTGTCCCAGTGCCCTTGTTTGGCATTACTCTTTAACTGATAACCGCATAAAGACTGGATCGCCCTTGGATCATCTTCCTATCGCCCCGTCCAGCTTACCAATGCCTGGGGGTAATTCTGCCTTCACTCAGCAGGTTAGTAACTCATCCTCAGAAATGGGTGAAAGTGAGATAAGATAAGTCATTTTGAATTGGATATACAAAAATCAAGAACGTACTGTTCACTTGCTGCCTCATATATTCCACCCATTGACAGATACCATTGTCATGATGTAATCCATGTTATTCACTTCACCTGTCAGTGGTTTAGATTTTGTGGCTGTTCATATGTGACAGGCTACCCTCCTTATCTATTACACACCAATAATTGGGATATTGGTGAGGTCGTCTGTCCCAGATCTGTAGTGGGCAGATTCAGCCTTATTTACTGCTTACTGGGAATAGGTACTGCAGGAAGTCAATGCACATTATGTTCGCCTTTCATTACTTCTATTGGTATTCAATGGAAATACATTTTCATTGGGCACACATTTTACATGTTGGATATTATAATAAATGTGCTTGACAAAATACGTGAAAGTATCAAGTGTATTTTTATCCTGTTTGTTATTTACCTGTGTAGAAAGTTTGTCCTTGTACTTCCATTCAATACATTTTTAGAAAATCAGTTGCTGCACTGTGTATTTGTTATAAGTAATGCTTTGTACATAACTGTCTATACACTATTAGCAATATGTTACTAACACCACCCAGCTATTTTACATCGCTAGGATGGCTTCATTTTATTTCTTGGTATTTGTGTGTGGTAAGAAAAAAAAGCAAAATATCAGAAGACATAGTTACATAGCTGAAAAAAAGTCCCGTCAAGTTCAGCCCTTCTCACATCTGTTTTTGATGTTGATCCAAAAGACGGAAAAATCCTTTTCGTTCCCAGAATGGCAGTCAGATCTCTCATTGGATCAAACATAATATGGTTGTTTGATAAAACCACATCTTACATATATGCCTTTTTTTTTTTTTTTATAACATTGAGCATAGTGTCTTGGGTTCATTCCAGAGCCAACCAATCTTACGGCTCATTTACTTCACAGGTGCGCAGGAAGCTGCGGGAGATGGAACAACAGATAAAGGAACGTGGAAGGGCCGTGGAGGTCAGGTGGTCATTTGATAAATGTCAAGAAGCAACAGCAGGTAATTATATGTGGGTTTTTCTAGGTTACTGCTCCACTTTCACTTAATGAGCAATGGTCATTGTAAGATGTGTTCTCTTCCAGGTTTTCCAATTGGACGTGTTCTCCATACACTGGAAGTACTGGACAGCCACAGTTTTGAAAAATCTGACTTCAGTAACAACCTGGACTCACTTTATAACCGGATCTTTGGACTTGGCCTTGGCAAAGATGGACACGAGGTGATGAATGCAAGTCAACATATAACTGTCCAGAGTGTTTGTCAGATTAGCGTGAAAATCCGCTTTCTGTGTTGCTCCACCTCTATCTCCTCTGTCTTGGGTCTTTGAATTGCAGTCTTCTCTTGTTGCTATTTTGGTTCCAGAACAGCTTCAGGTCTCCTTACCGTATTGTTACTTATTTTTCTGGCACTAGATCTCTCCAGATGATGATGCTGTAGTTGCCCTTCTCTGTGAATGGGCTGTCAGCTGTAAGCGTTACGGACACCATCGAGCACTGGTTGTAGCCAAGTTACTTGAAAAGAGACAGTTGGAGATTGAAGCCGAAGTAAGTGCTATTACGTTATCAGGCACTCAAATTACTGCATCTTAATTATTTGAGTTGCTTACTATCTCCATTTCATCTTAACTTCTCTCAATAAGTCGTTTTTCTTTCTACAATCTTCACAGCGTTGTGGAGACTCTGAGGCAGTGGATGAAAAGGGATCTGTGTCTTCTGGCTCCTTGTCTGCTCTGAGTTCGCCTCCTGTGTTCCAGGAAGTTTTACTCCAGTTTCTTGACACACAAGCCCCAGTTCTAAGTAAGTGTGATGAGCTATGAGAAGCTGTGCGTGATCTGTATGAAACCTCAAGCTGTTGCATGGTCTGTGGTCCCCAGTTCATTTCCATGCAGGTCAGAAAAGCATGTGTGCAATTCAAGTGGTGCAATTTATTTTGATCCTACCCTGTCTGAAACCAGTGTTTAAACCTGACATTAACTTGCTGTTTATTACATTCTAACGATGTCTTCTCTTTCATTTTCTCCTTGAAACATGGTCTCCACATTCAGCTGATCCAGCTAACGAATCGGAGCGTGTGGAATTCTATAACCTGGTGCTGCTCTTTTGTGAGTTGATCCGACATGATGTTTTCTCTCACAACATGTACATGTGCACCCTCATATCCAGAGGTGACCTAGGGCTGGACGGGCATGTACCGCGACCCCGCTCTCCTTACGAAGACCCATCGGATGACAATGACCGCAAGGAAGGTGAAGCCAACAGTAGCATTAAACTAGAGGTGAGTACAAAGTAGAGTGGCTGAATTTGGAAGTAGAAGAGTCAACATTAGGAATTTACAATCTTTTTGGGAAGTTGAATGGAAGCACTTGTGCTTCACAATCAAACGTAATTTTAAAGAACTTTCTGAAATATTGCATATAGGTCAGTTTATAAAATTTCTCAAAATCCTCCACTGTACATTGATGCGCCATATGGGCAAAACCACCTCCACCAATGCATGCTATCCAAACTTGTTTAAAATTGCTAATGTGGAACTTTATACCACCACAATAGCAGTATGCTAAGCGAGGGGGTTGGGACAGTTTGTTTCAAACTGCTTGACAACAACAGAATGTAGTAGTTATGGTGCTAATTGTGCCTTTTTACTGCAAGCTTTGCCATATGACTTATAAGTTGCAATGTTTTAATTCTGTGCGTCTGGGTATATGTAGATATACTACATGCATACAATATCATATACTTTATATTGATTCTACCTCCTCCCCAGGACACTGCGCTTTCAGAAACCATGGATATTGACCACAGTTCAGGAGCTCTGTTTGATGACATGGAAAAAAACGAGTTTCCGGTAATTGTTAATTTCAAAATATATCACCCGTTGTCTGTCTGTTGTTTTCCCAATTACTTGACTGCTGCAGTTACTGGTAATTTTCTTGTGGAGCAGTGTGTAGAGAATAGAGGTTAACTATTTAGCTCCTCATCTCGGTTGGTCAATTAACTTTTGTGTGTACTTGTGTAGTGTGTGCCACTTGCAGGTCTTCCTGGTGCACATGCATGTCAAACAGTCAGAAGTCCCACATCTACACATACAGTGGATAAACCACACACATTTACACTGACAGACACACGGTTACATACATGAGAGCTGCATGTACAGTGTCATAATCTTAAATTACAAGTTCTACAGGGCACTAGAATTGTGTATTGTCACCACATTATCTGGGAGCTTTGCGTACATTCAACAATGGGTGCCAGTATGTAGTCTTTAGTAATGTGCTGGCAACGAAGAAATGAAAACCAAGAAAGTAAAAAAAAAAAAAAAAGAAATGGCAAAAAGTTTGAAAATGTGCATTTCTCTAGCACAATGTCCAGAAGATATGTTCATTTTCAGTTTACAGCATTCAATTACATTTTCATGACCCATGCACTTTATAATAACTCACAAAAAAGGTAGACTGCTTAAATGTGCCACTCTTGTAACATTCTTTTTTTATTACAGATGTTTTCACCTGCGACACGTGAAGCACGAAGCCCAGGTCTAGATGACGCAGATTGTGATGGACGTCGTGTAACAAAGGGTCTGAGTGGAGACGGTCTTCTTTCTTCCTTGTATGAGCAACCAAGACACATCCAGTATGCCACACACTTCCCCATACCTCAGGTCAGTTTCCAAGTGTCACCGCTTGTAACAAATTGCCATTGTGACACAGACCTACTAAACTTCCATTTCTCTTTTGTATTTGTTTAGGAGGAGTCTTGCAGCCATGAGTGTAACCAAAGGCTAGTTGTCCTCTTTGGAGTAGGGCGACAGCGAGATGATGCTCGTCATATAATAAAGAGGATCACACGAGATATCCTGAAGGTGCTGAACCGTAAGAGCACTGCTGAAACGGGTAAGGGAAACTGAGAGTAAGGAGATTGGCCTTAAGGTGAAAATCTGTTGTGCTTTTAATTGAAAACTGCCATTTCTCTCAGGGTCAAATGAGGGACAGCGGAGACGCAGGGTTAAGCCTGAGGCCTTTCCTACAGCAGAGGAAATATTCTGTCGATTCCAGCAGCTCTCACATTTTGACCAACACCAGGTAACTGCCCAGGTAAGGAGGATGCACAGGCATGCGTACATGTGCTGGTGTAAATGCAGTAGAAGGTTAATCTTTAGATCTTGTTAACAGTTACTAGGCTATCTGTGTACGAGATGGCATGCATTAGCTGTCTGTGAGCCTGACCCTAGGTATTGAATGGGCATGTCTAATCATTAAGTCTGTATTATGCAAGAATTATTATGAATCTGACTTGGGACGAAATGAGCATGTGTTGCACCTAAGTATATCTTTACGGCTGATTGAGGTTCTGTGCAATGCATGTGAGACTATTGAGCATGTTTGTGTGCCTGGACCCGAGGTACTACACCTGTCTTTATTTCTGACTGAGGTTCCGAGTATGTCTTAGTTCCTGCATTATGGTATGGAGCCTGTCTGGGTGCTTTCGCCATGGTATGGAGCCTGTCTGGGTGCCTGCGCCATGGTATGGAGCCTGTCTGGGTACCTGCGCCATGGTATGGAGCCTGTCTGGGTGCCTGCGCCATGGTATGGAGCCTGCCTGGGTGCCTGCGCCATGGTATGGAAGCCTGCCTGGGTGGCTGCGCCATGGTATGGAAGCCTGCCTGGGTGGCTGCGCCATGGTATGGAAGCCTGCCTGGGTGCCTGCGCCATGGTCTGGAGCCTGCCTGCGCCATGGTCTGGAGCCTGCCTGCGCCATGGTCTGGAGCCTGCCTGGGTGCCTGCGCCATGGTCTGGAGCCTGCCTGGGTGCCTGCGCCATGGTCTGGAGCCTGCCTGGGTGCCTGCGCCATGGTCTGGAGCCTGCCTGGGTGCCTGCCTCAATGTTATGGAGCCTGCCTGGGTGCCTGCCTCAATGTTATGGAGCCTGCCTGGGTGCCTGCCTCAATGTTATGGAGCCTGCCTGTGTGCCTGCGCCATGGTACTGAGCATGTTGGTTTACTGTGCCCAGTTTTAAAAGTTATCTCCCAATTCCCAGGTCTCTCGAAATGTTCTAGAGCAGATTACCAGTTTTGCACTGGGCCTATCCTATCATCTACCATTGGTACAACATGTTCAATTCATCTTCGACTTGATGGAATATTCTCTGAATATTAATGGATTAATTGACTTTGCCATCCAGGTGTGTTTTACTCCCCTCCTTTTCTGTCTCTTCTCTGATACGTACCCTTTTCCTTTGCTTTTTTATGTCTATTCTCAGGTGTGCTTTTCTGCCAATCTTGCATCACCATTCATACATTGTACTGAATCACATTGCTTCTTTCTAACCTCTGTCTTTTCCTCCCCCAGTTGCTCAATGAACTGAGTGTGGTAGAAGCAGAGCTCCTACTGAAGTCATCCAGCCTGGTCGGCAGTTACACCATGAGTTTGTGTTTGTGCATCGTCGCTGTTCTACGACATTACAACACCTGCCTGATCCTGAGTCAGGAGCAGACAGCACAGGTCTTCGAGGGGTGAGAGCGGTGCAAGGGAAGAATGAGTGGGGAAAGGAAGGCGTGTGAGTGCTTATTGAGATAGGTGCAAAAGAGGGGGCTGGATAGTAGAATAGAGCAGCATGAACGTGGGTGGGGAAACTGACTGTTAAAATATGTATGAAAGTTTATAGGTATATGGCGTACTCTTTGTTCCCTTACAGGCTGTGTGGAGTTGTAAAACACGGGATGAATCGGCTAGATGGCTCATCTGCTGAGCGTTGCATTCTTGCGTACCTCTATGACTTGTACATGTCTTGCAGCCATCTTAAGAGCAAGTACGGGGAACTATTCAGGTTAGTGAGAGTTATATTTTACAGCTTACACTAAAACTTTTAACCCTGCAAAAGTATTGCAGAACTACTTTTTTGTTGTGGAAAGGTTTTCCTGGTTTGTTCTAATGTTTGTTTAATTGGGCACTCCAAATACCATAACCACAACAGTCTGCTTTAAAGGTAGAGATTGGTAAAATATTAAATTGAACCTGTAATGCCTAAAATGTATTTGTGTCACTTTAAATAACATGTGTGCTAGTAAATTCATAACTGTAAAATTATGAAATATTTTTTTATATTTGACCTTTTTGAGCATGTAATTAGTTAAAGAGACACTAAGTCACCAGAAATACTACACCTTAATGTAGTTGTTCTGGTGTCTATAGTCATTTTCATGTAAACACTGCCTTTTCACTGCGCTTTGTCTTCGCCTTCCACCCTGCCTGCTTGGCTGAAATCATCAGAATTGACTCTCTCAGCCAATCCAATGCTTTCCCATGGTAAAGCATTGGATTGGTTGAGATAATCTATGTCAGTCAGCCAAGAGGTGGATCAGGGGCAGGAACCCCTGACACTGAAATAAAGGTACGTTTTAGAGGGTCAACGGGTTCCGGCTACCTACATAGCGTTTTTAACCCTATCGGATCAGGACTACACGTGTCTATTCCTGACCCTAAAGTGTTCCTTTAAGGGTAAATCAAAAGGTGGCTCGATTGTCTGCAGGTGCATTTGCCCAGTCCTCAAATGGCGTGGTTTTATCCTTATACTAGAAATTCATTATGGGTTGCTTGTGCCATTTAAAGATTCAGGCCGTGGACTACAGAGCTACTACATCTGAATCAGGGCACCAAATAAGGAACGGTGGTAGCAATTTTCCCATCACAATGTATTTGTGTTTGTATCTCTAACTACCTCAAGGTGAACTTGTCATATACACAATTTGACTTTAGTTTGAATGAAGTCACAAAACTATAATAGAATGGTTCAGTGACAGAATATATAATAAGATATGGCAGGCGACTAAGGAATCTTTAGTATCACAGACTCTGTACTGAGTCATTGTTGCTGCTGGAGCTAATATTAACCATTTGAGGACCAAATGTGTCAATGTTTGTGATCACAGGTTTGTCCCTAAATAACCCATGGGGTGTCTTGCTTATTTAACTTTGGTAGCTGCTTTCTGCCCTGCAGCAGTCAATTGTCCAAGTAAGAGCCGTAAAGAACAGAACATCATGACACAGACTGTTATCAGTCCTTAAGCAGTCAAAAACTAACATTGGTTTTACTATCTGCACAACCCTCTAATTGATCAGACCAGTAATCCAATAGAATTACCATGATAAACTGTTATCTTCCAACCAGTTACTTTTTTTTTTGTGTGTGGAAGATTTGGCACACCACATTGCTAGGTTAGAGCATCTTTTGATGATTACGAGCTGCATGGTGTAACTCTAGTTAAACAAAATTCTATGATTTAGCCAATGTAATAAATACATCGACTGTCTACATACAGATGTCTGCACACCGGAAATTATTCATACCTTGAAGTTGGTAAATCACCCTAATAAAACAAATGTAATCGTCTACAAAGAAAGATAGTAGGTATCAATGCTTTGAAAAACTGATAATGCCATAATGTCTGATAGATGAATGGAATTTTTTGAGAACCATAAATTTACAATATTTCGGGCACAGCGTGTAGCATCACCTATGATTTTTCTAGGCAAGAATATGCGCTAATTAAATTTAAAAAATCAATTTTTCCACAAGCCCCCTTACATTCAGGTAATTTGGGGGAAATCTTTAAGTATGGGGATCTTTGATCCTACAGTCTATTGTACACCACCCACCCATTCCTGAAATGATGATTGATAAGGATTTTAGGGTACTAGTGTTTTGGAGAGATGTATTATCTTGTGCTTGAGAGTAGGCGGTGCGATGGAGTAGTATTGTGGCTTGGCTGTTCGGTCAATCACTGCACTCTTTGTGACTTGTAAGAATGTTGACTTACTATTGCAGTTTAAGCTGAATTATGCATTATTTAAAAAAAATAAAAAAAAAATAAAAGTTTTTTACTCCTTGGATCCTCTTTGTTTCCTCATCAAGTGCCCCAGATACAATGTAGTTAATCTTTTGGAGTGTCCATTTAGGTTTTAGGTACATAGTAGAACACTGAAAAGATGACCTTCATGGTGACCATGATAGGAACTGTAAATCTTATTTTAGAATGCTAAAAACATGTGCTCTTTCACTTAATGCAAAGAATGTTGTGTTCAATGTCTGTCACTCTGTAGCTTGTAAAATTGCATGACAGATTACTTCTGGGGTTCCATGGGGTATGGCAATAACTATTTTCATGAACGTCTAGGCCAAACTAGAGTGTATCTTCTATATTTTATATATATATCCCTTTTTTCCCCACAGTGACTTCTGCTCCAAGGTGAAAAACACAATATATTGTATTGTTGAGCCATCGGATTCCAATATGCTTTGGGAACAGGAGTTCATGTTGGACACAATCATTAATCCGTCTCCACAGAGTTTAAACTGTGCAATGCTGGGAAAGCTGTTGAGAGACTCTCCTACGAACCGTTACAGCTTTGTGTGCAATGCACTTGTCCATGTGTGTGCAGGAGATCATGACACAGATAGGTAAGGGACCAACCACGTGTAGAATCATCACAAAACAGATTGAGGGCACCATCTTACCGATAGCTTTGGAATTTGCAGACGTTTTTAGGTTGTCACACACAAAGTATCTCTGAGACTTTTGTTGCAGATCTGACCTCTTTCTTCTCTACAGGGTCAACGACATTGCCATTTTGTGTGCCGAATTAACAGGATCCTGCAAAGATCTGAGCTCTGAATGGCTGGGAGTCTTGAAAGCACTTTGTTGCTCATCCAACAATGGCACTTGTGGGTTCAATGACCTTCTGTGCAACGTGGATGTAAGTATATAGCGGTGGCCACTTTTTTCCTTTTATAATATAATTTTTTCCTTTTTATTATACTTTTAATATTGTTCATCTCAAGCCAATAATCACTTTTTACTCCATCAGGTTAGTGATCTCTCTTTCCACGATTCCCTTGCTACGTTTGTTGCAATCCTGGTCGCTCGCCAGTGTCTCTCCCTTGAGGATCTGATACGTTGTGCAGCCATTCCATCGTTACTCAATGCTGGTAACTATTTATTCTATCTCTTGCTAAGTCTAGTGTTTTGTGTGTCAGTGACTTGAGAATACTCTGAACATAAATTTGCTGAACACTATTTAAAGGGACACTCTAGGCACCCAGACAATTTCAGCTCATTGAAGGGGTCTGGGTGCATATTCTCAGGTCCCTTAACCCTGCAATAGTAATGATTGCAGTTATTGAGAAACTGCAAAAATTGCTATCCAGAGTTCGCTCCACCTCTAGTGGCTACCAGACAGCCACTAGAAGGACTTCTGGGTAGTTAGGCGACTTTTGCCTACGCTATGCATGAGGATATCCAGCATCACCCGAAACCCCATAGGAAAGAATGGGGGAAGAAATAAGCAACTTTGTTTTCCCTGGCACTATTGATTCCCTTTAATGTTGTTTAATGCTCATTTCCATTTCTCTAGTATTTTTTTTGTAGTCCAACAGATAATTATTATTTTTTTTTTTTTCTCTCCGCACAGCATGCAGTGAGCAGGATTCAGAATCTGGAGCAAGGCTTACATGTCGTATATTGCTACAGCTTTTCAAGACTCCGCAACTCAACCCATATGAACCAGACGGAAGTGAGTGCAATGTTCAATAAGTTGGGAAAAGGTGGTTGAGTTTGAGTTGAGATGGGGACATTAGCAGTCAGACAGGAGGATGTACATATTTTGAATGAATCTGAGAGGTTTGTTACTATTAAAAACAAAAACTGATTGTTTTTAGGCAAGCCAACATTTGGGATCCGCTCTTCCTGTGACCGCCACCTGCTGGCAGCTGCTCAGAATCGCATTGTCCCTGGGGCACTATTCGCTGTCCTGAAGGCTGTTTTTGTATTAGGTAAGATGTGAGTTTACCTCTTCGTCCACTTGTTTCGTATCGTGGAATCTGCCACTGTCATGTATTTCCTGCCCCCCTTTTCTGCAGGTGATGCAGAATTGAAAGGTTCTGGATTTTCTCTCCCAGCGGGTACTGATGATATCACAGAGGAAGATTTGGCAACCAAGAAGACAGGTGGTCGTCCTGTCTCCATAGAAACAGCCAGCCTAGATGTTTATGCAAAATATGTTCTTCGTGGCATCTGCCAGCAGGTGAGTTTGTAAAAATAGGTCACGTTGCCTGCACCCTGTGCTTGCTGTACTGCTGTTCAGTAGAGGAACATTTTCTACCAGAGAGGCTCCAGGCCATCCCTCCGCAATGTGCAGGGGACAGCGAATGTCACCACCTTATTATACGAGAGCCTGTGTGGCTCCAGAGTACAGAGCTACTTCCTGGAGGCAGGGACTGTGGGCACACTATGCACTATATAAACAGGGCTGTTACAACTCGACTCCTGGTGTGTGGTTATTCTGCTCACAAATAGATTTCTGTTTTGTTTTCATTTCTTGAAATGTCAGTAGAATCCGTTCACATATCTGTATGCAGATATCTGGCTATTTTTGTTTCTTTTTATCAAACCTGGTATTCACATTTTTTCAATAATATTTTAGAATCGGTCTGAAGCATTGCAAGGCTTGAAATAATCCATTTTTATTTTTTTTATCCCTTCATATTTCTGTGAAAGAAGCATGAATAAATGAAGAAATAGTGTAAATATACACCGGTATAATTTCTTTTTCTTGCATGTCTGAACAGGAATCTTTACACATTTTTGTCACATTTTTTTGTTTGCTTATGCATTCCGTGTTTCAAATAAATGTTAAGTATATTTTAATGAAAAGCACCCAGTAGTGAGGTCAGTCAATAATCGAGGAAAAAGAGGAGGATTTAAGCAGAACATTCTAAAGGGACTTTGGAGATAATTAAAAAAAACAAACAAAAAAAGCTCATAATGAAAAGTATTCCCTACTGTAATTTTAAATAACCTGCAGTATTAAAAACATGTAAACAAATGTAAAAACAGCAGATTCTGATAAAAAGCATTTTATGTTGAAAAAACCCCATAATGGATCTGTTTAAGTTTAGAGTTTGCTAATACAAGTTGTTTATTCATTAAGGTGAATTTGTTGTATTATTTAAGTTCAGACCAGTCTTGCTTTGAAACTCAATTCAGTTCCCAATTTACTGAGCAGATTCAGTTCTCCTTGAGCCTGTTTTGTATACGTCCCGTCTTTACACCCCTATATAGAGTCACCGTGCTCTCCATCTTTGCATTAGGGGTGGATTTTTAGCGCTGTCTGCGATCGTCCATTACTCGCCACCTGTTCTCACACTTTTAGTGACACCAGCTCTGATGTGTTTTTGGGGCGGTTCGTTTTCTTTTTTTAAATAAAGTGGTTATTGAGTTTATAATTTTTCTTCCATTAAAAAAGTTTTTTTTAAAAAAAGGGGGGTACAGAAAAGAAAGGTTGAAAAAGTGTTAAAAACAATCCCATATCCGCCCTATCCAATTAAGCCATTGTATTGAGGCCATTTGTTTTTTTGCAATCATGTTTTTAACTTTGTTCACATCTCATAAGATTTGTGTTAGTCACAAATCCTGTTTGTGCCTTATTCTATGGTCTCTGCTAGTGCAAGAAGCCTTGTGCAATGCTATTCTTTTTGTATTCTGTGTGCATCATGTTTGTTGTTGTTTTTTCACTGCTAGGAGTGGGTAGGGGAGCGTTGCGTGCGCTCTCTATGCGAGGACTCAAATGACCTACAGGATCCAGTTCTCAGCAGTGCGCAGGCCCAGCGCCTCATGCAGCTGATTTGCTATCCGCACAGACTCAATGACACAGAGCAGGGCGACAACCCACAGAGGCAGCGTATTAAACACATCTTGCAGGTGAGCATGGATAAGTGTTAAACAAAGGTCGCTGACAATCTGACGTTCGTTTTTGTGATGGAAATCTGAAACACCCGGAACATCCCTTCCAATCTCAACCTTTTTCCATTAAATGCATTTCTCATTTCCTTATTGTCTTTGCCATTTCCTCCCTCCCCCTCCCCATCTACTTACATGTGCTTTCTTACTTGCAGAGTTTGGATCAATGGACAATGCGGCAATCTGCACTGGAGCTTCAATTAATGATCAAGCAGACATCAAGCAATGTAAGGAAAAACAGTGTTGCAGTGTTTGGTAGTCTTAATCTGTCTTGCATATATTAAACTTTCTGTGTTACTGTGTGTCTAACAAATACATTTCAATACATAATGGTAAAGCTTGGATCAAGGAAAGTAATGCCAGTGAGGCACTTTAACCATAACACTTAGTTCAGCATTGTGTGGGTACATAACTATATAAGGCAAGTGTTCGTTCCTTAGCAAAGCACCTGGTCATCTGCCAGAGATTGGTGTGGGTCACATGGTTTGTGATGGCTGTCTTTAATACATAGAAACATAGAATGTGATGGCAGATAAGAACCATTCGGCCCATCTAGTCTGCCCAATTTTCGAAATACTATCCCACGCATGCTTAAACTCCCTCACTGTGTTAACCTCTACCACTTCAGCTGGAAGGCTATTCCATGCATCAACTACCCTCTCAGTAAAGTAATGCTTCCTGATATTATTTTTAAACCTTTGCCCTTCTAATTTCAGACTGTCCTCTTGTTGCGGTAGTTTTTTCTTCTTTTAAATATAGTCTCCTTTACTGTGTTGATTCCCTTTATGTATTTAAATGTTTCTATAATATCCCCCCGTCTCGTCTTTCCTCCAAGCTATACATGTTAAGTTCCTTTAACCTTTCCTGGTAAGTTTTTTTTTTTTTTTTTTCATGCAATCCATGAACCAGTTTAGTAGCCACTCTCTAAAGAATCAATATCCTTCTGATACGGTCTCCAGTACTGAGTACAATACTCCAAGTGAGGGCTCACCAGTGTTCTGTACAATGGCATGAGCACTTCCCTCTTTCTACTGCTAATACCTCTCCCTATACAACCAAGCATTCTGCTAGCATTTCCTGCTGCTCTATTACATTGTCTGCCTACCTTTAAGTCATCCGAAATAATCACCCCTAAATCCCTTTCCTCAGATGTTGAGGTTAGGACTCTTATCAAATATTCTGTACTCTGCCCTTGGGTTTTTACGTCCAAGATGCATTATTTTGCACTTATCCACATTTAATGTCAGTTGCCACAGCTCTGACCCTTTTTTTTTGTTTACCTAAATCATTTGCTATTTGGCTTTTCCCTCCTGGAACATCAACCCTGTTACATATCTTAGTATCATCAGCAGAAAGACATACCTTACCATCAAGACCTTCTGCAATATCTCTAATAAAGATATTAAACAGAATGGGTCCAAGTACAGATCCCTGAGGTACCCCACTGGTGACAAGCCCATGCTTTGAATATACTCAATTGACTACAACCCTCTTTTGCCTGTCACTCAGCCACTGCCATACCCATTCAACAATATTGGAATCCAAACTTAAAGATTGCAGTTTATTGATAAGCCTTCTATGTGTAAGATCCGCCTGGAGTGCTGGAGACCGTATCTCCAGAAGGATATTAATACGTAAGAGAGAGTTCAGAGAAGGGCTACTAAACTGGTTCATGGATTACAGGATAAAACTTACCAGGAGAGGTTAAAGGATTTTAACATGTATAGCTTGGAGGAAAGATGAGACGGGGGGATATGATAGAAACATTTAAATACCTAAAGGGAATCAACACAGTAAAAGAGGAGACTTTATTTAAAATAAGAAAAACTACCACAATAAGAGGAAATCGTCTTAAATTTGAGGGGCAAAGGTTTAAAAATATCCAGAAGTACTACTTTACTGAGAGGGTAGTGTTTGCATGGAGCTGAAGTGGTAGAGGTTAACACAGTAAAGGAGTTTAAGCATGCGTGGGATAGGCATAAGGCTATCCTAACTATAAGATAAGGCCAGGGACTAATGAAAGTATTTAGAAAATTGGGCAGACTAGATGGGCCGAATGGTTCTTATCTGCCGTCACATTCTATGTTTCTCCCTTTTGTCACATGACACTTATAGAGATAAGGAACAAATGTTGAAGTTAACTTACTACCGGGCTCTCGTAGGTTCAATTGGTCCCTGTTTTGATACAGACAAGTAGAGGAAAGTTATTTTGTACTTCTTGTTGGAAAGCCATTGGTGCCATTAAAGTAATGCCAAAAAAACAAGTGAAAAGGAACGGAGATGTGATGCAAAAACCACCACCATAAACTAGAAATCACTTACAAAATACATATGTTGATTGGGGGTGGGGGGAAAGCTGCACTTCCAAAAATAAGTTTGGGTAATCCACTAAGCTGTGCTTCTGAAACTAATAATTATAAGCTACACATAGGGGAGTATTGTATGAACACAAGAATAGAGAAACAGTGGTATTACACTTATCACCCTTTAAAGGGTAAAATGGTTCAGGTACATAATTCTATATCTAATTTTTCTGTTTTCATAAATCGTTGCACTTACAGTTTAGCAGCTAAAATCAAGCATGTCACCACTCTGTGTGGGCAGATAGATGGATTTCCTTTTAAGCTGCTTAAATTGTTTCCAGAGTCTCTCCAGAGCTTCCGTTTCTCCCAACAGCAGCCTCCGCAAAGCAAAGAACAGACATTACTGTAACAAGGGGATTTCTGCTGCCTGTATACAGGGGAGTTCACCCATATCACCACATGGAGTGGGGATATGCTTGATTATAGCTGCTAAATTGTCCCATCTATAAAAAACAAACAAAAAAAAAAACAGCTTAATGGACCAGGAGGGTGTGGCAGGGGAAATGATGGATTTGATTTTTTTTTTTTTCTCCTAATAAACCAGGAAATGAATTCACTTCTGGAGAACATTGCCAAAGCTACTATTGAAGTGTTCCAACAATCTGCTGAAAATGTTTGTACAGCTCCTGCCACAAATCCTCCGCTCAACAATGCACCTCCCAGTAACACTCCTCCCAATGCCAAGACCAAACCAGTGCTCAGGTATAGCCCATTCTTTTCTGTTTAAATCTCCCACCAACCCAACTAGTAATGCATGGTTTCCCATAATTGACCCTTTAATCCCTCTTCTTTCAGTGCTTTGGAGCGGTCTGGTGTATGGCTTGTGGCTCCTCTGATAGCAAAACTGCCAACATCTGTACAGGGCCATGTCCTGAAGGCAGCTGGGGAGGAACTAGAGAAAGGACAGCACCTTGGATCCTCCTCTCGCAAGGAACGTGATCGACAAAAGCAGAAAAGGTAAATGCAGCTGCCTGGTGTACTCTTGTTTAAAGGATAGTGTTCCTTCTCTTGTTTAAAAATGTTTTTTTGTTTGTTTTTTTAAATGGATATTGTGATCAGGCATGATGATCTTTGGTCCAATTTGTGAAGCTAGGGCATAATTCAGAGCGCACTCACTCAGTCTTTCCTCTCACTGAGGAATGCTTCTCTATGAGAAGCATTAGCTGTGTTCTGCATCATCCCAAACATGCAGACCGTCGAAAATGTGCCTATAGGAGTCAAAATTAGGCTGCCCAATTTATTGTAATATTTTGTAAAGAATTTATTTATGTATTCATTGGCTACTAAAAAAACAAACAAAGGCCCTCTGATATACACATTAATCTAGTGCCTTCGTTTGTCAAGCCCTGCTCTAGTGGCCGCCAGACAGACACGATCTCAGACAAATGTAAACATTGCTGGGTCTCAGAAATGGCAATATTTTACTTGTCTGAGCAAAGGGACAGCTTCTGTGCAGTTGAAGGTTTGATTGCTGTTTTTATGGTGAATTAGGAGTGTTCATATAATTACAGTTTCTGTACCTTCCTTCTAACTCATTAAAATTACGCCAGTGAGGGTTTAGGTAGTGTTTTCAAACATGAAATATTTACAGTATCGGTTTCTAGCACATACTGTTGAAGGCAGCTCAAACACCCAAACTAGAGTCTCTCTGTTCCGGTCAATTTTCCTTTTTCTTTCCTTCTACCATAAGTGTTTTCAAACGTGTCGTAAAACACCACCAGGGAAAGCAAATGGAAACAGAACGTATCCGTCCGTTTCAACCCAGTTCCAGACAATCCGAGACTTTTAAACTTTATATAACCATGCAATGTCTTAGCTAAATGCTAAATGAGTTGCATATTCTATCTGCTTATCGTCCTTTATTCTACTGCATTGCACATTGGCAATTCAGAATGGAGCTTCCCAGATTCAGATTGTGCTAATGCCTTAGGTCTTCGAGGGGTTAATAAACCCTACCTCGTCAATGCTTTTCATGACCGGCTGTTCCTAAGCAACAAAATTGCAATATTTGCTGCATAGCTGCATTCATTTTCAACCCTTAATCGTACTGTAGCACATGTTAGACTAACCCTAAATTATAGAGCATAAATTGTCTAAGCCTGCCTCATACATATATTTATATATACCAGAGCTGTAGGTTACTGAGAGATAAGTAACCAGAGAATAAAAAGAACACATAATTTGCAGTTCATCGGTAAATCAAGTGAACGTAGTTATGATTAAGCTGTCAGTCATCCACTTCTACAGGTCTGGAAAATGAGCCTGTTCACCAGTCGGGGGTAAATATTTGTAGTTGATGTGCTCGGGAATGAGTATTACACTGCTTTGAGAAGCAGTTCATGTAGGAGTACTTTGCACAATAGATAGTCTCTCTCACGGTTCTTAAAGGGACAGGCATCACTTTATATATTTTATTTAAACCAGCAAGCTAACACTTTTAAACAAATATACAAACCAGAATATATAAAACCATTGCATTGTTGGGCACGCCTCTCAGCTGCAGAAAAGGTGTGATGCATGTACTTTTTTAAAAGAATCCTTTAATACCATTATCACCTTAGCCCACTGTAGTGAGCATGGTCCCAGGATTGCCTTGACGCCACCCAACTTTAAGATGTCAGACTGTTTGACAGTTTGACTACTTGATAGCCAGTTTTCTCTAGCAGAGAATGGGAGCACAGAGTATCAAGAGGTTCGGCTGATTTGACCTGCCTACCCCCTCCACTGGGTACCACCTTCTAAATGAGTATAACACCTTTAAGGAGGTCTTTTTAAAACAAAACAGGCAAGACAGTGCCCTTTAAAAGACCACTATAGTCACCCAGGCCACTGCATGTCAATGACGAGGTCTTGGTGCAGTGAGCCTGTCCTTTTAACAAGAAACACCACAAATTTGGGTGCTTGATACTCTTGCTTACAGTCTTAACTAATATGTCACACGTATTGACAAAACAGTGCATCCTTTACTTACTTATGTAACAGTGTATCACCTACCCTCACTACTTCTGCATCTTCAAAGTCTAAAATTGAGCACTTAAATTGGTGTTTATAAAATCCCTGTACTGTTTCCAAATGTATCATGTGGACAGTTTCCTTCCAGGAAACATATCAAAATCTATTCAAACATCATTCTAGCAACATGTCATTATCAGTGACATCAGTGCTGTTGATTGATCCCATTTCACTGTTTGTTTTCCACCTCCAGCATGTCTTTGCTTAGTCAGCAGCCATTCCTTTCTTTGGTTCTGACTTGCTTAAAGGGCCAGGATGAACAGAGGGAAGGATTATTGACCTCACTGTACAGTCAGGTACAGCAGGTAAGTGAAACTGCTGTTAGTTTTTCCTTTCCTGAGATGCTAGCCCTATTTGTCTTATTTCCATCAGTGATCTTCTTTCCCATTTCCTTCTGCCTGGCATATCATGCTGCTCCTTCAGTGCAACACCCCTCCTCTGCCTCCTGTATATTTACCTCCAGTCTCTCTCTAATCCATCTCACACTCAACACAGCCCTTATTGAAGTTCTCTTTTATGTTTATTTTCCCTCTCCGCTTATATATCATCTCTGACTCTCTTTACCCATCCCTATAGATTGTGAGTAACTGGCGAGAGGACCAGTACCAGGATGACTGCAAGACCCCTCAGTTGCTGCATGATGTCTTGAAACTGAGACTTAATTTGGTGAGTTTTGTAAAACTGTCTTCTAATTGAAGCAGTCTTAATGAACATGAAATTGGAAATAATATTGGGAGAGCACAAATACAATGTGCATGCGGTTTAATATGGGTGGATTTGCCTTGTCACCTTGTTTTCGCACTGTGAATATTCTACTGTGTGTTGTGTTTCTTCTGACTGTTTGTTGCTGCTGCAGGTGGGCGGTATGTTTGACACAGTTCAGCGAAGCACTCAGCAGACCACAGAGTGGGCCGTGCTTTTATTGGACATTATCAGCAGCGGCACAGTCGATATGCAATCTAACAAGTAAGCTTTTCACTATATGTATTGCTGTAAACACTCCAATATATATAACCTCTCCCCTTTAATTATTACTCTCGTTCACTATTTACTATTCTCTTTTATTTCAAAACATTTCCAGCTCCTTTGTCCGACAAACACACTCAAAATTATGTTTTAATCTCTCCTATTCCTACCAGCGAGCTCTTCACTACAGTCCTAGACATGCTGAGTGTGCTGATTAACGGAACTTTGGCAGCCGACATGTCTAGTATCTCTCAGGGCAGCATGGAGGAGAACAAGAGGGCGTACATGAATCTGGTGAAAAAACTTCGGGTAAGGCTTCGTCTGTTTTTTTCGTGTGAATGATGATTGATAGACTGTCTCTGATTTCCATCATTCCGTATCTTGGCAGAAGGAGCTGGGTGATCGTCAGTCGGAAAGTCTGGAGAAAGTGCGACAGCTGTTACCACTTCCTAAGCAGACCCGGGATGTGATCACATGTGAGCCTCAGGGATCTCTCATTGATACCAAAGGAAACAAAATCGCTGGCTTTGATTCTATCTTCAAGAAGGAGGTGAGAATATTGATTTAACTATCTAAATCACTTGTGGTTTGTTCTTTTCCAGTTCAGTCATCTTAGACTTGTTAGCGGGGGATATTCACGGTTGTTTTCCCTCTCATCTCAGTAGTATTCCTTGACTTTTGTATTTTTTTTTTTTTTAATTAATCTAGAGAGGCATAGTTTCATGTATAAACCTGTTCCAATTTGACATTATTCCTTAATTAACAGGGTTTACAAGTCTCAACCAAGCAGAAGATTTCCCCGTGGGATCTCTTTGAGGGACTTAAGCAGTCAGCCCCCCTCTCTTGGGGATGGTTTGGGACTGTGCGTGTAGACAGGCGCGTGTCTCGGTTGGAAGAGCAGCAACGTTTATTACTGTACCACACCCACATTAAACCCAAGCCACGTACCTACTACTTGGAGCCACTCGCACTCCCCCCTGAGGACGAGGAGCCTCCAACACCCACAAGTATAGAACCTGACAAGAAGCTTGGGGAGCCCATCAAGGTGGATAAGAGTGGAGGGGCAAGCACTGGTGCCACCGATGACAGAAAGAAACAAAATAGGAATAAAACTAAAAAGAGAGCCCAGGCAACAAGTAAAGGAGAGGTTTGTATGTCGTTACATACCTTTATCATAAAGAACTGAACCAGTTAGTGGTGCTTATATTTCAATTAACCTTTAATTGCAATTGGTCACAATAACTACACAATGTTACTTTTCTGTCGGCACACACATTCTCTGTAACCATCCTTTTATTTGCCTCACTTTAGGATTACGGGCTGGGCGGGGGCCGTTCTGGGCCTTTAGGGATTGGAATACAAAATGACCACTTGCATGTCCAAGGGGCTGGGCAAGTGTCTCGTTTGAATTATGTTGCACAAAATGTAGCAACACTTTTTGCCCATAATCAGCCACTTCCTCCTGGTGAGTATTGCCTTACTCTCTATTGCATTATGGTAATAATTTATAGAATTCCTCTTCTGAGTGTGTGTCACGGCTGCCTCTTACTACATTCATTACACCATCTCCTTGTCCAAACAGGTGGCCCACGTGTAGATAGTAGTGCCTATAGACCCCCTAGGGTCTCTATGGTGAAGGTGGCACAGACTCGACCTCAATATCCTGGGGTAATGCCTTCCAATGTAGGAATGTACAGACCTCAGGCTCCAACTCCCCAGGGGCAGCTACTGAGACAGCATCTACAGGCCAAGCTGGTAAGTGGGCCAATTGTCAGTCTTGCACGATGATACGGGAATGTGTATATGTAAAGGAAACGCATTGGGCATAAAAATGTAGTTGTACAGAAAATGAGTGACCGATGTTTAATTACTTCCCACTTAGCAAGGACAAGGAACTATGCCCCAGCCTGGCCGGCAGATGACACCAAATCCTCCCTATGGCCCCATTCAGCCCACTCAGGTATGTAAGAAGAGTAGAAATGTCTCATTTAGTAAACATGTAGTTTTACATCTGATATCGTAAGGTGATGTGAAGTGGAACTTTCACTTTTTTTTTTTTCCATCTTTGTAAACACTTCTGCTTGCTATTTCATAAAATTCTATTTAGCAAAACACATAAATTTAATTTAGTTTACTGTCAAAACCTGTTAATATGCGTTGCTGTTTTATTGCATTTAGCCATTGTGAGATGGGAATCATGGGATATGCAAGTCGACGGTTAGGAATGCCGTTGTGATGTTAGAGTAAAGTTATTTCCATTTGTTTAGAGGAAATAAAAATTGAATGGTGTGTAAAATGATGATTATAAATTATTTTTATTTGTTTTAGAAAATAAAATGCTCTCATCTAAAGTATGACATGTTCTTTAAGATCATATTAAACGGTAATACGGTGCAGGCTACACATAACGTTATTAAAGTCTACCTTCTCATTCTGCTTTAGGGTTACACATCTTACAGTCCTCATCTAACCATCCAGCAACATCCCCCTCCTGCTCAACCCGGCACATTGGTATCTCCAGCTTATGGCAATCAGACTTACCCTGGAACGCTTACCACTTCTGGTGGTGCTCTCCTTGATCCTATGCGTCAAATGCCCCAGAGGGGCTATGTTCACCAACAAGCAGCTGGCTATGGTTATGCGCCTTCTGGAGGACCGAGGTATTTCACAAAATTACATTTTCACTTTCCCAGTGATGTTCACTGTCCTCATTTATTAATTAAATCTTGTTTGAATGTTTGTGATTTTTCACCAGATTTACACACCAGCAGATGCCACAGGCAGGAATGATGGCCGGAATGGGTCACATTGCTGCTCAATCGGTAACAGGGGCAATTCGGCCCAACCAAATGCTACCAGAGCAGCAGCAGCAGTACTTAAGAAACCAAATGATACGGGTAAGTTAGGAAAATACTGTTGGTTATGAGAACTAAATATGGATACTTCTCTCTATATATAATCTATAGATACTATATGTCAGGGCTTTAAATGTCAAGTCTTACACTACTAGCCACGTCTGAAAAGTTACTTGCCACTGCAAGCCTTGGGAGCCCATGTCCCACTCACCAAGGGTGATTTTTACTCACTAGGGTCATATTTTCTTTCACCCTTCTGGCAGATGCAGGCTTTTCCCTTTTTGTAATATTACCTTTTTTAACTGTGTAGCTGTGGGTGCAGCTGACAGAGGGGAACCTCGGGTATTGAAAGATACCTGGGATTCCTTGGTATTCCCTGCTGGTACCTACTGCATGAGGGTCTATGCCGTCACTGGGAGTTAAAGCCTGCACTGAATGATGGCATAGACCGTGATTAAGGTTATGATTCTTTTTTTTTTTGTCTGTGTTTGCACTAGTTTACTAATTAATTTTCTTGATTCAGCAGCAGCAGCAGCAGCAACAACAACAACAACAGCAGCAACAGCAGCAGCAGCAGCAACAACAACAGCAGCAGCAGCAGCAACAACAGGCCCAGGCTCCACCACAACAACAGGCACAGCCACAACCACCTCCCCAGCAAGTCGCATCTGTACCACAGTCTCAAGGGCAGCCACCTGGACTCGGAATGCAGTCTTTGCCCCCTCAACAACCAATGGTAATTAGCAGCATCCCTTTTGCCAGTATATGCAGGAGTTTTTCAGAGTTGACCATTCATTTTTTTTTTTTTCTGACCTCTTTTCCCAGTTTCCGAGAACGGGATTGCAGCAGACTCAGCAGCAGCAACAGACTGCAGCACTAGTTCGGCAACTACAACAACAACTATCCAGTGAGTAACGTAACAAGTATACTCGTATTTCCAGAACTGCTGATATTTCTTAGCCATTCTCTGCTGTCCTGTATAAGGTGTCTGCTAGTAGCTAAACGAACACTGCAGATTTTTGTAAGACTACATTTCCTGTGATATTTGGCTCAGATAGAATGGCAATGTATTTTCATCAATATCTGCAGTGCGAAGGTTAGTCATTGCTGGTCAATGTGAACATCGAACTCTCCAGAAACGACAATATAACAAACTCTCTGTTTTACTCTCCGTATTCCAACAGATACACAGCCACAGCAAACGTCTAATCCATTTGTACGCTACTGACTTAAAGACGGTGGAATCAGTGTTTTGCGTGAACCCTATGGGTAAAAAGCCTGTTCTGGGTCGATCCGAGTTCTGAGAGAGAAGAAAATACCACAGAAGTTGTTTGTTTCTTCTTCTTCGTCAGACAGACAGTGTTTGGAAACGTTGTTGTATGAGCTCCTGATAGAGGAACATTGTAGCCAGATTTCATGGCTAATGCAAAAAAAAAATAAAAAAAAAATATATATATATATATATATATAGAATGGATACTGGAGCTCGGTATCTAATGTACAACAATGTTAAACCAATGTGGGAGCCAGGGGTGGCTTCGGAACCCTGTGAATTCTGGGTGGGGAGGTGCCCATGTGTCTTGTGGACCTTTTTACCTTTTAAAAAAAGTTTACTATTTTATTAACCTGGCTATTAAATTTCATTTTCTAAGGTATTTATATGACCACGTAGTCTCCTCTGCTGTTCGGATACCACTAAGAACTAAACATCTGGCTCTGCCCCAGGCATGAGGATAGAGGCAGAAAGTATTTATGAGAACCGGGCCTCGTGTGTAATATGTACAGTGTTTTGGATAAAAATTGTCTCTTGCCAATGGTGCCTACTTCAAACAGGGCCTGCTGCACTTGTTGTACTGAGAGAACCCTTTACTGTACCCCATGCTACTGCTCTTTCTATGTGCTGCGACTGCTGGCCTATGCTCACTCTCATTCAGCCGTCCCTGTGATTCTCTGCACTGGAATGGGGGAAACTTGCATATAAAAATGGGTAAAACGTTGATCGTTCAAAACCTGCTAGTAGTCTCCTCTTATACTGTTGGAAGACTAGACTTGGGATTTATTCACAAAACACTGAATTGTAGTGATTGAAAAACAAGCTGCATAATTTTAGCAAAAATAATTGGGTTCGGACATTTCATTTACGGTCGCAGCTTGACTATTTTAGCCTGAATTTTGAAATCTCAGTTTTTAGTGGTCCACAATACAGTTAGCTGAATGAAACCCAGGTGCAACTATTTTTTTGTGCATTGTTTCAAGTTTTGGATTGTAACTTTAAAACACACATGAAAACCCTATCTCCACCCTATACGTCATTTTGAAACCCATGTCTGTAGTGCTATTACTTCCGGCACCCAGTTTTTAAAACCCACGTGTAGTTGCACTAACTTCACCCAACACACAGTTTCAAATACTTTCTCCAACCCACCATCCGTAAACCATGAGGCAGCTTTACCTTCAGGAAGGTATAATCTGTACAGTAAGCCGTCAAAGGTACCTGAAGATCGTGTCTTCCATTCCTAACGTGGTGCCCTAGACGTGATGTGGCATGCAGCGGTTGATGCATGCCACATATAATGTCTAGTGCTAAGGGTTATGAGAGGCAACTGTCAAGTGGGGGCTGGGTCAGCTGCAATCCTGGCACAATTAGATGTAGTCTTTACTGCTATGCTGATGATATAGTAGTACATTCCGGTAAAGTCACATGTATAAAATTAGCTGATACCAAAACATTGTAGATGTGACTGGATAATTTTTCTTAAACCTATGTTAAGTTTGAGATAAATGTATAACTTGAAAAGTAAAGAGATCTTGTCATTTGATGTACACCAAGAGGAGGTGTGCAGTGGGGTGGAGGATAGTCCAGACTGAAGCTATACGTCAACATACCGTGCCCCACTTTATTTCCTTCTCACATTCACTGAATCACACACGGACCTGCAGCAAATACCATGTTACATGTCAGAGATTGTGTGTGACGATCTACTGTGCCTAAATCTACAGCACTTCCTTTATGTTTGTGCACATCATGAGAGTGGCCTTCTCAGCTTTACCACCACCTTCTAACATTTTTTTTTCTGTGACCACAGTCTACTCTCCTTTCCAGTTCTCTGCTGTATATTGTGTTGTGGGTTCGAATTCATGCTTGTTTTGACATCGGACATTCGGTGTCCCATTGGCAATAGCTTAGAGGTATTATGGAGGGTGCTGATTGACCTGTAACTGTGGTTAAGACACAGACAATTTAGAAAGAAGCATTTGTCGCCCAATCCAGTATGTAGCACACCAGCATCATGTGATTAATTCTCAGGGTACCTGTGTCCTTGACGAAAAGAAAAACCCTCTTTATAAATGTATTATATATATGTATGATATGCATAATGCACCTCCCTTGTTTATGAGGAGGGGAATTGACAGACTCCTTCACTGCTACGGTGAGTGGAAGAGGCAGCATGATACAATTTGTTTTCTGTTAATTTTGGCATTAATTATCAAATTTTCCCCTTGTTTTTGTTTGAGAAACTGTGAGTTTTCTATGTATGTCAACATTAATGTGCGGTAATTGTGTCAAGAATGCTTTCTGCTTCCTCTGAAAATTTTTGTTTAAATGTTTTGTGACCAACCATGCCATTCTCATCATCCTGGCAAACAAGGAAATTCTGTCTTACAGATTGCAAGTTCCATGTGTATTATTTTAATTTTTTTTTCATCTGTGTCACTTTGACTGTTTCTTGCCACCTGTCATAATTTGTGTTGCATGTTCGCCTTTTAAATTATTTATCTTTTTCTTTTATTTATTTTTTTTGATTATCCAGTTTTACATTTTTTTTTTTTTTTGCCTTAATGGGATACTGTAAGCACCACCGGTCAATTCTCTTTAGAATTTCATATCTCCACATACAGGAGTCTGTTGCACACTAGAGACTCTAAATTAAACACAATGTAAGCTAAAGATTTACTCCAGGCATCATAACCACTATAGCCTGCTGGCCTAGCCCATTTCCCAGTAACAGGGCAAACTGTTTAGCAACTGTTTCCTCCTTATCTGAGTCTATGCTGGGCTCCACTGTTCCCTGGTGATCTAGTGACGTGCTACCCGCTGCAGAGGAAACCGAAGGCCATGGGAGTGGACATTCATTGGCTGAGAGCGTGAGCTGCCCAAGGACTGTCATTCTGTGCAAAGGTGAACAGAATTGACATTAGCCAGCCTGTAACTCTAGTTCTGCCCTGGATGATGACACCCGTATGATGCTGCCAGAGGTTGAGTTATACCTCCGGCAGCAGAAGAGTTGGCGAAACATTGCACATACAGAGTACAGCCACCATGCCCACTTCAAATCACTGCAGTGATCATGGTGCCTGGAGTAACTCTTTAAAAACTAGACCTCTTCTTCAGGAATTGTGTAGGGGGATTGTAAATGAAAGTCAAGGGGAATGTGGCTATGGTTGCAGAAACAAAGTGAATTAACTCCTAAGTGGCAGAGTCGTGAACCTGCAGGGGCATGATCTATACACCAAAAGTGCTCCATTGAACTAAAGCTGTAGTAGTTGTAAAAGGCTCCACTTGTGGACGTATATAGTATCACATTGTGGGAAATTTAGGTGCCAGCCAAGGTTGATCTATTTATTGGTTGTGGGTTTTTAAAAATTCACATAACCAATTTAGAAACATAAACAAGTTACACAAAGTGCATAGTCCATAGTAAGCTTTAACCACAGACAGAATAAGCAGTTCCAATGAGGAGAGGTCCGTGTCCAAACAAGGTTATTTTACTGTAAATACTTTCAGTTGCATGTTCATAAGATTCAAACCCTTGCTGAATAGAATGAGACATTGAAACCGTGGGAAACTACAGCAAATTCCTGACGCATTTTTGTGCATCAGTGCTTTTTCTTTCTAAAGTAAAAATATATATTTTTTTTGTTGCTGGGGTTTCTCCAAAGCTCTATTCAGCGTACAGTATCAGACACTTTCAGCTTAGTGCCTTGCAAAAGTATTCAACGCCCTTGAACATTTCCACTGGTAGTTTTGCTACCTGCAATTAAAGAAGAAAATGTATTCATACTGCCTGCAATTATATGTTTCTGCCTATTTTCAGTGGCACCATTCCTTATGGGTTAGCTTGTCCCTGTCTAGGTAAAAGATATACTTGGCAAGCAAAACTTTAATAATACGTAAGAAAATGGCTACTGGTGTATTCTGTGTGGCCACCCTTTAATGCTGTGCCTGTAGAAGGCAAAATGGCTGGCTCAAGAGAAGATCAGGAACAAGCCGAGATCAGAAGGGATATATTGCTTGTATTCCTCCATTATTGTATGCTCCTTAGCTAATCAATGGCACAATCATATGAATGATGAGGTGGCAATGTGCTTGCTTCTTGTCAAAACCTTTTTCAGGTCTAAATATAGCTTTGGAACCTCGGTAGAAAGTAGAGCTGTTGTGAGAATGTTGGTCATGAGAAAACTGGTAAGACCACTTTCTTGATAAAAAAAAGTCTCCAAACAATTTAAAAAAAAATGTTTTTACAGTCTTTATTTTTGGAGCGCAAAATATTTTACCCATTTGAATTTTGAATGGGTATACAACATGGTAATAATCAAAGAGATGATTGCAATACTAGGAGCAGACAGTAAGAATATACGGTAATATAGTTTGGATAGTGTGACGTTCCTTACCATCTTGTAGGAACTCATAATTGATGCTCTTAGGGATTACATACATGGCTTCATCATGTGACATTTCAATCCATGCCCCAGACATTGAAAACCATATTCAAGTACATATGATTTTACAAAAAGTATGGGTTGTACTGCAAACTAGAAAAGTGTTTGTTCAATCGGTTCCAAGTACAATTCCATTACCTTAGATCCAGCTATGGGTTTCAGATGTATCCTAAAACTCTGGAGCCTACTCACTTGGCCTTTACCTTTTCACCTAAAGCAATGCAGCTTTATAGGCTTTTCTAATTACTCTAGGACAGTGGTTCCCAAACCGGTCCTCATGGCCCACTAACAGTCCAGGTTTTGTCAGTATCTCCTTTGGAATAAAAACAGGAAATACATAAATCCTGATCATGGGCCATGAGCACTGGGGGATTGGTGGGATCAGCCGTGTAGTGGGAGTGAGGTGGTATTTCCCTCTAGCTCCAGGCTCTGATGTAGGCCAGCATCTGCGAGCCACAGGCTTGTAGCCTTAGAAAGTCCCAGTCCTTCCCACGTTGGGGGAGATGGATGGTCTTGTGCCGCCAGCAGAGCACTGCCCTCCGTCTATGTGGTCAATGCCTTGGGGTTGAGCTCATGGTTAACTTCGACCCGGGTGGGCTAGCATCTGGTAATCAGAACTCTGGCTGCATTAGGGTGTGCCTAGACACACCTGACACATCTCGTGAGCACCCTTATGATAAGGTGCAAGAAACTGCCCGCTTTATGTCCCTTCAACCTATAAGTCTTACTGCAGTCAGAGGCTATACCTGGCTGATACATGAATCATACCAGTAATAAACATCAGATATTACCCCAGATAATCTGTCAGTTTTAGAAGAACACACATGATTACATGCATTTTACTATGGGCTGTAGCCCCATGGAGCAAGCTTAGCTAAAGTGGAATGGAAGCCTTGACAGGGCTAGGAGGCAGGGTTAGGTGGGGATGGCTAGATTTGGCTTGTTAACTTCGACCCGGGTGGGCTAGCATCTGGTTTGACGGAAAGCTTGGGAGTTGTTTTGCCCATAGGAGATCCTCTCACCTCTTGGCTCACTCTCCTCCAACTTCCCTCCCGAGACTGCTGTAGGTTGGTTGTCATGCGGCTCTCTAGCTCTGTCCAGAAGCGTGTAAACATGTCATCGATCCTCTGCAGGATATGCTCTACTGAGCTATGGGGATCCCCGCTGAGCTGTATAGTGGAGCTCACAAGAGGATCAGAAGCGTCCGCTATCTTGGCGGCACCAATTGCATGCGGATGTAAGCCGAGGCAGGGTACAGGCTTTGGTTCAGGTAAGTGACACACTGGTAAAAGAGATGTTGGTAGCCAGGACCAGACTAATCTCCCCAGTCCAAAAGGGGGGAGGGATACAGGACTCAGCTTGTTTGGCCGTAACTCCTGTCTTGTGCCACTCTAGGCCGCAAGGCAAACAGCTCAAGTCTAGGCTGCGGCAGATGGAAGCAAGCTGCTTCAGGGATCCCTGTAACTTTCAGGCCCCTCCAGGTAACAGCTCAAACCGATTTGTGCAGTCGGGTGGATTTATTGTTGATGATTTAGACGATTAATTGCAGAGCTCGTGTGCCATGCGACTGCTTGACATGGTGGCCAAGCCCCGCCCCCTCAAAACAATTATTTGACCATCCTCCCAATCTATTCTAGGATTATGTTTGATCAACCATGGATACCCCAACACAATATTAAAAGAAAGGGAAGAAAGAGCCTGGAGTATAACAACTTCCTTATGTTACACCCTTGTCATGTGCACAGGGATTGTTTCCTTAGTGATCATAACAGTCTGAAGACACCTACCATTTATGGCCCCAACACCCAGAGCCTGTCCTCTAAAATGCCTTAGGTGTGAGAGTTTTCCAGACGATTAGGACATTTCAGTCTGAGATGTCCTTGTTCTTGTCCACAACATAAGCATGACCCCTTGTTCCAAGAATATTGTTTCTCAGCCTCAGACAATTTGGTAAGTCCCAACTGCTTAGATTCTAAACTGGTTCTGGAACATGGAGTTTAGGTGCTAGATTCATTAAAGGACATTTCTGTTTTTCTTTTAAAAGAACACTATAGCATTAGGACAGTGGCATCTCCAGGATTCATACTTAGGAGGGGAGGGAGAGGCACATAAGTGGCCAGGGACAAAAGTAGGGGGGGGCAGTTATAAAATGTGTATATATATATATATATATATACACATACACACACGTACATACACAGGGCTCGAGGAATCCCAGGTCGCCATGACGACTAGACAATTTGCCCTGGCGCCTGACATTTGTCAGCCCTTTGCTAAGCCGCCGCGGGGAGCAAGGAGAGACGCGTGAGGGAGCAGTAACCTTACTGCAGTTCCTCTCTGCTCCCTCGTGCGCTGTTTAGTGACATAATGTCACTGCAGCCCCGGCATCACTACAGAGAGCGTGCAGGAGAGCAGAGAGAAACTGCAGGAAGATTGAGAGGAGAAAATGTGTGTCTCAGTCAGAGAGTGTGTGCCTGTCACTGTATGTCTGTCAGTGTGTGTCTGTCACATATTCATCCTCACCTTGTGATATCTGCGATAGTAACTGCCTTCCTGGCATTAACGGAAGTACCGCTCAGCAGCCCTGCGCCAGTATATCTGACTCCTGCAACTTGTTGATGGATGCCGGCCGCTGTGGATCCACGCCAATTTATAGCCCCACGTCCGCCCATGGTAATAACAACATCAACGTGCATGTGACGTCACGCAAAAGACGAGCAAGCACGTTTGGGGGTCAAGGGCCGGTTCCGGCCAATCGGATGTGAAAGAGGCTTATTTAAACTCATTTTTACTTTTGCTCATTGCCCTGTTGTGGTTTCTCTTAGATGGTTATCCGAGAGTGCGTTCCTGATCGTGTGTTTCTGGTTATTGACTTTGGCTTCGTTTTGACTTCCCTGACTTCTGGTATCCTTTATTATTGGCTTTCCCTTATCGCTGTGTCCCATTCTGTGTCCCTGACCGTGGCTAGTATATTGACTATTCTTAGGTACGTTGAATCCGGCCATTCTAAGGTCCGGTTAGACATTACCCTTTGTCACGGTTGGTGGTACTGAAACCGGGACCCCTGTGTGCCTGATGATGATCGGAGTGAACCTCGTGGAAATGAACAATCAGGGCCGGGAGCAGGGTAACCACACGCCCCCTGGTGTTGAGCACCAGGGTTTGTGCAGCCACATACCAGGACCCTGACGCAGCTTCTGCGGATCCCAGGAACTAGGAGCATGGAAATAAGCAGACCTCCCAGGAGCTGAATAGGGAGGCTCTGCAGCAGGAATGTATCCAGTACAGAAACAAGGCAAGGCTAGGAGAGGCACCAAACATGAAAACAAAAAAAAACTAGTAGAACCCGGAACCAGAGAAGGATAGGAAGCTAAACCCAGAACATGTACACAATACATAAGGGAAACATTAACATAACATGGGCAGGACAGGACTGTACATGGACTGGGATTACAAAATAAAACAAGACAAGATATAATAGGCAAAACAAGAGGAGACATAACTAAGTACTATATATATGTTGGAGATTTAGACATACATAAATGGTCAAGATTTATGCAGCCCACCAACTGACATCAAAGTACTCCAATTAAGGTGGGTCCTAGCTACCTAGATATGCATGACTAAATAAACAATAATAAAACACATACAGCACTTACCTACAAGAAAGGGCAGAAGACTTGAGCAACTGCCTGCATGGTCCAACTGAAACAAAAGGAATAATGGAAAAGGAACGGGTGTGGCAACATAAAAAAACCCCAAGAAAAACTAAACGAGAATTGTAAATAGAGTACTGGATACCAGAAGCCATAGCCAGAAATGATCCTCAGCTAGGAACAGAACGTGACACTCTTAGTCCTAGGTGTGACACATTTCTGCGTGCTGGATCAACTATAATCCTGACAGTGTCTCAGTCAGAGACTGGTGGTGGAACTTGTGTACAGGGAGGCAATCTTTCATACAGAGGCAGAGCTTCTGTGCCGGGGAAGCAGCTGCACAGTGGCGGAACTAACATAGAGTGGGCCCTGATGCAAAAACAGTTTCGGGCCCCTAAAGACCAAGACCATCTTTAACATGGGGCAAAGGGGGCAGCTGCCCCGGGCCCAGTTATTCCTGCAACAATTTAATCAGGGACCCGTGGCCCTTTAAATTTTCCCTGGATCGGACCCCTTTCACTTTGTTCTACCGCAAGGCCTCAGATGAAGGCGCTTTAGCAGCACCGAAACGCGTGTTAGGTAGCTTTAGGTATCGAAGATAGGTAGCATATCCAGATCGCTCACCCATATTTGATTTGTTCAGATTTAATTTAATTAATTTAATTTATTTATTTGTTTTCCGGCTGGACTTCTTTTTGGGGGGTGATATTGGGGACAAGGAATATGATTATTGGGGGGAGGGGCTGGTCCTAATATTTCTAATTCTATTAGGGCTACCTCTATTCTCTGCCATTCATTTTCTCTTTTTTATTTGATATTTAAATCACCTCTGAATACTTCAGGCTTCTCTTAACTTAGACAATCTTGCTCAGACATCGAGTATGAGATACATTCTGCTACATTTTTTTGTGCATTGCATTAGACTATAAAAGATACATTGTACAATTTTGCCTGGAGAGTGATTTAATAATACTATTATAACATCATTTTGTTCCTGTGAGTGGAGATCTTGTATCTATGAATTGATATTATACTGCCCTATGAATTAGTAGGCACTATATACCCATATAATATACTTATATATATTTACAGGATACCACTAGTGGATATGCCTGCATACCTATCTAATTACTGATTTTTATCATTTTTTCTTTTTGGTTTATATTTTATCTTTATGAATAATAAAAGTTATGTTTTAATTCACTGTATATATACTTTTTTGGTGGATAGGGGGACTTCCTACCAATTATTCTAGAGATAATTTCTCTGGAATATTTTTTCTTTTTTGCCTGTTTAACCTAGAATATGGCAATCCCAAACAAGGGTACCGGTTTTTATTTAGTTGGTGAACAATCTACTAAAAGGCTAAAATTAAGAAAAGAGGAAAGAAAGGTTAGCGCTAATAATAACTATATGCAAAAAGTGAGTGTGTAATTTATATTTTATTCAAATATTACTTATTTATACACTCTGCACAATTGGCTCTCTCCCATTGTGTCTTTCATATCGTGAGACGGACGACCACTGCTAAGGAAGACACCATACCAATTGATACACCACCTACCATTGGGACTCTCTTATTAGAACATTTTATTATTTGGACTTATTTTTATTTTCTTGGCGCAGCCTTATTCTCTGTTTTTGTAAAATTAAGAAAAGCCCATTTGTTAATTTTGATCTTTCAGTTCCTTTGTAGATAGCTCCATAATTTGTGATCCTTTGGTGGAGTTGCCATATTTAGAAATACCAAAATAGGAATCTATCTACTAACCATAGCTGACGATTATGACATATCATTTATCTGAATGTAAATTCCTAACTGAAAATATTGGTAAAATTTCATCCAAAATGAATCGACTAATGGATGAAACGTATTCCGAAGAACCAAAAATGTATGCTGTCCACAAGTCTAATGGCTACATTGTTTCAAGATTATTGCCTATAAGATTATTGGTATACAATACATGCAGACGTTTACGATGGCAGTGTCATCATTTCTTCCACAAAAAACAAAATATGGTAATCTTTATTATTTTTCATAGTAATTAGTGTTGACTCATGGATATTTGTGAGGGTCAATTGTCAGGAAAAGCCTTGCCAAAGAAGAGGAAGACAAACAGAGTTTAATTATTAAGCAGATATAACCAAAGATAAGGTTCCTCAAAGAAAAGATAATTCATTATTTTGTTATATCCAAACGATGATGTTTAAGGAAATTTGTTTAATGAGCAATAAATGGCTGCCCTGCAGCTAGAGTCAGGAGATACATCTGTGTGAGCTCCCCAAGATGTGCACATGGCTGTTGTGGAATCATTTATAATGCTGACAGGAGATTGTACCCCCCTAGAAGAATTTTCATAACTTTAGAAAGCTTTTGAGATATCCATCTTCTCAAAGTGGGCGTTAAAGCTGAAATGTAACTTATTTCACAGAAGCTCTTCTTCAAAAGAATGATCTCAAAAGAATAATAATGAAATGAGACAAAAGAAAATCTTGAAATGGTTGAGGGACCGCCATACCTAGAAGAATGGCATTATAGGGTTATTAAAAGATGAAAGCCTGAACTTCTGAAATACATTTGGCTGATTATAACCGCAACAAGTAATTGTTTTTTTTTTTTGTTTTTTTTAAAATATGCTTTTTTAGTAGTACACCCAACATGACAAAAATACAATATTCTTTTTATTGAAACTTAATCACGTCTGTGGTGAACCTCACCATTATAGTTCCTCTATACGCACAAGCCACTTTTTATATCTATCATTCGTTGACCGGAAAATACCCATCTCCATCTTAATTCGAAAAAATAAGCTGTTCTTTAACAGCAGGCCAGCAAGGGGGTGATACCATCTTCCAACATCAGCCCTACTAACATCTTGGCAGTGGCCAAAATGTGAATGACTATAGACGAATAAGGGCTAAAAGTTTTGTAAATATTATATGCAATAAAATCAACTCAGGGTGAAATTTTAAGGTTTTCTGAAAAGACCACTATAGGCACCCAGACCACTTCAGCTCAATGATGTGGTCTGGGTGCCAGGTCCCCCAAGTTTTAACCCTGCAGCAGAAAACATAGCAGTTTCAGAGAAAGGGTTAATCCAGCCTCTAGTGGCTGTCTCCCTGGAAGCCACTAGAGGCTGCTTTCATGATTCTTAGTGTGAAAATCGCATTGAACGCACACAACGTGAGTTCAGTTTCCCATAGGAAAGCTCTGGCCGCGCATGTGCATTCAGCTCCACTCAGGAGCTGGATTAAGGTAAGAAGCTGAAGAGGTTTTAACCCCTTCAGCCCAGCAGGAGGGGGGGGGGGGCTAATAAACCTATAGTGCCAGGAAAATGGGTTTGTTTTCCTGGCACTATAGTGCTCCTTTAAGTAAAGTTTGAATTTTAATGTGAATCATATTCCAAAATAGTTGCAAAGGTTGTCATTCCCACCAAATGTGGTCATACCCAACACCTGCCTGAAAGATTATTACAGATCTTAGACAGTCTACTAGGGACCTGTTTAAAAGTTTATAGTGGATTTCCTTTAGATTTAAACAATGAACTTTTTAGTTTTTTTGTTCACCAATCTTAGTGACTCAATCCATGCGTCATGATTAATTCTAATACTTGGTTATTGTTCCCATTTTTTTTTTTTTTTACAACTGATTGGATAGGCTTATCTATCTCCTCTAAGTTAATCTAATCATCCAGCAATTAGATTTTTCATTTTTATATTCTTAAGCATTTTTTTTTCTGTTTTAATTTGTTTAGAGGGCTTCTCTGTAAGTAAATGATCACATAGATAACTTTTTATTCTAATATTTTTTTTTAATTCTCTATTATGTAATCAATAGTCTATAGAAATATCTGTAAAATCATGAATTTTATTGTTCTTCAATAATTTTTTTTATTTTGATTAGACCTGATTGAATCCAGTTATAGAGATTCAAAGCAGCTACATTTTGCATTAAATAACCCAGGGGCAACCCTATGATAATTTTATCCCATATGTTTGAGAGATTTTTAATTATTAGACTATTTGCAGTTATCCCTCCAGGGTATTCTTTACTTTTATCTCCAGTCCGCCAGAAAAATTGCCCCGCGACAAGCAATTGTTTTATTGTGAGGATAACAACGGGGTAATGATTTTTACTGGTGGACTTGTCTTCATGACTGCCTTGAAGATCCTGGAAATCACTGGAACTTGGTCCCATCTGTGATCTGCTAAAGATGAAAGCCAAAACTTTGCCTTTCTAGGTGCAAAATCATAAACTTCCTGATTGAAGAAGAGTTTGAATTGTCATTCAAAATCTAAACTACAAGTCTGAAGATATGTGAAAATGGCTGGCTGGGCCATGCATTGATAGATAGGGAATAAGTAAACGTTCCCATGGATATTTAGACTCATTCAGCAACGTTAACGAAACAACGAGAATGTGTAGGATTCAGAGCTTAAGGTGGACAGTAAGAAAAACCACTATTTTCATGGAGGACAGTTCGTTCTTCAAGGATCCTATGGGCAAGTGTTGGAAAGGCAATCTACACAAATGCTTCCAGTTGTGTATTTACAGCCATTTACTGCTCAGCTGCTGGCCTAAATGATGTGTCTATCATTTGCATCCTGTGGTTTTCACCAGAAGGCAACAGCGGTATGTTATGGAGACTTTTATGTCGAACTCCTGGAGAGAATGCAATACAGAAATCTCAAGCAAAGATAGATGGGGAGAGAACTGGGGGCCAGAATGCGATACACATTTCTACCCACTCTGCTACACACTCTGTTACACACACTACTTTCCACACTGTTACATTCAATATTTTTTTGTCCTCATTTTCTTAAGGCATAGCAGGTGGTACTTGGATACTAGCTCCCTTTTTCTCGACTTTCTAGTGTGTCCCACAGATTACCAAGCTTATTACTAGTGGAGCTCTTTGCTGATTGTTTCCCATCGAACTTCTTCAGATTATTGATCAGATTTTCCTGAATTCCTAGCCCTTTGGCATGGGGCATCACCCCTCCTAAGGGAATCCTTTAAACCAGGGATTTTATTTTAATTCCTACACTACTATCCAGGCAATAAAAGTCATTCACCATTGCGTGCCTTTTAGCCCATACTATACTCACCAGGGGTGAATTTCTACTTGCCAGGGCTAAACTTTCACTTGCTAAAGGCTAGTGAAAATTTTTAGTTCTGCTTTAAACTATTGGGGATTTTTATCATAAAGTAGCAATGGTAGAGGCGTGCACCCATGTGGCTTTTTCCATAACCTAATCATTCCGTCATTGTGAAGCAAGAATACAGAATCATTATAGGGACACTACACACACCAACACACAAAACATACATACCATTGTTTAGTAGATATACACCATTCATTTTGTATTTTTTCATTGGGGTAGAGCTAAAACAGTTTGAAAAAGCTCTCCTAACGCCGTCCATAATTTCTGTTTCTGTCCAATCACAGACTTCCCAATGCAGCTCAATGCGTAGTCTTTGCCCGGCAGGTGCAGTTAGGGTCAGTTTATGAAAAGTGTCAATTTCTATTGAAATCTGCATTTTGTGTAACATGGAAAAAAAGAGGACACACTCTTCACACATGAAAGACTTCAGTAAATTAAAGTTCTTTAGGGGTCTTGAGTGTCCTTTTAAGTTAATGTAATTGTTTTGCAAGCCCCCAGTATCCCTTTTTTGTTGTTGTTCTGTAAACCAGTAAAACCACGGTTTCATGTGTTTTATAGATGAGTTTAATCAGTACGTTATTCCATGGGATTTAAGACATGTTTTGGACTGTAGTTGACAAAAGAGTAACCCATGTTTTGCTCTGCACAATGACATCCACCGATGACTGTTTCCTTCTCAGTCTTATTCAGTGCAGTGAATATTTTTTATACAATTTATTAATATAGAAATTATGCACAGCTAGATACAATGTGTAAAGAGTATAAAATAAAAAGTTTTGAGACAGAAACCCATCGCAATGCTACTTTCTGGTTGAATCATATAGAATTATGACAGTTTTAGAAGGTTTACAGAATGTCTGATTATCAATATGTCTCTTAGGATGCCTTTCACGGTAGTTCTGGTCCACCAAACTATGGGGGTGGGGTAATCAAAGTGGTATATTAACAATGTTAAAGATGTAACCAGAGGTACATTCTTCTACACATAGATAGTAATATAAACACCGATACAAACTCTCATATATATATATATGTGTATGCATGCACACGCACGCACGCACGCACGCACGCACTCCTGCACTCCCAATACATACAGACAGAGATACATACGTATTTGCACTCTCAGACATAGAGGGAACCTTTTTTTTTTTTTTTTAAAGGTCACTTCTAATTTGGAGATCTATGTATAATACAAACATTACTTTGGAGAGAGGGTACAGGACCCATATATCTCACACGAGAATATTGCATAACTGAATTAAAGTGCAGCACACTTTATAAATTAAACAAAATCAAGAAAGCCTACAAAAGTCACATCTTACTTAGAACCCCTGCAGACCCTTTTAACTAATTTTTCTCCTAATAATCTACTTTTATCCAGGTGCAGAGCAGCAAGGGTGCATCCCATTATCTGTGGCTGTGTTTTTCCCCTCTTAAGATCACACGATATAATGAAAGGCGTGATATCAGCATATCTGTTACGGGAACTCTCAGAGCTAGAGAGTAGGGTTAGGGGTAGGGTGGGTTAGGGTTTGGTGCCCGGACTGCCACCACAACCACTTACACATCTAATGGGCTCCCACTGCCAGGAATTAGTTTATTGGTCTAGATTCCTGTCATCATTCACATAATTTTCCCTCCCTCTCTAGTTTTGCCAATTTTCAGAAATCCAAAGCACTTCAGCACTTCCTAAATTTGGCACTTCGGCAATTCGGTTTGGCACTTCGGAAATTCAGCAATTCGTTACTTCGCAATTCGGTTCGGTTCCACACTTCTGAAATTTGGAAATTCTGTAATTCGGACATTAAGAAGCATCCGAATGTCCAAATTGCCGAAATGCGTCCGAATTTACATTCGGAACGAAACTAATTACACATGTCTAGTTTGGAGTTTGGTGGAGAAATGCTGGAGATCAAGGCAGTGCAGGTTTCTGTGAGATTGGAGCGTTGAGGGTGGTGAAATATAGATCAGTCAGACTGAATACAGACTACATTTAGGACTCTGTATTGGCCCAGGCATATTAGAATCTAATGTGCATATATATAGGCAGGGGAACAGGCAGCCAGGAAGCAGATCCCTAGCTGTGATAGAGTTACACATCTCCTGATGCTTTGCCCATGTCTCAAAATTCATGCTCTTTGCAAAAGGGAAACAGAGCGGATGGCAAGAGAGTTTCAGACTACCTGTGGTCATATTATACATGCTGCAGCCAGGAAGGAGAGGATGTAGAAGGGATTCTGTATGCTCTACGACCAATAAATGCAACCAGATGGAACTGGGTTTTGTCTGTTGTGTACAATAACAGCATCTCTGTAGTTTTTGCAGCAGTAATTGGTGACTTAGTGTACCACACTCTTAAAGAACCACTATAGGCACCCAGACCACTTCAGCTTAATGAAGTGGTCTGGGTGCCTGGTCCATCTAGGGTTAACCCTTTTTTTTTTATAAACCTAGCAGTTTCAGAGAAACTGCAATGTTTATGTTAGGGTTAATCCAGCCTCCAGTGGCTGTCTCTTGACAGCCACTAGAGGCGCTTGCGTGCTTCTCACTGTGATTTTCACAGTGAGAAGACGCCAGCATCCATAGGAAAGCATTGTGAATGCTTTCCTATGGACTGGCTGAATGCGCGTGCGGCTCCTGCCATGCATTCGCATTCAGCCGAAGAGGAGGAGAAGAGGGAGGAGAGTCCCCCGCCCGGCGCTGGAGAAAGAGGTACGTTTAAGCCCTTCCGCCAACTAGAGCCCGGCGGGAGGGGGTCCCTGAGGGTGGGGGCCCCCTCAGGGCACTATAGTACCAGGAAAACGAGTATGTTTTTCTGGCACTATAGTGGTCCTTTAATTTGTGAGCCCCTATTAAAATGTTAGCAACGAGGAAGCTGTGCATTGCTGCAATAGAAGGGACCTTATTAAACATATGCAGGATTATTCCAGTTAGATAGCTCAGCTTCATCCTTCCGAGGTAGATAAAATGAGTACCTTTAAATTGGGTAATAGTATCCCCAGTATGAAACCAGTGTAATCTGAATGTACCTTTCCTGGTTAAATACTTTGTTGTTATTCAAAAAAGGAAGAATTGCTAGGAATTCACACTGAATTTTTAAACTTAATCATAACTAGCCAAATTAGAAATATTCTCATAGTCAATTGTGTTTTCAGTTTCAGTGGCTATTTTGGTCTTAAATTTCCAATTCACTTTGAATTCACTTTGAATTATGGGCATTCTCACTTTGGTTAAATTTCTCTGATAAAGAACGGAAGGAATGGAGAAGATGTAATCTGTCTTGTGCATTAGACTCTATTCTTTGTTGATTGTGGAGATGGTTCCTTCAAGTGTATTGGGAGACGAGATTGAGCTATTTTTATTGATTAGATGACAAGTGATTTCCTATCCTTGGGTTAAAGGATTGTCACATAATGAAGGAGTCTAGCGGCTGGCTAGATGGAGCAGCATAGAAGATAGGCAGACAGGCAGAAGGGTTCAGTAGCATCTGATATATTTTGCAGCCAACATCATTGTTTCATTGGGTGAAATGATCTTCTGTCAGCAGTAGTAGTACCTAGAACAGGGATAGGCAACCTTCAGCACTCCAGATGTTGTGGACTACATCCCCCATTGTGCTCTTGCACCCATAATGCTGGAAAAGCATCATGGGAGGTGTAGTCCAAAACATCTGGAGTGCCGAAGGTTGCCTAGGCCTCACCTAAAATATCTTCCCATTGGCTCATGAAGTGAGGTAAGTTTTATGTTGGTATGCAGACCAGCAGGTAAGTAATACCCTAAAAAATAGGACGTGGGCAATCTTTTTACTAAGAAAATACATTGTATCCCCCACGTGAGAACATCAATCTGCAGGATTTTTGTTTTTATAGCCAAAAATGTAACACTACCACTATTGAGTTTTTAAGTAGTATTCCAAGTATCAGTGTGGAACACTGCGATGTTTGTGTGTACTCGGTATGAAATCTGTTTTTCTCTGTCGTTGTTTGATTTATAGAATGAAAGTTAGAATTTTTAAAATGAAAGAATGGGCAACAGATTTTTTCGCAGTCTATTTATACAACCTGGTCTCGCCCTTTGAACACGTATAAATAAGCAATTTCTAACAAAAACACACTATAACAAGAATAGTTCTTTCTTTATCCAAAAAAAAAGGGTAAATAAATACTAAGACAAAAAGTACCTTGCTGAAATAGTCAAACAGCTACACATTAGCATTGCCTGGTTTAATGTTTGATCTATTAGCTGAGTTGAGTTCCTATGGTATTCCAAAGTCCAGTTGAATTGCCACTCCAGCAACCAATTTATTTTCTGTTCCTTTGAGGTTTTCATGTGGAATAGAGAGGAGTATAGTCCAAGAGTAACTATATCCTTCACATGAGGCAGCTACACTCACCCATCATCGTCCTCTTTGTACAGTTCTATTAATGAACAGGTTATCAAAGCACTATTGGTGCTGGCCCTATATAACTCAGTAGAATATCATCATATTCCCTCCAACACACTTTAAATAAATAAAATATTCCATTCCCCTTCAATAATTCTGTAGCCTACCCCAGTAAAATTATATTTTCATCATGTGACTTAAGAACCTTCGATAGGCATCACAATACCTTATTAGCCCTACCAGCTGCTGACGGACATCATACATTGTTGCCTTATCTGCTGTCTGTTATTCCCATGTCCTTCCTCATTTATTGTTTTCCCTAGCTTACTATCATTTCGGGTCCCCTGGCACTTCATTACTTCATTGGGGACTTCCTAGGCTTCAGAGTTTGCTTCTCACTGAATATGTGGAGTTTTTTGTCTTACTTTTAGGTCCAGAAAGCCTAGACTTTGAAAATGGCATTTACAAGTGGTGCCAACTATTTTGCTCAAGTTGATGGCTGAGCAACCGCCTAAGAAGTTTCCTGAGTTCCTGTGACATGCATGTGCATGTTGCATCTACAGCAACATGAGCTAAAGTGGAATTGTCACCTGTAGGGGCTTTCCATTTTCTTTCAAAGAAAGAGAGTGATTTATCTGCATCTATGGTGGTAACTTGCAGGAGATGAGCATGGTGGATGCACCTACACCTCTCATTCTTTGCAGGTGACATATTTCTCATTGGCTCTATATTCATCTCCCGATGACTTCATTATCCAGGAGACCAGTAGACTGACATAGTCTCAAGCCGGCATTCCTGATGGACATCAATTTCACCTCTCCAGGCTTTCAGCCTGCAGGGATGCCACCCGATGATACTAAGGCAGTGTCTCTGGTTTGAAATTCACCAGACAAGAAGACCAATTCAACATAGAAAAAAGAAAATGCGATGCCCTAAGTCGTACAATCTTCTGTTCATTCCAGGAAGGGGCAAGTGTCCCAACCCCCCTCCCCAATCCACTATTGATTCACAGCTAGTTATTCATTCAGGTCCTGTTTTATCAAGAAGACCCCAGATATGAATTGACAGGATATTCAGCAAACAGTTACAGAGGTTGCTGGCCTGTTGTAACCAAATCTAGCGGGGAAAAAGCCCCTGTCACAGGTTATAGAACCTGTGTACATGTTGAATTTAAAGTAGCTGTGTATCTGTATGTTGTATGCAGTGCTATTTCTCACAGACACCGTATTTATTACATATGTTGTTAAATCACCCACGAGCTGGGTTTTATTGTCATTTTTATTTATATAACATTTTTTATATCTACTTCATGATTTAAAATTAGCATTTGCCCTTCTACATTAATATTTCTAAACAACTCAGAAAAGATGGTAAGACGTAGATTAGTGTACGACCTGCAATAATTTATATCCCTCAATATTTCTGCAACATAGAGAAAAAAATAAGAAAAAAAAGTCAGTAAATGTAATCTAACTTAAAAATGGTTATGTTTTTTTGCAGTGAACAACAATTTATCACAACGCCCCGTTACTACCGATTTTGAAGTAGTATTGAAATTAGAGACACACTTTATTGGCTAGTGCATCTAGGTTCTTGTGTTTTTTAGAGTTTTATTTATTTGATTGTTTGTTCTTTCAGTATTCAGTAGTAGCGAAGTTATATAGGGTTTTTGTAAAAAGATGTTTGGTCTCTTGAAATCATACGTCAATATGGCTCGGTGCACACACAAATAATATTTCAAGGCTATTTGAAAAACACATTTCTTGTATTAAAAATATTATGATTTAGTCATATCGTAAGGCCAAAATGAGTTTAAGCCCACCACTTTTTACAGAGTACCCCAATATCAGGGGTCAGTACCCACATTTTATATCTATATTGCAAACGGCTTCACTTACTTGCACCACTCTATGTCTGCTCCAAGGAACTCTCCTACAATTGAAGCACTTTATAACACTTACTATGGATCCCCAGTTTGTAGAGGAGTGAGGTGTTCCCCAATTTGGTCCCTTAAAGGCAGTCACGCTCGGTCAGCACCTACTTGTTTCTCTAGGGGCCGTAAATGCTTGTTCCCACCGCAAGCGTATGATATGCAAGAATGAGTTTCATAGCAACCACTGGGTTCCAAATCCTCCCGAAGGTCAATATCTATGCTTTAGGAAATGTTACTTATGTATGCGTGCTGTGTGTAAATATATCAGTGCATTTGTGGGTCTGTGTGAATGGAGGAATGTTTTGTGCTTTTGTCTGTGTGTGAATATAGGGGTTGTATGTGTGTGTTGTATCAGTGTATATGAATGTGAAGTTGTATTTGTGTGGAGCTTATTGGCGTCTATCATTTTACCCTGACCTTAAATGTCCCACCTGCCCCTATGGACCATCCTCTGCTGTTTTCTTCCTCCACATTTCCATTGATCTCAAAGTTACCACCAACAATTTTTTGTAACTACCCATTTCCCCGCTGTACTAAACGAGTTAACACAATAAGGTAAAAAGCTGTCCCTAGGGACTCTGGAAAAAGTTAGATATGCAGATTAATCATCTGTGAAAAACACAGGTACTCTAATTGTCCCATTCAGTGAATATTAGTAGTTAAGCAACAATAGTCATTCGATAACCATTAAAACAAAGGCCCAGTGAGAGAAACAGCAGTTAAGGTGTTTAGAAACCTTTAGTAAATAAAATAAATTAAGATTATCCACAACAAAGCAGTAAAATATAAATTGTTTAATGTCCACCAAGGTATAAAGAAGTCCAACAGATGAATTTGAGGCAGATATCCACAGAAATAGGGGCCTCGCACTCGCTATGGGGCTACAATCAAGGGATGTTTGATTCTTAGTGAAAAAAGGATAAGAAAATCCATTATGCAAACTGGAGTGGAGGAGAGAAGAGATCAGGCAATGACAATATCTGAAGCAGGGTCACAAGAGCTGCCAACAAGCAGGCAGAGCACTGCATAAACAATCAGAGTCAAACGCCAGGTAATTAGAATTCACAAACAATACAGCTGATGCAGGGGTGTTCCTAAAACTAGCTTAGACCTAATGCAAGAGAAGGTTCATAAAGTATCTACACAGACAGGATCGAAGGGAATATTAGCTGGGATTAGTCTCGGACGATTACATTCAGGATAGTCAAAGGTCCGTTTCCACCATTACTAGAAAAATTCCATGAAAATGGAAATCCCGAGTAAATCCGGAGAAAGGCGCATTTTTAAAGTAATACTCTAATAACCATAAGCACTATGGCCCGCTGTAGAGTTTATCGTGCCAGGAGGGTCTTGGTGCTGCCCTGCAGTAAGTAGTGAAAGCATTTTAGTAGAGTTTGACAATTTATCTGGGTTCCCCAGGCATCCACACTGCGTCCCGGCTTCTCTTACAGAGATGCTGGATGTTTGTATACAGTGAAGGTCAGCACTGGCTCACATAAAGTGCTGTGCCTTCCCGGCAGGTCCCTGGTAAGGCATTCATGGCACCATAACCACTATATCATTTCTTATTTCACACGACAACATTTCATTCTTATTTCTCGCCTTTGGTCACTAATAAGCAGCTCCCGAAGGTGTATAAAAATGTTTATGTTTTTTTTGGGGGGTGAAAGTATATGGAGTGAAAATGACCCTTGTAATGTGCAATCTCACCTGGTTACAAAAAAAGATCTTTACAGCTCACAGAGGAGTCTTGGTCTCAAAATAATCTCTCTGCTGATCAATAAACTGGTCTTTCATCTTTTCATTGCTGTTAGACTAACAATTGCTAAAAACTGTAAGACTGGCTTTCCTTCATGTACTGTGATTGAAATTAAAATCTGGTATTTTAATTTTTTAATTTTAATTTTATTATTTATATAGCGCCATCAGATTCCGTAGCGCTGTACAATGGGTGGACTAACAGACATGTAATTGTAACCAGACTACTGGACGTACAGGAACAGAAGAATGTTAACTGTTAAAGAAAACACTGCAACTCTGCACTTCTCATCCAAGGCATTCAGTTGGTTTGTATACAATTTCTGGAGGTATCCCATCACACTGCAGATTTTTCTTTCCCTTGTTTAGTTCTCCTCTGGCCCCTCATATTCTTATTTCATGCACACACTATTCTAAACCATTCTGTCTTCTTGATGTTGGGTTTGATGTTCACAGTTCAATGCATGCGCATTCAATGCTTTCCTATGGACCGACTGAATGCGCGCTTGGCTCTTGCCGGAAGGAGGAGGAGAGTCCCCAGCGCCAAGGGAGCCTGGTGCTGGAGAAAGGTAAGCGTTTAACCCCTTCCTCCTCCTCCTTCAGCCTGGCGGTAAGGGGGCCATGAGGATGGGGGGGACCTGTTAACACTATAGTGCCAGGAAAACGAGTTTGTTTTCCTGGCACTATAGTGGTCCTTTAAGGATAAGATAGCGTTTGGGAGCCTTACTAACCTCACTGACCAAATTTACAGGTTATTCACTAACGTTAGAATAACTGGGAATTCAAAAACTATTTCAAATCTAATGCTGATATATCCGAATTGGAAAAATTCTCCAAGTCAGCAAGACTTCGCATTTGACCTTAAATTATAAACTGACTTTGAATTCACTTAGAATTTCTAACATTTCACAAATTAGTTAATAACCCTGACAGTGTTACAGAGAGTGTCCATCTCCTGGTATGCTACTGGTGGTAAGCGTTCAGCGCCGGAACAGAGGTATAAACATGAGACTCTCTTTTTGGGAAGTGTGATAACTCTCTAATATCAGGAAGACCTGTCATCAACATCCATACCTTCTGTGTGTCCCTATTTAGGAGGACAGTCCTTTTTGGGGCCCAAATCCCTCTCTTCTTCTTTTCTATCCTAATGTCCCTCTTTTCTAGGAGCTCCATATTGTTGGTGTGTCTGAGTGTATAACAGAGCTCCACAGCAATGATACTCCCCGTAATGTGTCTGAGTGTATAACAGAGCTCCACATCAATAATACTCCCACTAACGTGTCTGAGTGTATAACAGAGCTCCACAGCAGTAATACTCCCAGTAATGTGTCTGAGTGTATAACAGAGCTCCACAGCAATGATACTCCCAGTAATGTGTCTGAGTGTATAACAGAGCTCCACAGTAATAATACTCCCAGTAATGTGTCTGAGTGTATAACAGAGCTCCACAGCAATAATACTCCCAGTAATGTGTCTGAGTGTATAACAGAGCTCCACAGCAATAATACTCCCAGTAATGTGTCTGAGTGTATAACAGAGCTCCACAGCAATAATACTCCCATGTGTCTGAGTGTATAACAGAGCTGTCTGTCAGAGTGTATAACAGAGCTCCACAGCAATAATACTCCCAGTAATGTGTCTGAGTGTATAACAGAGCTCCACAGCAATAATACTCCCAGTAACATGTCAGAGTGTATAATAGAGCTCCACAGCAATAATACAGTAATGTGTCTGAGTGTATAACAGAGCTTCACAGCAATAACACTCCCAGTAACGTGTCTGAGTGTATAACAGAGCTCCACAGCAATAACACTCCCAGTAATATGTCTGAGTGTATAACAGAGCTCCACAGCAATAATACTCCCAGTAATGTGTCTGAGTGTATAATAGAGCTCCACAGCAATAATACTCCCAGTAATGTGTCTGAGTGTATAACAAAGCTCCACAGCAATAATACTCCCAGTAATGTGCCTGAGTGTAAAACAGAGTTCCACAGCAATAATGCTCCCAGTAATGTGTCTGAGTGTATAACAGAGCTCCACAGCAATAATACTCCCAGCAATGTGTCTTTAAACTACAATAAATGTGTTTAGAAATCAGTCTGTGTAAATAAGATACACTGTTCTTGTTCTAAATTACATTTTATTTGTATAAATCGTTTTTAGTAAGTCTCTTATAATTTCTCAGAACAGACCCGCCACCAAATCACGCCTCCTCTCACGCCCCTAAAATTGAAGTGTCCCTCTCTGTCCATTTGAAATGTTGGGAGGTATGAACATATACAGGGTTATTTGCAGTATATCATAAAAATGGGGTACACCCCTCGAATTTTTGTAAATATGTTATTATATCTTTTCATTGGACAACACCGAAGAAAGACATTCTGCTACAATGTAAAGTAGTACGTGTACAGCCTGTGTAACAGTGTAAATTTGCAATCCCCTCAAAAAAACTTAAAGGGACACTATAGTCACCAGAACAACTACAGCTTATTGAATTTGTTCTGGTGAGTAGAATCATTACCTTCATGCTTTTTGCTGGAAACACTGTCTTTTCAGAGAAAATGCAGTGTTTACATTACAGCCTAGTGATAACTCCACTGGCCACTCCTCAGGTGGCTGTTAGAGATCCTTCCTGGGTCATGGCTGCCTAAAATGCATCCAAACATTCAGTGTCTCCTCCCTCTGCATGCAGACACTGAACTTTCCTCATAGAGATTCATTGATTCAATTCATCTCTATGAGGAGATGCTGATTGGCCAGGGCTGTGTTTGAATCATGCTGGCTCTGCCCCTGATCTGTCTCTTTGTCAGTCTCAGCCAATCCTATGGGGAAGCATTGTGACTGGATCAGGCTACCACTTCTGCTGATTGCAGCAGGCAGTGGGCAGGTCTACAGGAAACATGGACAAAGCCTGCAGCTCCAGACTTGATTACAAGTAAGATTTTACTATTTTTAGGGAGGCATGAGGGGACCAGAGTGGCTAGATGGTGGTTTTAACCCTATAGGGTCAGGAATACATTTTTGTGTTCCTGACTCTATAGTGCTCCTTTAACACACAGCCATTAATGTTTTAGCCGTTGGCAACAAAAGTTTCAATATTTTAAGTGGCCACCATTATTTTCCAGCTCTGCCTTAACCTTCATGGGCATTGAGTTCACCAGAGCTTCACAGGTTGCCACTGGAGTCCTCTTCCACTCCTCTATGACGACATCACAGAGCTGGTGGACCTTGCGCTCCCCCACCTTCCGCTTGAGGATGCCCCACAGATGCTCAATAGGGTTTAGGTCTGGAGACATGCTTGACCAGTCACCTTTACCTTCATCTTCTTTAGCAAGGCAGTGGTTGTTATCATGTTGGAATACTACCTACTCTCCGACGAGAGGGGATCATGCTCTGCTTCAGTATGTCACAGTATATGTTGGCATTCATGGTTCCCTCAATGAACTGAAGCTCCCCAGTGCCGGCAGCACTCATGCAGGCCCAAACCATAACACTCCTACCACCATGCTTGACTGTAGGCAAGACACACTTGTCTTTGAACTCCTCACTTGGTTGCCGCAACACACGCTTGACACCATCTGAACCAAATAAGTTTATCTTGGTCTCATCGGACCACAGGATATGGTTCCAGTAATCTGCTTGTCTTCAGCAAACTGTTTGCTGGCTTTTTTGTGCATCATCATCATCTTTAGAAGAGGCTTCCTTCTGGATGACAGCCATGCAGACCAATTTGATGCGGTGTGCTGTGTATGGCACTGACAGGCTGAACCCCCACACCTTCAACTTCTGCAGCAATGCTGGCATCACTCATACATCTATTTCCCAAAGACGACCTCTGGATATGACGCTGAGCATGTGCACTCAACTTCTTTGGTCGCCCATGGCGAGGCCTCTTCTGAGTGGAACTTGTCCTGTGAAACCACTGTATGGTCTTGCCCACCATGCTGCAGCTCAGTTTTAGGGTCTTGGCAATCTTCTTATAGCCTAGGCCATCTTTATGTAGAGCAACAATTATTTTTTTCAGATCCTCAGAGAGTTCTTTGCCATGAGGTGCCATGTTGAACTTCCATTGACCAGTATGAGAGAGTGTGAGAGCGATAACACCAAATTTAACACACCTGCTCCCCATTCACACCTGAGACCTTGTAACACTAACGAGTCACATGACACCGGGGAGGGTAAATGGCTAATTAGGCCCAATTTTCCAGGGGTGTACTCACTTTTGTTGTCAATGGGTTAGACATTAATGGCTGTGTGTTGAGTTGTTTTGAGGGGACAGCAAATTTACACTGTTATACAGGCTGTACACTTACTACTTTACATTGTAGCAGGGTGTCATTTCTTCAGTGTTGTCACATGAAAAGATATAATAAAATATTTACAAAAATGTGAGGGGTGTACTCACTTTTCTCAGATACTGAACAGATGAACTGTTGGGAATTCAAAGTGAATTTAAAGTCAGTTTAAAATTTAAGACCAAAAGAAACAGCCTGGAAAAAGCCAGCTATGTTTCCAGTTTGGCTACTTTGGCTGCTTAAAGGACCACTAGATCTCTATAAAGTAGCTTGGGTGCAGGTGTCCTTTAGTTTTAATCCAGCAATGTAAAAACTTGCAGTATTGTACAATCTGTAATGTTTATATTGTAGAGTGAAGCCCACTAGAGGAGCATCCGCAACACTGACCGAGCAAAATTTTAATTCAATGCTATGGGGAAGCTTGAAATGTGTGCACATTGCTGGCTGCGCATGCACATTCAGTCTACAATACTCCTCTATGAGGAGCTTTGGATTGGACCATCATGGAGGAGGCCATGCTGTTGCAGAAGGCGGAGAGGTAAGCAATGCTGAGGAAGCCTCAACGCTGGAAATGTTTGAGTAAAATCTTTTAGACTGTTATTTTTATGGCACAAAAGTGAGGGGGGGACATATATAAACAGGGACAATTTTAAGGTAGCACTTTATTGTTCCTTTAAATTTGAAATTCACTTTGAATTCCTGACAATTCTGATTTTAGTGAATGACCTTGTTTGTGAACATTTGAATATGTAACTGCCCAAAAAAAGTTAATTCAAGGTCTTAATGCTGCCAGGATTGAAGAATATAGTTCAAAGATTAAAATATAAAGAATCGGTGCCCAGATTAAAGTCTAAACAGAGAAGTCAAAGAAAAGCCACATAAATGTATACGTAGAATAAAGCCGTACTGACATTCACAGGTTTCTGTAGAGAACACAGGACTGTGTATCTGGGGTACACACAGCGCTGAGATCACACAGACACACAAGAAGAGAGTATATAAGAAAGAGAAAAGACGATACCTTGCTGGGATCGAAATAAAGAAATTCAATGTAGAACAGACGAGGGAGCAAAGGGAGATCAGTGTGAAGAAGAAAAGAAAAAAAGTGGCATTTGAGAAAGAGCTATTTTTGGAAAATTCAGCCTAACTGGACTATTAAAATATATGCGTACATTTATAGAGCAAGAAGTATTTCAGGTCTCCTGAGGCTTTTAGTGAAGAACTGAATTAGGGCTGTGAGGTGCATTACAATGTCCAAAGATTGCCTATAAGCATTGGACAGTTCTGCATTTCTATTATCATTAACATTACTAAAGTGTGGGACATGTTTGAAATGGCTGGTTAGATAACTATCCTTACCTTTTTGTGTCATCATTGTACCCCACTTCCTCTAGCATGTAAGCTCATTGAGCAGTGCCCTCAACCCCTCTGTTTCTCTGTGTCCAACTTGTCTGGTTACAACTACATGTCTGTTCGTCCACCCATTGTAAAGTGCTGCGGAATTTGACGGCGCTCTATAAATATAATAATAATAATAACTAGTTCCATTGTTGCTCTAGAACTGCGAAACCCAGTGTCAAATCCCTGTTAGACCACCTAACCAGTAAGTGTCCCTGGGCAAGACTTCTAATGATATACATCTACCTATCTCAAATCCTCACAGATTGTAAGCTCATTTGAGCAGGGCCTTTCTGTAATTGGAAGGTGCTGCTATATAAAATAACCATATTTTCGTCTGCTGGAAATGGAAATTATACAATTGAATAAATAATTGTAGATTATGCTAGTTTTAGTGTACCTATAATCTTAATTTTATTAATGACAGGAGGCGAATATTTGCTTAAATCTCTCTTTATCAGAACTCCACAGCAGCACAGAAAAAAACCAATCAGAAAAAAGTTAGGTACTATAAAACTCCCCTCCCCACACATAATTTCCTCTTTCAAGCTGCGACAAAAACACAACAAAAGGCAGAAAAAAACATGGAGAAAACTAAGTCCTAGATACACTGAATACAACGACGTCCAACATCCGAGAAAAACTGCCAAACCAGGTAGCGTTGATGGATTGTAAACTGAAACGAGAAAAAACAGAATCGAAAAAGTTGGTTAGCAAATGAAATGTACTCTGAACAAAATATGTAGGCACCCAGTGAAACAACCAGAAATACCGTAATATACAGAGATCCCAACCCTACTAGGCAACGGACACAAGAACAAGTGACAGGTAGCAGAGACAACAAGCAGAGTTGCATACGTACGTGATTAACCCAAACTATAAGGGTTAAACAAGGCAGGGATAAGAATGGGAGGGAAATATTCGCCTCCTGTCATTAATAAAATTAAGATTATAGGTACACTAAAGCTAGCATAATCTACAATTTTATAACATGACAGGAGTCTTCATATTTGCTGTTTTAATGCTCAGCCAAAAAAACAACGATGTTTGTTTCACTGGTACCTATTCCGGGAGAGAACTACAGCAATCCCAAATGGATCTTCCAATTGCGAGAAGTGACAGCAGATGGCTAGATGAAGATGCCAGCTGTCGGTCTACCACAAATTACTGAAAACTCAAACCGCTGTTAGATCTACTGTACGTGGGGTTACGACCTGTTTCCTAGATGACGGTCCATGAACTGCAAAGCCGACCTGTTAACCATTTTCCATCAGGTGCGAAATTCCAAAGATTATATGCGGATTTGGGATCGTGAGAAAAAGGTCTCGACCCTTGATGTGGAAGATGGCTCCTCCGATCGAGTCAGGTCACCCGGTGATGTGGTCATGCAACAAACCTCCAACCTCAAGCAATGCACCTGAGTCCACCACCAATTCCGTAACAGAACCGAATAGGGTCTTTTCGTTCTCTCATGACCTACTAAGCGAGTGGTCTTCTCCGAGAAAGAAACTGCTACGCTGGCAAGGGTGCAGGAGAGAACTAGTCATATACTAGGTGTTTCCAGTACTCCAATTGGATTGCGGAACCTGCGACTGTGGTAGTAGGTAAAGTACTCCCAAGAAAATGCCCAATCAGGATTCCAAAACCGAATTGTGTAGTGAAACGAGGATCGACTATTCTGGGAGGGTGTGAAACTTAAAATACCAAAATGAGGAGAAACGTAAATAGAGGTTGAGATTTCCATCCAAAGGTATCCTCGTCGAAGAGTGATAAGCCGTCCGGACCCATGTGGACATTGGGACCTGCATAAACTAGGAAGAGTCGTCACGTGATGTAGTCGCGTGGTGGATCACAAATTAGTTGAAGATCGGGTCTGGATCAGGATGTCCGCCCGTGAGACTATTGACTGCTAGGCAGGGAGTGGAATAATCTGAAGAACAGCATGTATGATCCCGCTCCAGTCCAGCCCTGCCAGAAAACCGTGGAAGGATATATGACATGCATGTCACACCAAAGATAAGGTATGACAGAGTGAGGCATCTAGGTCCTGTATTCCCGACTGTCAGAGGAATCTTAATTTCAAGAGTAGGCCGTAGGCCAAAGTACCCAGGTATTTGGATTTGAGGTCTGAAATCTAGGAATCCATATGAAGGCATACCCTCCAACTTCGTCCAGAGTCCCGTGATCTCCTAGCGTTGTCTAATGTGTAGATAGAGTGAGAACAAGGGGCATAGCTTCAACCATCCGAAGCAGGGGCTGTCCAGGTTGAGAATGTCGGGTAGTCAGATCTGAGCCAGATACAGGCCCCGAACAGTACTCCATTGGGAGTTTGTGTCTCGACTTTGTGACCTTTGTTTAGGATCCAACATCAAATAGGGGTACCCCCTAGAATCCAAGCCGTAATCTTGTTGGAACCTGAATAGGTGGGTGAGTGAAAGACCAAAAACCAGGGCGGCTCCCGTGAGGGGATAGTTGTATAGAGGGACGGTCCTCCATATCCGAGTCATGTTCCCCGGACGCGTTCTCAGAGGAGAAGTGGTAGCCCTAACAAATCAGGCCCGGCATAGTAGTTGTATCAGTAACAGCCAGTTCAAAACAGTCCATACCCTGTTCAATAAGGCATCAGGGAAATGTGTAAATAAAATGGGGGGATCTCCCCCAGTAATACCTCAGTGAGTATATCCCGAAGCAAGGATACAGTGACACCTATCCGGCGGACCAAATATAGGAGTTGTAACAGTGAAAGCCAGTTGAAACAGGCAATACCATGTCCGATCAGGTAGCACCTATAAAAAGAAAATAAGTAGTAGCCCAGTCGTAGATCTAATGGGGGTTCACTCCTCTTAACCAGTCGCTACAAAGCAGCATCTCCAAGACATTCCGGTGAGGTAGCCATAGCCCTTATAGCAAGTGCTGTAGAAACAGTGGCAAACCACGGTATGTAGCGTAGACCTCCATCTTGACTTGAATGTACGAAGACATCGGTGCTTTGTATTGGCCGAAGTTGTGTGAGACGAACAAAGGCCGACGGTAGCAGGATAGGTAGCCCTGTCGAGCAGTGTCCAGAGACGGGTTTACCCTCCCAGAAAGGAAACAGAATCCAGGACTGCAACCGGTAAACTGATGGGAACAGTATAAGTAGTCATATTGGGCTGTGCCCATGAGGGGAGCCGCGTAGCGGGTCGAATCTATGAGAGAGCCGCACTCTCTAATAATGTAATCGGTATCCCTGCCCGCATCAGGCTGCCAGAATGAGAGGGCCGTACCTGCTAGAAGTAAAATCAGTGCCTATATCAGTGCCTGGCTCCCTACATGAGAGTGGGCCACCCCCAAATCACGCAACTTGCATCAATATCGGCTTCAGGTAGGGGTTATGGAAGGGTAGCGCCCTCTAATAATAAATGTAATGTCCAGATCAGTCTATCAGAGGGGTTCAGACCCTAATCATGTAAATTAGCACCTGCCTCGGGTTGAGGTTATGGGAGGGCCGCACCCTCCTATAATACAAACCAGAGTGCATATCTGTCTCAGGCCGACTGTATGCGAGGGGTTCACCCCTTAATAGTATCAGCGTTGGGCTGAGGTTCTGAGAGGGGTCCCCCTCAAAGCAGGAAAACACTCTCAATATCAGTCACCTGAGAGGTGGAGCCAAACTGGGAAAAAACAATACTGATAATAGTCGGAGTAACAAATCAGCCTAGGGCCATGCCCATGAGTCTACTAATGGAGGCAGGCTGAGGAATTGCAATAGCTAGGAAAACTATGTAAACTACAGACGGCTGTCTGGATCCCGCGCAAGTGTGCGGGATCAAAGGTGGCCGCCAGTAGTCTGAGGAAATGATTGAGACATTCTCTGCAATCCATGACAGCCCGGGAAGTCGGAGGAGGCCAAGACAGGCCTCTCGACAGCCCGAGCGAGAGGAAAAACTGGAAGACACGAAAACAAAGAAACGACAAAACCAAAGTAAATTCAGATAAAGTCAAAATACGTACCTTGGAGGGAAGGCAACATAATGGACCGGAACCCAACTGAGATAACCAAGAACTGTACCTGACGTGGGTATAACTACCTAGATATAGGGAAGAATACAGGATTTGCAGTAAGGGGTAGCAGGTAGAAGTCAAAGAAAACCTGTGTTCCCACGTTGGAATCTGCGCACCGGTCACTGTATGTGTTTCATAACAAAACTCTTCTCAGAGATATGCCCCTGCAGGGCTGGAGAAACCGTGGTTGCCCGTCTAGGGCGCTTTTCACAGGAGCCTTGTCCTACAAGGTCCAAGGCTACAGACTGCTTTCAGTATAACATATCTCATCCATAGTCTATCCCATAGTAAAACCTAGAGTGGGATAAATGGTGGCCAGGATCTAACCCTGATGCAGGGTGGAGGGGGCCCTCACAGACTGCTAGTAGGCTCATGCCGGGGTCTGGATTAAGCCTTGACTGACAGAGGGGAAGAAAGCCCCTCAAACTGACCTCCACTGAGTAAGGTACCGACGAGGGAGGGGCCGCGAGCGGGCGCACCCTCCCCCACCCGGTCGGAGGTGGCTGCGGTGAAGCGGCCACATGGAGAAAGGATCCGGCCGCCGGTACTAGTACCCCCGCGACCAGAAGAAAACACACACGGGACCGCTGGAGATGAACTCTCATGATATCCATACAGCATTTATTCAATGTGCTTTTGAACCTAGCTACATTTAACCCCTTTAGGGCACATGATGGAAATATTCCGGCATGATTCCCTTTTATTTCAGAAGTTGTGTCCTTAAGGGGTTAAAGAGACAAAGTGGGCACTGTAACTCTTGGCTCTCCCCAAGTTCAAAATGGTAATCCAGATGCAGACCCCATGCTCACTGTGCTTACACCTCGCTGGTAAAGCCCAAAGAAGGTCAAAACAGTCATCCAGGCTTGCTGTATCTCTCGTGCATAGAGAACTTACCCACATTTGTGTTCTGGACTGCCCTTATGGGTTGGATTAGTCTGATCTGCCTTAAACCTGGTTCAATCTGTAATGACACAAGTGAGCAAAAACTATTTTGAGACCTGAGCAGGGATTTACGGAAGGGCAAACTAATGAGTTCCTCTAAGCTTTTGTCCGTTCTCAGATTTCTCATATTCTCTGTTTTTGTTTCAATGTTTTTAATGTTTTAATGCCAAACGAGAGTCCCCAGCAGCCAATCCACTTTGTGCTGTTTGGGCTAATAAGGAAGTATTATCCTGAGCAGCATTATGCGAAGGCAATTGGCTGAAAGTGTCAGCTGACAGCTTTTAACCTATCACAGTCACCATTGCTGGTATGAATTGGTATGGCTAGAAGGAAGTGTGTAATAGGCGGCCAGATAGCCTCATTCTGTGTTGAACTGTAAACTGCTTCAAAATGGTTTAACACTGAATGGACAGTGCCAGAGTAATAAAAATACTTATGTCAGGAAACACTATAGGACAGGTTCTTGTGGCATTCGAACCTGTTTCCCACTTTTTACCAATACACACTCTTTGCTGTATCACTGTGGAATCTGTTTACTGATACTGATCTACCTGATATATTGTGATTGCTAGTTTTTGTAGCTCACCTGTGGGTAACACAGGTGTACCTTTCTGATCTGATTGACCCCAGCAAGCAAGAGCCAATGAGGTACAGAACCTTCCTATTTAAGGAGAGCTATCTGAATGCTCTGAGCCCTTTCATGTTCTCAGAATCCTTTTTCTGTTCTTAGATTGTGATATTTTGTCTTGTTCTTTATTCACTGTTTTTTTGACCCAGCTTACCTGACTACATTTTGCTCCCCTGCCCTTATGTACCTGACCCAGCCTGTTTGCATTGCACCCGGGTCCGTGTACCAGTCCCTGGCTTGTCCTGACTACTTAACCTATGCACCAGTCCCTGGCTTGTCCTGACTACCCAACCTATCTACCTGTCCCTGGCTTGTCCTGACTACCAAACCTATGTACCAGTCCCTGGCTTGTCCTGACTACCAAACCTATGTACCAGTCCCTGGCTTGTCCTGACTACCTAACCTATGCACCAGTCCCTGGCTTGTCCTGACTACCCAACCTATCTACCTCTCCCTGGCTTGTCCTGACTACCCAACCTATGTACCAGTCCCTGGCTTGTCCTGACTACCCAACCTATGTACCAGTCCCTGGTTTGTTCGTACTACCCAACCTATGCACCAGTCCCTGGCTTGTCCTGACTATCCAACCTATGTATTAGTCCTCGGCTTGTCCTGACTACCCAACCTATGTACCAGTCCCTGGCTTGTCCTGACTATCCAACCTATGTACCAGTCCCTGGCTTGTCCTGACTACCAAACCTATGTACCAGTCCCTGGCTTGTCCTGACTACTTAACCTATGCACCAGTCCCTGGCTTGTCCTGACTACCCAACCTATCTACCTCTCCCTGGCTTGTCCTGACTACCCAACCTATGTACCAGTCCCTGGCTTGTCCTGACTACCCAACCTATGTACCAGTCCCTGGGTTGTTCGTACTACCCAACCTATGCACCAGTCCCTGGCTTGTCCTGACTATCCAACCTATGTATCAGTCCTCGGCTTGTCCTGACTACGCAACCTATGTACCAGTCCCTTGCTTGTCCTGACTATCCAACCTATGTATCAGTCCCTGGCTTGTCCTGACTACCCAACCTATGTACCAGTCCCTGGGTTGCCCTGACTCCCCAACCTATGTACCAGTCCCTGGCTTGTCCTGACTACCCAACCTATGTACCAGTCCCTGGCTTGTCCTGACTACCCAACCGATGCACCAGTCCCTGGGTTGTCCTGACAACCCAACCGATGCACCAGTCCCTGGGTTGTCCTGACTACCCAACCTATGTACCAGTCCCTGAGTTGCCCTGACTACCCAACCTATGTACCAGTCCCTTGGTTGCCCTGACTACCCAACCCATGTACCAGTCCCTGGGTTGCCCTGAATACCCAACCTATGTACCAGTCCCTGGCTTGTCCTGACTACCCAACCTATGTACCAGTCCCTGGCTTATCTGACTTCCCATTCTGTGTACGAGTCCCTGGCTTGTCTGACATCTTGTTCCTTATACCAGTCCCTGTCTTGTCTGATTCCCCGTTCTATGTACCAGTCTCGGGCTTGTTCCTGACATTGCTTTTCTCCGTGTTCCTGACCTTTGCCTGTGTCTAGTATTGTGTTTTTATATTATGTTCCTCTTCTTGCTTGTGGTATTCTCTAGGTCTGTCCTATTATTTCTTAGTTCTACTTTTACATTAGCCCGGCTACTCTAAGGTCCTCTTCCAGTCTCTCTGTCTTTGCTAGTACGCTGCCTCTCATCTTGATGACCATTCTCTAACCAACCCTGACACTAATTCAATTATATGAAATGGTTACTGTGCCTTTAATTTTAGTTTCATACTTCACATAAACATATGTATTAAATATGCAGAATAAGTAAATATGATTAAAAATCCTCTCCAAAATCCAGTTCCCTTTGAAAGACTAGTCCAAATGACAGCTCTCCAGTTACTAATTTAGTTTATAGAATTCGTGGTATTATGGAACATTCTAAGCATTTTTGCTGGGAATTCTGCTAAGTGTTCTTACTCTGGATAGGCCTCTCTAGGCTAATTTACAATATTAATGTTCATCCAGTACCATGGACAGCTCTCAGAGCTGTGTGAGCCAACTACTTCATCGAAAACGAGATAACATGATCTGCTATATATAAATACTGCTTTCCACTCTCTAATTACAAAATACTGAAAGGGCTCACCACCACAATTTAAAACATTGAAAAATATCTGCAATTTCCTTGGTCTTGAGAAGGTTAAAGTGCAACCCCACAACTAAATGGACCTTTTTCTAGCTTTCTGACAGTACTGGCTAGATCATAAAACAGATCTGTGACTATGCCAATTGGCCCTGTTTACTCCAATCTATTTTATATCAGTTACCGTTCTTGCATACTTGTAAACCATTGTTAAAAATCAAATCAAATAGTTCTCATTTCACAATATGATTCCCATGATTGGGGACTTACCTTCATATTATTGGCTTTACCAATAAATAATAATAACAAAAGTATTTAACCAGGAAAGGTACATTCAGATTACTCTGTTTTTATAAAAAGTCTGCCATATGAAACCCCTTCAGACTGTTTGCAAAAGTCAGCTTTGGTTAGGTCAGCCAAATTTGCTATACCAGTCCCCTGCCATTGGTTTGCAGTTAAATATATGTATATATGTTGACCAATCCAGATATTAAAAAAACTGCATTCAAATTACAAATGAATTAATTTCCTCTATTTGATTCAGTGTCTCTGATGTAGAACAGAGGAATTACAATAATATTAGGCTACACCAACCCTAAATCACCTTAAGGCTCTCTCCACCTTTCCCTTAAAGGGACACTCCAGTCCACTAAACCTTGAGTGCTTTAGTATTCACTCAAGCCGGAGGTAAGGGCTGTTCACAGAGAAGCTGTGGTTTAATTTCTTTTCTATAAGATGCATTGGATTGGCCTGGGAGATCTATTTATTTAATATGTTAACGTGTTCCTTTAAGTCACTTATGTACACATTAACCTCTGATCTTTAATGTTATCATACACAGTGATTAGACACAGACTACAGAGATAACAAACAGCAGCAAAGCCAAGTCAACAACCGATAATGAAGAAGCTATTATTTAGTGTGCATCAGGAGATTAGACCAGGAACAACCTGGGTCAGCAAGGGGTAAAACTCTGAAATAGACTAGGGGCAGACTGGAGAATTAAGAACAAGCCAGGTCAAGAGGTAATGCTTTGGAAAACGCTGATGAAAATCTAGTGACAAAGTAGGGAATGTGACTGTAAGTAGCTGCATTCTCTGCCTAGTTAATAACAATGTTCTGGCTCTAACTCTAAGAGTGATATTTCACTTAAATGAGAGCAAGGTGAATTGTCAGTGTAGGACTCACATAAGAGATTTTACCTTGACGTGGCAGGTGAGGGAACTCCTGACGGAGCTGGCATAAAGGTAAGTATATATTTTCATTTAGACATTACCCATTAGTGAAGTAATAACATGAATTCTACAACATACATTATACACAAAGGACTGAAATTAAATAACTGCAATAAGAACGTACAGTGGTCCTTTAAGAACATTTACCAAATTCATATAGAAGACCAAGAGGAGAACACAGTTAGATAAAAAAAACAAAATTACCCCTTTACAAAGTTACAAAAATACAGAGGGTTTGGCTTGATTTATGTTGCTATCGAAAGGTTAAAAAAAAACAATAAAGCTGCATATTTCTTATGGCTGGTCTGTAATCTAAAGTTCCTTGTTGTAAGCTTTATGTCTGACTAAAATAAAGAATTCTAAAAAACAAAAAACAAAAAAAAAAACACAACAAAATAATTACCCATCTCAGAACCACACCAAAGAATGACATTGTGCCTGAGACCAGGATCTTTGATACTCATACAGAGGAAGTCAGAAGTGATTCTATCCAATACTTTAGATAACTGATGATTTATTGGCCTCTAAATGAGGACCTTCGAAGAAAGCAAATTCCTTCCCACGCCTGGTAGCTCAAGAGTCAGGATCTAGAAAATGATATGAGTGGCTCAATGGACCGAAGACAAACAGATTTCATCTGCAATTTGATTTGCGGGACTTTCAGTATTTTAACTTGCACTATTATGAAGCAAAGCTTAATAAAACAAGCCCTCCAAGTCCATCTTCCTACACAGGCAGAGAACTCCGTATTGGTTGCTGTTTATTTTTTTTTAATAAATATTTTTTTCATATTTTATTCACTATTTTGAGTAATGGAAATATAACGCCAACTGATGCACTTGCAGATTATTGGGTGATTTCTTTCATTGTTGCGCATTGAGCCAAAACACCATGAATAAAATCTAAGTCATAAATTTTGAATCAAATATATTTTATCTGTGTTGTTTTTTTTTACATTGATGTGCATTGTAAATGTTTAAAATTGTATTCTGTATTTTGTTTATCTTCTGAGCAATCTCACATATAAGTCTGTAGCACCCAGCCATAAAGTTAATTCCTTGCTCCTACTATAATTACTAAAAAATTTTTAACTAGAGTTCAAATGTACGTGCTGCTGCTCAGATTAGGAATCACAAATCTTCAAGCGTAAAACCAGGCAAGTTGACAAATTACTCTAAATCAGTATGACAAAATTACTCTGGCAAGGTGCCAGGGCACTTGTGGTACCATATACACTACAATTGGCAGTAGAGGTGTCACGGCTCCACGGGCGGCTGTGAGGGGAGGCTGCACGCCACTTGCAGCACTCACCCTCGGTCCATCGTCGCCCGCGGTCCCCCCTCCTCTTACCTGTAGGCGAGCGGCGTCCCCTCTGCGCTGCACGCTGCTCGCGTCCTCCTCCTCGCCTCCCAGCGGCAGCATGTGTAACGCTGCACGCTGGGGGTCCCAGCATTTATGTAAACGCCAGGGTCACTCACATGACCAGGGGTTAAAGCCACAGTACACTAATCACAGTGGGAGGTATAGATATCTCCCACGTGTGATTATTAATTCTGATTGGAAATTATCCAATCAGAATTAAGCACTGCTGTTAAATACTTACCTTTCCTGTCTCTCAGTGCCCTGTTGTGGTCTTGTGATACCTGTATTGCAGTTTGCTCGTGTTGCTCTCTGGTTACCGATTATTTGGCTCGTTATTCCGATTTTCCTGTATTCTCCACTCCTTTGACCTCAGATTGTTTCTTGTTCTCCCGTTTTCTGGCTCCCTTTACTTGGCTTGTCTCCTGACTATTCTTAGTGTGCTTATCCCGGCCATTCTAAGGACCGGTATAGCACCCTTCCTCTCTGTGACCTGTTAGCGTGTTAGGTTCCCAAATTGTGACAAGAGGTTATGGAGCTTGGGGTAACCCTGTGGCAGAGCTGCTGTACTCAAACTGAGTACCTCCGCCAGGTCAGCTTCCTTTATGCTACTAGTGACTCTGAAGCCTTGACTAGGGTCTCAGAGGATCTCTTCCACCAGAACAGGCTGCAGTTCTCTTTTTGTAAGCTGGTATCGTTCCCTCTGCCTTTGCATTTTCTGTTTTTTTTTCCAAGGCAGGTATCAATATCTCTGAATACACTATCTCCAGCTACTACCTCAACAACGGCACTTATGGCTCTCAAGAGTAGCCCTTTCTTAACTTGGCCCGGAAATTAGGGAGGGGTTCAGCCAATCAATAGGTCAGAAAACTCTGTTGCTTGGATCCCTGAACAAACCAGACAGGACACACAGTTCCTAGTAGAACTAACACAAATACTTGATTTTCACTCAGGACTTGTTCCTATCTGGATTACATTTAACTTATGGTGACACACTCAATCCAATACATATAACCAAATCATATCGGCAAACATACAGGAACTCATAATAACACAATAACATAGTTATAAAGGGGTGTGGAAAACAATGACAAACAAGAAATATGTATTTGCCTGCAGAATCCATAATGTGCATATCTACCTGCAAATGCAAATGACCAAGTCTTGCTATTCAGGTAGTGCACAAAACAATTGCAACCAACAGGTGGCACTGCACATAATTGTTGCAAGATCTTCACAACCAACAAATGGCGCTGTACAGGCTCCACAGCCAAAACCTAGTTGATAGAGAGCATCAGCAGGACAGGAGAGCACACAAAACATACAAATAGCAATAATACACACCCTGCATCTATAATGGGTATAGGGTGACTTAAACATAAGAGCCATCTGGGGATACATGAAGTGTCCATCTTATGCTCCCAGTGATGGTGACTACCTTCACAAACTCTTTAACGAATTATGTATGAGTCCTACCTCTAACTGAGGCCGTTACTCCAATCTGCACATCTGTGACTGGCCTGAAACTGAGGATTTTCTGATTACCTATGGGCTATTATCTCTGACATCTTTAATGGTCTTCTTGGCCAAGATCTCACAACATAGGTGTGACGCATCACCCTGTCTCTGGATTAAAAGTACTATGCTTCACTCTCCTATTTGTTCGGGACATTGCATTTCCCTTTGTTTTATAATTATTTCATTCACCTACCGAACAAACTCCCGAAAAACTAGACCACCCATATGCGGAGTGTGCCACTCATTAACCTCTGTCACCTTCATAACACTCCTAAACCGAAAACGTTCTAAGCGGTTGGCTGGGTGGTCGCTGTTCGGTATTCGAACATGTGGAGTGGGCCATCTTTAGCCGCGAACATACAGAGTGGTGTTTGGTCGTCAATTGCATGGAACCCAAGTCGGACTCTGGACGATGCAAAAACCGCTAGAACTTGCCTGCCATCGAAGTTCGATTAAACGTATGGGAATTTAAAGGAGTTCAGTAGGAGCAAGCTCCTGAATGAGAGACATAACCTGAACGTACCCATGAACTGCTACGTTCGTTATTTTGACTATATTGAGTATTCCCAAAAGAGACCGACCGCACAGCCTGATTTCGTGGAACTCTTTTGGCCAGAAGACTCATGTGTGGTCAGTCAAAATATGACCTTCATGGAAATCCCGAACTCCTGGACTGATCTGGGTTATTTTTGGATATGTTGGTCAACCAGATCGGGGTTATCATGGGATGTAACTTTTGTGGGGTTTCCATGGGTTTTGGGGCTACTGCTAAAATGTATGTTTTCTGTGCCTGGAGATAATTGAGTTTAGTTCAGTTCCTGACTCAATTATCTTTCAGACGCAGAGTAGGGATTAACCTATTTTGTATGGGACTGTCCAGGACCTGAGAGCCAATGTAATCATGTGTATGTTTTTACTGTAGTCTACCCCTGGAATATGTAACAGGAAACCCCTTGCATGGGGACTTGCATAAAAGGCAGTGTGTGGCCCCATTAACCAGTTGTCCCACAGCATAGAGCCTCATCTCATGTTTGTGGGAGAAGCTATAGCAGCTGTCTCCCTTCTGCTTGGAGTGCTAAATCACTAATTCTTATAAGAACTGTTCCTGCTTTACATTACAGCATCCCTCACACTAGGGGAAGAAAAACATCTCTGGTGGTGAAACCCCTCTTACCCTCGGGGTGGACTCCACAATAGGTAAGACTTTGGGAGAGCTCACAGCACCCTTTGCCCAGAGGGACTGCTGTGTAGACCACAAGCAAAGTGATTTGTCTATTCTCCTACTTCTTGAAAGAGATGTTCCTGCAAAATATCCCAAACTACCAAGCATAATACCTTCAGAACTTCTATTTGAAGGTCACATTGTCTTGCTGATGAGCTCTTTAAGCCCAGACACAAGCCCTACAGAAAGAAGCGTATCTGCTACTGTTGGCTCACCCCAATGGGAATGCTCATCTGTATACTAATAGCCTTACGCAGACACGAAGGAGATCACTGTGTGGTGACCAGACAAAAACAACACGACTGAACTCACCAATGTTTATAAAGTAGACGCACTTTGTCAGATTTTAGGCCGATCAGTGGGTGATCTGAATTCCATAATTCCAAAGCGCCATACCATGTGGATATAAACCAAACAAATGGACGAGCATGTTAGTTTGTTTGGTGATTCCGAGTTCTACCCATGGCGCTACAAAAAGAGGTGATTAATGGTAGAAAAGATTATTAATGGCTAGGGGACAGACACTACATTTTAATTTTATTCACAGATCAAATGAGAAGTGACCAATAAAACAAGGAGGGGAAGTAAAAAAGTTTTTTTAAAATCTATATTTAAAAAACTGCAATTTTTCCATAGAATGGTTAACACACCTCTAGTGGCTCTAGAGGTGATTCCCTGTGAGAACCAAGTCAAACTCAGAGAGTAGCATTTAATTAGAGCAGCACAGCCATTTGCCACACATGCGCACTACTCTCCCAATGGGGAAGTATTACATTGGCTGAAATCATCAAGATTAATGATCTCAGCCAAGGAGGCGGGACAAGCTATGAGGAGAGCAGTGTGGTGAGGCCTAAAAGGTAAGTAAATATGCTTTTTTTACCAAAAGGTAAAAAAGCACTGTAGTCACCAAAACCACTTTAGCTTAATGAAGCGGTTTTGCTGTATAGATCATGCCCCTGCAGTCTCATTGCTCAATCCTCTGCAATTTAGGAGTTAAAAATCATTTATGTAGCCCTAGTCACACTTTCCTGCATGTGACTCACTCAGCCTTCCTAAACACTTCCTGTTAAGAGTCTTCTAATGTTTACACTTCATTTGGTGCAAATTTAGCTTAATTTAGAATTGCTTATCTCCTGCTCTGTTAACAGCTTGTTAGACTCTGCAGGAGCCTTTCTATGTGTAATTAAAACTCAATTTAATAAGCAGGCGATAAAAACTTTGTTGCATCTGATTGAAAATGAAACCATTTTGTTTTTATGAAGGTTGTGTCATTCACAGCCAGGGGTGGTGTGGTTAGGGCCACATAAACAGAAACAAAAGTGATTTAACTCCTAAATGGCAATGATTTGAGCAGTGAAACTTCAGTGGCATGACCTGTACACAAAACTGCTTCATTAAGCTGAAGTTGTTTTGGTGACTGTAGAGTCCCTTTAATACACAGATTATTATTTTATTTCACCCTTTTCTTTATATATATTGGGTACACTAGACAAGACATGTCAACAAAATTAACCCCTGCAGTACTATATGTATGGCACTATTAGAACACGTATGAGTGTGACCAAGGCATGATGGCGAGGCAAAGTCACACGAAATTGCAGTGGAGGTGTGTGTTTTTGTTTTTACTTACCTCCACTGCTTTTTTTACTCCAATGATGTCTGCAGTAGGGATTAGTAGGGTAATATAACAAGGAACTCCCAATTCCACGTATGACAGTTTTGCTTTAATATTTAAATTTCCCAAGTTTTGTAAAAGGAAAATGGACCACATTTGTGATCTTTGCAAGCTGTAGGAACGCCGACTGGCCACACCTACCGATGTTGTAAGAGATTTACATGCACAAACTGACCAGGCTTGCATGTGACCAATGATAACTGCTGGTGGTATTGCAAAGTGAAAATACGGCAAGACCAGGTAAAATGATTTCTGCCAGGTAAACATTGCGTCCGAAGAAAGATCAGTTAAATTAACATTGCTCCATGTCAAAAATGAGAAGGTCACCAGAGGAATTGCATAATAAGAAAAAATAAAACACACATCAAAAGTCACAAATAAAGACAATCTTTTATTAGAAAACATTACTTTTGACATTTATCTGGAATAGGAGACCAGTTATTCATATTGCAAAACTCCAGAATTAGTGGAGGTATGGGTTTGCCAGATTTTATTCATTATTTCCACGCCACTAACACTGCTGCTGCATTTAAATTTAGTTTAGACTTTGATCGTCCTCAATGGCTTGTGATGGAGGCCCCCAATAGTTATCTTCATCTTATTAAAGAGGTGTTTTGGATACCTCTTTCTTAACGACCACGGATAGCTAATATGTTCCCATCTGCCAAGACAACGATTAAGACTTGGAATGTTGTACATAAAAAAGTTAAACCTTCCACAATTTGGGCTACAGCATTCCCTATTTGGTATTAAAAATTGATATTCCTAAGAAACCTGGTGTGGTCCGCTGCTCCCCGCGACGGGGTACACTCCGAACCCCAAGGCCCCATCAGTATCTCACTTGTGTCGCCTGGCCATTTATTCTCTTGTGCTTAGGCAAAAATTCCACGTCCTCCACACCGCATCATATCTTTCCACCCACCCACCTAACATTGCTACCTCTTCTTCAACCTGTCAGATCTCCTCAACCCTCTGGAGTCAATCCCAGTGGACCAGGGGTTCCCTGTGTCCCCAATGCGTTGAGTTTGGCGACCGAGCCGCTGTGAGTAGGTGCCTTGAGAGTGACTTCTTATATTTCACAATTGTTGAGTCCGAGTTATAAGAAGGACTTCAGCAAGGTGCACTGCTCATAGTTTATTATATATGTACAAATATAAACAGTTTTTTATTGTTTAGATTTCTGAATAATTTTTTGTTGTTTACTTATTCTTGTAAAAAATTCATAAACTTTTTAATAAAGAAATTGTGAAAATAAAACATTACTTTTCAGGACATCATTCCTTTAACTATCAATTCATCACCTAACGATATGGGTGGGGCATTCACCAAATCCCCTCATATTATATTAATATCTAGCTTTCTCCTAATAAAATTTAGTAAGAATTTTGTTATCAAACAAAATTTATTTACTGAAATTCAGACAAGCTGCATAACAAAATTTTAATCAACCAAAATGGTTGTCTCAAGTCCTTGGGCAAGGGTAATTATTTGCCAAGTCCTGACTACTAAGGATTGGCTTCAAACAAAACATCACTCATCACTACCCCTCTGCCTATTAGCAGGTAACCCTTTACCAACTCCCTAAATATTGCGATAGGGCCTTGGTTGACTTAAATTACAAAACAACCAAAATTCCCAAAAGAGCAACAGGACCTGACCTACACCTCCCAAAAACCAAGATCAGAGCTGGACTATATTGACGCAAGGCATAGTTTATCCCAATTACAGGGTATCAGATCTTCCACCCCCATAATAGATAATTATAAAAACAAGGTCTGAACAGAACTAGATTTAAGCAAAACATAATTTATCCCAGCTACAGGGTACCAGATCTTCAACCCCTCACTCCCCCTACAAAAACCCAATGAAAAACAAAACCAAGTTCAGGGCAGGTCATTTCCCTTTTTTATATGATTGTTTATGTATGTTTTATTGCACATTTAGACCCTGAAGAAGTCCAGCAAGTGGATGAATTGTGTAGGATCACACTATTATACATTTTTATCTGTACTAATAAATTGGAGTTTTTGAATTCCAATCCTCAGTCCTACTTATTGTTGCTTGTGTGGAGTCCAGAGCCAGGAGCAAAGGTGACACTGGATAGCCCCCCCAGACATCTAAAGGGGGGGCACCCAGAGGTGATATACTTACATTCTGTGAGTGATTTTTTATCAGCACAATTTTTATTAATTTATACTTTATTACACTATGTCAGTATTCTTTTTGTAGATCCACACCTGCATCCCCTACATATTTTGTATTTAAGAATAATTTATCCCAAATACAGGGCACGTAACACCCATCTTTCTTAAACACTCCAGTGACCTCAGGAATGTATATAAACATTAAAATGTTCCCTGGCTGAGAAATAAAAGGTCAGGGCAGGACTATATTTAAGCAAATAATAATTTGTCCCAGATACAGGGTACCAGCTTTTCATCCCCCCCAAAACAAGGTCAGTGCAGGACTATATTCAAGCAGAACATCATTTATCCCAGATACAGGTTACCAGATCTTCATCGCCCCCCCCTCCCATCCCCCAAACCAATAAGGTCAGAGCAGGACTAGATTCAAGCAGAGCATCATTTATCCCAGATACAGGGTACCAGATCTTCACCCTCTGCACCCCCCCAAAAAAATAAATAAAAACAAGGTCAGGGCAGGACTAGATTCAGGCAGAACATAATGTGAAAGAAAAAAGTGAACTTAGTGGATCGTACTACCACCAAAAGATCACTCAGTGGAGCGCTAAATATCAAATTCTTACCCCTATTGGAATAACGTATATATCACTTTAAGGGGCAGACAGCATAATAAAATATGGTAAAGAGCCTGGAGATTGGCTCAAATCACAACAGCTGAGGTATGTTTGGTAATACCAGACCTTCTCCAGATATACAGCTCACAACATATGTGGATAAAAAAGGACAAAAATCCTAGTGCAAGTATGTTTAAAAAAAATAAGTGGTCACATATAACAGTGCATGAATGTGCTCACCTGGAATATAGCCAATTGTACTAGGCTCTATGTATAAGCGTGTGGTGCCTTTAAGGGAGGCACTACCCTTCTTTAGAAAATGCAGGAAGCAGTTGAAGATCCACTACCAGATGTATAAGGTAAAAGTAACAATTTATTAAAAAAAACAAAAACAATTAAGCAAAGTAAAACTGTATATACAGATACCAAAAAGTAAAAGTCTTTACTT
>OW240920.1:131062966-131136832 GCA_933207985.1 Pelobates cultripes
CCTTAGTACGCCACTGTGTAGCCCTAGTCACACTTTCCTGCATGTGACTCACTCAGCCTTCCTAAACACTTCCTGTTAAGAGTCTTCTAATGTTTACACTTCATTTGGTGCAAATTTTGCTTAATTTAGAATTGCTTATCTCCTGCTCTGTTAACAGCTTGTTAGACTCTGCAGGAGCCTTTCTATGTGTAATTAAAACTCAATTTAATAAGCAGGCGATAAAAACTTTGTTGCATCTGATTGAAAATGAAACCATTTTGTTTTTATGAAGGTTGTGTCATTCACAGCCAGGGGTGGTGTGGTTAGGGCCACATAAACAGAAACAAAAGTGATTTAACTCCTAAATGGCAATGATTTGAGCAGTGAAACTTCAGTGGCATGACCTGTACACAAAACTGCTTCATTAAGCTGAAGTTGTTTTGGTGACTGTAGAGTCCCTTTAATACACAGATTATTATTTTATTTCACCCTTTTCTTTATATATATTGGGTACACTAGACAAGACATGTCAACAAAATTAACCCCTGCAGTACTATATGTATGGCACTATTAGAACACGTATGAGTGTGACCAAGGCATGATGGCGAGGCAAAGTCACACGAAATTGCAGTGGAGGTGTGTGTTTTTGTTTTTACTTACCTCCACTGCTTTTTTTACTCCAATGATGTCTGCAGTAGGGATTAGTAGGGTAATATAACAAGGAACTCCCAATTCCACGTATCACAGTTTTGCTTTAATATTTAAATTTCCCAAGTTTTGTAAAAGGAAAATGGACCACATTTGTGATCTTTGCAAGCTGTAGGAACGCCGACTGGCCACACCTACCGATGTTGTAAGAGCTTTACATGCACAAACTGACCAGGCTTGCATGTGACCAATGATAACTGCTGGTGGTATTGCAAAGTGAAAATACGGCAAGACCAGGTAAATTGATTTCTGCCAGGTAAACATTGCGTCCGAAGAAAGATCAGTTAAATTAACATTGCTCCATGTCAAAAATGAGAAGGTCACCAGAGGAATTGCATAATAAGAAAAAATAAAACACACATCAAAAGTCACAAATAAAGACAATCTTTTATTAGAAAACATTACTTTTGACATTTATCTGGAATAGGAGACCAGTTATTCATATTGCAAAACTCCAGAATTAGTGGAGGTATGGGTTTGCCAGATTTTATTCATTATTTCCACGCCACTAACACTGCTGCTGCATTTAAATTTAGTTTAGACTTTGATCGTCCTCAATGGCTTGTGATGGAGGCCCCCAATAGTTATCTTCATCTTATTAAAGAGGTGTTTTGGATACCTCTTTCTTAACGACCACGGATAGCTAATATGTTCCCATCTGCCAAGACAACGATTAAGACTTGGAATGTTGTACATAAAAAAGTTAAACCTTCCACAATTTGGGCTACAGCATTCCCTATTTGGTATTAAAAATTGATATTCCTAAGAAACCTGGTGTGGTCCGCTGCTCCCCGCGACGGGGTACACTCCGAACCCCAAGGCCCCATCAGTATCTCACTTGTGTCGCCTGGCCATTTATTCTCTTGTGCTTAGGCAAAAATTCCACGTCCTCCACACCGCATCATATCTTTCCACCCACCCACCTAACATTGCTACCTCTTCTTCAACCTGTCAGATCTCCTCAAGCCTCTGGAGTCAATCCCAGTGGACCAGGGGTTCCCTGTGTCCCCAATGCGTTGAGTTTGGCGACCGAGCCGCTGTGAGTAGGTGCCTTGAGAGTGACTTCTTATATTTCACAATTGTTGAGTCCGAGTTATAAGAAGGACTTCAGCAAGGTGCACTGCTCATAGTTTATTATATATGTACAAATATAAACAGTTTTTTATTGTTTAGATTTCTGAATAATTTTTTGTTGTTTACTTATTCTTGTAAAAAATTCATAAACTTTTTAATAAAGAAATTGTGAAAATAAAACATTACTTTTCAGGACATCATTCCTTTAACTATCAATTCATCACCTAACGATATGGGTGGGGCATTCACCAAATCCCCTCATATTATATTAATATCTAGCTTTCTCCTAATAAAATTTAGTAAGAATTTTGTTATCAAACAAAATTTATTTACTGAAATTCAGACAAGCTGCATAACAAAATTTTAATCAACCAAAATGGTTGTCTCAAGTCCTTGGGCAAGGGTAATTATTTGCCAAGTCCTGACTACTAAGGATTGGCTTCAAACAAAACATCACTCATCACTACCCCTCTGCCTATTAGCAGGTAACCCTTTACCAACTCCCTAAATATTGCGATAGGGCCTTGGTTGACTTAAATTACAAAACAACCAAAATTCCCAAAAGAGCAACAGGACCTGACCTACACCTCCCAAAAACTAAGATCAGAGCTGGACTATATTGACGCAAGGCATAGTTTATCCCAATTACAGGGTATCAGATCTTCCACCCCCATAATAGATAATTATAAAAACAAGGTCTGAACAGAACTAGATTTAAACAAAACATAATTTATCCCAGCTACAGGGTACCAGATCTTCAACCCCTCACTCCCCCTACAAAAACCCAATGAAAAACAAAACCAAGTTCAGGGCAGGTCATTTCCCTTTTTTATATGATTGTTTATGTATGTTTTATTGCACATTTAGACCCTGAAGAAGTCCAGCAAGTGAATGAATTGTGTAGGATCACACTATTATACATTTTTATCTGTACTAATAAATTGGAGTTTTTGAATTCCAATCCTCAGTCCTACTTATTGTTGCTTGTGTGGAGTCCAGAGCCAGGAGCAAAGGTGACACTGGATAGCCCCCCCCAGACATCTAAAGGGGGGGCACCCAGAGGTGATATACTTACATTCTGTGAGTGATTTTTTATCAGCACAATTTTTATTATTTTATACTTTATTACACTATGTCAGTATTCTTTTTGTAGATCCACACCTGCATCCCCTACATATTTTGTATTTACGAATAATTTATCCCAAATACAGGGCACGTAACACCCATCTTTCTTAAACACTCCAGTGACCTCAGGAATGTATATAAACATTAAAATGTTCCCTGGCTGAGAAATAAAAGGTCAGGGCAGGACTATATTTAAGCAAATAATAATTTGTCCCAGATACAGGGTACCAGCTTTTCATCCCCCCCAAAACAAGGTCAGTGCAGGACTATATTCAAGCAGAACATCATTTATCCCAGATACAGGTTACCAGATCTTCATCGCCCCCCCCTCCCATCCCCCAAACCAATAAGGTCAGAGCAGGACTAGATTCAAGCAGAGCATCATTTATCCCAGATACAGGGTACCAGATCTTCACCCTCTGCACCCCCCCAAAAAAATAAATAAAAACAAGGTCAGGGCAGGACTAGATTCAGGCAGAACATAATTTGTCCCAAATCTTCACCCTCCGCCCCCTCCCAAAAAATAATAATAAAAAAACAAGGTCAGGGCAGGACTATATTGAAGCAGAGCATGATTTATCCCAGATACTGGGTACCAGATCTCCATCATCCCTGGCTGAGTAATACAAGGTCAGGGCAGGACTATATTGAAGCAGAGCATGATTTATCCCAGATACTGGGTACCAGATCCCCATCATCCCTGGCTGAGTAATACAAGGTCAGGGCAGGACTATATTGAAGCAGAGCATGATTTATCCCAGATACTGGGTACCAGATCTCCCTCATCCCTGGCTGAGTAATACAAGGTCAGGGCAGGACTATATTGAAGCAGAGCATGATTTATCCCAGATACTGGGTACCAGATCTCCCCCATCCCTGGCTGAGTAATACAAGGTCAGGGCAGGACTATATTGAAGCAGAGCATGATTTATCCCAGATACTGGATACCAGATCTCCATCATCCATGGCTGAGTAATACAAGGTCAGGGCAGGACTATATTGAAGCAGAGCATGATTTATCCCAGATACTGGGTACCAGATCTCCATCACCCCTGGCTGAGTAATACAAGGTCAGGGCAGGACTATATTGAAGCAGAGCATGATTTATCCCAGATACTGGGTACGAGATCTCCCTCATCCCTGGCTGAGTAATACAAGGTCAGGGCAGGACTATATTGAAGCAGAGCATGATTTATCCCAGATACTGGGTACCAGATCTCCCCCATCCCTGGCTGAGTAATGCAAGGTCAGGGCAGGACTATATTGAAGCAGAGCATTATTTATCCCAGATACTGGGTACCAGATCTCCCCCATCCCTGGCTGAGTAATACAAGGTCAGGGCAGGACTATATTGAAGCAGAGCATGTTTTATCCCAGATACTGGGTACCAGATCTCCCCTATCCCTGGCTGAGTAATACAAAGTCAGGGCAGGACTATATTGAAGCAGAGCATGCTTTATCCCAGATACTGGGTACCAGATCTCCCCCATCCCTGGCTGAGTAATACAAGGTCAGGCATGACTATATTGAAGCAGAGCATGATTTATCCCAGATACTGGGTACCAGATCTCCCCCATCCCTGGCTGAGTAATACAAGGTCAGGGCAGGACTATATTGAAGCAGAGCATGATTTATCCCAGATACTGGGTACCAGATCTCCCCCATCCCTGGTTGAGTAATACAAGGTCAGGGCAGGACTATATTGAAGAAGAGCATGATTTATCCCAGATACTGGGTACCAGATCTCCCCCATCCCTGGCTGAGTAATACAAGGTCAGGGCAGGACTATATTGAAGCAGAGCATGATTTATCCCAGATACTGGGTACCAGATCTTCCCCATCCCTGGCTGAGTAATACAAGGTCAGGGCAGGACTATATTGAAGCAGAGCATTATTTATCCCAGATACTGGGTACCAGATCTCCCCCATCCCTGGCTGAGTAATACAAGGTCAGGGCAGGACTATATTGAAGCAGAGCATGATTTATCCCAGATACTGGGTACCAGATATCCCCCATCCCTGGCTGAGTAATACAAGGTCAGGGCAGGACTATATTGAAGCAGAGCATGCTTTATCCCAGATACTGGGTACCAGATCTCCCCCATCCCTGGCTGAGCAATACAAGGTCAGGGCAGGACTATATTGAAGCAGAGCATGATTTATCCCAGATACTGGGTACCAGATCTCCCCCATCCCTGGCTGAGCAATACAAGGTCAGGGCAGGACTATATTGAAGCAGAGCATGATTTATCCCAGATACTGTGTACCAAATCTCCATCATCCCTGGCTGAGTAATACAAGGTCAGGGCAGGACTATATTGAAGCAGAGCATGATTTATCCCAGATACTGTGTACCAAATCTCCATCATCCCTTGCTAAGTAATACAAGGTCAGGGCAGGACTATATTGAAGCAGAGCATGATTTATCCCAGATACTGGGTACCAGATCTCCATCATCCCTAGCTGAGTAATACAAGGTCAGGGCAGGACTATATTGAAGCAGAGCATGATTTATCCCAGATACTGGGTACCAGATCTCCCCCATCCCTGGCTGAGTAATACAAGGTCAGGGCAGGACTATATTGAAGCAGAGCATGATTTATCCCAGATACTGGGTACCAGATCTCCCCAATCCCTGGCTGAGTAATACAAGGTCAGGGCAGGACTATATTGAAGCAGAGCATGATTTATCCCAGATACTGGGTACCAGATCTCCATCATCCCTGGCTGAGTAATTCAAGGTCAGGGCAGGACTATATTGAAGAAGAGCATGATTTATTCCAGATACTGAGTACCAGATCTCCCCCATCCCTGGCTGAGTAATACAAGGTCAGGGCAGGACTATATTGAAGCAGAGCATGATTTATCCCAGATACTGGGTACCAGATCTCCCCCATCCCTGGCTGAGTAATACAAGGTCAGGGCAGGACTATATTGAAGCAGAGCATGATTTATCCCAGATACTGGGTACCAGATCTCCCCCATCCCTGGTTGAGTAATACAAGGTCAGGGCAGGACTATATTGAAGAAGAGCATGATTTATCCCAGATACTGGGTACCAGATCTCCCCCATCCCTGGCTGAGTAATACAAGGTCAGGGCAGGACTATATTGAAGCAGAGCATGATTTATCCCAGATACTGGGTACCAGATCTTCCCCATCCCTGGCTGAGTAATACAAGGTCAGGGCAGGACTATATTGAAGCAGAGCATTATTTATCCCAGATACTGGGTACCAGATCTCCCCCATCCCTGGCTGAGTAATACAAGGTCAGGGCAGGACTATATTGAAGCAGAGCATGACCTATCCCAGATACTGGGTACCAGATCTCCCCATCCCCGGCTGAGTAACAAGGTCAGGGCAGGACCATATTGAAGCAGAGCATATTTATCCCAGAGTACCAGATCTCCCCATCCCTGGCTGAGTAATACAAGGTCAGGGCAGGACTATATTGAAGCAGAGCATGATTTATCCCAGATACTGGGTACCAGATCTCCCCCATCCCTGGCTGAGTAATACAAGGTCAGAGCAGGACTATATTGAAGCAGAGCATGATTTATCCCAGATACTGGGTACCAGATCTCCATCATCCCTGGCTGAGTAATACAAGGTCAGGGCAGGACAATATTGAAGCAGAGCATGATTTATCCCAGATACTGGGTAAAAGATCTCCCCCATCCCTGGCTGAGTAATACAAGGTCAGGGCAGGACTATATTGAAGCAAGGCATGATTTATCCCAGATACTGGGTACCAGATCTCCCCCATCCCTGGCTGAGTAATACAAGGTCAGGGCAGGACTATATTGAAGCAGAGCATGATTTATCCCAGATACTGGGTACCAGATCTCCCCCATCCCTGGCTGAGTAATACAAGGTCAGGGCAGGACTATATTGAAGCAGAGCATGATTTATCCCAGATACTGGGTACCAGATCTCCCCCATCCCTGGCTGAGTAATACAAGGTCAGGGCAGGACTATATTGAAGCAGAGCATTATTTATCCCAGATACTGGGTACCAGATCTCCCCCATCCCTGGCTGAGTAATACAAGGTCAGGGCAGGACTATATTGAAGCAGAGCATGATTTTATCCCAGATACTGGGTACCAGATCTCCCCCATCCCTGGCTGAGTAATACAAGGTCAGAGCAGGACTATATTGAAGCAGAGCATGATTTATCCCAGATACTGGGTACCAGATCTCCATCATCCCTGGCTGAGTAATACAAGGTCAGGGCAGGACTATATTGAAGCAGAGCATGATTTATCCCAGATACTGGGTAAAAGATCTCCCCCATCCCTGGCTGAGTAATACAAGGTCAGGGCAGGACTATATTGAAGCAGAGCATGATTTATCCCAGATACTGGGTACCAGATCTCCCCCATCCCTGGCTGAGTAATACAAGGTCAGGGCAGGACTATATTGAAGCAGAGCATGATATATCCCAGATACTGGGTACCAGATCTCCCCCATCCCTGGCTGAGTAATACAAGGTCAGAGCAGGACTATATTGAAGCAGAGCATGATTTATCCCAGGTACTGGGTACCAGATCTCCCCCATCCCTGGCTGAGTAATACAAGGTCAGGGCAGGACTATATTGAAGCAGAGCATGATTTATCCCAGATACTGGGTACCAGATCTCCCCCATCCCTGGCTGAGTAATACAAGGTCAGGGCAGGACTATATTGAAGCACAGCATGATTTATCCCAGATACTGGGTACCAGAGCTCCCCCATCCCTGGCTGAGTAATACAAGGTCAGGGCAGGACTATATTGAAGCAGAGCATGATTTATCCCAGATACTGGGTACCAGATCTCCCCCATCCCTGGGTGAGTAATACAAGGTCAGGGCAGGACTATATTGAAGCAGATCATGATTTATCCCAGATACTGGGTACCAGATCTCCCCCATCCCTGGCTGAGTAATACAAGGTCAGGGCAGGACTATATTGAAGCAGATCATGATTTATCCCAGATACTGGGTACCAGATCTCCCCCATCCCTGGGTGAGTAATACAAGGTCAGCCTGGGCTCAGCCTCTCCCAATCTCTAACATGGGGGACCATGGTAACACCCAGCTCCAGCAGGTCTGCCCACCATCACTACGCCCCACTAGGAAACCATGAGCCTCAGCCATCAGGCAGGCAGGCTGGCAGGCTCTGTGCACACTGACACACACACACACAGTGAGCCCAGCTAGCCCCGCCTCCGTGCGCGCTCCCTCCCGCTCTGTCTCTCTCTCTCCATCCCCGCCCGCGTGCACCGTGCGCGCTCCCCGCATCTCTCTCCCCCCCCCTTGCGCGCGCTCCCGGAGCTGATGCTGCTGCTGCTGCTGCGGGAGAAGAAGAGGGCAAACCGGAGGGAGGCCACCGGGCCGGACACACCCGGAACGGACACACAGCGGGGTGAGACACCGAGCATCCATCCCTGGGGGAGAATAGCCCATATTATATACTGATATCGCGATAGGAGGCAGAATGGGTCTGAATTACCCCCCCCATACCCCCCATGCCCCCCATCCATGGTCTGTCAGTGTGTCTCGGTGCTGTACCGCCCTGTCTGTATGGATATAACGCAGATTGCATCACCCTAGCCTGTGTTTATATCACGATATAATGTCATTATTATACGGGACTGTTTATATCACGATATAATGCCATTATTATACAGAGACTGTGTTTATATCACGATATAATGTCATTATTATACAGGGACTGTGCTTATATCACGATATAATGCCATTATTATACAGGGACTGTGTTTATATCACGATATAATGCCATTATTACACGGGGGCTGTTTATATCATGATATAATGCCATTATTATACGAGGACTGTGTTTATATCACGATATAATGCCATTATTATACGGGGACTGTGTTTATATCACAATATAATGTCATTATTATACGGGACTATGTTTATATCATGGTATAATGTAATTATACGGGGACTGTGTTTATATCACGATATAATGTCATTATTATACAGGGATCAGACAGGGATGGCATGTATATAGCTCACATTAACCAGCCAGGATCTAACAAACCCCCCATCACCTCCTACACCAGCACTGCTCACACACACAGGGCTATTAATACATTAATTGTGGGGTTTAAATATCTGTACACACAGTTATATCCACTGTTACCTGTCTGTATATGGGGATGTGCACTCAACCAGGTACTCTCAGGATTACATAATGTGTATAATAACCCATATAGGCAAGACATTCAAATATGTGAGCTCCCATTTGGAATGGGAAAATACAGAATTCTGTGTATCTTATCCTATCTATGTATGTATCTATGTATGTATCTATCTATCTATCTAGAATAAAGATAGATATGTATGTATGATCATAATATATAATGTGTTCTTGTGTGTACATAGAATATCTTTTAGCAGGTGCATTTGAGAAGTAGGAAAAACAATGATTTGATGAATGGTATTCTTTAACTAGTGTGCCCATCTGTACCCATTTAGTCCCAGATATGCCCACAGTCCTTAATAGACCAGTGCCACCATTTTTCTTAACGAATAGCAGTGTGTTTCTCAGTCATTTGCATATTCTTTAATTTCCTTCCTCTGCTGGAAGGGTATTCCCTAAATCTATCACCTTTTTCACATCCCTTTCAGTGAAGTGTTACTTCATCTCATTTCTCCCGTCACCCACCATTTGGCCTCATCATTTAGTTCTCAGGATATACGCTCTCCTCCTGTGCTTTTGATGGATCTATTTCTGTCTCTTATCTGCCATTTATGTTAAGTACATATGTTGAAATATGCATGTTTTTGGGCCCAGCCCTGTGAATAGTTATCAAATGACCCGTTTGTTTGCGGTTTCAGTCGGCTAATGCGATTACTAGGAGATAAACTCTACAGATACCCTTTTAGTTGAGGGTCCTTGTTCAGATGGTGTCATTAAAGGTACCTCAGTCTCTACTCTCAAAACACTTCTTTTGAAATAGGCTACATTGAGGCAAAGTCATTCTAAAATCTTTCTCAATTTAGCGACGTAATAAAGAGTGAGTTGTCTTGAATTGAGCTTTGCATTATTCATAACAAAAATGCCAAATTTTTTAAAAATAAATAAGTTAGAATTTTTTGGCCAACATTATTCAGCTCTCTTTCACTCACTGTTTAGTGAATAAATCCCTTCAAAGTATACATCCTTACATCAGCATACGCCTGTATTTCTGAAACTTTTTGGTTTGGCATATAATCGTTGTACCTCTTAAAATAATCACCCCCCCTCCCCATCCCAGTGTAATATCTCTCTTATAATATTTATTTTAGTTGGTTTTGCTAATTTCTCATATTCATTCTCTAAGTGCGTGTGCGTAGTGGTGTGTAAACCTAAAATCAACAAGTACGCCATCCCCTCAAATTGCAATACTTTAAGTACAAAACGGTACCCTGCTTATAAAACCAATCTCATTAATATCCTGTGTAATGTCTATCCAGAGCTAGTCTGCGCTTTTATTGAGGGACACTTGGGAAGCTGCATCCATTTTAATGTATCTTTGCAGTTTGTTCGTTTTCATTAGAGTGTAGTAACTGAATTATATGTATGTCTTGCAAACCTCCGTGAATGCCTGATATTCTGCAGACATTATTCTGTAGACAAGTGCTGCTTACTGTAGAATAATGGAAATATTGTGAATCAGGTTCTTTTATATATTTTTTTTCTGCCGAAAAATATATTGATTTTTTTCTTTAAATTTCCTTTAGGTTTGTTAGTTGGTTAACAGACTAATGCACGTGAGCCATGGTGTGTTGGTGTACTTACAATCACTTTGTAAGATGGGGTCATTTGTAAAGGCCTAGCAATTAAGGTTTTTCCATCTACCTTATGTCAACCCAGAATGAAGACGCTTTTTTGCTCCTAGGTATATTTCTGTTGGTGTGTAAAGTTTATTAGCATTTTATCTAATTAGATCGACTCCTTAGTATATCCATCTGCCTCCTCAGTTCAATAAACATTTGGCAAAGTGTACCCCAGGTGCTTTTCATGAATGGAGGTTTATGAATTCACTTGAGCAAAGTATATTGTTTTGGGAATATGAGCTTGCCAGCCAATCTATCTATTATATGCTAGTTACTGGTTACATTATTCCAGGTTATTATGTTGCCCTTACTTACACATACTTGATGGCTTTGTGGAGGGGTCATTTAAAGTACCTCCAAGTTAAGGTTTATTCTTGATTTTGTTTTGTTTTTTAAATTATGTCTGTAACATGACAAAAAAATACATAAAACATAAACAAAACTTGGAGCAACCTTTAATCGTGTCTCTGCTGTTTCGGTTAGTTTTATGAGACTATCCTGAATTATCGATGTCTCCAAAGTGTGTTATTAAAACGAATATTTAGGTTAATTGTCTCTCAAGAGACTCATAGTTAAATGCTTACCAAAGTTTTGGGACAAATCACTCTAATCTCCCAAATGTTTGTGCTAAGAGCCAATATCTTGTTTTATTCCACAGAGTCCATTGGTCGACATGAGAATTTGTAGATTATGAATGTTGTCATTTTTTTTGGTCCCGTTTTGATTATTTTGGGGGAAATTTCCACACTATATATTTTTTCAATTCTTCTAAAGGTCAGAGAGAGGTGTCTCCTAGCAGTATTTTAAATGGAAGAACACTTTTAAAGCTTGGACACTATTAAAATAATGTAATATACTGGAACAGATAATTAATAAATCATTTCATGATGGAAGTAAATTAAAAACAAAATGGAACTTGAGAGCTGCAGCTGGCCTCTTTTTAGAAATTACTGCTTTAGGTATTCCAACACTGTTTGTTTGGTAGTTTATGGGTGGCCAAGCTTTCTAAAATCACTCATTAAAGTACATTTATCTCTCGCACGGTTTATCTATATGCTTTCTCTTGTTAATGTCCTTGGAACACAGAAGCAGAGCTTGTTCTGTGTACATCCTATATAAATCTAAAGGCAGCTTACCCTCTTAAGGACACAGCTTCAGAAGTAAAAAGCCAGCGTGACTGAATATTTCCGTCATATGTCCTTAAGGGGTTACCCTAAAAAATGTATTTCCCAACTTGTGATTTAAATCTTACCCAGTTCCATGCCACACATCAAGCACAGGCCCAAAGCAAATCCCTTTAAAATTGCTTAAAGGACCACTATAGTGCCAGGAAAACATACTCGTTTTCCTGGCACTATAGTGCCCTGAGGGTGCCCCCACCCTCAGGGACCCCCTCCCGCCCGGCTCTGGAAAGGGTTAAAAACTACCTTTTTCCAGCACTGGGCGGAGAGCTCTCCTCCTTCTCTCCTCCTCCGTTCCTCCTCCTGGGCTGAATGCGCACGCGCGGCAAGAGCTGCGCCGCATTCAGTCCGTCGCATAGGAAAGCATGATCTGCGCTCCTCACTGTGAAAATCACAGTGAGAAGCACAAGCGCTTCAGTGGCTGTCAATGAGACAGCCACTAGGATAGGAAGGCTTAACCCATTTATAAACATAGCAGTTTCTCTGAAACTGCTATGTTTATAAAAAAATGGGTTAACCCTAGCTGGACCTGGCACCCAGACCACTTCATTAAAGGACCAATCTAGGCACCCAGACCACTTCAGCTTAATGAACTGGTCTGGGTGCCAGGTCCTTCTAGGGTTAACCCATTTTTTCATTATAGCAGTTTCAGAGAAACTGCTATAATTATGAATGGGTTAAGCCTTCCCCCTAATCCTCTAGTGGCTGTCTCATTGACAGCCACTAGAGGCGCTTGCGTGCTTCTCACTGTGATTTTCACAGTGAGAGCACGCAAGCGTCCATAGGAAAGCATTGTAAATGCTTTCCTATGAGAACGGCTGAATGCGCGCGCAGCTCTTGCCGCGCGTGCGCATTCAGCCAGCGGGGCGTAACGGAGGCGGAGAGGAGGAGGAGAGCTCTCCGCCCAGCGCTGGAAAAAGGTAAGTTATTACCCCTTTCCTCTCCCCAGAGCCGGGCGGCAGGGAGACCCTGAGGGTGGGGGCACCCTCAGGGCACTATAGTGCCAGGAAAACGAATATGTTTTCCTGGCACTATAGTGGTCCTTTAAGCTGAAGTGGTCTGGGTGCCTAGAGTGGTCCTTTAAAGAATGCACTGGGCACTCAAGATGTTATGGTTTAATTGCTCTTAATGTCGGTATGTGCCGTACACACACATACTAAAGGCAATCATAGGTAGAAGTCCTTTTAAAGTGTCTGCGTAGCACACCTTTTATTCTGTCATATCATATATATGTAATATAAACTGGTCTGGCTACCCTGTCAGCACGTAGATTACTAAAGATCAGATGATCAATAAACTGTAAATGCCGATTGGGATTGATTATACAAAGTAGCACAAATTTAATAAATGTAAAATCTCTTAATTATATGCTAATTTTATTGCAATGTATATCAGAGCATATAAATGAGATTTTAAAGTGATGTGGACAGGGTGTTTTTTATAGTTTTTTTTTTCATCTCCATGTTTATTCTCATGGGCGAGTTGACCGCTCGGGTTCAGATGAGATGGGCTAGCGACTTGCCTTGGAGAGAGGGACAATGACTGCATTGGACTTCTGCCAAGCTGATCTGTTTGGGGTTGGATGAATGTCATGGGTATATGAGGCACACAAAATGACATCACCATGTATAAGCTTGACTTAGCTGTGTTTGATAGTAATTTATATAATGCACATATACAAGTGCCTTCTATATATCTTACATGCAGCTAGGCTCTCAGAGTATTTTATTCATCGCTCTAAAAGTATCCATTTCTATAATTGATTTCTGGCCTTCTAATTTTGCATTTTTTATTCATTTCTTTTTGTCAGCCTGTCGGTATGTGATGAATACATATGTGTTAATTTGGGTAGCCTTACAATTCTATAAGTGTCTTTTCCTACAGAACTCGTTGAGGCTGTTCTGGAGGCTAAAGTTGGAGTTTATAAATCAAAGGGACACTGTTGGCACTATAGCAATTTAAAATAATAGAATTGGTTATAGTGCCTGGAGTCCCCTGGCATGGACTGTACTTTCATTCAATTTTAAACCATTTTCGAGCGGTTTAACACTGAATTAGGGTACCTGGCTTCCAATTGCCCAGCCCTTACTGGAGGTGTGGCTAAAACAGAGATTACACACTTCCTGGTTATAAGCTGAGAGCAGTCAGTCCAAGCAGCAAAGAGGGGGTGGATTGCTGGAGACTCTTGTTTAGCATTAAAACATTAAAAGACTCAAGGGGACTCCATGCACAATAACCATTTCAATAAGATGAAGCAGGTATGGTGCCTACAGTGTTGCTTTAATAGACACATGTATGTTGAGAAAACTGAATTCTTCTTTGCAAGGATTTAGCATGATGCTGGTTACATTCTAGAATGGAATCTGGACCTGTTTGTAAAACCAGCTTGAGATGATGTAATATGGTACATTATCCTGCAGGTAGTATGCGTTTTAAAATGTTAGACTTTAGCTATAATGGGAATCATGAGGTTAGCAACAATTTTATACACAGTTTGGCTCATTTGTTATTGCACAGTCTAACACGTGTCATATATGTCACATCAGCGCCATCAAAGCTTGTAGACAGGATGAATTTGTGTCTTTTATTCCTAATTCCTGACCATACCACTTGCCTGCTGCATGAGAAATTCGGAAATAAGTTACTCAAGGCAACATTTTACCTGTATTTAAGCAGTTGTGGTGGGTGATCACATGTCCTCTGACGGCCCTTTTTCCTGTCCCTATAATTTTTTTTTTTAATTTTTTTTAATGAGCGGAACCCCATGTATTCTTGTGCTACTTATGTATCCCATCCTCTTCAAGATAACTGTTTTGCTGTTTTGTGTGTTGCCCGTTATAAGATGGCTTGAATAAGTCTGGCGATTTCTTTATGATCTATCTTATTAACAAAGTGATTTGTTAAAAGAAACGATGCACAGGGGGTGTTTTAAATTTTTTATCACGCTATTCTCTGTGGTGTGTTAAAATCCTAGCTATTCTGGGACGCTTGAACCACCAGATTTGTCACTAACTTACCTGCCATAGACCGCTTCCCCATTCTGATATTTGGTTGAACAACAAAACCTCTTGACTGTGTCTGCAGGCTTTATATATTGACTTGCAGCCACACGATTCACTGTATGTCTGTTTGCATTAACTAGCAGGTAATAAAGTGGCCACTGAGTGTGTTTCATTACTAAACTGGATATTGTGTGCATGAATACGATAAACCAGCAATAGAGACATATTTGCAGCATTGAGGTGACAGCCTATGTATTTATTTGCATATATTAAAAGAGATTTATATAAATACGGAATATTAGGAATGTGCAGTGACATTTTAAGGACGATCTCTCTATGCTCTATACTTAGCTAATATCTGAGTCTCAAACACTGACGCAGCTATGTATATATTATGTTGTGTATACTGCCATTTATACAGCTTATCTCCTGTGTTTGATATAATTGTTTTAATATCTTTTTCTATCAGTGTAATAAAATTTAATCTGTTAGGAAAAGAAGTGGAAAGTCTGCTGGTGCTTTAACATCTTAGCTGTTGGTGATCATTACCTTGGCTCGAGAAGGGGGCACGCATGAGCGTGTTCTATAGAGCCTGGGCACAGCTCTGTATTGTGTGACTAATTATTCCCTATTGAATCATATATTACATTATAGTATTTTCTACTTACGTTTTGTTTTTGTGATGTAGATGTATTTAACCAGTGTCCTGTTAAAGGAATTTAAAAGTTTTGTTATTCAGTATAATTATATATAATGATGGTTTAAACTTGCACTCACTATACTGTTTAATTTAATTATTCTTATATTGGGTGATTGAGAACACAGCACCCCCTCCCCCCCCCACACACACATACATACAGCCAGCGCACACACACACACACACACAACATACAACCATCACACACAACATACAGCCAGCACACACCAGACAAACACACACAACAAACAGCCAACACACACACACACACACACACACAACAAACAGCCAACACACACACACACACAACATACAGCCATCACACACACAACATACAGCCAGCACACACCAGACAAACACACACACACACACACACACAACATGTGAAGCGCTTCAGAGTAGGTTTTTTGCCTTCTTTTGAATCAACAGCAAAAACATATGTGAGGAAGGCTGAACTTGATGGACGTAAGTCTCTTTTCAGCTATGAAACTATGTAACTATGTAATAACATACATCCAGCACACACCAGACAGACACGCACACACATACATAGAGCCACAACGCAGCCCACACTGTGGGGGACGACAGAGAACAAGACACTAAACTCAATTTTTTTGCAAATTAAATCCAAATTTTAAAAAAGCCTGTTGTGACTATAGCTGTGTTGGAAAATATTTCTAGATCAGTTTTTGGCCTCGTTTTTTTTCTTTCAGAATTAATATGGGAAAATTATGAGTTTGGTGAATAACCTTTACAATTTCCAGGTCTATGCAGGGTCCCTAAATTTTCTAATTTTACATTTTTTGTCAGGACTCGTAGATTGGGCTAACACTTTAGTCCCTCTGGTGTTTAATGATTTTATTCCAAAATGTAATTTAATGTTCTGCTCATTACACAGGGCACCCCTGGAATGGCCTCTGTTCAGATATCACTAAGTCTGAAGTCCCTTCTTTTTCATTAGTGACATAAAATCTGTCTGTCTTTTTAGGCAGAACTCATTGGTGGACTGTGTCAAATAGGGATGCAATTGTCATATCTAAGGTGGAAGGGAACTTTCTCTTTAGGTATATCTGAGTTGGGGCTGAACAGCAAGTGCCCTTGGAACCCAGGTAAGTGTCAAACTATTCTAACAAGTGCTTTTTGGGGGTTATAGTGCTTAGTCTGCCCCTTTCAAGTTATACACTTTATGCTGGGCGATGGCTTGTAAAGTCAGATTGAGTTGATACAAATTGTTGTCCTTTAATGGGTTGTATGATCATCAGGTACATTATAATCTCTGTTCGGAAGCAAAATCCTGTGCTAAACAGGTGTTTAAAAAAATAATGCATGTATTCAATCATATGAGCAGAAACATAGCAATCAAGTGTTATCTCCCTAAAAATGCTTGAAAGACACAGAACCCAACCCTGCACACATACACAATAATTAAAACAGTTTAACACACATGATGAGCACAGGCAACTATTGTGTATTGTTGCAGAATATGTGCTAAACCAGGTGCTAATTTATGTAAAGACTTGGTGTTGATAAGCATTAAGCCTTTGTGCTTCTGACTAAATGATCTTCCATCTTCAGATTGCATTTTCGCTAATTGGTGATTGTTGTGGCACTACTCCCACTTTATACTTTGCAAAGCCTTAAATAAATTTCATTGCGTACTCTTGGTGTAATTCTCCACAAATTGTCTGTGTGTCGCTAAGAAACGCCAAGTGCAGAGTCCTGAGTCTCGGAACAATTACGTAGAATATCACTGACAGTCACAAATTGTCGAGAGCAGAAAGTATAATTTACACTGTTCCACAAGTAGAAAAGTGAAAGTTGATATTTGATAGATAGATTAATTGATTAGTGTGGGTTAGTAACTTGTTCCTCTCTGACTAGTATTTTTTTCCCCCAGACTAGTAAACCATTGTAACATTTAAAGTCCCATGGAGTGTACCGGGTGTACCAATGCAATAATGGAAGTTACAGATTGTCTGGGAGAGACATATTCTACTTAAATTTACACTATAGTCACCAAAACAACTTAGCTTAATTAAGCAGTTTTGGTGTATAGATCCTGCAGTCTCAGTGCTCTATTCGTCCTAGGCACACCTTCCTGCATGTGACTTAAAGAGCCTTCTTAAACACTTCCTGTAAAGAGTCATCTAATGTTTACACTTCCTTTGTTGCAAATTATTATCTCTTGCTCTGTTAATAGTTCGCTAGACCCGGCAGGAGTCTCCTGTGTGTAATTAAAGTAAAATTTACAGAGCAGGATATAAAAACTTTTAAAGTAAATTACATCTAATTGAAAATAAAACCATTTTGTTTTCATGCAGGTTGTTTTAGTCACAGCTAGGGGAAGTGTTACTAGGGCTGCATAAACAGAACCAAAAGGGATTTAACTTCTACATGGGAGAGAACTGAGCAGTGAAATTTCACAGGCATGATAAATACACAAAGATTGCTTCATTAAACTTAAGTTGTTTTGGTGACTATGGTGTCCCTTTAATAGTAGTAGCATTGTGGTACTTATCAGATTAAGTCATGCCAACTGAGTTCTGCCTCTTACCATTAGGTTTCTTCTGGTCCTTTCAGAACACACGTGGCAAACTCCTGCCGTGTATGGGGCAAACCATTCCCCTGTCCCGATGTCCTATGTTGGGTGCAACATTAACCCCACCTGCACGTACAGGCTATGGCAGCAAATGTATTTGACTTCACTAGTTCAGAAATGAATATCGGTTGATAAGTTAATGAGTGACCTTATAAAACTCAAACAAATTTAGTTTGGTGCTATTTGTTTGTTTAAGGATTGGCTTCTGCTCAAATTAGTGCATAAATAGAGAAGAAAAGAAAAGAAAAAAGATAATATAACGTAACATCACTTATTTTCAATGTATTGTAACCATTTTCACGTGTAAAATATACCGTACATATATTTTGTTACCTTGCAATATTTCAGAGTTTCCTATGTAATGATTTCAGCACATTTTCTTTAATAACAATTTCTTCAAAGAAACCCTCCGGGCACCAAAACTTCTTAATCGAAATGAAGTTGTTGTGGTGCTAGCAGGTCCCTGGCTTGGTTCAGCTTTGGGAGTTAAACCGTTCAGTGCAAAGTCTCTGTACCACTGCCCCCTTGTACTATATAAAATACGAGATAATGGAAGGCTTTGGTAACATTGGGCAAGGGTGCCTCTGATTGGCTAAGCTGATGCTCTAAGCTAATCAGTAGCTCCAATGGAAAATCTCCCTTGAGGGGGTTTTGTTATGACTGCAATTTTTTGGATTCATTCATTACCCATAGGAATTAAAACACGCCCAAAATTCATCAGATTTTTGGATCGAACCTAATCAATTTACAAGCTAATTTCGACAGAACGAAATATCGAACTAAGCCAAACGAAAATTCTTTCCATACACATCTGTATTATTTGTTTACATTAATATATCTCAGGATAGACAGGATGCTTGAGAGGAAGAGAATGGAATGCGTAATTTATGCACAGAATTGACATTAGCCAGAGTTCTGGGCTGCCATTGTCACGTGTCCTGGCTGTGCAATTTGCCCAGAGCACCTAATTAAAATTAACTCTGCATGTGCAGTGTGTTTCAAGCAGAAAGACTGCACAAACAACTCCTAATACCATGACCACTTCAAATCACTGAAGTCGTCTTGGTGGTGGGGCTAACCCATTAATACAGGCAATCATAGAACAAACTATCGAAGATAAGAGTTTGATCTGTCATATTCCTGCAATTTGTAATGAATATGTTTTACTTTGTAATTAATATTTACAACCATTGATACAGAATGTAAAAATGACAATCCCTTCATCCCAGTAAGTGCTATTTAAAGGACCACTATAGGCACCCAGACCACTTCAGCTTAATTAAGTGGTCTGGGTGCCAGGTCCATCTAGGATTAACCCTTTCTGCTGTGAACATAGCAGTTTCAGAGAAACTGCTATGTTTACAAATGGGTTAATCCAGCCTCCAGTGGCTGTCTCATTGTCAGCCACTAGAGGCGCTTCCGCGCTTCTCACTGTGACTTTCACAATGAGAAGACGCTTGCGTCCATAGGAAAGCATTGACAATGCTTTCCTATGGACTGGCTGAATGCGAGCGCGTCTCTTGCCGCGCATGCACATTCAGCCGATGCCGGCGAAAAGGAGGAGGAGAATTCCCGCGCCGAGGGAGCACGGCAGGGGAAAACAGGTAAGATTTAACCCCTTCCACCTCCTAGAGCCCGGCGGGAGGGGGGCCCTAAGGGTGGGGAGGAGGGGACTTAGAGACCCTATAGTGCCAGAAAAACTAGTATGTTTTCCTGGCACTTTAATGGTCCTTTAAGCATTCAGTGGGGTTGAAGGGACTCTCTAAGCAATGAAGTAGTTTTGGTGTTAAGTTTGCGCACTTGCAGTCTCACTGCTTAATTCTCTGCCATTTAACAACTAAGGGACACTACAGTCACCCAGACCCCTTCAACTCATTGAAGTGCTCTGGGTGCAGTGTCCCAGTCCCACTTAGTCCTGCAGGGTTTTTGAGAAACAGCAATATTTACATTGCAGGACATGTTTGTATTCCTAATGTTATAGTGTTGGTTTAATTTAGAATTTCTTATTTTGAGATAGGCATGAGATTAAAAACATTTACAGAATACTTAAATTAAACACTCTGTGCTTTACATAGTTCCATAGGATGAAAAAAGGACCTGAATTAATAATAATAATAAAAAAACATGAGAGCAGCATAAACGAACAGAGTTATTAAATAAAGTGAGAATTAAAACTGAATTTCAAATTTAAGGCCAGGGTAGCCAAACTGGAAACAGAGCTGAGTTAGAGAATTATTTTATCTTGACTACTTTGGCCTTAAATTTGAATTCACTTAGAATTCTCACTTTAGTGCATAACTCTGTATCCTAACCGGCAGAGAATTGAGCACTGCAGCGGCATGATCTACACACGGCTTCATTAATCTATGCATGGCCTGTGTTTCTGGCAAACTGTGTGCCGAGCCAACTCATAGTACTGTAAATCGCAATGTCAGTATGCTAAAAACAGCCGTGATATGGCTGCTATCCGTCCTTTCAGCAGTTCCATGTATCAGATCTGGCAAGTCAAACATACAGGGACTGGATTTAACACTGAGTATTTTTTTTACAATTTCCATTAATTATTTTTAATGCACTAATCTATATTCTTCTGTGTGATATCGAAGCAACGCAGGAACTATTTCAGTCGTTTTTGTTGCTCTCATCTATAGACGTACTGAGTTTATCCTATAAATCGCCCCTCATCATGAATGTCTGATGTTAATCAATCTGAATACTGTTCGTAGCTTCCCCTGAGAAATATTAGTTTTAAGGACCGGAGTGCAGAATGACAGGGACAGAGGACCTTCTTACACAATAAACCAGAGGTACCCAAAATGTTGGAGATTTTGCAGAACTACAACCTCCATGATGCTTTGCATGCCATTAGAATGCTTTCCAATGACAAAGCATCATGGAAGCTGTAGTTTTAAAACATCTGGGAATCTACCTATTGAGCACCCCTGCTGTAAAGTATATAAAGAACATAGTATTTAATGGATACTTGCAGGTTCCTTCAATGAAAAGTTACAGCCCAATATGTAAACACTGGACATTTTAACTTATGAAGTATCTTTCTGGAGGCTATACGTGAAAGCTACTTAATTAACTGTTTGGGAATACAGGAAGTACATATTGATAATGTAGGGTTATACATTTCAATACTGCAGTTAAAAGCGAACTAGGAGGGTTGGTTATTAATATGCTCCACTGGTCCAACCTATCACAAATTGCCAAATATAATTCAGAAAAAGTTCATACTAACATAAAGAAAAATTTAAATTAATAAAACACTCAGACACCATAATCACTTCATCTCTTCAAAGTGGGTATGATGTCTTATGTGTCCTGGTGCCCGATCACATTTAAACCATTTACTAACCTTACCTTTTTCCAGCGCTGGGCGGGGAGCTCTCCTCCTCCGATCCTCCTCTTCTCCTCCCCGTCGGCTGAATGCGCACGCGCGGCAAGAGCTGCGCGCGCATTCAGCCGGTCACATAGGAAAGCATTCATAATGCTTTCCTATGGACGCTGGAGTGCTCTCACTGTGAAAATCACAGTGAGAAGCACGCAAGCGCCTCTAGTGGCTGTCAATGAGACAGCCACTAGAGGAAATAGGGGAAGGCTTAACCCATTCATAAACATAGCAGTTTCTCTGAAACTGCTATGTTTATGAAAAAATGGGTTAACCCTAGCTGGACCTGGCACCCAGACCACTTCTTTAAGCTGAAGTGGTCTGGGTGCCTAGAGTGGTCCTTTAAAACCATTGTAGTCGTGGAGAATAAGCCGAGATATGTTAGTAGTGGTGTAAGTTGGTTGTGGTGTGCCGAAACCAGCGCTTGGGTAGACCTGTAAAAGGGGGCCCACCTAAGTGAAGGTAAAGAGAGTGGTGGGTGGGATAAATGAGACGGCATCAGCGCAGAGCAAGGGGTGACCAGAGAGCTTATAAGCCGGGTAACCCCTCCTACAACTACACGCTCCGAAACCAACGCTTGGGTAGGCCTGTAAAAGGGGGCAAAAAGTTTTCAACGCATTATACGTGTTGATATTACTTATAATATCTGCCTCAAATATCTCTTTGGTAGAAGCAACTGGTGTTTGCAGATAATTTGTCTCAGTCATTGATGATGTGTAACTGGGATGTTTGCTAGAGGCTGTTAAAGAAGCGCATATATTTTTTTTTTTATAAATCTTTATTTTTGTTGTGCAGAAAAGTAACATATATCCTTGGTGCGCCACAACGGCGACATCAGGGTAAATTGGTAAACATTTGCAATACAGGTTGTGGCATTTGTTAGTCAGGCACATTTTTAAGTTAGTTAGATTGGTATTTCAACAGTGTAGGTTCTCGTTTACTTAACTATAATGTAAAAGTATTACAGTACGATTAGTGTAGTGACCAGATGCTAATTGTTAGGGCAGGCTTTTGCGTTTAGACTATTTAATTGCTGAGTATGTAGTAACATGCTAAGCTGCTGCGCCTTAACTGTATGTGGACCTAGAGAGTTTTAAAACATGCTGGTTAAGCCTAGTGTAGTAGTCTACTTGAGTGTATGTACTCGCTGTATCAAAGTTAGTCTTATTAGAGTGTGAGGCTTTTCCCATGTAGACTATGGCTGCCAGTTAGGCGATATGAGGCTAGTTAGCCATTTAGTATGCATTAACCTTGTGGTGTATAGAGTAAGTTGTCTACAAGCGATAACCTGGTGCAAGTAGTTAGTAAAGCAGCTGCATAAACATTTAAATTGTATACTAAGACTGCCCATGCTAGTTATACAAGGGTATTAGTCACAGCTTAAGGGAAGGGGGCCACCAGACATTTTAGTAACTGGACGCTGAGGGTTAGTTGGATCAGGTGGAGGAGGAGACACCTGAACATAAGCGTAAATCATGAGGTTAAATCACATGTAGTAGCTAAAGGGCAGTGCTGTGTGTGAGAGGGCACGTCAGTCTATTGCTCTGGTGTATCCAGTGTCCCCCAGTACCCCTCCCACTCTAGTAAGCTGTTTGTTGGCTGCTAGCAGTGGTCGTGTAGCTAGGTGAGAGCTGGAGTCTTTGCACGTGTAAGTCTGAGGTGCCTCAGTTTTGGTGCAGCCTCGGTTGTCAGGTGTAGATGATGAGGAATAGTAATGTTGCTACTGAAGGAGCTAGGTCCGGCTCTAGCTGTTAGTGCCCCTAACCAAGGAGGCTGCGGGGGGTGGTGGGGAGAGTTGTGGTAGCTGTGGCTAGTCGGATATGCAACAGAAGACAAAGAGAACTATAAGAAACCTGAGAAAAAAAAAAATGAAACAAGGTTAAAACGGTGAATAGTGTTCGCTGCCCAGTGCCGCTTGTCGTTCACTGGGTTATGCGTACAGTGCAGGCGCTTCCTCAGCCGAGGTAATTTTGTGGTCAGTACCATTGTGGAACACCGTGAGGGTTCTTGGGTTAGTCCATTGGTATTGTATTCCTGCGGTTCGTAGTTGACTCGTAGCCTGGTGGAGTGTTTTGCGCCATTGCAGGGTGGGCCTTGATAGGTCCTGGTAGAAGGAGTGCCTGTTTATCTTGGGCTAGGGCACAGCATACTATGATGTCACTCATGGCATTCAGTGGGGCCCTTTGTGATTTTGGCAGGCGGAACATGCCGTCAAAGGTAAGCTTTTTGGCTTGTGTTGGCGGCATTAGTGAGGCCGTTAGGCGTCTCATGTAGTGGGGCATTTCTGCCCTGGTGACAGACTCAGGTACCCCTCTTATCTTCAGGTTATTACGTCTGGAGCGGTCTTCCAGTGTGGCTAGGTGTGCAGGAAAGGCTTGTTGTGTTTTTTGGGCATTTTGGACAGAGTCCTTTATGTTAGATATTTCCTGCCTCACCTCCAGGATATCCTCTTCGGTGGCTCTCACCCTGTCTGTAACCGCTTGCAGGTCAGCCTGGATGATTGCTATGTCTGTGGCTAGCGTCTGGCGCAGTTCAGTGCGGTAGTTTTTAATGTCCTGCTTGGTGGCCAGGGCTGAGAGATCAGGGTTGTCGGGTTAGTGGTGTCCAAGTTAACGAGACTATACAGTTCAGCTTACTGGACTGTAGCTGGGCATGCGCTCAGCAGCAATAGGAATGCCATATCCTGCTTCGCGGTGTAAGTGCTTATGGAGGACATAGTGGGAGTTCAGTTCGGTACATTTTTTATTTTATATTTTTATATATTTATTTATTTATTTTTTATTTCGAGGTGTGAAACATACTATGTTGAATAAATAATGAGAAAATTAGATTTTCTTGCCAATGGTGGTGTTGCCCTACAACAACTGGCTGCTAGCTAAGTGCCAGATGGTGAAGAAATTAGATGATCTAGATGATTGGAGAGGCTCTAGCTATGATTTGGGTCGAAGGACTGAGGCCATCAAACGAAGTGGCGGGAATGTTGGCCTCAAAGAATCAAATGAGTGGCTTTGACAGGTGAGGCCCTAACTAATAACCTTGAGAGATTGGAGCGAGGGTGGGTGTTGGCCTCGCGGGACAGAGCTACAATTATACTAGAATATGGTCCGCACCTATTCCCTATTCCACCTATACAGCCAGTTGATCTATCCCTAGGGAATGTAGGGGAATATAAACATATTGAATAGATAGTGAGTGTGTTCAGGATAAATGTGTAGTGAGGGGTTCTAGGTGCTTGGGGGAGCAGAGAGAGGGTTGTGCAGAAAGGCATGGGCCTAACATGGTAGAGAGGAATAGTCGAGCATAGTATACGGATGTTGTAGTTGACCATTGCAAAGCTATAAATGTCTGAAATTGCCCAAATGAGAGGCAGAAAAGTGTCATAGATTGTTGCCCACGGAGGGCCGTAGTTAACGTATGGCGTAAAGGCCTAGTGAGGACCAAGTGTGGAGGTGTTGTAGTGGAAGGCGAAGAGAACTAACTAAATCTTGTGTCATATGTAATTGCACAAATGAGTGGCCGAAATTGTAAGGCAAAGCGTTGTGGACTGCCACAGAGGGTTGTATGTAATGTATGGAGTGAAGGCTTAGTGAGGGCCAAGTGTGGAGGTGTTGGAGCGGAAAGCGGAGAGAGCTAACTCAATCTTGTGTCGTATGTAATTGCCTAAATGAGTGGCCGCAATTGTAAGGTAGTGGATTTGGATTGTCACAGAGGCCCGAATGTAACATGGAGTGAGGGCCGAGAGTAAATAAATTGCAGTGGAAGACGGAGAGTGCTAAGTATAATGTCGTTTGTAAATGACCAAATGAGGGCCGGAAATTGAGACTTGGTGGATATCCTGCGGAGGGCTGTATGTACTGTATAGAGTAGAGGTCTAATGAGGGCCACAAGTATAGGTATCGTAGTAGAGGCCTAGAGTGCCTAATGTGAGTCTTGGGTTGTCGGCTGCATGATAGGGTAAAAGAGTTATAAGGATTAGGGAATGAATTAAACCAGCCATAAGGTCCAGGGGAGTGATCTAGTACATAGTAGTGGTAGGGAGAATTAATGTGAAGACATTTTTTTTTAAAATTATTATTATTATTATTATTTTTTTTATTATTATTATACTTGAAACCGGTATAACAGAGGTATGGAGAAACGTAATGAGAGATTCTGGGAGTATTGCCTGGGTGTGGGCTGCATAACCGGATTAAAGTGCCCAGATGAGGCCAAAAGTAGGTTGTGGCGGTAAACCCTATGAAGGGTGTGTATTGTAGGCCTGGAGGGTCTTGTAAACCAGGAAATTAAATTGCAGGATGAGAGAGCCCAATGTGATGTCAGTATAAGGAATAGCGGATGTATGACTTGATACGACGTCTTGATTAATGGTAGTGGAGTAATGGTGTATTTACAATTTACCCATTCTGGTCTAAATATGACGTCTGATGCATTCTGAGGGTCGTATAAAACACGTGTTGCAAAGGTCTAGTAAGGGCCTTGTGTAGGGAAAGGGCGGGTAAGGCAGAAAAAGGCCCGATGTAAGTCTAGAGGTTCACGGCGGCCACGTAAGGCTAGGTGAGACTAACAGGGGGGTGATGCGAATGTTGTACGACTGTTAACTGTTACTGGGTAGGGGGGTACCACCTTGGTTAGGACTGACGTTCAGAGCGGAGATGCTGAGCACGCCCAATCAATATGCACTGACTTAATGCATCTTTACGAGGGTATAGCAGGGGTTACTGGTAAGTATTAGTGTAGTGGTTATGCATAGTGAAGTGCTTAATGTTTAGTTGTAGGTAGATGTACCTTAGTTTACGGAACGTATTACCCTGAGTTGAGCTAGGGAGGAGGACTAGCAGTACGTGACCAATGATGCTGCAGACTTCTGTAAATAAGTGCTAGATGCACGTGTAATAGTGCCCACCACCGCCAGGAACATATTTAGTCATTCGAGATCCCAATTTGCAAACATCCAATCTGCATCCATCCCAGCTGAATCTGAGGGTTCGTAGCACCATCTGGCATTTATAAGACTGGTAACAATACTGTGAACTGTTCCTGATTTATATTCTTATACAATTCTTATATTTGAAATTTTTCGTCTAATAAACAGTTTTTTACAATTTATATCCAGTTTCTGCATCCGCTTCAGTCTATAGCGATACATTGTATTGCACCAGCACACAGTTCCATATACTGTGTTGCTGATTTATTGTAATTATATATTTCATATCTTTGTCTACACAAAGTATATTATCCAGTGCAAGTATCATTTTTACCCTGCATTAAATCAGGGATAGAGATACAAACACTGTACATTGTTTTGCTGCATATTGATCCAGTTTTTTAAATTTATTTTTACATCTTTATATCAAATTTATTTTTATATCTATATATCATTTATACAATTTCTTTCATTTTTTTTGTCTGCTGTACATATGGTTCTTTTCTCTCCCTTTTTCTTTCATTTTTTATCCTCGTTCATATATTTAAAGGCATAGTACCGAATTTTTGAGACTTTTTGATTTTGCATATTTTTATATTTCTATCCTCTGTCTGTCCATATATTCCACTATTTATTGTGTCATTATACTATATTAGTTCCACTATCATCTGAGCCATCATCACTAGTAAGCTCCTGGGTTTCATCACTATCTTTAGGGTGTTTCGTTACTATTCTATTTACGTAGGTTTTGGTTAATTCCTACTATTTCCAGTGTGAGCGACTTAGTGTTAGTTAGACTCCCTCCATTCTGTATATCTCTTTAGGTATACCAGTTTTCTCTATTCGAGATCGCAATGCCTGCTGGCAGCATAGGGCTGATTAAATAGAACAGGTCAGCGGAACAGAGGAACGTGCAGCCTAACGTGGGCGACATGTGTCGACCGCTGACTTAAATGCACAGTAATGGCTGAATGAAATAAGAGAAGCTGTGTGTAGAAGACCCCAAAGGGGTCAGACTCAAGATTCGCAGCCATGTGGAAGACCCGGGAAGTGAGGACGGCGAGCCAAAAGACCTGTGCGGAACAGGGTGGATATTGAACGCGGGAGCATTGCGGTAGCGGATTCCCATGCAGAAGGGGACCGGAACCAGAAGTGGCCTAAACAAGACGGCGTTGGCGCAGAGGAAGGGGTGTCCAGAGAGCTTATAAGCAGGGTAACCCCTCCTACAACTACAGGCTATGCCTTCGGCTTAGCCTTCCATTTATTTAAGTGACCAGCAAATCTTTTTTTTTCTTTCTAAATTTTTCAGAATGCATGATCATTTTTCTTTACAGCTTTTGCACATTTTTTTTTAAAGTTACATAAGTGTTGTTTCAGTTAAAGGGGCACTATAGTCACCAGATCAACTACAGTTTAATGTGGTTGTTCTGGTGAGTATAAGCAGAGAAAAAGCAGTCTTTACATTGCGTCCTAGGGACACTTCCAAGTGGCCACTCCTCAGATGACCACTGGAGGTACTTCCTGGTGCAGTGCTGCACAGTAGGCCGCACTGCCGTTTAGCGGCTCCACGGACGCTGAATTTTCCTCATAGAGATGCTCTGATTCAATTCATCTCTATGAGGAGGTGCTGATTGGCCCGCCTCCTTGCCGATTTCAGCATTGGATTGGCTAAAAATCTGCAATTCTGATGATGTCACCAAGAAGGTGGATCGGGGGGAGGGGGGCAGCACCGGCGGACCTGCGTTGCCCTGGAAATAAGGTGAGTTTTAAACCCTTCTAAGGGGGTTAAGATGGGGCAAGCCACCTAAATGGTGATTTTTTCACACTATAGGGTCAGGAACACATCTTTGTTCCTTTAAATATTTTGAGTACAGGGTTATGTACGTGGTTCTTAAAGGGACACTCCTAGCTGTAGTGGGTCACATTTTAGTGCATTATATATATGTATTAAAATGCAAAAAAGGTAGTAATACTAATTGAATGAAAAATATTAAGAAAAATTCCTGTGTTTATTTTTTTTATGAAGTCACCACTGTTGCCTATGTGTCATAATGTAAACAAAAACCTTAATTAGAGCATAGTCTATACATCCTCAGCCCTATAATTTTACCTATATAATAAAAAAGCCTAACTCTGTGCAATTACATATTTCTCTCTCCCACGTCCTTCTCTCTTCATTCTCCGCTCTAGGCATTTTACTTTATGTTAATTTCAATCTTCCCCATTATTTTTCCTTTGTATAATGCTGCCGTCTTTTTGTATTTGTATCCCACATGTCTCTATATTTCCATATAATTCTTCTTCTAGTCTCAGTTTCCATTTTTTTCACTCTCTCTCCCTTAAAGTTAGTTTCTACGCAATAATTTATTATTTGATTTCATCCCTAATTGATTTTTCTCTTTAAATTATACCTATCTCCGCAAAAAGTCCTTGCTTCTCGAATTTTACCCCCCTATTTATCCCTTTAAGTGTTAGAGGCATTGTATTCTAAATCTCATATTCATTTGGTAAGTTATTTTTGTTATATTTGGGGTTTCATGTGGATATATATGTATACAGATCATGGAATTCATGAAGGTTTAATGTGTGTGTTTGTGTGGAACATCTGAGATCGCTGTCCAGAAGGAATGCAATTCTAGAAACAGCTAAGATACTGCACAGAACCCTCAGACTCCCAGGCCTCTGCTAGAGGACCGAAGAATGAGGAATATACCTAATCAATTTTTTATATATATTTGTTAATAGGGGGTGTTAATATTAATGAATTAATAAGCAAAATTGTTATTTGGTGGGTGTTCTAGTGCAATAGAACTTTTGATTTTAGTTGTGTAATGTTAACTGGACTATACTAGTCATATGTCACCATACAGACCATAATTAATTAAAAATGGCCTGATCCCAGCATCTAGGATGTTGACATACCTGGGTATTTGGGGGTTGCATTAAAGTATTTTGGTTGTTGGGAATAGTCTGCAGGGTGGTACATTGAGACCCTTGGATGTAGGTTTTAGAAATGTGGCTTACATGGATATAACGCAAGTCTGTTATTAGATTTCATCTTGGATGCTCCATGGAGAGCCTCTGAAATGTTATTTCATGAAATTTGTATTCATTTTCCCTGTTTCATTTATTTATAACTCGATTCCTGGAAAAGCAGCAGGTAGCAAGTTAATGTTGCTTTAACCCACTGCCTTCTAGTGATATACATTGAACGAACCAATTCTTAAGAAATATATAGAGTAAATTGAGGGCAGGGCTGGTTTCTAAATGTCCGTAGAATAACGTTCACTAAAAAACAGCGTTACCCTAGATCTCTTCGTTCCATGCCACATTGGGGGTGTACTTTCATTTCCATAAGGGGTCGCTGTAGGCATTGAATGCGTGTGAAAATAAAATCCACAACTGAATTAAGAATTGCCATTTGCATACATTTGCACTACCTAGAAAAAGGCAGCAGATAGAAGCCAAAAAATAATTGTAAAGAGATACTAAAATTAGCTCATCAGAGTGACTGTACCACACTTAAAGGACCACTATAGTGCCAGGAAAACATACTCTTTTTCCTGGCACTATAGTGCCCTGAGGGTGCCCCCACCCTCAGCGACCCCCTTCCGCCCGGCTCTGGGGAGAGGAAGGGGGTTAAAACTTACCTTTTTCCAGCGCTGGGCGGGGAGCTCTTCTCCTCCGATCCTCCTCCTCTCCTCCCATTCGGCTGAATGCGCACGCGCGGCAAGAGCTGCGCGCGCATTCAGCTGGTCTCATAGGAAAGCATTCACAATGCTTTCCTATGGACGCTTGCGTGCTCTCACTGTGATTTTCACAATGAGAATCACGCAAGCGCCTCTAGCGGCTGTCAATGAGACAGCCACTAGAGGAATTGGAGGAAGGATTAACCCATTTATAAACATAGCAGTTTCTCTGAAACTGCTTTGTTTATAAAAAAAAAGGGTTAACCCTAGCTGGACCTGGCACCCAAACCACTTCATTAAGCTGAAGTGGTCTGGGTGCCTAGAGTGGTCCTTTAAGGAAAATACACATAAAATCAACGGGGTATATAACTATTAAAGATCTACACATATCCTCCACGGACGATAATCCAAAAGGAGTCCAGAGCTTACATAATACAAACCAAGTCCACATATATTGTCTAAATGAAAATATAAACATGTTTAGATGAATTAGATGTTACGGAAAATGTAGCAAGATGTTATCGATACCGTGTGTGTATACGATATGTAAGTTTGTGAGAACTGTTAGATTCGTTTCAATGCATCTGACGAAGTGGGTCTATTTACCCACGAAATGCGTTGGGCTGTCGTGAATTTGTTTACTTGTGCGATCAGTGGAACACAATAAGTGCCTGTGGGTGAGAACAACCCTCTATTGTTCATACATTACATAGATAATACCAAAGAAAACCACATTTAAACACCACAAAAACAATGGAAAGTAGTGCAAATGACTTAGCTTCAATTAATGTGCAGCCTCCCGAGATCGTTATCCACAAAGTACAAAAAAACACAAACAGAATCGGGATACGTCTGTATAATGTGATAGCGTAGAAATAAGCGCTCACAAGGTGCCTCCCCTGATGATATGGGGGGCTATTAATCCATTTGCCAATGCGAGATAGCCAATGGTACATGGGACTGCAAGTAGATGATGGTCAAAATCAAATTATTTTATTTGTTTAAAAGGTGAAAAACACCATAAGTATAAACAAAAGAATGCAGCAATTTTTTATACTTATGGTGTTTTTCACCTTTTAAACAAATAAAATAATTTGATTTTGACCATCATCTACTTGGAGTCCCGTGTACCATTGGCTATCTCGCATTGGCAAGGGGATTATTAGCCCCCCGTATCATCAGGGGAGGCACCTTGTGAGCGCTTATTTTTACGCTATCTCATTATACAGCCGTATACCGATTCTGTTTGTGTTTTTTTTTATTACATAGATAATGCATTAAAAAAAATAACACAAACACTTTATTCAAATAAAAATAATACTACCATACTACCTTCCAGTATCTTGAAACTTAGGTAAGCTGTCTCCATCTGTAGCCAAATCTTGCTGTCACTGGGAAGCTGCTCCACCAATCAGGAGAATCTGCCGCCAATGGGGTGTGATCTTATCCTTTTAATCCCTGTCTAGCAAGTGTTTGTGGGATAAATATATTATCCTAAAGAAACAGTTCTGCTATAATGAATGGAACATCTTCACAAGCTAATAGCAGCCATACTGCAGCAGCCATCAGTTTAGATATAACCCAGGCCATAGATTTGTGAACTGGGCTATCTATAGCAATTGTCAGAACCACTCACCCAGGAGCAGTGAGGAATATCAGATCTGCTTGTGCATTTGACAAGTGGATGACGTGGGCACAAGTTGGACAAAATGATACAAACAAGCTAAACCTGAGACTTCTGACTGCCTGATTGACAAGGCTCGGGGGCTGCACTATAGCTGCAGCAATTTCGGACTACTTTTTTTTCAATGTCTTAAATTTTTATTGAAATGTTTTTTCATTTTCTTATCACAATCATCAGATCGGAAGAACATAAGGGGGGATGGGGGGGGTACAGAAAGCAAAAAGGAGGGGATGCGGGTAATACATAGATCCATACAGGTTACTCGACTACGCAGGTCAAGTATTACAGTTCAAATGCAAATTCAAATGCAAATTCAAAGTACACCTTCAAAGTACAAATTTCAAAGTACGAATGCACACATGAGATACAATTATTGCATGTATAGTAGCGTAGGTGATGGGTAGTGTAGGTTAATTAGGGGAACCTTCGAGTGGCGTCTAGATCATGATGGTTGAGACTTTGGAAAACTGTGTTCCACATCGACATACACTGCCACTGTCAATTGTTAGGTAGGGGTGTGTTTGCTGGCCTAACTAGCTAAAGCCAAACAAATATCCTAACCCTATTTAGTACAGTTTGTTAACAAAGCCTGATAGATTTCCAGTCTGGCTATTTCTATGGGGTATTTTATTTACCGTCTATGTACCTAGGCTACTAGTTACCTCTTTTTTGGCCTGCGTTTTAAGTTGACTTCTGCACTCATGGGTAGACAGTTGAGTGAGGTTGTGTAGGTAAACATGGGGTACTGCGATGTGGTGTAGTTTCATCGAGGCCCTAAAGGGGTACTGGCGTTGGTCTCTAGATCCCTGGTTGGTCTCTAAACCGGGCCCAGCGCTGCCATTGCCTGATATAGATATGTTCCTTGCTACGAAGGCGGCTGGCCATTCGTTCGAAATTGCATGTAGTGTCGAGGCGTGTTAGGACTTCTGTTAAATTTGGGCTTTGCTGTTGTTTCCATCTGTGTGCTATCGCAGTTTTGGCAGCAAGTAGACAGTGAGTGAGTATGTGTAGTTCGTCTTCCCTGGGAGAATGAGGGAAGATGTGAAGTAGGTAGCATTCTGGGGATTTCGGTACTGTTATTTTCATCTCTTCCAAGAGGAACTGTTCAATTGCGTCCCAGAATGTGTCTATTTTCGGGCATGTCCAGAATACATGAAGTAGTGTGCCTACAGTGTTTTGGCATCTCCAGCACATGGAGGATGTGTTGGGGTAAATATGCCCTAGGCGTGAGGGTACCATGTACCATCTCATTAGTATTTTACAAAACGCCTCCCTGTGGGCCATGCTGTATGTGGATTTCCTTATTCTGCCCAGAGCCTTCCGCCACGTGTCTTGGCTAATTTGTGTTTGGAGATCCTTCTCCCAGGAGCTCATGTATGAGGGAATCTCCTTGTTCGCTAGGTTCATGAGAGAGGTGTAACAGAAAGACAACGCTTTAATGCCTTTAAGTTTTCCTTGACACTTAAGGAGAAATCGTGGTGATGGGAATTTTCTGTCTCTATGTAGTTTGTGAACATGTAGGATGTTTTTAATGCGTAGGTATGTGAATAGTTCCCTATACGGGAGAGTGAATGTCTGTTGTAGTGTTGGGAAGGCTATCACTCCCGCATCATCGATCAAGGAGCTCACATTGAGAATGCCCTGTCGTACCCAGGTGTCAAGGCATAGATCGTTGGTGTGAAGTGTCAGTGATTGCAAGGGCGCGGCGTGGAGGAGGTCTCTACCTATATCCAGCTGTAGGGTCGACTGTCTCCATATACGGAGCAGCAGTTTCGTCGGGGGTAGGGTATTGGCGACTTGTAGCTGTCTGTCCGAGCATGCCCAAAGGGCATCCTCCACCGTTCCTTTTGTCATGCAGGCATTTTCCAATGCCAGCCAGATGGGGGTTGCCAAGCCTTCCAGTATCGTGAGGCCCTGTGCTAGTATTGATGCTTTGTAATATAGCTGAACGTTGGGCACACTAAGGCCTCCTTCCGAAAGGGGTCTCCAGATCAATTTATGTGAGACTCGGGGAGGTTTTCTCTTCCAAATATGTGCATTTATGATTGATTGGAACCTTTTCACTAGCGCATTAGGGATCGCTATCGGCAGTGTACGAAAGAGGTATAAGATGTGTGGCAGGATCATCATCTTAACAGTATTAATGCGCCCCAGCCACGAGGTTCCTTTATCGTCCCATTGTTTAAGTTGAAGATCTAGTTTCTGCAGAAGTGGGATATGATTCACTTTTGTGACTAATGTGGGTGTGGAAGGCAATTGAATACCTAGGTATGAAATCGAAGTTTTACGCCAATCGAATGGGTATTTGGATTTGAGGGTTTGTAGTGTGTGGTTTGGTATACGGATTGCTAATGCTTGTGATTTTTTCGCATTATTCTTATAATATGACACTTTGCCATAACTGTCCAAAAGTGCCAAGAGATTGGGGAGGGATCTGGAGGGATCAGTAATGAATAGCAGGATGTCGTCCGCAAATAGAGCGATTTTCATAGTTCCTATTGGTGTGTGTAGTCCCTGAATCGTGTCTAGTGATTTGATATGTTTAACCAGTGGCTCCAGGCAGAGGATGAATATCAGTGGAGAGAGAGGGCAGCCTTGCCTGGTGCCATTGGTTATTTGGAAGGGCTTGGAGAGAAAGCCGGTGTTATATACCTTGGCCGAAGGGTTAGAGTACAGGGCCATTATACTCTTTTGGAATGAGGGGGGGAACCCCATTCTGGTCAACACTGCTGTCATATAAGACCAATTTAGGCGATCAAATGCCTTTTCGGCATCGAGTGCTAGTAATATGCCCTGTTGTTGGGTTTTTTGTGCCCATTGGATTAGGTTTAGGAAATGGCGCGTGTTATCTCCTGGTTGTCTTGTAGGGACAAACCCAGCTTGTTCTTGTGAGATCATATCTAGGAGCAGCAGCTTAATGCGAGTGGCTAAGAGCTTTGCGTACAGTTTGGTGGCATTTAATAAAGAGATTGGTCTAAGGTTAGCGCATTCCGTTGGGGGTTTCCCGGGTTTCGGGAGTGTTATCACGTGTGCAAGGAGCATTTCGGGTGGGATGTTCCCAGTGTCTTTGATGTGGTTAAAGAGCTTGGTGAGATGTGGTGTTAGTTGTGTGTTAAACGTCATGTAGAGGGAGTTCGGGAATCCGTCTGGGCCCGGTGCCTTACGTTTGGGCAATAAGCTAATGGTCTTATGCACTTCTTCCTCTGTGAATGGTGTTTGGAGGTATGTTTTTTGAGCGTCTGTGAGGAGGGGTAGGTCTACGCTGCTTAGAAAGTCTAGGATTTCGTCCTTGGATGGCTGGTGTGTATCGTTCGATCTATGTAGATTATATAGCTTGTCATAATAAGAGGCTAGTTCCTCCACTATATCTTGGGGGTTGTATAGCTTATGTTTGGTAGCTGAGGTCATGTATGGTAGTTTAGACTGCAGATGACGTGTTTTCAGGCGACGTGCCAGTGATTTGCCCGCCTTATTACCTTGCATATAATGAATTAAGTTGAGTTTACGCATTTGCCTTTCCATAGTGGTTAGGGCCAAAGCATGTAGCTCCGAGTTTATTTTGTTAATTTGTTTGGTCAATTTGTTGGATGGGTTGAGTTTGTTTTTTTCCTCAATCTGTGTAAGTTCTTCTAGCAGGCGCTCTTTGTTTTGATTGCTCTTCCTTTTACGGTTTGCTCCTGCTTGTATAAAGAGGCCTCTAAGCACTGCCTTGAGAGCTAGCCATTGTGTAGGGATAGAGGTCTCATCATTTGTATGGTCTTGGTAGAACAGTGTAATCGTATTAACTAGTTTTATAAGTAGGTCAGCCTCGTTTAGTAGAGAGTCATTTAGTCTCCACATGCTTCTACCTCTAACAGGGTATAGGGTTTTGAACGTGGTGGTGACCGGGGCATGGTCTGACCATGTCCTATTCCCAATCCTCACATCCGCTACATTTTGTAATGTTATAGCGTCGACCAGGCATAAATCAATGCGTGAGAACGTATGGTGAACTGGTGAGAAATAAGTATAGTCCCTCCCGCTAGGATATAAGCTACGCCATGTATCATAAAGATTGTGTGTGTGGAGGAGTGTGGCGAGTTTGCGGCTTAGTGACGTGGCTTGGTGTAGTGGTCTTTTTCCTTGGGCCCTCTGTATGTCCAGGTTGGGATCCAGTGTGCAATTGAAGTCCCCACAGATAATAGTGTGCCCTTGCTTAAGAGCTGCCACTTTGTTGAGTGCGGATTTTAAAAAGGAGGCCTGGGCTTCGTTTGGGGCATATAACGAGGCCACTGTGATTGCGATGCCATTCAGCGTACCCACCAATATTAATAACCTTCCCAATTTGTCCTGATATATCCCTGTCTGTTGAAAAACCCAGTCTTGTTGGAACAATATAGAGACGCCTTTGGATTTGTGTGGTGAGAGTGCATGGAAAGTTTGAGGGTAATCGGTTGGTTGAAAAGTCGGAGGGTGATGTGTGCATAGGTGAGTTTCCTGTAAGCAGACTATTGCTGCTTTAGAGTCATGTATCTCTTTAATTGCTGCATGTCTCTTGAACGGGCTATTCAGGCCGTTAACGTTTAGTGAGAGACACTTGAATTGATGTGTCATATTTTGGGCTGTAAGAGAGCGGTATGTGGCCGCGTAACCTGAGAGTAAAAGCTGCTATTGCACCTGCTCCAAAAACTATATTCAATGCAGATGGGAACAGTATGGTGACCATTAGTGTCATATACCCGGGATCTATTCAGTGGCATGTTAACTTGATTGTGGGATGAGTAGAAACATGGGAGGGTGGGGGGTGAGAAAAAACATAAGGAATAAACATAATTATAAACAATGTAAAGAAGGTATATACAAGGTACTCTCCTCTGAGAGTAAACTCGTGGATGTACTGGGTGGCTAACCAGCGCACTCCCAGAGAACATCCTAGGTTGGGGGGATCGTGTGGAGCTGACTCGCTCCCGAGCCTTATCAACATTAAACCAGTAGCGTTCCGCACATACAATCATGGGGGTACGGTGATTAGGGGGTATTACAGTTTTTTTTTTTTTTTTTTTTTGCGGGTAATGCCTTTGTACATCAATGAAGGAGTGGGGTCTTGGGGAGGCCTTAGCTTGGGGGTAATGGTTATTATTATAACCGCTTTAGGTCAGCGAGGGAATCTGTATAGGGTGACCCAGGGCTAACTGCTGGACAGGTAGAGGGTTGGATATGGGCCCTTGTAGGTAGACATATTGCGCCAATCTCGATGTTCTACCCTCCGAGCTCTGTTTCGCCACCGTGTTGCCCATACCTATTCGGGCTGACCAGCTGTCCTAGGAGGTAGCGGATGTTCAACCAAGCTTGTGAGAGATATATTTGTTAGTGCCCTCCCGCATGGCGATCGCGTGGAGGGTGTGATTACACGCACTTTATGGCCATTTTAGGTAGGTGGGGAATGGAAAGGGCTGGGGTCTGGCCTCCGAGCGATCTTGCCCCCTGCTGCACAGTAGTGCAACTGAGTATGGTAATGCGCCTGAGAACAAGAGGGAATATAACATGTACAGAACATGTACATTACATTTCGTGGATTAAACAATACCAGTCCTGTAGGCCGCAGTCAATCGAGGTCTTGTAGGTCAGTATACGAAAGTTGGGTTTCACATAGTGGAGTAAGTCCTTTAAGAGTAGTCTTATTTGCTGGTGCCTTGTGTCGGCTTAGCGTCCTGGTGCCCCACCATCTTCCATTCTGGTCGGATACGCTGAGGGGAAGTCCCTGGCGAGTTGGCTGTGCCTTGGGGGTCCCAGAGGCCCCAGTCCTTCAGGACGGTGAGACCTTGATCCGGGTCAGCTATCACGTACAATTTGCCATTGCGCCATACCAATAATTTCGTGGGGAAACCCCACCTGTAGTTCAGCTTGTGATTGCACAGCGTTTTCGTGATTGTAGAGAAGTCTCTGCGTCGGGCCATCGTCAAGGCCGATAGATCAGCGTACAATGATATGCCTTCATATGGTGCTGGTAAGTTGCTCGTTGCCCTTGCCACCTGAAGGAGAGTATCTTTAGATTTAAAATAATGAAAGCGGGCAATAACATCGCGTGGAATGTCCCGCGCGAGACGTGGAGGTTTCGGTAGTCGGTGCACTCGATCAATCTCCCATGCGTTATCACTCACTGTAGGGGCCAGCTTTGCACACATGGTGGTGATGTAACTGTATAGTTTGTCAGGCAGGATAGATTCTGCTATTCCTCTGAACCGCACATTGTTCCTTCTCGACCTGTCCTCTATGTCTGCCATTTTCTGCCACAGTCTCGCATTATCAGCTTCTAGGGCTTGGAGTTTGTCAGCCGCCACGTTGTGGGCTGAGCACAGTTCCTCCGTTTTTTGCTCTAGGTGGTCGGTACGGTCTCCCAGCTCCGCTATTTCCTGGTGTATTCCAGAGACAATGGTAGTAAAATCTTCTCTGATCGTTGATCTCAATTCTTGGAGCATAGTCTTAATAAATAATTTTGTGATGTTCCTCTCTAGTTCAGGGTCTGAGACCTGGTCGGATTCTGTCAGTCCTTCTGAGGTCTGGGCGGGAAACTCCGTTCCTGCGCCATCTTGGAGTAGTTTGTGACGGTCCTTCTTTGTTTGTCTGGACGGGTCAGTGAGCTTTGTTTGCTTCGAAGGAGACATCCCGCGGTAGGTATAGTCCCCTGCGTTTACCTGCTGAGCAGGAGGTTCGCTGTTTTATTTATGTTTAGTGCGGTTTAGGGTGCTTTGAGGTTCGGTGTGGAGCAGAGCTCTTACTCCATGCGTCCGTTCAGGCCGGAAGTCGGACACGCCCCAATTTCGGACTACTTTGATGAGATCTTCTGCAAAAGATGACAATCCGAGGTGAGTATATTTTAATATTTCTAAATAACAGATGTTGAATCAACCCTGGAGTGTCCTTTTAATACAATTGGCATTGTGCCTGCCTTGGTAAACAATACTAATTCAGGCAGCGCATACTCTGTGTCACTGTTTAGAACCCTGGGAATTTCAAGTTTCAGCAGGAAAAGAGATATGCTGAGCTCTGCCAGGGACAACATGTTGTTAGAAGCTGTGTTTTTATTTTTATAATGCTTGTGATACATTCGATTCATCATTATTCTATTTTACCGACATTGTTTACTCCCACTTCGATGTGCTTTTTACTGAATGTGTTGAGCATAGTTAGTTTTTTTTTTAAATATATATATAATGACAGTAAGGGAGTTTACTATTTTGCTGGCACCATACAATTACATATCTGCCAACAGCTCTGAATTTCCAGGGAGAGTCCCTAGTTTTTGGCTGCCTGTCTCCATATCATGCTGTCTTAATAGCTGTTCCTCATTTAAAACCCTTCTCAACATGTGTTTTACTGGCTGGATAATGTACCCCCTACGGCATGTAATTAGGATATTATAAGACACTGAGTTATGCTTTCTGATACCAGAGGCATGAAACCCCAGGCTGAATGCCATTATCGAAAAAAGGAGCCACAAGATTGCATGCAATGACACACAAACAGAAATACCCACACCTATAAATATAAACAGTGAGTGATATTGAGACTCCACATCATATAATATAGGAAATGGAAAAACGTCTCTGGAAACACTGGAGATATAACCCTTTCAATGTCTCAGGATTACGCAAACCATTTTACACCACCACCAGGCGTCCAAATTCTTAAACTGGGTACACAAACACAACAATTCTACTGCTGTGGTCCATATGGTTTCTGCAGTTAGTTCTGAGAGAATTAACCCCCAAACCATTAAACTAATTGCTAAAGTTCTAGCATGTTAAGTATGTTATTGCTCCTTCCTCAAGCTTTCAAAATGTTAAACTACAGACCCTGTAGTGAAGTTAAGGCTGCGCAATGTTAATGCGTATCAATATTGGTTCTTGATAGAATAATGTACCTTGCTTAATATGTATGCTCAGAATTGTCCTATGTCTGTAAAGCAAATATATCTGTGGAGCTTAGAGTTAGTGAAAGGCTGTGACTGGAAACCGAGCTAGTTGTCTCTGTACAAAAACCAAACGTTCCCCGATTTTTAATAGAAGACAATTAGAGGTGGTGCACACAACGAACACCAACCCATGACAAAGTGGTTATCCTAATCACTTTTTTCATTAGAGTGGATACGTTCCTCCTTGAGGACTCCATATTTTCTACTGAATCCGGTCTCTTACTATTTGGTGGGATGTTGAGAAGATAACAAATAGAGGAGATATAGGGGCCAAAGTCGGTAATGATATTTGCGTAACATCTTCGAATGATAAAATACTGAATACCTTGGACTCTTTCCCTAACTTAGTAGACCTTGATACTTCAGCATCTAAAGCTGATCATGCATCTCCCACTACAAGTTAAGATAGTAAAGAGCTCCATAACCCCTCGGCAAATTTGTTCATCAGGGTTTGGTATATACACTTACATGAAGAGTCTAAGTGGTGAAGAAGGACTCTACTTATGGCCTCATAACCAATCATCAACAAAAGCATTCAAAGTGCAATTAAGCCTTGTTTAAATATGGGCAGAATGAGCCAGAATGAACGATTGAATGATTTAAGGAATCGTACATTCAATAATTGAAGCTGAACTGCCCCTGATCCTTACAAATGTATTTGCTTCCTTATCACACATAGATTGTACATTCTACTCAGTGGCATGTACAGAATTACCAAATCACTTTGCACATTTGTACTCGGTAAAACAAAATGTTATTATTTACTCTGACAAGAACAACCTCATCAGAGCATCAAGGTATATCACCATTTTTTTGAGACTTGCTAGTTAACTTTTTTCCAAGTCCTATGCTGTAGCACCAATCAGTGGACACAGTCCTGGAAACGTGTGACTTCGTACCTCAAGATTCAGACACAGGGGTGATACGCATGGGAGTAATATGAAAGCCACATTACCCTGAGAGGCTGCCACACGCTTCCAATCCTTTCAGTCTCGAGCCACAGTCATGGAGACTTGTGCTTGACACTACTGGGATCATCATATAATCAAGCCATTTGTGCTGCGAGCTTCACCAGTCCCAGGATAAAAGAGTCACATGGGACTCATAAGTCCTGCCTTTCTCCTACCTAGCTATTAAGCTATTATAAATCTTTTTAACTCTGGCACCCCCTCATTTATTAGGTAAATCTATAGACCCGAAAATAAGGTGTCAGGACTGTAGGTTCCCATCTGTCCACTCCACTTTGCAGCTAAAAATAAGTCTGCTGCAGTGTCCTGTTATGCCTCCGGTGAGGTTAGCATCCAAGCTGACATCACCCATGATATCCTCCAATCCATTGCTTGTTATAGAGAATCAATGGATTGAAGATGCGCATGCATGACCAAACAGGACCACCGCACCCAGACCACTTCAGTGAGATGAAGTAGTCTTGGTGACTATAGTGGTTTTTTTAAGCTTATATTTATACCCCTCCCTAACCAAGAGGTCACAACTAGTGGTCTTTTCATAGAATAACATCAATAGGTAATGTAGAACTTCTCCCTACATGGACAGCTGTTCTCAATGTCCCGGCATTATATGTGTATTGGATGCCATGCCTAAATGATATAAAAAAAAAACCACCCAGCTGTCCCGAGGTCATCAGGACAGTCGGGATTTTGTTCCCCATCCATAGTTTGGATTCTTTAGTACCCTGCTTCTGGAACACTAGTCACAAGTTCATAGAAAGTATAGCATGAGCTATGCTAACTCACTGCATTTGTGTCCATACAGGAGCTATTCAATAGCGCGCTGAACACTATATCACTCCACAGTGACAAAAAACTTTTTAGATGTATGTACATAACCATCATGTATTTATTGTGACCCCCTCCCATCCTGATTACATAGCCCCAACGTTGGGCGGTGTGATAAGGTAAATGAAGGCCAATAGTCTCTTCCATTTGCTTACAAAAGTGATATATATATATATATATATTCTTTTTTTTTCCAATGAATGAAATACTACTCACAACGTATTCTACAGATGAAAACTATAAGAGTGAAGGGACTAGCTGGGAGTTCTTAGCTAAATATACTGTATATATTGATGTAGCATACAATCACAGAGAGTTAAACTTACTGCCAAATAATACCCAACGTACTCGTATAGTCTAAATGTGATTATCATATTCTCCTATGGGGGAGCATACAGAATTTATGTCCCTTAAAATTCTGCTACGTGGTAGTATACAAAATTTACATTCAGTGAATTTCTCCTGTGGGGTAGTATTCAGAGTTTAGAAATTAAACTATAGTGCAGTGTGTAAATTATTCTACTCTGATGGATTTTACTCTCTCTGGGAGTAATTACCTGTCCATTTTCTCTACTTGTATTTAACAAACTGTGTCCCTTCTATACCTTAATAGGGCAGAGGAGAGGGAGAGTTGTATAGTAGTATTGTAATATACACAATTTTATTTCAACACATAATGAAAGCCCACATAATGAGTGAGCATACATAAATCAATGTTTTACACGGCCTAAAATATTCATAAGTACACATCAAATGGTAACTGTGGCGAAACCAACCTCGCCACTCGGCATTGGAGAAGCCTGTTTGCCCGCCTCCTGCCTGCTGACTATGGCCCCTAGGAGATTTGGCCCTTTTAATACAGTATTTGGTCATATTGTATTTTATTAAGCTGCTGGCCCTTTAAGAACCATCTGGGGACATACTGTGACTTTTGGTAACAATGCCCCTTTAAGACTATGGCCCTTGGAAGATATTGCCTGTTAAAGACTATTTTAGCAGATTGGATTTTAAAAGACTTGCTGCCCCTTTAAATTCTATTGGAGCAGTTCTGCAGCTTTAAATTGGCACTTCGGATGCAGCCGAAGTAGTCGAAGTGGCTGCCATTCTACAAACGAACACGTGGTGGTGGCGGCGGCCATCTTTAATTCAGCTGAAGTTTTACCTTCTCCAGACTTCAATGCATTCGACAGTTCGAACGCCATTCGACAGTTCATTCGACAGTTTGATAATTCAAATGGTTGTCGTTTGTCTGTTTGAACTGACTTTAACATGGGAAATAGACCGACCACACAGCCTGATTCTCTGGAACTGTTTTGGGCATGAAAATGTGCTTGCGGTCGGTCAAACTTGACTTATATCTATCTTCTGAACGGATTTGAATGATTTTTGGGTATGTTTATATTTGAAATGTGCTATGAAGATTGGATGTATATTTTTAAAGTTATGGTACATATATAAAAACTGTATTTTTCCTGTTTGTGATAATTATGTTAACCATTGTGTACCATAATTATATCACAGGCAGAGGGGAGGATTTTGTGTATAATTGCTGGGAGTGTTTTCTGTAATGTACGTGTGTTATTGGTTGTTCTGTAAAACCCTGTGGGCAGTACTAAGTTTGTGGATTGGGAATAAAAGAGGCTGTATGTGCCAGTACAGTCAGTTCTACTTCACCCTCAATTTGGAGTGCCGTCTCTTATTGGGGGAATCTGCTACAAGGGATTGCTATTCTCTGCATACTCCCTTGCTATATTCACTGCTAAGCTCTTGTAAGAGATTGTTCCTGCCTTGCTCTCTGGAGGAGTCTACGTTGGTTATGGTGTCGGCTGGAGTGCTTGGAGCCCTCAGGAAGCACTAGGAGCATCCATCAACGGAGGTACCCAGTCGGGTGCCAGGTGATCCGTTACAGTAACTATTTTTTTTTTTTAAAAAGCATGTACCCCAAACTTGAAATCTGAACAGTGACAAAGAGTAACAACCTGCAATGTGAAATGAATAACATTCTGTTGAATTCTGTGCCTTCCACTTTGCTATACAATGAATTTCATTACTGATCCATCAATAAAAAGCATTGAGCCTAAAACTGTGAATGCACCTTTAGGGTCCAGGAAGTGGCTGAACAACTTGACCCTTAACTCTGAGCAGGTACTTATTGCAGTTTTTAATAAACTGCAATCATAACCTGCTAGAGTTAACTTCACTTCTAGTGGCTAGTCTACCAGACAGCCACTAGAGGGACTTCCAGGCTATTTGACGACTTTTGGGGGAAAGTCTTATGCAAGGGCAGCCGTTGCCTTGCATGCTACATTGGAAGAGGTTTCTGCTCTGCCCCAGTTCTCCCGCCCCACCACCTGCTCCCTAGGTCCAATTCCCTTGCATCTCATCTATACTCTGTCTTCTTCTCTTTCTCCACTAAAATTCTCAATCTCTCTCCATCGCCCTATATTTCCATCGCCCTTCAAACATGCAACTGTAACCCCAATTCTAAAGAAGCCCAACCTTGACCCTAACTCCCCATCCAACTTTCGTCCTATGTCGCTACTGCCTTTTGCATCCAAGATCCTTGAAAGAATTGTATATGCGAGATTGACAGACTTCCTCGAGTCCAACTCTCTGCTAGACCCGCATCAGTCTGGTTCCCGCGCTAAGCACTCTGTGGAAACGGCACTGACCAAAGTATCCAATGATCTACTCGCTGCAAAATCTCATGGTCACTACTCTATCCTAATTCTCCTTGACCTGTCTGCGGCTTTTGACACTGTTGATCATCAACAGCTTCTTCTCATCCTCCGCAATATCTGTCTACAAGATATTGCTCTCTCCTGTTGCTCCTCCTACCTCTCCCAGCGCTCTTTCACTGTTTCTTTCTCTGGCTCTGCTTCTTCTCCCCAACTCCTCTCTATTGGTGTCTCCCAAGGTTCAGTCCTTGGTCCCCTACTGTTCTCCATCTATACTGCCTCCCTTGGTAAACTCATTAGCTCCTTTGGCTTCCAATATCATTTCTATGCAGATGACACCCAAATCTACCTGTCCTCTCCTGATCTCTCCCCGTCCCTCTTGACTAGTGAATCTGACTGCCTCTCTGCTATTTCTAACTGGATGTCTGCCCACTTCCTTAAACTAAACTTGACCAAAACTGAAATTCTGGTCTTTCCTCCCTCAAGTGTTGCTACTCCTGTGTCTGTCTCCCTCCAAGTCAACGATGCTACCATCAGCTCCACTACGCAGGCTCGCTGCCTTGGTGTTCTCTTTGACTCCAACCTCTCCTTCAAGCCTCATGTTCAGTCTATCGCCAAATCCTGTCATTTCCATCTCAAAAACATTGCATGTACCCGCCCCTACTTAACACCAGATGCGACTAAGGTGTTGGTCCATTCCACTGTCCTTTCTCGCCTTGACTACTGTAATCCGCTTCTCAGTGGTCTTACGTGCTCCAAACTTGCGCCGTTACAGTCCATAATGAATGCGGTGGCAAGACTCATCTTCCTGTCCGCCCCCACCTCCGATGCCTCACCCTTCTGTTAGTCCCTACATTTGCTTCCTATACAATATAGAGCTCAATTTAAAATTCTGGTTCTTGCTTTCAAATCGCTACATAATGCTGCTCTCACCTATCTATCCTCCCTCATACCCAAGTATGTCCCGTCTAGGCCCTTACGATGTGCTGAAGACTTACGTCTATCTTCTGTCCGTACTCCCACCTCTGATGCTCGCCTTCAAGATTTCTCGAGGACTGCACCGTTCCTGTGGAACTCACTTCCCTCCTCTGTTAGATGCTCACCCAGTCTCCACTCCTTCATAAAATTGTTAAAAACGCACTTCTTCATAAAAGCGTATCAATTAAACTGTTAATAGCTCCCGACTGATTCCTCTTCTGCAAATGTCACTAGTCTAATACTATCCTTACCTTTTTGTGTCATTTTACCCCACTCCCTCTAGTATGTAAGCTCATTGAGCAGGACCCTCAACCCCTCTGTTTCTGTGTGTCCAACTTGTCTGGTTACAACTACATGTTTGTTCATCCACCCATTGTAAGGCGCTGCGGAATTTGATGGCGCTATATAAATAACATAATAATAATAATGCGCATTAGGTCACCCCTGCTGGCTAAAGTAGGCAAGATAGGAGAGTAGGAGGACCCAAACCAGGGCTGAGGGACATCGGAGCTGGACCCAGGTAAGTGACAGAAGGTTTTTTTTACCCTTCTGCATCACGGGAGTAGGTAGGAAGGGGTTTGACGGAGGAGGAAGCTATAGTGCCAGGAAAACAAGTTTGTTTTCCTGACACTATAGTTCCCATTTAAGCCAATTCTTGCCTTTCCATCGTTGTCAGTGGGAGCTCTGAGCATATCCCACAAAACTCCACAAATTGGGGATTGATGGAATAATTAGTATGGCACTTGTTTAATTCATGAACGAATAACCAAAGCTACTATTCATAACCAAAACTGCTATTCAGAGAAAGCTGCACAGTAACATCTATTTCCTTAGCAGACAGTTTTTGAAAATTAGTGGGAACCTAAATAGCTTGCATGCATCATACAACTAGTTGCATGCCACGGCATTCAGCAGGTAGTGATGGTGTTGGGCTCATAGTTGAGAGATTTCTGCAATCCCTGCTCAAATAAGACAGAGAATGCTTAGAAAACCCTACCGGTGCCTTGCTTTCACCCTGTAAGGATAGAGCATAAGTGGTTATGTTGCTAGAAGTGTTCATTTTAAGAACATTTTCTATGCTCACACACACTCTAGTTGTAAACAATCTGCCAGTTCTCCCTACATATTGATATCTTCAATGGCAAGTGACAAGATAAACAACGTTTTTAGTTCTAAGTGTAAAACATTTCTTAATTTTAAAGCTTTGTTCTGTTACGTAGGCGGTAAATGACTTTTTATTTTCAGTAATATTGATCACTTTGCTAAATTGTTCTTGCAAACTAAAGACATAGCAATACACTTAAGCAACAACATAAATAAAATTGGGTATTATTTTTAATCTCACGGGTTTTATCAGCATTTAGACATAATCCTTATAAAAGTATTTCCTTTATTGTCAACATGTAAAACCAAAGTAATATTGTTGTCAACTATGTTTGATTTAATTATTTGATTTAAAATAATCCCGTAATTAATTATTAGAAGCCCTGCTAAAAAAAAAACCTGTAAAATTAATGTACGTGGGTGGTAGGTGACAGGTTAGGCTTCCAGCAATATTCATTCGCGTTATGTTTGACCTCCAAAGAGAACATGACTGCTGAACCACTGATACCTTTAACCAGGCTCCATACCCCAGCTGTTAGATTTAGGAATGCAAACCTGTATTCCTAGCCCTAATTAGATTCAGCCCCCACCTCTTTCCTGTTGAAAAACCTCCCCATCTCCTGCAGCTTTATCGAGGAGGAAACATAGAATGTGACGGCAGATAAGATCCATTCGGCCCATCTAGTCTTCCCAATTTTCTAAATACTTCCATCACTGGTCTAAGCCAATGCTTATAGAGGAACATTGGGGATCTGATATGCAAGTCTGGCCTCAGGACCACTGCACCCAGACCACATCATTGAGATAAAATCATCTGTGTGATTTTAGTGATCCTTTTAAAGGCTGATTTGCCCCATGCCTTTCCACAAGCTATTGCTCTGACTTTCCATTGGCCAGATGCAGTGCATGTTTCCCCAAAGCCTACCAGCCAGTCATCACTTTTAGTGCTGCCAGGAACTCCCTCCAAGGCACTGCCTATATCTACAACGGCACTTCCTCAACCACATTTACCCCAGTCTACCTTGCTGCCTGCGCTGTCTCCACACCAACTTGGAGGCTGTCATTCAAAATGTCATGCCCAGCGGCCATATGGTGAACTCCAGCCCACTTCATCAGATCCTAATTGTCCCTCTACAACTTGGTGTGCCTAGCCACCAAACTACCAAATGCTCCATAAAATCTGCTTGCCCACCACCAATCACTTGTGCCTGATATGTAAATAAGACTTCTAAGTCTCGGAAATGATGGTCCACATGTGACAAATGAGGGTCTCTAGCCATGAGAATGTCCTGACAAGGAAATAGTAAATGTCCCAAGAGAGGCTACACATCCTGCATCATTACCTTTTACCTTATCCAATGGTCTACCCCAGAACAATCAGCTACTCATGTGAAAGGTGAAATACCAACTCCATAGTGTTATAAATTTCAATACAGAAAAAGGACAGGATCATCTTCTAAATTTTGAAACTCCAAAATTACTGGACAACGAGTAAAAAAAAAAACACACAAAAGTCCACACAATGTGTACAAATTTTCAACCTCACAAACAGAAAATAATGTGATGAACTAGTGATTAGGACCACCAAACCAGAGACCTCACCCAATGCAAATAGCTAGCAAACATTTTGCAATATTGGAAAAATATTAGGCAACCTTTTGGAAGGCACATGTCAAAATAAGAACTACTCTAAGGTCAACCCAAAGTTGATAGCAATTTTTGTGACTCTGAAGCATCCTAAAAAGCCAACTCAATGTCAGACTTGGCAAATAGATAATTCAGACTCACCTCACTGATTAAGACCAACACCTGATTAAAAAAAGCTTGCTGAATCCTGGTCTTATCTGGACCAATACCATCATTTACAGATCCCACCAAACGGTAGGACAGGTGGTGAATCAGGCAGAACTTCTATGACTTCTTCTTTGGAACAAGAGCAAGTGTAAAATTCCCACGAATTAGGATAATGGAGGAAAGTAAAAGTGCAACATTTTCAGCAACAGCACAACACCAATTTAACTTAATGAAGGTTATCAGAAAACAAAACAGAAATTCAGACTCCACAAATAGAATGGGTAAACCAAGCTAAAACCCCTCGTGTCAGGAAGACAATTACTGTTCTACTGCATTAAAGTTCTAACCAAAGGAGCATCCTTCTAACGCTTACTGGTGACCTCCTCACTACCCATCTCTTCCTGTGCAACTACCTTACACTCACATAACATCCCTAAATGGTGGACATCATGCTCAACTCTGATGTGGAGACACTCATGATGAAATTGACACAAGCCCACCCACTGGCAATGCAAATTTTTATAGAGTGAACAAAACCCCTTCTTTTGTCCCACTGATGCCCCTGAAGTGGAGATGCTGGTGGACTTTTGCAAGGAGCCAGAAGCTGGCCAGTTAAATTGAAAAAGCAGGAGCCACAAGTTGCTATCCTTAACATCAAAACGCAGCCCAGATTTCTTACTTTGTAGATGTAAACAAAAATAGCTAATACTGTAAATGTTATGACTTTTTTCTTCAAAACATATAGTACAAAAATAGTGTGGCATAGAATTAGAATGCCTTAAATATATCTAAAAGCATCTTGTTTTTTTTAAGTTTAGATTAACAAAAAAATTACAATTCTATTTTGTACCTCCTGCCATACTTCTGCTAATTCCTACCAGTATTCAGCATATATGCAGATGTGTTACATCTTATGTCACAACAATTCTTTTTTATAAAAGTTTTTTTTTTTTCTTCCAATGTTAGGTTCATACACTACTTGAAGCATAAAAACGAAATCTTTTTAAATTACGAGACAAAATTATTTGATTGTATCCAATACAGTAATTTTTAGAATAGGAATATCAAATTGTGACGTTATGGTCACTGGAGAAGTTAAATCATTCTTATTTTTATTATTATTTTATTATTTATATAGCGCTAGTAAATTCCGTAACTAACAGACACGTAATTGTAACCAGACAAATGGACGCACAGAAACAGAGGGGTTGAGGGCCCTGCTCAATTTACATGCTAGAGGGAGTGGGGTAAAGTGACACAAAGGGTATAAGTAGGGGTAATGAAATAGTAAATTAAGGTGCGGGAATTAAAATCTGTGGATTGCCTTTAGCATGTGTTTGCAGAATGTCTAGATAAATACGCGGCATGCTTCTCTGAATAGGTGTGTTTTTTTACGGAATGTTAAAGCGGTGGAATGTGGGAAGGAGTCTGACAGAGCGCATTAAGAAATTTTAGAGAATGGGTGTCAGCTCTGGAGAACCGTTGCAGACAGTAGTTAATGATAGCAGGAAGGAGGCGTCAGTCGTGGGCAATATTTGGAAACAAGCAAAGAGATATCGGGATTTATTGATTGCATTCTAGGCTAGGTTCAGATCCCAGAATTGTATTTAATTCCTTTTTCAAACATAATATTTATCAAATCCATTGCAATTATCATCAAGGATGAAGTCAATAAAATAATATAGATGCCTGACATCGACATTTTTTCTTTCCTTTTTTTTTCTGTTCTTTTATGTAGGTAAACATTGATTTTTAGTACAGGAAAAATGATAATAAAATAAAAAAAAGGTGTTGGAGAGAGAGGGCAGGGGTAGGCGGTGATTATTGAGGTTGAATTTAATTTTTAGAGCCAGTAAGAATAGATGGATAGCATTATTCATCATTTCTTTAACCTTTTAACGTCAGGAATATTACAAACTGAATTTAGTGTTAGGAATACATCCAGAACTACCATTTCTTTTTTTTCCAAAAAATATATATTGACTAAAAGCATAGATCTACATTTTCGTTGACCTTTGGCCTTTTTAGAAGGTGAATGGATGAGACGACTTGATGCTACTGCTGTTCTGTCTGTTCTAAAGTGATTGAGTGAGATCTACATTTATAGTTTTTTTCATCTCCTTTCAGCTTTAAAGGACCCTGTTTAAAAAGATCATGGGGTGTCTGGGTTTAACCCCTTAAGGACCAAACTTCTCGAATAAAAGTGAATCATGACATGTCACACATGTCATGTGTCCTTAAGGGGTTAAAGTAGCGGGTATGTATTATACACACACAAATCCCAAAAAGGTGTGTATAATAAAACCCTATTTTGGAATTTATATCACTTGAAGTGTTATGGGGGTTATTGCACTTTTTAAGGTGCTGCTTGATATATAATTACTTGCAATTTTATTACATCAAATACTTTTTTTTATTGAAGATTTGCAATATTTTTAAAAACTGTAAAATATATAACAATAATAATATAAAAAAAAGAAACCGAGGAATAAAAAAAAGTACAATAGTCGTCCAATAATGCACAATATATACAATTATACCATGATTAATACCAAAAATAAATACGATATAATACAATAAGAAGACAATGTTGTATAATAATATCTGTGATGATAATGTTTATAATCAATATTCATGTCTGACGCTGTCCTCCCACATTGCCCATTCATGTCTCAGAATATTAGCTTTTTCCGATGGTGGTCTTTTTTTCATCTAATTTTATTTCAGCGCCATTTTTTTCTTATTATTTTTCTTACTATACACACATACTAAAGAAGCAATGATCGTGTCCGAGTGTTTATTTATTTTTTTAAAAGACATTACGGTAGAGTTGGAAGGTGGTGTCAGGGAGCAGCGCCTCTAGCAACATTTCCAAACTCGGAGCAATATGGAGGAGAAAAAGAAAGGCACAGATATGGTGTAGTATGTTAGACCAGTGGTGTTTTATTATTATTTTTTTAATTTTATTTTGTTTTTATTTATTTATTTATTTATTACGGTAGAGTTATTTGAGAAGTCACTGTTCCAGCTTTTTTGGAACTCTCTACTCAAATTTTAAGTATGGCATCGTGGAGTGAAACTGGTGATCCTCATTTATAGCGTTTCCTACTTCTGAAACTCACGCATTATAAAACATCACATTCCCTGTTAGTCATTGTTATGCAGCCTTTCAAAGAGAATACCATTCAAACGCTTAGCTTGGAGGGGTAGAAACAATTACATTATTGATTTAATGCAGACGGGCTAAGGACTTTTCGGACTGAATTGGAGAGAGAAACCTTTCAGGGTTGTGTTCAGGCATTGAGCCTCCATTTGGACTCAATGCTCTGTGGTGTTACATATACATATTACGAGGTAACTAGCAGAGCTGTGCTGCTAACTGATATGTTCCTTATTCAATTCCGTAGGCTATACATTAATCTGGATTATACTTATATTGTAATACAATATGTTTTGGAAATGTTATGTAACATTAAAGAATTAAAATAACAGTGCTTTCAGAAAACACTATTTTTGGCCAGACTAACCCTTTCTATAGTTGTCTCCCTGCAGTCCGATCCTCCTCTGCTGACATCACTCGGGCTTAAGGAAGGGCGAGGGCGGCATGGAGGGGCTGCTATTGTTGGCTGTTTGTCGCCAGCATGCTGAGCTTGCTGATGATTGACATTGAATTTTCAAAGAATTGACATTAGCTGCCTGGAGCTGTTGTGCCAGGCTGGCTCATGACGCCTCAATGATGTTGCAGCAGCAGGGGGGTTAAACTCAGTATGTGCAGTGTTTCTTTTCCAAAATGCTCACATACAAACTCACTGAAGTGGTCATGGTGCTTGGAATAACCCATTAAAATAGGCGTAGCATGGCTGCTGTATCACTGCACATCTCTAGGTATTATGGAAACATTTTTCTAGCTCAGCTAGCCTACAATTTCCAATTTCCTTGTCAGTTCTCCTCAATTCCCAGTTTAATGAATACTATAAACCCTATTAACTCGCTGCTTCCAATATGTGCATTTTTTCCTACCTGTTCTTTGAACAGATCCTAGCTATTTCTCTGCTTTTAATGCACACTTAAAGAGACACTTTTTTCAGGCAAACCTTGAACAAACAATGATGTTTTAATGGCATGTAATATTTAAAGGGAAGCTATAGTGTCAGGAAAACAACACACACCTGTGGTTCAGAAAGTGTTAAAAACCCCTTCTGTCACGTACCTGAGTCCAACCCCGATGTCACTCGGCACTGGTTAGGGCTCCGCCTCGAGCAGCGGTGACCTAATGCGCATGCACAGTAATTGCCGCGCTAGCAATAGTATTTCCCTCATAGGAGAGCATGTATAATGCTTTCCTATGAGGTTTTACATGATGCTGGATGTCCCCATGCATGGCATTACAATGTCCAGCGTCAGTTAGGCGACCAAAGTCCCTCTAGTGGCTTTCTGGTAGACAGCCGCTTGAGATGGAGTAAATACTCAAAGGTAATTATTGCATTTGCTTAAAAACTGCAATAATTACCTTTGCAGGGTTAAGGAACCTGGGACTATGCACCCAGATCACTTCAATAAACTGAAGTGGTCTGAGTGCCTATAGTGTCCTTTTAAGACACATGTCATTTTACCTTGCACCAACCTTGGCCGTTCTTAATTGTGCTGCATGCTGTCTGCCTGCTGTGCTATAAAAGGAGCCCTGACTATGTCACATGTCCCCATTTCATATAAAAAGGGTCTGTTCAGTAACATTCAGAGACCGTCTTCATGGTGTCCACTCATTGGCGATTGCTGCCAATTCTGACATTGCTCCCCCCAGTCTGATCAGCTGTTGGTTAGAGTAAAATTGAATTCTACATGTAAAATATTTTAACGTCAGTTAGATCAAATTGCGTGCTCCTTTAATAAACACCCGTGCGCTTATAATTTGTTATCTGCTGATTAAACAGATCATTGAGAATGGATTTCAGTCTAAGCGTTTGTACCAGAGTGTCACAGTGAAGGGGTAGATTCATACATTCTCACAGGCTGGAGTTGAACCCTTCCTATTCTAATTTAATGGTATTTGAGTATCCTAAATTGGCCGTTTGTGCTTGTTACAGATGAAATTCGTACTTGAATACCGATAACTAAAATAGGAATAAGGAGACATGGCAAGTTATAGAATAGAAATTATTTGGTTATCTCAGTTGGTGATTCTCTGCAGCCTTAGAGTCTTTCTAAATCATTATGAAAGCTCTTCATTTAAAATCTTAAAGGGCAACTGTCACTTACAAGGATGTTTTTAAATTTATTTTTATTTATTTATCTCTATATTCAATAAATATGTATGCGTGTAAAATGTGTGAACAGTAAAATGAAATGTAGAATTCCACACTTCTTCCCTGTCCTACTGGATGCTGCCATCTTGGCTCCCTGTTAATAATTGGTATAAGTTCTGTCCTTTGCACCTGGTAGTCAGCATAGAGAAAGCATACAGAGAAAAGGAGTGATAAAACAATGTATCCCTTTCTCCTCTCATTTGCAATGTTTGTCCTGGTTTTGCCTGAATCTTTAAAGGGACACTATAGTCACCAGAACAACTACAGCTCATTGTAGTTCTTCTGGTGAGGCTTTGTGCTGTAAACATGTTTCTTTTACAAACTAGGGACACCTCAAGTGGCCATTCCTTAGATGGCTACTAGAGGTGCTTCCTAAGGCAGTGCTGCACAGTCATATAGTGTCTCCCCTCTCTGCATGGAGACACAGAACTTTCCTCAAAGAGAGACGTTAATTAAGTACATCTCTATGAGGAGATGCTGATTGGCCAGGGTGGCATTTGGTCCTACTCCTGCCCCACCTCTTTGGCAATCTCAGCTAATCCAATGCTTTCCTACGGCAGAGCATTGTAATTGGCTCAGATCATCACTTCTGATGATGTCAGCCAAGGAGGCAGGTCAGGGGCAGAGCCAGCACCTGCAGACTGGAATAAAAGTAAGGTTTTACTATAGGGGGGCTAGGTAGTAAATACATATTTGTGTTCCTGACCCAATAGTGATCCTTTAACATTAATTTGAAAGAAAACAAAGCATTTTATAAGAACAAGTCTAACGCAAGTTTAGGTGGTTTTTAAGGTAAGTGACCGTTCCTCTTTAAGACTAATCCACGTTGAAGTCACTAATATCTGAAGTCTGGACTAATATGAAAATCTAACTTTAGAGAGCTATTTATGCAGGGTGGCCCAAAAGTAGGTATACAGTTGAATCAATTCATAACAAAGTGGCAGTTACATTTCAGGCATTGAAATATCAGTGTGGCAGTTAGAAAGAGTAGTAGGTAATAGCAGATAAAATAAATAATTTTCTTTACTTTTATTGTGAATGATGACAGCGAACTTGAGTCAAAAACAAAGTGGGTTCTAAAGGAATACTGGAAGTCTGAAAATGCCGATCAGCATATTCTTTTCAGCTATCACACTGATATTTAGATGCCTGATATATACTGCCTTATTTATCTAATTTTGAGCCCCATACATTTTCCTTTATCCCTGTTCCTTTAATGCCCTGGCATTTGCTGTGTCTGTGGCTTAACAGCATACCCAAAAAAAAAAATAACGGCTCGGGACATACACTTTCTGTTTCAATCATTTACACCAGCGTTCTCTTGATCTATTCCGCGAAAAGACTCTGGGGATATGTACAGTGATGATTTTTGGCCACAAATGGCTGTAGAAGCAATATAACAAAGTGGGGACTTTGCAAATGTGGTGGCTGGAATATCGGTGAACTAACAGACTGTCAAATGCAGTTAATCAGCATGCAGCTGCAAGTTATGTGTCAAGGGGGCACAAGGGGAATCCAAGTTATTAGCACAGATTTCATTATACCAAATATAATGAAGTGTAACTCAGGGTATGATAGACAATTTAGGCACCGTTTGGGAGGGGAATTTTCTGACACTTAGCAGGGGAATAGATTTCATGTTATTATAGGGAAAAATATTTGCATATATTTCCTTGGAACTCTGGGCTTGGTAAAAATGGTTCTACATCAAACACACATTGAGTAGTATGTCCTTATTTATTGTCATCTGTAAGGAAGAGGATTGAAGTAAACAGTAAAGGAGAAATGTCTTTAAATGTCTTAAAGGAGAACCAAAGATTCTGTAGTATTTTGTTACTTATCCCCTATATATTTAACAAATGTGTTTTTGTGACGTCAGAAAAATACAATGAATTGTTGAAATTCACCCCCCCTCCCTCGTATTGACCTTCGTCCTGGACTTCGTGCATTTATCATGGCCCCCTAAACTGTGCCCTTTTTTGTCATTGAAATTATTACCTAGAGGTGGAAAAAAATAAATAATGAGGAATATTTATCACAGAGTTCTGAAAAGTGGCAGTTATATTCTGTCATTATACACACACAAAAAAAGTAGGTCCCAAAGTAATTATACAGCAGCTCAACACACCAGTGAGGTATCCCCTTCACCTTCGCACATACAATAATAATACACAATAAATAGGTGGAGCTGTTAACAAAAAATACTTCCCTCTCTTCAAAATTACAGCAAAAGGAGCTGAAACAGAAACAGAGGGAGATACAATAGTGTAAATCTGACAAAATGGAATATACTACTATCTCTTTAAATAGCACACTCACAAAGGCAGAGCCATAAGGTAACCTGGCTCTGGTCTGGATATCAATAGGATCCTTAAGGGGAGATACAAACCCCACTCCAGATGATAAGAAGGATAGTTCAGGAATAGTGATGTCGCGAACCGTTGAAGCTGCCTTCAACATGGATGCTGTCCAGGAGGTGGGAGGGTCTGGGAGGGAGGGTCTGCTGGAGATTGGCCGGGATGTGTCAGCTGACCGGAGTTCGCCGTGAGCCGTTCGCGGGAAGTTCGCGAACGGTTCGCGACATCACTATTCAGGAACAATAAATACTTAAAAAGTAATAATTTATTCCAAAGATAAAACAAAAGCATATAACAAAGTCCAATAGTCAACAAAACGCGTTTCGCCGAATAGGCTTCCTCAGTTGGTGGATGTTGGATATCAAGAGTCCTTTTACTCCTTTTATATGGTTTGAACCAGGATTTTGAATTGTGCCACTTTTTATGATACCTTCTCATATTAGTATATTATGTCATTATTTCAAATTGTGTTTAAAATAGTCTAAATAGCGATGATTTTCTTTAATAGTAGATTCCGCAGAAATTTCCGTTTCAGAAAACCATCAAGTTTACAGTAGCAGGAAAAAGAGAAGTGAAACAGATCATTTTTCTGGAGGAAACTGGTGAAAGATGTCATAAACCTGTTGTGATGGCGGAAAATTGTGTATATTTAAAAACGATGGTAAGGGCATAAAAAAAAACCAAACAAACAGGTGAAAATATCTGATAAACTTAATAAACTGTATCAAAAACTCCCAAAACGGGTGAGTTGATGTTTCTTACATCCGAACACTGCAAATACCATGGGGGAAGCAAATGAAAGTTTAATTAGTGATTTGCTGTATTCAGTAACATGGACAAGGTATTGTCGTACTAAAACATGGAGATTACTGTGCGGTAACAATGTGTAAATGTTTTACTCACTAAACGTTACATTTTCAATTTACTACAATTTATTGTTTAGTGATCATACTCCCAGAGAAATATACTTATTAAAATAAAAAAAATAAAAAATAGAAAATTCAAAAACCCAACAGGATTATTCACTAAAGTGAGAATTGTGAGTAATTCAAAGTGAAGTTGAAATTTAGGTCAAAAAGCTGATTGTCAAATTCAGTTGTGCTTTCATTTCCGCTAGTCTGGCCTTAGATGTGAGTTCACTTTGAATTCCTAACAATCCTCACTTCTTACTTTGTATATTTTTGGGTAAGACAAATGTAAGAACAGTTTAGGAACCAAGCTTACAGTTGTGGAAGTAATTTTACATGTTCTTTGTTCATGTACTTTTTTGTGTTAAATAGAGCTCTGTGCTAATTCCCCCCCCAAATAATTAGTTCGTAATCTTGCATTACCTACAGCAATTTAGTTTAACTATTGGCAAAATTGAGATTCTGGATGTAATGCAGATCTTCTGCTGGGCTGGACACGACTACCTGGAGAACGCAGGTAAATGTCAAATTATTCCAGTTTGATTCTTAAAAGTGGGACAGTGCCTGGGGAGCCCTTTAAAGGTACACTGTAGGCACTGTAACTACTTCAAGTGGTTATAGTGTCTGGAGTCCATTCAGCATTACACCGTTTTTAATATTTTAATGCTAAATGAAAATCCCTAGCAGTCCATCCCCTCTGTGCTGCTTGGACAAATGAGGAAGTATTAGACTGAGCAGCAGTGGGCAGCTGTGATTGGCTGAGAATGTCAGCTGTCCGCATTCAGCATATCACAGTGCCCATTGCAGGTATGAATTGGTATGTGTAGAAGGAAGTGTGTAATCTCTGCCTTAGCCATACCTCCATTTAATAACAAACTGCTCGGAAATGGTTTAACACTGAATGGAAGGAAAGTACCAGGGGACTCCTGGCACTATAACCAATTCAATTTGATGAAATGGTTATTGTGCCTGCAGTGACAATTCCCCTTTCCTCATCTCAGTCAACACTATTGTATCTATTTACAAATTGCTGTATGAACATGTGTGTTGGCCATTCTTCCATAGTGACATACATGTTCCTCAGTGTGCCCACGCTTAAAGAACCAGTACAGTGCCAGGAAAACATTAAAGGACCACTATAGTGCCAGGAAAACATACTCGTTTTCCTGGCACTATAGTGCCCTGAGGGTGCCCCCACCCTCAGGGTCCCCCTCCCGCCCGGCTCTGGAAAAGGGAAAGGGGTTAAAACTTACCTTTTTCCAGCGCTGGGCGGGGAGCTCTCTGCCTCCTCTCCTCCTCCGTTACGCCCCGCCGGCTGAATGCGCACGCGCGGCAAGAGCTGCGCGCGCATTCAGCCGGTCACATAGTAAAGCATTCATAATGCTTTCCTATGGACGCTGGCGTGCTCTCACTGTGAAAATCACAGTGAGAAGCACGCAAGCGCCTCTAGTGGCTGTCAATGAGACAGCTACTAGAGGATTAGGGGGAAGGCTTAACCCATTCATAAACATAGCAGTTTCTCTGAAACTGCTATGTTTATTAAAAAATGGGTTAACCCTAGCTGGACCTGGCACCCAGACAACTTCATTAAGCTGAAGTGGTCTGGGTGCCTAGAGTGGTCCTTTAAGTCTCTGAATTAGGTTTCTCTGAAACTGCTATGTTTTCAGCTACAGGGTAAAAACTAGAGGGACCTGGCACCCAGACCACTTCATTGAGCTGAAGTAGTCTGGGTGCCTATAGTGGTCCTTTAAGGCACCATTGGAGTAACATTAATATGCATTGTATGCCATGCCTGGCCTAAGCCTTGAAAGCTAGGCATATGATTCAAAGTGGAAAAAAATTGCTCGGTCACACCCCCCACCATCCGAATTTAGTATTTCATAAAGATAAAATCTCACATTGATTGTGTTGGAATTCCACTGAAATAAATAAATAAAAATACAATCTATGGAGCATTCTGCGGTCTCCGGTATTCCTCATAGATCTCAGTGTTGTACTTTCGCGCATACGTGACCTGATATGGGCTCCTGGCAGTGAAGCTCCAGGAACTGAGAAGGACTAGATGAAAGACCATTAGAGGTGGCTGCGAAGGACAGGTTAGAGTAAGTAAAACCCCATGCAAAATATGAAAAGACCCCAGACGGTGACAGGGCTTCATGAAAACATTGTTCAAGTGCATTCTGTGTGTGCGTGTCCTTTCTTCATTCATTAAATAATCACAAACTTCTTACTCTGTAAAACCTGCCCAAATAATCTCTCTGCCCCTCCACATTTTAGCAATATTAGTATACAGTTCGTAGAATGTGCTTTTATTGCCACATACACTCTGCGATCCTCTGATCCGCACATTGCTCTCTATGCACCTTACAGATAAGAACATGCTTGACTCAACATCGCTAAAACACACATTTCTGTCAAATTCAATATACTATAGAGAAAAATCCCTGGCACCCTTGCTAAAGCCAGAGTAATGGATGTGTCCAACTCTTCTTCTCAGCATCCAACAACTAATTTGAAATTCTGTTAAGCTCCATATCTCCCGGGTTAAACAGACTTTAAAATTAAATTAGGTTCCTCCAGCTGCACATGGAGCACACAGCAGCATTATTATTCTCTTATTTTATTTCATATAAACCTACGATGGCTCCACAGATTGATTATTGAATTGTTTGCTCCCTGAATTCACTAAGCAAGTATAAATTCGATGAGTAGATCAGGCGCTCGGTTAATTGTTTGTGCTGGTGGTATGATTGTAAAACTGGATTGCTGTCTGTTTAGATGGACTGGTCCACATGAAGCATTTGGCTTAACATAAACTAAAAAATATTCACAGTGTATAATATTCCTAGTAAAGAAAATGTCTTGGTTTTGGCCGAACCCCTTTTTAAAAGGACACTAATAATAACTTGATATAAGAGTACTGACAAATGTGTTCCTACTTTTATGGTAAAGGAAATGCTTACTTTGTGGGACCTTACTTTATTCAGTTAACAGTGCTGCAGTAAGAGCCTGTCGAGGCTGGTGTCCATCATTGGCCCTATTCCATGGATTATGGCCATGCTTGCACTAGGACTTCCCCCATTGGAAAGCATTGTATAATGCTTAACTGTGGGGTTTTGGGTGACGCTGGATGAACTCTTGCCTCAAGTCGACTAACGATTCAGAAGTCCTTCTAGTGACTTTCTAGACAGACAGAAACTAGAGGTGGAGTTAACCCTGGCAGGTAATTATTGCACCTTATCAAGAATTGCAATAATTACGATTGCAGGGTTAAGGGACCTGGGACACTGCACCCAGACCACTTCAATGAGCTTAAGTGATCTGGGTGCCTCTAGTATCCCTTTAATACAACCCTGTCAGTGACCGTGAGTTGCTAGGCAATATTTCAACATAATATATAGATAGTCACTATTCAGTAAATAGACAAATTATTCACTAAACTGTGAGTTTCTTAGAATTGATTTCACATTTAAGGCCAAAATATCTAAAGCTCGAAGTAGTACAATTCCTGTTGTGGTTAGTGCGTCCTAATGTTTGCCGTTCGCTTGTCATTTTCCACATTCCCCACTTTGTTGAATCATCCTGCATATTTAAAGTGATATAAACATAGCAATAAGATGTGTAGTGGGACCCAACGATCAGTTACTAAACGTGTTTACAGATGTAGTCTGGATAAGTGACAAAGTGCGCAGGAAAGTTAAGTGCGGTCTCATAACATTCATAATAAATAAAGTAACCAGTTCCACATTAAGGTGTTACAGAAGATTTCTTCGTTTTAGACAAGCGACTGATAACTGTTACATTGTATTCAGTACCCTATCCAACAATTCTGTGAGATTATCACTGCTGTGAATGGTCCTTGTTTTCATACAAACCATGTCAATGGCCCCTGCAATTCTCCGACTTTGATTTTATGAAATATTGATTAGAATCAAAGAAAATTTTAAATATTGAATCTCAGAAACTTAACCTAACCCCCTCAACACCCACCTCTCCCCTCCCCCCCCCAAAAAACCAATTGTTGGCTTTTTGAAAAACAGCAAATCCCTTACCTTCGGAAGACGTTTTTGGCACTTACAGTTCTTTCAAGATATTTTGTGCTAGCCAATCGGAATAATGCCTTTATACTCTTTTAAGGTAAAGGTATTTGTGAGACTGTTTAGGAAACACTCATCCTTGGCCATTAGCCATTTAAGTGCTTGCCCGGGGAGCTTAGCACATTCCTAAAAGCCTAATAGAACCTACAGTCTATTGATTTTTTTTTGATTTTTTTTTGTACTCTTGAGTATTCTTCTCACAAGTTATATTCGTGTGCTAGTTAAGCAATGCACATATTAATTTTGTTTAATTTTTTTTTAAGCCTACGGAAGCTAACCTTTGAATAAAGATATTAATTATTGGTCTTTTAGGCCACAATTATATTACAAATTATACATATCTGGTAACCGTTTTCTCAGAGTACACTGGGGAACACTGCGTTGTGTACTTTTCAAACAAATTAACATTTATTAGAGACATCTGGGGCAATATGCTATGAAATGTATGTTAATGAAATCATACACAATCCATCAGGAAAATCTGGATGTGAAAGCTTGAATGACAATAAATCAGTTATCTTACAGTTATTACACTGAGATGGCAGGGTATTGCCTTGTGACAAGTGTCTTTTATATAAAATAAATCATTGAAATCTTTTGAGGAAGAATCAGGATGACCTCCGATACTTGGAGATGATCACCAAAATAGGAATTATCTGACTGCTTGGAAGATCAAATGTTTCCTGTAGTGCAGTGGTTCCCAACCCAGTCCTCAAGTACCCCCTACCAGTCAAGGATTTAGGGATTACCCTGTTGTGTCTAAAATATTTATTTATTTATTTATTTATTAACACCTTAGACACAACTGGGTAATCCCTAAATCTTGGACTGGTAGGGGTTACTTGAGGACTGGGTTGGGAACCACTGCTCTAGTGCAAAGCTCCAAAAATATGATAAAATATCAAATATCATATAATGTTTTTGAGACCTACTTGCATTTTAAACATAATGGTGTATGAGAGACAGAGACACAGGTCAAACAAGCAAACAATCTAATGTGATGATGATAATTATGATTTACTTCCTAGACTTTTTTTTTTCCAGAGAATCAGACTTCAGTAAGAAATTAAAGGGGCACTATAGTCACCGGAACAACTACAGCTTATTGAATTTGTTCTGGTGAGTAGAATCATTACCTTCAGGCCTTTTGCTGTAAACACTGTCTTTTCAGAGAATATGCAATATTTACATTACAGCCTAGTGATAACTTCACTGGCCACTCCTCAGATGGCTGTTAGAGATCCTTCCTGGGTCATGGTTGCCTAAAATGCATCCAAACATTCAGTGTCTCCCCCCTCTGCATGCAGACACTGAACTTTCCTCATAGAGATTCATTGATTCAATTAATCTCTATGAGGAGATGCTGATTAGCCAGGGCTGTGAATTGAATTGTGCTGGCTCTGCCCCAGATCTGCCTCTTTGTCAGTCTCAGCCAATCCTATGGAGAAGCACTGTGATTGGATCAGGCCACCACTTCTGATGATGTCAGCAGACTGCCTGTTTTTCTGAGGCAAACAGCATGCAGACAGGCTTGAATACAGTAAGATTTTGCTATATTTATAAAGGCAAGAGGGGACCAGGGTGGATAGATGGTGGTTTTAACCCTATAGGGTTAGGAATACATGTTTGTAGTGCTCCTTTAAAGTGGCTCTGTCACCTATTGACCCCAGATGGTGACAGCTACGTTTGCATTCCAGTGGCTACGGGTTTTACTTACCTGAACTTTTTCCACATTGGTCACCACCATCTTTTTCCGCAAGGTGCTCTTTAGTTCCTGGAGCTTCATCTGCCAGGAACCGACATCAGTGCTCTCTACATGTGCAAACTGAAGTTTATGGTTGATCATGCAAGACAGTTTGATCCTCCATAGAAAGAGACCTTTTCTCCTCAGCTGTCACTAGTTACAGCTGATAGCTCGACAGTGGTAACTCTGCGTTTTTGTCACGCGTAGGAAAAATACTTATAAATAGTAGTGCCTACTTTGTTTAATGACACCTCTTTACTGAATTTACAAAACAGTCTTTATGAGCATTTCGTAAAGATTTTATCTTTATAAATTACTATTTTTTTCGTATGTGTTTGGGATTAGTGACAGAGCCACTCTAAATCATGGTCACTGATTAAGAAATAAACAGATTAGAATAAATTAATAGGTTCACCCTGTTATTCTGTAAAATGCGTTGCACTTAAATATAGGCAAATTTCAACCATTTTGCTCATACATGTAACACACGTAATCTTTTACATAAGATGACTTTGCTGTCACTTTCTACAAGTAAACACTGCCTTTTCTCTAAAAAGGCGGTGTTTACATTTAAAAAGCCTGCAGGGAAAAGCTATTGACACCAGAACAACTACATCAAGCTGTAGTGGCTCTGGTGACTATGGTGTCCCTTTAATTTCAGCTGCCATAGAATTGTAAAATGTATTTCCAAGTTGTTTTATTATGTTATAGAAACTTAAAATGTTTCAGCAAGATTGACTGCAAAGGGGTTTTGTTACTTCTGATGCCTCGTAGTAGTCCTTTTTGTTGGGTAAACAGCTTTATTTTGTGCATGTTTTGTTTTGTTTTTGCATTAAGCCAAATCTGTTTTACTGACAGCAGAATTGATGCATTTATTTACTTGAAATGTCATTAGAAACTGATTTCAAAATCCCACAGCTTACTGTTTAAAAAACAAAGAACATTTTGTTCCCACATTTGTTGTATACGCATGCTGAGCAGACAAAGGCAATGGTCTTTAAACGTAAATAAGGTAGCTTTGCGTCCAAAAGGAAAACGTAACCATATAATACACTTGTGACCACAAAACTCCTACGTTGATGGACAATTACAATGTAACGGCTAATTTAATTCATTACTCAATGGGTTCCACCTGGGAGACTAGAAATTGAATGTCTTCTACAGTCCAAACATTATTTAGTTTATTGTACAAATCTATAATCCTAACCGTTACTGTAACTTATCATTAACATGGAAAACAAATATCACACCAAATCTAGATTTGCCATAGTAATTAGCCACTAGGTGTATAAATACAAGCAATGTTTTCTTTGGAATATTAATAAATAAATAATTGTTTAAATTGTTTTCTAATCTATAAAGATAATTCAAGATGACATTTGTTATAAATCCCTCATTTAGATTTGTAATGTCATTTTTAGAGGATAATTTAACTAGCTGGCCTCTAGATCAGGGGTGCCCAGAAGGTAGATAACCACATGTTTTAAAACTACAGCTTCCATGATGCGTTGTCATTTTAAAGACATTCTAAACGCAACATCTGCAGATCAGCCTTTTTGGCACCCCTGCTTTAGATGATCGAATAATGGACAATAAACTCATAGCAAGTGATTGGCTGGGGGACATTGATACAGACTAGGTCCCAGTGCATTGCTGTAATTGTGAGTAGCAAAAATAGGGTTCATGCCAAATGCGGGGAGTCCGATAGTAAAGCTTAGAAACAGATACCCCAGTTTTAAATCATTTGTTTGTAAAAAGAATGTAAAATTGGTATAGCTCTGAAGTCAATCATATGCCTCCCCTCACCAGGTTTAGAAGCATACATTCAGAAGCCGCAGTCTTAATACATTACTAAATCTGACATCTCAAAAACCACCAAACTGCCTCAACAGCAACAAAAATTATAGTTCCCTATACTTGCAACACAACCACATATTTGTGATTTTAAACATTGCTACATTCATTTATCAGTACTTTCTTACAAACCATAATCTCCAGTGTGAATTGGGGAAAGCCTTAAAAGAACACCGTACGTACTATATAAGCATCACAGTGTGCTGTTATGGTTATAGTGCAAGGAGTACCTTTCCACCCTCCCAGGACAAATATACCTAAGATCTGCCGAAAAAGTCACGTTCCAGATGTCCCAAACGAAATTACGTTTTCAAAAAATGTTTGTGCCGTGTGCAAGTCGACTAAAGATATCTGGACTTTTTTCACTGATTTAGCCACTAAAAATTGATATCTGCTACTCCCCTGGTGTGAGCATGGATTTAGCCCTACTAACACCAAATCTGCAGGACGTGTCATAACGCCCTAAACACACAAAGGCCCATTATAGTTATAGCATAATGACACGTCCCAACGTCCTTAAAGGGATTCTATAGTGCCCTCTGACCCTCCACTACCTCGCAGACCCCTCCCCACAGAAAGGGTTTAAAAACCTTGTCACTTAGCTGATTCCAGTCTACGCTCGATCGATGCTCCACCTCCTCCGACGCCACGGGCGCATTCGACATTCCCCAAAGGAAAGCATTGCCTCAATGTTTTCCTATGAGGCTGATTCTGAATGTCCTTATGCAAGGTTTCATTTAGAATCCCTTAGATTCTCGTAAGCGTCTCTAGTGGCTGTCTGGTAGACAGCCACTGAAGGCAGTTTTACTCCTGCAAAGTAATCATTGCAGTTTCTCAAAAACTGCAAAAATGTACATTGCAGGATCAAGTGGTACAGGAACACTGCATCTAGACCACTTAAATGAGATGAGGAGGTCGGGGTGCCTGTAGTGCCCCTTTAAGGGACCAAGAGCTCCTCATTGCTGACTGTAATCAGTAGAATCAGAAAATGGAATGGTGAGTTCAAGCCCAAGTTATTTTAGAATGCAACCGATCTGTGCAGTTAACATTATATATACCCTACTCACACAAGCAATCCTTAGAGAGGCTTATGACTATTAGAAGCATCGGGTCACTGACCTTGCATATCATATTCACTTGCTTTACACACATTCTGATATTCTTTGCATACGCATTGGCACATACTCTCACTTTACTGCACTTGCTTTGCCTTTCTTGTTAAATGCGTTTCCGCCGTCTGGCCATTACACGTTTGCTAGATAAGTGTCTTTTCATTTGTTCTCACATTTGGAGAACCCACTCTGATACTTATTTACACTGTGCCTCCTATACATGCACATACATTCATTCTAGTGCTCATTATTGCATGCTGTACACCAGCCAAGACTTGCATATGTCTAAGGGCAGATGACCTGTGCTGAAAGATTTTTTTTTGTTTTTTTTTATAATGATGCATCATCTTTTTCCTGACTATAATGACTTTTGAAGTACTCTCTTGCAATACCGAAAGATATGTTGTGTGACATTTAGCCCTGCCATTTCTGTTTAAAGAGAAATCATCATTTTACTGAATTTTGAATATTATGTTCACTTTTGTCTTCTATTACACAAACTTGTGTTTGTGAGGTCTGAAGAGAAAATTGAATATACACGTCTACACAGCTGTATTTATCCCCATCTTGGCTCCATGTCAATCATTATGGCAAGCTCTGCACCTGTCACTCAGCATTGAGAGAGTGTAGTACTTACCCTACTTTTTATGTATTAAATAAAATGCAGATTTCAGACACTAAAAACAAGAGAAAACTCAGACACTAAAAATAATTAATAAAAACAAAGCAGAGTGAAAAAGCAGCTTTAACTTGAGTGATTTTCAGTGTGATTCTGTATTTCCACAGAAGTGACGGCCCCCTTTAAGGTACGTCTTATCCTGGCTCACAAGCAATTATGTTTCTGTAACATGTGGCCCTTAGCCCCTTAAGGACACAGTTGCAGAAATAAAAGGGAATCATGATGGAATATTTCCGTCATGTGACCTTAAGGGTTTAAGGGTGACCTTCATAAAACTTGAATTGGGCGCTTGTTATTGTATGCAAGCATCTTGGTTGTGGTGGTTGTGGTGTCAGAGGTGTCCTGGCACTCCACCCATTATAAGGAGTCAAACTATTTTAGAACACTATAACCTCTTACTGGAGTCCCCTGGGCACCATTCCCTGCCTCTACTACTGCTCGTTGAGAGCTGAAAGCAGTGTCTGGCGGTGCAGGGCTAACAGAGGTTGCTGAGTTGGAGCTCTTGGCTCTCACTGAACTGTAGAGGAGGCAGGGAGTGGACCTTAGGTCAGAAGTCAAACTCTTATGGTACCATAAACACTACATCACTTATATAATCTGTCCCATAAACATTAACACCCTTTGCTCTGTGAGCTTCTCTTCATAGCGTGTGAACCCCAATTCTTTTAATACACATTTACTAAGAGGCTATTTTAGTCTGATGGCAACACTGAGAACAAAGCTGCAGGAGACCAAGTAATATATTCCATCACAGTTTGTATGAGTATTTCAACTTTTGCGTCACGAGTCAAAAAGTGACCCTGGTAGAGCTTGACTAGTGCAACATCTGACATATCGTATATTTCCGCCAACTCTAAAGCTGGCTCCTTTATCATAGTACATATTTACATAGTTAGAGACGTGTCCATCAAGTTCAGCCTTCCTCACATCATTTTTGATATTGGTCCAAAAGAAGGCAACAATACAATTTAAAGCACTTCCAATTTTGCAACAAACTAGGGGAAAAAGCCATTACCTTACATTTGAAAAATTAAATCATTGAATATTCTGTTTTTGCAAGTATGCATCTAGTTGCTGTTTAAACATCTGCACAGACTCTGATAAAGCCACTTCTCTAGACAGATAACTATCTGCCTGTTTCAAAAAACTGATCTGATACTTTCCACCTTTCATCTATTCCACCCACTTTCATTGCTGGGACAGTTTCCATAAAGGTGAAAAATCTCAAATCAGTGTGAAACAGAACATCTACCTACACCTACAATTAGACATTCCCGATATACATTGGAATATTCAGCAAGTCTTACCATTAGCTGCATAATGTCTTTCTTTTACACCAAACTCCTAAATTCTTCCTAAATATGCTCGCACCCATGATTGACTCTCAGGCTAAATAAATTCAAGTCGCCAGAAAAAAAACTATTGATTTAACTGATTTAGATCATTTTGTCAGTTCATTGCATCCTTTTATTTACCTATCAGGGTGGTTGGATGATTTTTGCGAAAAAAGCCACATTTCATTTTAAAACAATTTCTTGGAAATGTCTTGAGATCGAATTTGCAATGTCTTTGCCTTTTGTCTACTTGGATTGTGGAGTGACTGAATGCACCGGCCACTTGCTTTCACTTGCTGAAGTGTGCTTTTTCAGGAAATCAGAGCGAGCTCAATTAAATTTTTTACATATTTGTCCAAAATGTATTAATTTAATATTAAACAAACTGAATTTGTAAAAATACACGTTTTAGAGACTGTAGTCCATGTCTCTGTCGAGAGTGGTTTATTTCAGTAAAATGCTTTTATTTAACATATTTATAAATGATCTTGAAGTGGAAAGTTATGTTTCAGTTTTTACATATGACACAAAACTCTGTCAAATAATACAATGTGAGCAGGATATTGATTTGCTGCAGAAGGATTTTGATAGATTGGGAGACTGGGCACTTAAATGATTATGGTAAAGAATGCACAATCAATTTACACACTAGATGATAGTGAATTAAGGATAACAACACACGAGAAGGAATTGGGAATTGTTTAGACAACAGGCTAGGCAACAATGTGCAATGTCAATCAGCAGTTACTAAGGCCAGTAAGGTTTTTTGTTATATATAAAAGGGGGCATTAATTCTTGGAATAAAAATATTATTTTGCCTTTTTATAAATCACTGGTAAGACCAATCCTTGAATATGCTATGTTCTAAAGACAGACATTAAGGCACCCAGGGCCGGCCTAAAACATTGTGCTGCCTGGGTCCAAGGATGAAATGCTGCCACTCACCCACCAAAACCATGCACACAAAAACACGCACATTAATTTATTCAGTGTCTGTAGTGAATGCTGGGTCTTTGTGTAGTGGATGCAAAATATGTGTTGTAGTGGATGCAGTGTCTATGTTTGTATTGTGGATGCAGTGTCTATATTTGTGTAGTGAATGCAGTGTGTGTTTGTGTACTGGATGCAGTGTCAGTGTTTGAGTGGTGGATGCAGTGTGTGTTTGTGTAGTGGATGCAGTGTCTGTGTTTGAGTGTTGGATGCAATGCATGTTTGTGTAGTGGATGCTTTATCTTTGTTTGTATAGTGGATATAGTGTCTGTGTTTGAGTAGTGGGTGCAGTGTATGTGAAGTGGATGCTTTGTCAGTGTATTTAGTGGATTCAGTGTCTGTGTATGGGATGCAGTATGTGTAGAGCATGGGTCGTCAACCTGCTCCCTACCACCCACTAGTGGGCTTTTCAGGATTCCAGGTGGGCAGTAGGGATTTCAGAGATTGGGTGGGCAGGAGGGCGGGTGCGAGCGGGCGGTACCCCTGCGACCGGGTACCGCCATCACCATTTGCGGCCCCGGCCCGCGTGGCAAACCGCCGGGGCCGCCGTTCAAGGCACACCCGATGGATGTGGATTGAGAGGGGGCCTGGTCAGCGCTGGGCGCTTTAACAGCGCGACCAGGCCCCCTGTTATTACATCACACACTGGGAGGAAGTGACTGCGCGTCACTTCTCCCAGCTAACAAACACACCGCGCAGGAGGAAGACCAGGGAGTCAGAGTAGGAACTCTGACTCCCATGCACCTGAGCCGCCACTGGACCCCAGGGAAAGTCACCCTCCTGCACCTAAAAGGTAGGAAACAGGAGGGTGACTAAACTATTTTGTGTGTGTTTGTTTGTGTCTTTGTATGTATGTCTTGTGTGTGTGTCTTTGTATGTCTTGTGTGTCTGTCTGTATGTCTTGTGTGTGTCTATGTATGTATGTCTTGTGTGTGTGTCTATATGTATATATGTGTGTATGTATGTGTGTCTTGTCTTTGTATGTATGTGTTGTGTGTGTATGTCTTTGTATGTATGTGTGTCTTGTGTCTGTCTGTATGTGTGTATGCATGTGTCTATGTATGTCTTATGTGTGTGTCTTTGTATGTGTACCTGTTTGTATGTATGTGTCTTGTGTGTGTGTGTGTCTGTATGTATGTGTGTCTGTATGTGTGCCTGTCTGTTTTTCTGTATGTGTGTATGTATGTATGTGTGCCTGTCTGTGTGTCTGTATGTATGTATGTGTGCCTGTCTGTTTGTATGTATGTGTCTTTTTATCTGTGTGTTTGTGTGTGTATGTATGTATGTGTGCTTGTCTGTTATAGTGGGCTATAGTAAGTGGGCTACCTAGCTAAGCCTTCCTACTGGGCATTGCTATAAGGAAGGTTAAAAAATAGAAAAAAAGGATAAAAAAGCTGGGGAGGGAAATTGAGGAGGGAGATGAGAAGAGCTGACGCACAGACGAGAAATCATATTATGCGCAAACAGAGAAGTCGTCTGAATATCACCGAAAGAGGAGACCTTCGTTTGTTCCTTACGAAAATCGAACCAGATATCAAATATTTATTCTTGCAGCATCAGCCTCAAGGATCTCATTAATCACTAGTAAAGGTAATTTTAATTTACTTTATTGTTTTCCAATTAAACTTTATAAAGTTAAAAACATTATAAACATGCATTAAGTAGAAATAAAAAGATAAATGTACGTACATTTATTTATTTTTAAAACACCCTCCTTTCTAAAAAATATTCCGCACTTGCGCGAAAACTGGTGGGCGGTAAGGAAATGTTTCCATCAAGAAAGATGCATTAGTGGGTGGTAGGTAGAAAAAGGTTGACTACCACTGGTGTAGAGGATACAGTGTGTGTAGTGGATGCAGTGTCTGTTTGTGTAGTGGTTGCAGTGTGTGTGTTTGTGGTGTCCGCTGTGGGGAGGGGAGCTGGGTTTTTTAATGTATGAAAACATTTATTCCCCCCTCCCTACCTATTACTTGTGGGCAGGGAAGGGGGACACGAGATTCCCTGGTGGCACAGTAAGTTGTCCTGTGAAAAGGGAGCCCAGAGATCTCATTTCCATCTCCAACAGGATCAGCTCCTCTCACGAGCTGCGAGAGCATTGCTGCATGTTACCATGGGAATGCTCCGGGATGCACTGCGTGCTCCGCTCGATCATCTGGTTGTTGGGAGACCAAACGATACCCGTTCGAAGATTCACTGGATCACGGCAAAGTCCTGATCAGTTCAAGAATGCTTCAGGGTATTTCCCGGTTAGGTGATCGATGTGCAAAATGGATACATTCGATCCCCAGAGATCCCCAGCTGGGAAGCAGTATAAGCATCCAGGAGGTTTCCATAACCCCTTCCTATAGTGACAATAGCCTTGTTTAAGGGGCCCTAGGGACCAGGCCCATAATCTGTGGGCAGGAGGCTAGCCTTCACGCCTTCCATCACAAGGTCAAATGATGCAGATTCAGCAATCCACATTATCTGTCAATTTAATTCTTATCTGTAGTTTGCATGCTGACACTGGGAGTAATATAGATTCAATAATTAAAGCCCCTGGTGGATATGTGAATGACAGCCAATAGTAGACATGGGAATTACAAAATATTAACTGTGGCATTTTCATTACTAAGATTCCAGCAATAATACATTTGAGTCATTACTTAAATTGTCACATGTTTACCTTTATCATACTGTGACTGTATGTTTTTGATGCATGTGTTTATAAGGATCTTGTTATTAAGTTGTTAAGTACATGTTGGACTGTTTTATTCATTGATCTAATTTTGTGGTGTATGTTCCTGGTTGGAATGTCAGAATAGTCATTTGCTGTTCTGTGTTGTGTGACTTGACTGATAGCTTACACATAGTGAATTATGAGCAAAAATAAATAAATACCTTTAAACGCTAGAAGCTAATTCAAATTATGATTGTGCCTAAATGGCTTTCACATAGTAGAGCCACATTGAAGCTCTACACCCCTGCATGCCATTGCAGGTCTTTAAGATGTCTCGGGAACCTGAAACATTCCATTGAATTGGATGACCCTTACTTTCATTAATGGCTGAAAGCAGGCCATGAGCCTCCAGAGCAAGTGCAGAAGTTATGTGTCCTCTTCTAGGCCTCTACGTTGTATGTCTTTCCATCTCATCATATCTTCTAGCTATTGGGGCACAGGTCTGTTGTTTATTGATCCTTTTGGATCTGATGAACCGATGAAGCTTGCTGACCCTGCTTGTTCCCTACACTCTCCTAAATAGCCTTAAGCTAGCCCATGACACTTGAAAGATCATTATAGATTTTGGAAAGGTCAGTGGCCATAATTCAGCAGAGATCTGCTAGAAGGTTTTTCTTGTCTTCAGAAGTAAGCAATGATTGAAATGTTACAATAGAGAGCCATGTGTAAGTGTAGGTTCATCGATCTTTCCATGGAGAGGTTCTCAGAATACCATGGAGGACTACTCTCTGTGAGGAACTGTATTGGGCCACTAGTCTCTTTGCAGCCTATTAAGCAGATTGCTGATATCTGAAGCCCAGTCTGCTGTATGCTTCTTATTCCTTCTATGGCTGCAGTGAGCCCTCCAATTCTGATAAATAGTATATCCTGTTTTAAGCACAGAGTGCTAGATTAGATGTAAATTAGCTTAGAAGGAGTGGGCGAATCTTTTAATTTTACTACATCGCTCTATAAAGAATTAAAAAAAGGGTCACTATTACTTTGAAGTTTCCCTTTAAAGTGACACTATAGTCACCTGAACAGCTTTAGCTTAATGAAGCAGTTTTGGTGTATAGAACATGCCCCTGCAGCCTCTTTGCTCAGTCCTCTGCCATTTAGGAGTTAAGTCCCTTTCTTTATGAACCCTAGTCACACCTACCTGCATGTGACTTGCGCAGCCTTCCATAAACACTTCCTGTAAAGAGAGCCCTATTTAGGCTTTCTTTATTGCAAGTTCTGTTTAATTAAAGGACCACTCTAGGCACCCAGACCACTTCAGCTTAATGAAGTGGTCTGGGTGCCAGGTCCTTCTAGGGTTAACCCATTTTTTTATAAACATAGCAGTTTCATAGAAACTGCTATGTTTATTAATGGGTTAAGCCTTCCCCCAAAGCCTCTAGTGGCTGTCTCATTGAGGGTGGGGGCACCCTCAGGGCACTATAGTGCCAGGAAAACGAGTATGTTTTCCTGGCACTATAGTGGTCCTTTAAGATTTTCTTATCCCCTGCTATGTTAATAGCTTGCTAGACCCTGCAAGAGCCTCCTGTATGTGATTAAAGTTCAATTTAGAGATTGAGATACCATTATTTAAGGTAAATTACATCTGTTTGAAAGTGAAACCAGTTTTTTTTCATGCAGGCTCTGTCAATCATAGCCAGGGGAGGTGTGGCTAGGGCTGCATAAACAGAAACAAAGTGATTTAACTCCTAAATGACAGTGAATTGAGCAGTGAAATTGCAGAGGAATGATCTATACCAGGGATAGTCAACCTTTTTCTACCTACCGCCCACTAATGCATCTTTCTTGACGGAAACATTTCCTTACCGCCCACCAGTTTTTGCACAAGTGCAGAATATTTTAGAAAGGAGGGTGTTTTTAAAAATAAAATAAATGTACGTACATTTATCTTTTTATTTCTACTTTATCCATGTTTATAATGTTTTTAACTTGATAAAGTTTAATGAGAAAACAATAAAGTAAATTTAAATTACCTTTACTAGTGATTAATGAGGTCCTTGAGGTTGATGCTGCGAGACTAAATATTATAGGGGCTGTGAGGTGGGTAAGGGGGCCGTATAGTTCGTAGAGGGGCTGTATAGTGGGTAAGGGGGCTGTGAGGTGGGTAGGGGGCTGTATAGTGGGTAGGGGAGCTGTATAGTGGGTAGGGGGACTGTGAGGTGGGTAGGGGGGCAGTATATGTGGGTATGGGAGCTGTGAGGTGGGTAGGGGGCTGTATAGTGGGTAGGGGGCTGTATAGAAGGTAGGGGAGCTGTATAGTGGGTAGGGGAGCCGTGAGGTGGGTAGGAGGCTCTATATAGTGGGTAGGGGAGCTGTATAGTGGGTAGGGGGCTGTGAGGTGGGTAGGGGGGCTGTATAGTGGGTAGGGGAGCTGTGAGGTGGGTAGGGGGGCTCTATAGTGGGTAGGGGGCTGTGAGGTGGGTAGGGGAGCTGTGAGGTGGGTAGGGGGGCTCTATAGTGGGTAGGTGGGCTGTATAGTGGGTAGGGGAACTGTGAGGTGAATAGGGTGGCTGTATAGTGGGTAGGGGCTGTGAGGTTGGTAGGGGGGCTGTATAGTGGGTAGGGGGGCTGTATAGTGGGTA